>OX463234.1:43629836-44244836 GCA_949820135.1 Sylvilagus floridanus | reverse complement strand
CAGGAGATGCAGGTAGGGCTCTTGGCCCCGCCTCTCAGATGTCAAGCGCTTGAGTCTTCTTGCCTGAGCCTGCCCTGCTCTGCTGGAAGAGCAGATGAGGTGGCCTCTCTCGTGCCTTTGGGGGTTGGGGCCCTGTTTGCCAGGCCAGGCCCTGGGCCCTCATGTCCTGGAGACTGCCACGCCTGCTGCTGCTGGACCAGGGCCTGGGCTGCGTCCCTGTGGATTCCAGCAGGTGCACTCATCACCGCCTCCAGCGGTCCCCTGGGCCATTCTTGCTCTGGCTGTTCGCAAGGCGCAGGTGTGATATCTGTCTCCCCGCTGTCCTGCCAGTTCTGTGAGGGCAGAGACCGTGTCGAGCTGGTCCACTGCTATCTCCTGGAGCAGGGCTCTGCGGACGTCTTCTGTGAGGAGCCAAATAGAAGCTGTTTCAGAATTTGGGCCCCTGCGATGTCCGTGGCTGCTCACCTCTGCCATTGTTGCAGGAACACCACGATAGATGACAGGTAAACAGGCTCCCAGGCACCCTTGGCCGAACCCCACATGGGATGTGGAACCAGAGTCAATGCTCACTGAATGTGTAAGAGAAGGAGGAAAGGAGCATGCTCTTGGCCTGGTGGTTAAGATGCAGGTTAGAACCCCACAGTCCCCATGGGAGTTGACTGGATTGTAGTCCCAGCTCAGCTCCAGATTCCAGCATCCTACTACTGTGGACGCTGGGAGGCAGCAGGTGATGCCTCATGTAGCTGCGTCCCTGCCAGCCACACAGGAGTCCTGGCTTGAAATCCCCTGTCCTGGATCTCAGTTCTGATCTCAGCCCTGTCTGTTGCAGGCATGTGGATACTCAGTGGATGGAGTTTCCCATTCATATTCATTCTCTCTCTCTCTCTCTCTCTCTCTCAAAAGACAAAAACAAACAAACAAAAAGACCAGGAGGACGATGCATAAGTTGTTTTCTGCATGTCGAGTTTCCTGAAGAGTAGGAAAGGAATGACATTGAGGACAGCCCCATGAACAGTAGGCTTGGTTTCAGCAGCTCTTGGCCCCGCTCCTGATGACCTGTATGACCTTGAACCAGTTGTTCCAGCTTTGGGGGCTTCCGTTGTCTAATGTGTCATGGGGATGCCTTGCTTTATTGGAGGACTCAAAACTCTGTGCACTTCTTAAGCCCCTTGATCAGTGTTGTTACCTAAAGCATGGGAAGAGGCGCTCTAGACCAGAAAAGACCTAAACCTAGCCATGGCACTTTTTTTTCTTGACAGGCGGAGTTAGAGAGAGAGAGAGTGAGAGAGACAGAGAGAGAGAGAGTCTTCCTTTTTCCGTTGGTTCACACCCCCAAGTGGCCACTATGGCCAGCATGTTGCAGCTGATGTGCTACGCCGATCCAAAGCCAGGAGCCAGGTGCTTCCTCCAGGTCTCCCATGCAGGTGCAGGGCCCAAGGACCTCGGCCATCCTCCACTGCACTCCCAAACCACAGCAGAGAGCTGGCCTGGAAGAGGAGCAACCGGGACAGAATCCGGCGCCCCAACCGGGACTAGAACCCAGGGTGCTGGCGCAGCAGGTGGAGGATTAGCCTAGTGAGCCATGGCACCGGCCCGCCATGGCACTTTCTAAGCTGTTGCCAGCTCAGGGCTGGGACGCAGAGATGGCAGAATCTCAAGAGCCAGCAGGACGTCTCGGCATCTGGGGCCCAAGGAGTTTGTGAGAGCTGATGGGCCACTGCTCCCAAAGACAGGGACAGTATTTCCCTGCCTCCCGCAGTTGGGGTTCATCTTCAAAGAGGACCTGGCTTGACTATTTTGGAAGGACAGGTGTTTGGCAGATGGGGTGAAGCAGACAGCAAAGCCGACTCGTCACCCTGAAGGCGAGCCTCTTCAGGATGGCGCCGTGTGACTGTCGTCTTGGTCAGGCCCCTGTCCACAACACCATGCAGCTGGGGAGCAGTGGTGTCTGCCTGTGTCCCTCCCTTCCTGTGCACAGTCCGTCTGTTGGAATACCGTTTCCTTCTCCCTCTTCCTTCCTTTATTTGATTGGGACAAAACCAGCTCGCTGAGAACACAACCCAGCGAAGGAGACTGTTCAAGTGACTATAACCAAGATTGTACACCACAGTCAGAGCACAAGCGATCACTGCGGGGGATGTGCAGTCTGATATTGTTGTTTATTCGTTTGTTTTTGAAAGCATAATGGATGCGCTGCGGTCTGGGAGTTTAAAGCACTGTGTTTCTCACTGCCTGTTCCTGTCACCCTCTTCCTACCCTAGAATGGCTCTCTTTCACCACCGTTCATCTCTCTCCATTGGTTTTGCTTTCCTCCTTCTTAGATGTTGCAAATTTGCTTGTAAAGTTTTGTTTATTCATCGGCGCTCAGTTGAAAGGTGCTGGATCATTAATCTAACTATTCAAGGTTAACCGTGCTTTATGCTGAAATTGCCTTTTATGGAACAGATTTCAAGGTTTTGCAAGAGTTGAGTGCTACCTCATTTTTGACATTTCAGCAGTGAATACTGTTTGAAATGTGATTTGAATCCAATCATCATCTTATTTGTGGAGGAAGATAAAAATAATATACAAATATTGCAGTAAAATTACATTTCTCCCCCACCCCATCATGCATTCTGATTGAGCTGGGCCTGGCGAAGGTGGCACGAAGCAATGTCATCCCTATTTTCGTTCTGTCTTCCCTTTCTCCTTACATGTATTTCCCTCCAGAAGGAATGAACACATTCCCTTCATGGCACACGTGAGTTGCCCTGGGCTTTTCAAGAGTGCATGTTGAAGAAATGGAGCCTACCCACTTACCCCTGCATCTTCTTGTCCAACCCCATGGGAAAGGACGGTCGAGGGTGTTCAAGTCAGCTGGTTGTGCAATCACAGAATCGTTTCTTTGAAGGAACAAATGAAGAATTTCATTCTGCAGCCCTCTTTGTAAACGTGTGAACAAGTTTATAAGTGCCTCCATCTCATGGTGTTTGGATGTGGCATTTTAATTAAAGACCAAGGCCGGAAGCTTTGCAATGTCTTAAGATCTGACAGAGCCCACGGCTCCTGCATAACCCCATGTGGCTCTGGCTCAGCCCGTGTCCTAGGAGGCTTCTCTCTGGGCAGTGTCTTTGCCTTAATAAACTCACACCCAGAAACTGCCATTTCTGAATGAGTTTTAACTGTGTCTGCGTACATCTTAACCTCTTTCGGTGCCTCCCCCTTCTGTTTTCAGTCTACAAATCCTCTCCCCTTTCTCTTAAAAAATCTTACTCTTTTTTAAAACAAGATTTATTTGCTTATTGGAAAGTTAAATTTACAAATAGAGAGAGAGAGAGAGATGTTACATCTGCTGGTTCATTTACCAAAATGGTTGCAGTAGCCAGAGCATGACCATGCCAGAGCCGGGAGCCAGAAGCTTTTTCCAGATCTGCCACGTAGGTGTAGGGTCCCAAGGATTTAGACCATCTTCCACTGCTTTCCGAGGTGCATTAGCAGGGAGCCGAATCAGAAGTGGAGCAGCCAGGGCACAAACGTTGCTTATATGGGATGCCGGCATCCGTCACAGGCACCGGCTTTATCTGCGACGCCAATGCGTCAGCCCCTAAAAGCTTGCCCCTCCAGAGGTTTTCCGATGTACCTTCACTCCACACTGTTTAGAGATTGACCTAATGAGGGGAGCACCACAAGGAGATGCTGATGTCTGGACAAGGCTAAGCTACTGGACTGGCTGAAGCTGCTTTTCTGGCCTAGTTCATGGAGGTTGGAACGGGCAGAGCATGTCCCAGGTAAGGATGTGGGTCTGGGTTCAAATCTGGACTCTGCCACATACAGCTGTGTTTATGACATTACCTCACTTCTTCTGCTTGGCTTTCTGCAACTTGAGGATGGGGAGAATAATAAACCTGCCTCCCGGTACTGTTGCGAGAATTCGGTGAGGTCCTGCATGTAAAGTGGTTGGCACAGTGACTCACCCATCACAAGTTCTCCAACAGTAATTAGCAACAAGCACAGTAAATCATGCCCTTGCTGTAAAAAGCAGACTGCAGTACCAGGTGGCTGAAGTGCTGGCTTGGCGAAGGGCATGCCAATGACAGCCTGGCCTGGGGCGGCCTCCCCAGACGACCACTGGGAGTTCTGTCTAAGCGTCACCCTGCTGTGCTGTTCTCATGCCAGTAAGTCAACCCTACTACAGCTTAATCTGGGCAGGACCTTTTGGCTGGGCAAATAGCACCTCAAGGGTGATGTCTACACTCTGGCCCACTGGGATTACTACCCGTGCTGACATCTCGTGCACTTCTGTGTCCTGAACATCTCTTTAGTCCCAGTGATGGAGTTCCACCAACACAACACCTGCACCTGCCGAGCTTGTATGCTCGTGGGGAGGGTAGAGAGGCAGCAACGCCCAGTGATTGGACAAACATGTGACACCCTCACGAGTCGTGGGATGACTGAGGAAGAAACGAAGGCTTCACAAACACAGGAACGAGAAGTCCTTGCGGTATCTCCGGTTACCCCGTGGTGTGTGATGAACAGCAGGTGCTCAGTGATGGCTTATGGAGTACATGTTTGAGGGACGTGGGGTGCACACAGCTTGTCTCAGGCCCTGAGTTTTGGATACAAATCCACAGAGCTGCTCTTGCGTCAATGGAGGGTTAAGAGAGGGAAGGGGGAAGAGGAGAGTGGAGGGATGGAGAGGTGGGAAGGTGTGGGGTTGGCTGAGGAGCTGTAGAAAGCGACTCTGCAGGGGTCAAGGTTAACAGAGGCAGCAGGGTGGTGGCGGATGGCCCAAGGATGCAGTACTAGAAGCGCACAGGGGCTACGAGGGGGCACAGGTCCTCCGAGAGCTGCTCAGACTTAATGTGCAGTGCACAGGGCAGTGATGGAGGACTCAGGAAAGTTGGCGTTCACTGGTGGCCACTCCACACCCGTGCATTCTATACTTGGCTTTGAGATGGAATTCTTGAGCCTGTAGCCGCCGGCTGTGCAGTTACAGTCGTCGTCACATCCCACACCTCCCGGGAGGGTCCGTATCCCTGTCTTTGAACAGAGGGAAGAGCAGTGAGGAAGGACACTTTCCTCCCCGTCCGCTCCGAGCACCTCACGCTGGTTCTTGTTCTCGGCGCGTCACTGCTGTCCCCAAGAGCTCCGCCTTGCGCTTCCATGTCTTGGCCTCGGTAGATGCGACTCCCGCTTGTGAGTGAAGCGGCACCGTCGTCGGTACAAGAGGCCTTGATTAGGAGAGAATCTTTCAAGAGAGAGATGTAAAAAATAAAGCCATTAGCATCAACTCCAACTGAAATATTTGAGACAATAAATCTGCTTTCAGGCTCATAAAGCAGCCGGCAGCTCAAGGTTATGTGAAACAAAGAAAATATCGGCATCGCTCAGCTGTTGCGGGCTGCCTGAGTTTTATATTTTTAACCTCACTGTGCTCAGGGTTCGTTTCCCTTCCCAGTAGCTTGTGCTCGCCGGGAGGGGGTGCAGCGGGCAGCTGTCCGCTGACTTCTTTACGGGTGCCCGATTTTCCTCCAGCTGTCAGTCCCCACCGTTCTGTGTCCTGCGGCTTCTGAAGGGGCTCCCTCCGTGAGGATCTTCCCAAAAGTTCATGGTAAAAGGGATAAAAGATAAGCTTATTTTCTTGCTATGGTTTTTTGAAGTTCATGCGTATGGCGTGGTTAATGAGTGCATGAAAAATCTGTATTATGAGCAAGCTATGCGTGGATTTAAAGGAAATTGGCACCAAAATAAATGTACCTTTTAATCACATTTTTTCCACAAACTTCTTGAATGCTTCTTGTATCTCAGACTTAGAGGAGGGAGTGATTTTTTATCTCCTGGTCAAAGCCATGTGTCCCCCGATCATCATTATTGTCCACAGCTGAGCACTTATTAGAACCAGGGATCTAGGATGTGTGATGTTTTAAAAATTCACCAGGACTTCGAGGGATATAGGACTGAAACTGCTGGCAGCCATTTTGGCACTATGTGGAGCCTAAGCATGAAATATGTATTCCATGAAAAGGAGCAGAGCCAAGAGAGAAATGAAAATCAGGACCCAGTGGGGTCTCTTAATGTTGGTTTAAAATTTAAAAATATTCATGTATTTTTAAATTGAAAAATACAAATTATGCTCATTTATACATAACGGATGGAGAACCGTTGAATCTTGCAAATGAAGGTGGCTGGTGCTGTGGCTCACTTGGCTAATCCTCCACCTGTGGCACTGGCACCTGGGTTCTAGTCCCGGTTGGGGTGCTGGGTTCTGTCCCAGTTGCTCCTCTTCCAGTCCAGCTCTCTGCTGTGGCCTGGGAAGGCAGTGGAGGATGGCCCAGGTCCTTGGGCCCTACACCTGTATGGGACACCAGGAGGAAGCACTTGGTTCCTGGCTTTGGATCTGGTGCACTGACCGTAGCGGCCATTTAGGGAATGAACCAACAGAAAAGGAAGATCTTTCTCTGTCTCTCTCACTATCTAACTCTGCCTGTCAAAGAAAAAAAAAAAAAAGAAAGTAAAGAAAATGAAGGCAATGCTGTCATTTGCGACAACCTGGGTGAATCTAGAGGAAATAAGCCACATGCACCCCATGATGTCACCTTCGTGCGGTAAAACGTTGACCTCAAAGAAGCAGAGGCTAGGGGGGCATTACTGAGGCCATTACGGGGAGGGTGGGGGCGCTGGAGAGGTGTCGGCCAAGAACATCATCTAGAAAGTCTCCTAATGCAGCCAGACCTGACTCTGTCATGCCGTGAGCTTCGAGCTAGTAAATCGTGGTTGTCCTTATAAGGGGACTTGGCCGTTACACGTTCGGTCATTTTCAGCCCCAAGAGTTCATAGCACTTTCAGATGGCGAGGGGGACGTTGGGAGCAGGGTTTCCGCAGAGATGCAGAGGGTAGCCCGCTCATCCGCTCTTCTGTTCCTGCGTGCACTGGCAGAGGAGAGGAGAGAGGGGTGACGGAACGTGCTGACACGCCCTCGCAGGGCTGCAGTGGCGGCCCCGTCTGCTCCCCGTAAACCGTCCTCCACCCAGCTACCCACCACACATGCCCTTGTTTGTTGTCTGAAAGACTGCACGCATGGAACCACATTTTATTAATACTTTTCCTTGATGGTGCTCCAGGAAATGAGATCATTAAGCCTAACATCACGGAAGCGGGCACCTGGTTTTGAAATATTAGATTTCTTCCCTGGCAGCCCCTCTGTGGTTTGATTCCCGTAACTCTACAATGAAGGCCCACTTAGCCCAATCACCCTGCGAAGAACCTGGGAGGCTTTGGTGCTGGGTGCTATGCGGTGAGGGTGGTGTCTTAACAAGCGAGCGAAACAGAATGACCAGAGTAGACACCAGAGAGGTGTTTTTCCCTCAATGCTGATCAATGACAACCATCCTGCTCAAAAATTCAGCTCAGGTTATCGCAGCCGAACGAATGAACCTGGGCCAGAAGGCTCAGGGACTCTAAGACATGAGGCTGGACCCAGGAGAAATCAGGCTGTGGACCAGGAGGGCTTGCAGTGAAAATGGATGCTGCCTTCCCTGGCGTCGGGATCCTGGGATTGCTCCTTCTCCGGCTTCTTACGTGTCCTGCCGTCGGAGTCGCTTTCCTCTCCTTCCTGGCAGAAACGCAGCAAGGCTGGTGGCGAATCTTGCGGTGAGGACTTGCAGCCCATTTGGAAGGCCTGGCAGGGTGTGCCTGGGCTGACCTGCTTCAGTGTAGCAGCTCTGTCTTCTCAGGGCTGTGACGGGACCCATGCCGGGGAGGATCTCGGTGGAGAGCAGCATCTGCCATGTTGTTCTCTTAAGTGAAGGCCAATCCATTAATTAGAAGGTTTGCAGTTATCGTTGGCGCTGACCTGCCTGCATTGGTGTTTGTATTTATGCCCCGGATCTGATGTGTTGATGTATACCCAAGCCTTGTCACTTAGCTCATAGAGATGCTGTTTGCTTGGTTTGCTGGCTCAGAGGTAGAAAGTAAAGCTTTGTTGTCCCCTCGGAGTTTGAATCTGAGCAGTGTTGTGGTAATAGTACCAACCCAAGGGGCAGTGCACATACCTAGTGTTTTACTTGGAGCCAGTGATTTGCTTTTTAATGTTTTTAATTTATTTCATCTTCATCTGTTTGAAAGAGGGGGAAGGAGAGAGAGAGAGAGAGAGAGAGAGAGAGAGAGAGAGAGAGAGAGACTCTTGTACCCATTGGCTTATTCCCCATATGCCTCCCACCCAGGGCCAAAGCTAGGAGCCCAGTACTTCATCTGGGTCTCCTGCATTAGAGGCAGAGGCCCAAGCACTTGAGCCATCTTCTGTCTCCCAGGGTACATTAGCAGGAAGCTGGATCAGAAATGGAGCAGCTGGGATTCAAATCAGCACTCCGACATGGGACGCAGAGGTATTCCAAGTGGTGGCTTAACCACTGTGCCACAGTGCCTGCCTGCAGGTAGTTACTAATGCATCCACCAGTTATTTTTAAAGTGTTCTGAATGACTTAAACATGCCAGCAGCTGTATTAGATTCTGAGAGCAAAACAGAGATCCCTGCACATAGGTGACTCGCAGTTGAGAGAGGAGCCAGAGCATATCAGTGTGGAAGAGGCATCTCCAGTGGCTAGGACTTGAATCGTGACTTACGTTGAAATAAACTGTGGGGATGGGCATTTGGCCTAGTGGTTAAGACACAGTGGGGGATGCCTGCGACCCACACTGGAATGCCTCGGTCTGATGCCCAGCTCCCACTCTAGTCTCCAGTTCCTGGAATGTGCAGACTTTGGGAGGCAGCAGTAATGGCTCAAGAAACTGAGTTCCTGTTTCCCTGCCTGGGAGACCTGGATTGAGTTCCCAGCTCGTAGGTTCCACCTCACGCTTGTAGACATTTGGGGATTGAACCAGTGGATGGGGGCTGTCTCCATATACCTGTCTCCCTGCCTGTCAAATAAATAAATAAATGATTAAAAAAACGAGATTGACTACCAATTAAGAATTACTGGTGTGAAGGTGAGTGCTCCGTGGGTCCTGAGGCCACCTGGTGGAACGTGTCTGTTCAGAGATGACCTGTAATGCACACACACAGGGAGGAGGGGGCACCTGTGAGTATCGGGATGGAGGGGGTGTTCTAAGTGGAAGGAGCAATGATGCCGAGGTGCTAGGGTAGGAACAAGCCTGGAATAGGTAGGAACCAAGGAGGCGGCGAGGTCAGTTTCCAGCGGAGCACAGGGGAGCGGAGAGGTGACTGGGGACAATGTCACAGAGCAGGGGCGCCCGGCATCAGCTCTGCTGGCGTTTGAGGCTGGCTAGTTCTTTGAGGAAGAGCTGTCCTGTGCTGCGTCGAGCTATGTCCAGCAGTGTCTGCACTCCCATCCCAGGCGTGACGACAGGACTGTTGCCCTGCACTGCCCGGCATCCCTTCCAGACATGGAGCGATGGCCCTTCGAATGGAACTGCTGTGCTTGTATCTGCAGATCTGAAGGCAGTTTGTGTTTTATTTTAGCTTCTGCGGAAAGCCATTGAAATGTTTAAGCAGGGCAGTGTCATGATTTTGATTTACATTTTTAAAAGATCACCGTGTCTGCTGTGGATTTCAGGAGGGCAAAAGTGGGTAGAAACAATAACGTCCATCATCCCAGACAGAGGTCAGAATGTCCTGGCGGAAGGTGGCCGCCGTGGCAGCAGCGTCCTACGGGCAGTTGGGTTTCAGGTCAAGCTGGAGGAACTTACTGTGGGCAGATGGGTGGGCATGGAGGGGAAGAGATGAAGTGCGGTTCCTGTATTTTAAAATAATAAGTGGGATGCCCCTCCCATGCTTGGAGAGCAGGCCTTTAACTGCAGGAAAAACAAACATATATATTGCACTCATTACAAAGCACTGTAATAAATGCATGTGCAAAACACTTTGGCAGCACCGAGGAGAGAGTGAATAATTCTTTCAGGGGGAGCAAGGGGAGGTTGCTCAGAGGCTGCATAAGCGCTTGAAGAATAAGCAGGATTTTTCCGAGTAGAGAAAGGAGCTTGGACTCCTGGTCTGTCACAAACGGAGGCCCCGGGAGGTAATCCTTCATCTGAATTTTGCAGTGTTATCAAGAAGATTATGCCCTCAGCGGCTCTGTCCTATGTCATAGGAAGGAAGGGAGGGTGAGTATCTCCTGTTAGAAAATAACTCATTTGAATTTGAGGCCAAAGCAGCCTTCTTTTTTCTTCAGTTTTGGGTTAAAGATATTTTGGAAGTGGCCAACACTGTGGCGTAGCTGGTAAAGCCACCACCTGCAGTGCCGGCATCGCATATAGGGATGGGTGCCAGTTCCAGTCCAGGCTGCTCCGCTCCCAGTCCAGCTCCCTGCTGATGCACCTGGGAAAGCAGCAGAAGATGGCCCAAGTGCTTGTGCCCCTGCACCCATGTGGGAGACCTGGAAGAAGCTCCTGGCTCCTGGCTTTGAATCTGCCCAGCTCCAGCCATTGCGGCCTTTTGGGGAGTGAACCAGTGGATGGAAGACCTCTCTCTCTTTCTCTCTCTCTCTCTCTCTCTCTGCCTCTGGATCTCTGTCAAATAAATAAATCAATATTTTTTTTAAAAGATATTTTGCAAGTGTTTTAACTTTTTTTTTTTTTAATTTTTTTGACAGGCAGAGTAGACAGTGAGAGAGAGAGACAGAGAGAAAGGTCTTCCTTTTTCCATTGGTTCACCCCGCAATGGCCACTGCGGCTGGCGCGCTGTGACCAGCGCACCGCGCTGATCTGTAGCCAGGAGCCAGGTGCTTCTCCTGGTCTCCCATGGGGTGCAGGGCCCAAAGACTTGGGCCATCCCCCATTGTATTCCCAGACCATAGCAGAGAGCTGGACTGGAAGAGGGGCAACCGGGACAGAATCTGGCACCTGGACCGAGACTAGAACCCCGTGTGCTGGCGCCACAGGCAGAGGATTAGCCTATTGGGCTGCAGCGCTGGCCACAAGTGTTTTAACTTTTCAGAAGATACTGAGTCTCACTTTTTAAAAACATATGAGCAGCAGAGAGACAGCGAGACAGCGGGCAGAGAGTCAGTGAGCTCCCCTCCCCTGCTTCAGTCCCCAGATGCCCAGATCTGGAGCTAGAAGTGGAGAATTCATGTCTCCCATGCAGGGGCCAGGAGCCCAACTGTCTGAGCCATCATGGCCGGTTCCCAGGGTCTGCGTTAGCAGGCAGCTGGAGTGAGGAGGTGTTACTGGGGCGAGAACCCAGGGGCTCCAGATGGGTACAGACATCCTAACTGCTGTGCTGAACCCTGCCACGGAGCCTCGCTTGTTTCGGCTGACTTTCAAGCAGTCCTGTAGAACAAGGAGCAAATGTAAACAGCCTTTCTAGATCATGGTTTCCTGAACCGCGGAGTGCCTTATCCAGACCCGCCAGTTTTCTACTTTCCCAAGATGCCAGGAGGGAACAGCTGCCGGGACTTGTGCTTGCACCTCTGGGACGGCAGTGACTGTTTCCGTTTGTTTGAAGAAGCTCTGGGTTACGTTAGAGCCGAGTGTTCTCAGCTCCCTGCAAAGTCACAACCCAGACGGAAACTGACGATGCCACCCTTGCTGCGGGGCTGTCCCTGGGACTGAGAGCCGCCCCTGCCTCCCCACGCTGGGATGCACACCGTGACTCAGAGCGGACAGTGCTCCATAAATACTGGGGAGCCCTCCAGATGGGGGGCCTTGAGAGCTCGATGCCGTGCTAAATTCCCCGCTTCCTTTGCAGGGATTAAAAAGCATCCCTCAAATTGACAAGAAAATTGGATAATAAATTAATCGTTTACACTTTAGCAAATATATGCACAATTGAAGTTACACGTCACGGCACATATTTCTATCAGATTCGGGCGGCAGATGAGGAATAAAACGTTAGGCCCACCCTCTCCTGCCAGGGCCCACGCCTCTGTTAGTTGCTGGCTTCAGAGTGCTCCTGAGCCGGGGAAGAGACTCCGGCCTGCTGTGAGGGAAGGCTGCCAGGCAGTGGATGGGGACTGTTGCGGGGGAAGGCTGCCAGGCTGTGGATGGGGACATGGCCAAGCAGGGACGCTGGGGTAGGCTGAGCACTGCCTCGCCTGTGCTTGTCTTAGAAGTCGGTGCGTAGAAGGGGGCTTGACCGTCAGGTACCGCAGCAGCCACATGCAGACTGTTCCTTGTGTGCTGAGGTCTGTGTGAATCTCACCCTTCCATTAGGAGATACAGAGATGTCACGCAAGTCATTTGTTCTAAATCCAACACAAGGGATTTAAACAACTGGATCACAGCTGTGGTTATGGGGCACGTGGATGGGCCCCCATGTTCTGTGAGGCGGGCCTTGAGCGTATGGAACACGGGGAAGGCCTCGGAGTCTTTGAGATGCTGCCGGCATCCCCAGGATAATCATTATTCAAATCAGTCTGATTGAAAAGGGGCCACGGTGCCAATTCTGTGCCACACCTGGAATAAGAAACTGTTGTTTGCTCTCACATGCTCCCTGTGTTTGCAAACCAAACCAGAGCCCTACACTTGGCTCCGTTCTCTTTCAGTCATGGTGTCTCTTCTCTCTTGGAGCTCATGGCTTCTACCACTGTCTCTCCATTTGTCCTCTGCTGTCTTCTCATCTCACTCCATCTCCCCTTGCTGTGTCTTTGGACCCACAATCTCATCCTCCTTCTGGGATTCTGGGTTTAGCGAAGGGACTAGCTACATTTTACTCCTCTTGCGATGTTTTGGTAGTGGTCCTGATGTTTTGTGGGGTGACTAGTGCATTCATCTTTTAAACTGGGTACTTTGAGAGTGAAAGAGGATTCATTTTGATAGCCAAGCTGGCAAAGGAGTGTTGCTGAAACTACTCTGGGCACACTGGGCGTTGTGGTCATCCCAAATACAGAAGGAGCAGATGTGGGACAGGCAGCCTGTTGTATTTCCAGCAGGAATCCTGGAAAGCGAGTTCAATTTGGAAGCTACTGGTACCTCATGGTACCAACTTGCACAGCATTGTATGGTGGAGATGCCTGTGACAACACATCTCCAGTGCTCTGAACACTGCTTCATGCTCAAAGCCTTGCAAACATTGCAGCCCTAGCTGTGGACTGAAAAACACAGGATTCTGAGTTCAAATCGGGCTCAGATGTCAATATGCTGTTTGACCTTGAGCAATCTGCTTAATTTCATAGTGTTTGTTTACTCATCTGAAAACAAAAGGGATAATGCTGACCCAGGCATATTGTGGAGATTAATTACTTTCTGAAGTGCTGAGATCAACAGATGAAAGGCTTTGAGTGGAAATTATTTTGTTTTTAAAGGAGTAATCGATGTGTGTGAATAAAAGAGAACTTACTGAACTGAATGACAGACACTCGACTGCTCCTGGAGGCTGGAAGACAAAGAAGACTGCTCCTGCAGAGAACCCTAAACTCACTCCCAGAAACACCAGTGGGAAAATCGCTTCTTTCTGTGTTTCGGCAAGGGTGAGAAATTATGCAGTGGAAAAGAGATCATAACAGAAGATACTGTGCCATTAAGACACGTATGCCTGGGTGGACAACCAGATACCCAGAAAGCAGAGCCCGCCAATCCCCTGTGATTCGATCATCATCGGCTGAATGCTTAGAAACCAGAATGGCTCAGCCACGATCGCCAAAGTGGCTCAGTGGCACAAACGACCTTGAAAAGTTCAGGGTAGGGAAGAGGAACTCTGTGAAGTCCCGCAGCAAGGAGCATTTAGAAATGTGTAACTATTCAAACCATTCTCATTCTTCTTACAATGGACCTTTTCTCAAAAAAATCTTTATAGTACCTTTGATTTATTTATTTTTTCAGTTATTTTATTTATTTGAAAGGCAGGGTTACAGAGAGAGATGGGGGAAGGGGGGGAGAGAGAGAGAGATTGATTCCATCCACTAGTTTACTTCCCAGATGTCTACAGTGCTAGAACTGGCCCAGGCCAAAGACAGGGTGAATGCGAGTCTAGGAAATTAAATGACCAGGCAGTGGGCATTTGGTGAGTTAAGTGGTATCGGCAATATCCTGACCTAGAGTTTCAGATCCGAAGACTCTGGTCATTCCACCGTCTCAGAAAAGCCTAGAAAGAATGGGACAAAATCCAGATGGTGAATGGAAATGAATTATTTCCCGAGGATCACAGAAAAACTGGAATGAAGACAATTGTGTGATAATTAAAATAGTGCGTTTTTATCATTGACATGGTGAGAAATGACAAAGTAGAATTTCAAAACTCACTTAAAGTCCCCCTCATCAGATGAAAATACTGTCAAAATCATTGTCTTAGTTCTTGTATCTGTGTGTTTTTATGCCACTGTTATGGTCGTGCTGTCCCAGATTGCTTCTAACTGTAGTTTTAATGGCTCCATGACTCTGTACCTATGGCTCTGGCTTGGTAAGCTTGTACTTTTCCTTATTTTCCAAGAGGTACAGGCTGCTTATAGTATTTTTGTTTTTTAGTAAACTCTGTAGTAGATATTTTCTAAGGAACATATTTAACTGTGTGCATGAGTATTACCTCATGACAGATTCATTGAATTTAGATTATTGTGTTAAGGAAAATAAGTGTAGTATTCCTCACATGGAGTATCAAATTAAGATTTTGAAGTTCAGTTTTTTTTTTGAGTGATGGATGTGATCATTGTGTTCATTATGGTGATAGCGTCATGTGTATGCACCTATGAGCACATGTGCGAGTCTGTGTTGAAATCATGCACTTTCTTAATAATGCACATTTTCTGTGACTGTGTTGAGGTCCCCTTGTGTGTGTTTTGCACCAAAATAAATTCATCTTTTAACTCTATTTTCCACAAACTGTTGGAAGTACCTATGTATGCCCAGTTAGGTTGTGTACTTTAAGTACATCCAATTTACTACATATTGATGCTACCTCTGTGAAGCAACGAGAGAGCACTGGCAGCTCTATTCTTGGGATAATAACAGAGTAGCTTGTGAGATTGCAATGGTAAATTTGGGACGCAGTAGTAACAATCAACTTCTGCTTAATGGAACTCGACAGCAACCATAAGTAGGCAGAAGTTGAAAGGGAGTTGACGTTTGCAACTGGGTGAAAAACACTTGCCTTTGACCTTGACCTCTGAGGTGCCTCCCACTGCATGTGGTGCTAGGCAGATGGACATCAGATGAGAGTTGTGGACTTTCTGGGTTTGAGAAATGCAAGGGTGAAAGTCAGGATACCCAGAACAGTCAGAACATGAAGATGGAAGACGTATAGACAGAACAAGAGAAAGTTCTGTGTTTAGCTACCAAGTCTGCCAGGATTCATGGCTGAACTCTGAACTATGTCCTGATAAAAGAGCATCGGGGGGGGGGGGCATGAGCGGCGTTAGCTGGAAGCTGACATAAGTGAGCAGATGTTGGAGGTGAACCAGAGCAGAGGGTGCAGAGTGGAGCTTGCATCCAGCCAGCTTGCTTTCTTGCTGCAACAGAAACCAACGGTCTTCAGAGGAAGACAACAGAATTGAACCCCGGGAGTCTTATCACCCACAGAGTCCTGGACAATTAACAATTACTAAGTGACTGGAGAAACAAAATATAACCTATTGTCATGAGAGAAAACAGTCAATCTTGGCATGACTGATGTGTAGGAATTAAAAGACAGTTAAAAGATAAGCTCCAAATTGGAGTGAATGAGTAATCATATGAATAAAAATATTAGAATTAAAATAAAATATTTGAAATGACAGCTTCACTGGATCCATGGATTTAATATAGATTAATATAAATTATTCTATCTGAAGAACAGAAAAATGATTTAATTATTAACAGAACACCAGTGATCTGTGGGACCATATAGAATACATGTCTTACAGGTAATTAGAACTCCACAAAGAGGAAAGACAAGGTGATGTGTGACTTGTAGTCAGAATTCCCTTAGTCGGACCCTGGGAAATGTTGGAGTTAAGACATTCAGGAAACCTTGAGCAGGAAAACTACATCTAGTGGATTTTTATGTCCACATCCTAGTCACAGTGATAAATACAAAAGGTAGAAGAATTATTGAAATTAATCAGGACAAAAAATGATCCTTTCAACCTAGCACATATAGTGACAGCAATGATTGTCTACTTCTTGTCTACTTCCCATCCCAAACAATGGAGGTGAGAAGACAATAGGATGATATCTTTGCTCATAACAAGATATTTGAATGGGAGTGATGGGGAGGAGAGAGAGAGAGAGAGAGAGAGAGAGAGAGAGAGAGAGAGAAAGGAAGGAAGGAAGGAAGGAAGGAAGGAAGGAAGGAAGGAAGGAAGGAAGGAAGGAATATCTTCCATTTGCTGGTTCACGCCCCAAATGCATGTCATAGCCAGGCTGAGCCAGGCCGAAGCCAGTAGCTATAAACTCCATCCAGGTCTCCCACTGAGTGGCAGAAACCCAAATACTTGGGCTGTCATTTGCTACCTCTAGGTACATTATCAGGCCCCAGATCAGAAGTACGGAGTAGCTGGGACTTGAACCAGCCCTTCTGATATGGGATGTGGGTGTCCCAAGTGTCAGTTTGATCTGCTT
Organism: Sylvilagus floridanus; assembly: GCA_949820135.1. Taxonomy (NCBI): domain Eukaryota; kingdom Metazoa; phylum Chordata; class Mammalia; order Lagomorpha; family Leporidae; genus Sylvilagus; species Sylvilagus floridanus. The sequence continues at coordinate 44,228,369 of OX463234.1, read as the reverse complement.
AATAAACAATCAAGAAAACTGGTGAGCTAGAATTCTATCTCCCTCAAAAATATCCTTCATGGGTTGGGGGGGGCGACACCATGGGGCACCAGGTTAATCCTCCGCCTGTGGCACTGGCATCCCATATGGGTGCCAGTTCTAGTCCCAGCTGCTCTTCTTCCAATCCAGCTCTGCTATGGCCTGGGAAAGCAGTAGAAGATGCCCAAGTCCTTGGGCCCCTGCACCCATGTGGGAGACTGGGAAGAAGCTCCTGGCTTTGGATCAGCACAGCTCCAGCTGTTGCAGCCATTTGGGGAGTGAACCAACGTAAGGAAGACCTTTCTCTCTGTCTCTTCCTCTCACTGTCTGTAACTCTACCTCTCAAATAAATAAATAAAATATTTTTAAAAAATCCTTCATGGAAGCTAATACAAAAACATTTTCAGACAAAAAGCAGAGATTTCACCACCATTAGACTTAAGCTGCAAGACCTGTACCTTTAAGAAGTATCTTCAGGCTGAAAAGAAGTGACACCAAGTGAAACTTGTAGTTTTTAAAAAATCATTCATTTGATCATTCAAAAGTCAGAGTTACAGAGAGAGGGAGGGAAAAACAGAGAGAGAGAGAGAGAGAGAGAGAGAGAGAGATCTTCCATCTGCTGGTTTAGTCCCCAGATGGCCATAATTGCCAGGGCTGGGCCATACTGAAGCCAGGAGCCAGGAACTCCATCCAGGTCTCCCACATGGGAGACTGGGAGACAGGGGCTCAAGAACTTGGGCTGCCTTCCGTTGCTTTCCCAGGCCATTAGTAGGGAGCTGACTCAGAACTGGAGCAACCAGGACTGGAGATGCTCATGCAGGGGCCAGTATTGCGGCTCAGCCTTCTGTGCCACATTCCAGCCCCAAAGCTTGTATTGTAAGGGAAGAATGACACATGCTTGGCATGGCCAATATTTGGACAGTAGAAAAGGCTATAATACCTCCTTTATTATTTTTGCAAACATTGTTTGAAGGGAAATGGTATCACAGGTTTTTTTATTTTTTTATGTTTTGAGTTTGTAAGGTATGTAGAAGGATGAGATTGTGAAACCAAACTATGCTTTTGGAAGTTTCTTGTACTTTCTGTGAAGAATTGCAGCATTAATGCTGAACTGAACAGTCCATGTTAAGGATACATTTTTAATCCCTGTGGTAATTACAAAAAATCATACAAAGACATGTAGTCAAAAAATAGTGGAGAAACGAAAATGGAGTAATAGAAATATGTTATTGTAAAATAAAAGAAAAAATGAGGAATAGAAGAATAATAAAAAACAACAAAAATAAAAAGTAAATGATATACTTAAATCCAACTACCAATAATAACTATAGTAACTATAAATGGATTAAACACTCAAATTAGAATAGCATTATTGTCAGACTAGATCTTGTTTTTTTTTTTTTAAATCTAACTATATGCCATATACAACAGACTTTCTTTAAATACAAAATAGGAAAACTGAAGTAAGTTGAAATAAAAGGACATGAAATACAATATATACTAAATATAAGAAAGCCAAGAAGAATCCAGGGTGGCTATAATAATATAAAATTATGCTTCAAGAAAGGTGATTTCACCACAAATAAAAGGGAAATTCATAATAAAATATTTTGTATAATAAAGAGGTCAGGAACAAAACAGTCATAAATGTTTATGCCTAATGGCAAAGCTTCAATTATGTAAGGTAAACACTGACAGGAAAGAGAGGAAAATTAGGAAGAATACAGATGATTCAAATGACACTATCAACTTGACCATTTAGAAAATAATATATCCAGTAGATACAGAATATACATATTTTCAACTACATGAGACATTCCTACATCTTATACCACATCTTAAACATAAATAAATGTATGTCATTTGCTTTACATATTTACTTTGTTTTTTCTTATTGCTGTTCCCCTATTTTTTTTTTTTTTTTGACAGGCAGAGTGGACAGTGAGAGAGAGAGAAAGAGAGAAAGGTCTTCCTTTGCCGTTGGTTCACTCACGCAGTGGCCGCTGCAGCCAGTGCGCTGCAGCCGGCGCACTGTGCTGATCTGAGGCTGGGAGCCAGGTGCTTCTCCTGGTCTCCCATGTGGGCTCAGGGCCCAAGGACCTGGGCCATCCTCCACTGCACTCCCGGGCCACAGCAGAGAGCTGGACTGGAAGAGGGGCAACCGGGACAGAATCCAGCACCCCAACTGGGACTAGAACCTGGGGTGTCAGCGCCTCAGGTGGAGGATTAGCCTATTGAGCCACAGTGCTGGCCCCCCTATTTTTTTTCTATCTTATGTTTGATTAACTGATTTTTATACTACTCCATTTTAGTTCCTCAACTAAGTTTTTGACTTCATGTCTTGTAAAATTTTTACATTTCAAGTTTTGAAATGTTATCAAGTATATTTTCTGACAACAATGGAATTCTAATTCAGTAATAATGATATTTCTAGAAAATGACTAAGATTTTGAAAATTAAATACCATGCTTCTGAATGACTCTTGTATTAAAGAAAGTATCCCGAAAGAAATGAGAATAGATTCTGAGCTGAATGAGGATGCGTCAGAATGTGAGATGTAGCTGAAGCTACAGCTGCTGTCATTTTATTGTTTTGAATGTTAAATAGTGATGTAAAGTGAGTAATCTATGTTGCTCCTTTAAGAAACTAGAAAAGAGAATTAAACTTAATAGGACGAAGGTACTGAATAGTGAAGATTAGAAGGAAAACTATCTGTGAGTGCTCTTTGGCTTGAAAGTGGACACCCAGTGGGAGTTCAGGCTTTTTAGTTTGTATGGATAATTGTAGAAATACAGAGGATCTGAAAACAAGGTGATTCCAGGGCACTGAGCACATTTAACTCTCAGATCTTGGTTTCTAAGCACCATTCACCACGAAAAGGAACCAGAACCAGATGGAGAAAAGGCCAATTTCAGATGCATCTGGACCACGTCTGTTGGGCTGGAAAGTCAGGCGGTGTTCAGGGAGTGGTGAGAGAGTGTCAGAAGGATCCAGATGTTTGCCTCAAGGGACTTCCCATGGCCGAATCTGGGTCAATTGGACTAGCAAAGTAAAAATGATAGCAACAGATTAGAACTCATTGAACAGCATGTGACTACATGTGCGTACACGGATATAAATGCATGAATAAACAAGCAAGGATGTGAAGGGAAATCCCTTCCTTACAGTATTGATATTACTACCAGTTTGTAATCACCAGCCTTTCTGCACTAACACTGGGTTGTTATTTTAAAACATGTGCCAATTTGAAGAGTGAGAAATCATCTTTTATTTGGATTTATAAATCTATTGAGAATTAGCGGATGGAAGATTTAACCATATGCTTACAATTCATTTCTGATTAGTTATTTTTAAGTGATTATTTTTTGGTCCTTTTGGGGCCTTTGTTTACCTGTCATCCTTTTGAAATTTCATGTATAACAGAAACCATCACTGCTGATGAGTGTTGTCATCGCTGTTAGACATGGATGAGGGAGAGGCTAACAGGTTTAAGGAAAAGTTTAATGGATAAACATTAAACAATACTTTATAGTTTTTTAAAAATATTTTATTTATTTGAGAGGCAGAGTTAGAGACAGAAGAGAGGGAGAGAAAGAGAGAGGGAGAGGTCTTCCATTTGCTGGTTCACTCCCCAAATAGCTGCAATGGCCAGAGCTGAGCCGATCCAAAGCCAGGAGCCAGGGTTTTTTCTGGGTCTCCCACATGGGTGCAGGGGCAAATGCTCTTGGGCTCTCATCCATTGCTTTCCCAGGCCTTGGCAGAGAGCTGGATGGGAAAAGGAGCAGCCAGACACTCCGGCGCCCATATGGGATGCTGGCACTACAGGCAGAGGCTTGACCTACTATGCGGCAGTGCCAGCCCCATACTTTATAGATTTTAAAAATAGGAAAGTTATTTCTTGGGCAACTCCTGCCTTTAGGAGATCCTGTTCATGTGTATTTGGTCGGCTAGTCAGTAACTCTGTGATGGGGATATTGTTGTTCCTGTTTTACTCATGAGGGCCAACAAATATTGCAGATGGTTAAGATCATGACTGATTGCCATGTGTCAGCCACACTGTCCATGCCTGTGGACATGAACCCCTGGGCCTGTGCCCTGTGCCCTTGTTGTACGGTGGAGCAGGGCGAAGGGCCAGAAAAGCAAGGTGTTGGACTGGCAAAGCACTGGCTTCTGTTGAGTCTTCTCCTGGAGACAGACTGCAGTTAATGCATTCTGCAGCTGTTCCTTGAGCTCATTCCATATACCAAGAGTTAAACAGGGCGTGGGGCACTTGAGAGAACCCTAACTTCCATCACCACCTACTGACTGCTGGGACACAATGCGTTCAGGAACTACCCGTGAGGAAGAGCCCATTGAGACAGCAGAAGCCTCACTGTTTGCTCTTGCAAAGGTAGGAGAATGTGAAATGATTGAGGGTGTTTAGGTTTGCTTTCTCCAAATGAAACAAAAGGAGGCATTTTCTTTTCATGGTTTGTTTTATAAATGCGCTTTCATTGGAATGCAATTCATACCTAAGGAAGAGTGGTTGAAGTAACAAATACAGTCATGTTCTCCAAATAGCACCCAAATGAAAGCAAAGTGTTGCTTGATGCTTCTTGGTTTTCCCTTTGTCCTTGACCTATGCATATACATAGGATTTTTGTCCTCTGCCCTCTCTGCCCATCATCCACACAATGCCTACATAAATACACACACACCTTAATTATACATAAAGCCCATGCATTTAGAAAATGTGGTTCAAAGAATTTGTTTTATTAAGATCATTTGCAGATTGATAGATACTTTTAATGCAGTGTCTGTGTTAATGCTTCTCTCTTGAGTTTCTGCCTTCTACGTAGATGGCTGGCAGTTCTGCTTGTGTCTCAATTCTGGAACCTCAAGTGCATGTGGGAAGAATTTAAGTGTAACTGAGCTTTAACTGTAATTGAAGCAGTGAGCCGAAATACAAAGAAGACTAATCAGAGCTTCAGTAGACGTGTTTTCTTTGTGGATTAACATGTCTTATTTTAAAGTGTTCACTCCTTGCCTTCTCAATTTTGTCTGTTTGTTTGCCTGTTGATTTATTTATTTAACATATGGGTTAGAGCTGGGGAGATGGAAGTCAGGAGTGTTAAACACTTTAGTGCAGGGTCAGAGAAGACTGAGAATGTGAGATACGTAGTGGTTGACCCCGGATGGACAGCACCTGGGCCGCTGTTAGAAATGAAATTCACAGACTGGTATTCCAAAGCTGCATTCTAATAGAAGATGTGGGTAATTCGTCAGCACTCACTCCAAGCTTGAGAAGCATTCTATGAGATTACTGCAGCTGTCAAAACCAAATCTATCACTCAGGCGGTAGAACCTAAGCACAAAAGGTGCACTTTGCCCTTTGTTATCTCCCTCTAATCTTATCAGAGACATTGCTGATGAGCACAATGGATTTCTAATTATTGGACTCTCAAGTGTGTCTGGAGGGGACCCTGAGGGGTGGGGAGGCATCCAGCTCAGTGCTCATCCTATTCACTGAAGTGTGTCTCTCCAAATCCGTATGCTGAAACTCTAGTCCCTTTGTGACTGCAGTTGGAGATAGAGCTTCTGGGGAGTGATTAAGGTGCTGTGGTAGGGGTCCTTATGTGACGGGATTAGTGGCCTTACCAGGAGAGGCAGAGAGACACAGTGAGGTGGAGGCAGGTGGTGAGCCAGGGAGAGAGAGCCTTTTCTAGAAACCACGGCTGCTGGCATCTCCCTGTCAATCTTCCAGCCTCCAGAACTGCAAGTACATTTTGTGGTGCTTAGGTCACCTCGTCTATGGTGCTTTCTCATGTAGGCCCAGGCAGCTGAGGACAGTTCAGTTGCAAACACAGTTTTCTCCTAAAGTAACTTGGTTCTGCAAAGGAGCTGTCAGTAGAGCTGCATGTGTGCACCCTCTGGTGTGAGGAAGTCTGCTGGGGTCAGTCCTTTCCCTTTGCGTTCCTTGGGGAACAGAAACAGTGGTCCCAGGCTCAGGGCTGGCAAACAGTGATGGCAGCCACCTTCCCACTTTCTGATGTTCTTTCCTGAGCTGAAGTGCCTAACTACCCTCTGAGAACTCCACATTCTGCAAAGAGGAGCAGAACCCTTGAAAATCTGAAGACGGTTCAAAGCATTTGGGGGCAGGGTAGCTATCAGAGAAGAGTTCCTGGAATGTGCAAGCCTTAGGTGATTCCTGCAATGAGAGGGAGAAGCTTGGTCATCCTAGGCTGCAGGGAATCGTGCACTGGTCCAGGAACTCCCACACAGCCTTCTGCTCTGTCCCAAGTCTATCCCGAATCTCCTTTTATAACCCCAGGGTCATTCTATGTAGAGTCCTAAGGCCAGGCATACATTGATTGCTAAATATTTATGCCTACAGAGCACAGTGATCAAGAGGCTTGCCCTGAGTCTGATATTTCTCATGTTTTAATAGAAATTTGTTGTAAATTGTGCAGTCTACTCTGCAACACTGAAGTGTCTATCGTTGCTATAAATACTGTTAAGACTCTTGTGCTACGTCTGTTATCCCTTCACACAGGAGCAGATGGCTTGGTTTTCATCATTTTTAGAGGGTGCTTTGAGGACGGGCCATGCTTCCTCTAGAGGATCTTATTTGGAGAGTCAATTAGTCATGATCAGTTGGGTTATATTGCAGTAACAAACTGACTCCCCAATCTCAGGGGCTTCATATGACAATGTTTTTATATGTACACTGTGGGTTGTCAGGGACTCAGCTCCAAGTAGTGACTTGGAGTTTCAGGCTGTGGACACTCCACTATCTAGTAACCCATCTTCTGGGACATACAGTCTTCCTAGTCCTCAGAACCAGGGAAGAAAACATGGAGGATCACGCCACACCATGTGCATGTCTGGCTCGAAGAAAGAGAAATTGTTTGGACAGAGTTGGTCCCATGGCCACACCTGATGCAGCATGACTGTAGCCCTAGTTCCTGTGGCCAAAAATGGAACATAAACAAAAGTGAAGCTAAGTAGAAGTTGTGTCTAACTCCAGGCTCCTAGAGGCAGGCTGCTTTGCAAAGTCGAACATAACTTCCCGTGATACCACATTCATGATGTGGAAACTAGACCACTCTTACACTGATACAAATATTAATTCCAGGGATTGATTGGTTTAGTAAATAAAAAGTCATTTAAAGTACTGAGAAGGCCAGCTACTGTAGTGCAAGTGTAATGACTTAACCTGCCTTCCACAGACTGAAGTTAAAAGTGCAGGCGGATGGTGTGTTACACACCCAGGGATGCACACACACACACTGCAGGACAGTGAAAACCCAGAGTGACCCAGGGACTCAGATGGCCCTCCTCACGTTGACAGTGACGTCCCCCAAGTGTCCTGGAGAACATTCAGGACAGTTTAGTTAAGGCAGCTCTCAGCGCATCTGCGTGTACCAAGTGTGTTTTGCTAGAAGGGGCCCCCACCCATTCTTATACTTTCAATGCAGCAGGAGGCTCACCCATTGCAGCATCCTTCTGAAAACCTGATCTGGTCTCTACTCAGACAACACCCATTAATTCTGATGTCACTGCTGTCACCTGGGGACCTGTGGCCTTTCTCTGCAGTTGCACCCTCGTATAATCAGGCTGTGGTAGCTTTGTCTCCACAGACTTCTTTAAACAGGCTCAGAAACCTCATATGCAATGTCACACTCTGCCAAAAGAACATAAAATCTAGATAAATATGGAAGTCATTAATGCCGAGGCATTATTTAATATTAAAAACGGGAAAACTTAATACTTGCCTACAGGAGAGGAATATAGAATAACTTGAGGGTTATTTAGTTATCAGGAGGGCTTCTCTTTTTTTCTGTTTGGGGAACTATTTTTGGGAATTGAGTCTTTTTCTCTTATAAAGCCCATTATTGATACTTGGCACCTCTGCAGTAATAGAATTTTGAAGAGCTCATCCTGTTCCTAGCCTGAGCCAATTTGTGAGTGAGTCTGACAAGGATGCTGTGGATTGATGATCCTGCCCCCCTCCCCAGCCCCCATAATCCCAGGCACGCACATGGTCAAGGGTGTTTGAAGGGCCCTGTGCAGTCTCTGTGGGGCCAGGAGCATTTCAGGGCTGGGAACTAGAGTAGACCCAGTGATGTTAGAAGCATGGCTTGCAGTGAACTCTTACATGCTTTGGTGTGTTGCCGGATGCCCCTCTTGGCCAAATAACTGTGGGAAGAACAGAACCTCTGCTTCTCACCTGCAAAGTATGAATTAGAAGTTTGCCTGCTTTGCTGGGCTGACAGGTAGCTGAGATACAAGTGGATGAAGGATTTGGGGAGAGTCCTGGGACTTGATGGGTGCTCCACAAGGGTGAGGTTGTGATTGGTATCAGTAGTAGGTCCATCATCTGTTTGCCCAGTGGCTGTCTCCGTTTCTAGCTAAAGGTCTATGTGTGTGTACATCTGTCTCTTTATGTGTCAATTTTTCTGTACCTCTTATTTTTTGACAGGCAGAGTGGACAGTGAGAGAGAGAGACAGAGAGAAAGGTCTTCCTTTTCCATTGGTTCACCCTCCAATGGCCGCCATGGCCAGTGCACTGCAGCCGGTGCACCGCGCTGATCCGATGGCAGGAGCCAGGTGCTTCTCCTGGTCTCCCATGGGGTGCAGGGCCCAAGCACTTGGGCCATCCTCCACTGCACTCCCGGGCCACAGCAGAGAGCTGGCCTGGAAGAGGAGCAACCAGGACAGAATCCGGTGCCCCGACCGGGACTAGAACCCGGTGTGCTGGTGCCGCAAGGTGGAGGATTAGCCTAATGAGCTGCGGCGCCGGCCTCTGTACCTCTTTTTAAAATGTATCTTTTTATTAATATAAAGGCTACGGATTTCAAGTAGTTCATAGATACAATTCTAAGAATATAATGATGCTTCCCTCCACCACCCCTCCTTCTTCCTTCCTTTTTTAATTTTTGTGATAATCTATTTTTAATTTACTTTATAATCACAGGCTTAATGCTCTACTAAATAAAGAATTCAACATGCAAGAAGTAGAAAGAACTCTGTTCAACAGAAATATAGATAAGTGCTATAGATAATAATCAAACCCCAAGATGTCAGTTTCTATCATATATGTTAAGGTGGTTTTTTTTTTTTTTTTACTGTATATGTTAGCAAGAAGAAATAGGAGAAAATGTGATATTTATCTTTTTTGGGTCTGTACATCTCCTTATCTACATTTATACCTGTTAACTTTGTCTATGTCAAGTCTATAATACATATGCCTTTGTGTCTGCTTTCTGTTTGTTGTCTGTATATGCCTGTCTCTGTGCCTGTTTCTATGCATATTTTACCTGTATAATTACCTTTATTGTTGTGTACGTGTGTGTATATATGTATATATGTGCTTATATCTGTGCTCAGGTATGTATGCCTTTGTGTGTACAGCATTAGCAAGACAGTCACATAAAGAGCCACATACAGACAGAGAGAGAGAGGGACAGAGAGAGAGGTCCATTTTGCCCTAGCAAGTGAGGCTGGGCTATAGAGAAACCATCACAGGTTTGGGCTATGACTCCCTGGAGGGCCTGGCACTAAACAAACATATCCTCCGTGAACTGCAGCTGTGGTCAGTGAGGTGAAGGGGAAGTGCCAGATCCAAACAAGAATCTCCTCCTGCTGGGGACTGTGAGGGAACACAGAGCTCAAGTCCTGTGCGTGGCTCCTGGTCTAGGCTGCAGCCTTTCTGAGCAAGCTGCCGCTGTGTTTTGAAGTCTGCCCCCCGCCTCCTATGCTGAACTCATGCCATGCAAGTCCATGGAGAGGCGATGGTCTCGGAGGGGGCCCAGTGAGGAGAGGAGAGCCCTCCTGAGTAGGAGTGGAGCTTAGCAGGGAGCCTTGGGGTGTTTGCCATCTCTTCCACGTGCGGACCCACAGAAGGCACCATCTGTGGATGGGCCCTCAACAGGCATGCAGTCCCCAGGACTGGGATCCAGCGCTTCCACCCGCAGAGCTTCCAACCAGCTGTGGTTTGCCACATGGTCTAAGGTGCTTTGCTCGGGCAGCCTGTGTAGACTGAGACAGGCCCTGGAAGGGAAACACTGTATTCAAGAAAATTCTGTAGCTTGATTTTGAGCAAAGTATAAGGGTCCTTGCCAGTTGTGTGTCTTAAGCCACAGGGGCACATTTAGTTACCTGGGAAGCTGGTTATTTCATTTAGAACCTGGACCTAATTGTTGGTATTGTGTGAATTTTTAAAAAAAAAAATTGTTTATTTGAGACACAGAATTACACACACACACACACACAGAGAGAGAGAGAGAGAGAGAGAGAGAGAGAGAGAGGAAATTTCATCCATTGGTTCACTCCCCCAGTGAACACAACAGCTGGGGCAGATCCAGGCTGAAGCCGGGAGTCTGGAATTCCATCTGGATCTCCCACAGGAGTGAGAGGGGCCAAAATCCTTGGGCCATCTTCTGCTGTGTTCCAAGTGCACTTACCAGGGAGCTGGATCAGAAGTGGAGCAGCCAGGACTGGAACCAGTGCTCATATGGAATGCGGGCATCACGGGGGGTGGCTCAATCCATTGCACTACAATGCTGGCCCGTATTGCTGTGGCTTTGATAGACTGCCATGGCATGGAGATACACTCTGGTCTGGTTCAGCAGGTGCCTCAGCCTGTTGGTTACCTGCCTCTCCCGTTCCACAGTGGGAAGTAGACATTAGGACTTCTCTGGGCTTTGGTGATGGAGTGAATACAACTTGAGTCATGAAGTCTCTGAACTGTGCACTGTTTTGGGGGCATCGAGGCTGATGTCTCCTCACTTCCCTCCCTCCCTCCCATCCTCTCAGGAATCATGATGCAATGTGTCTGTAGCATCTTTGGTGCGAGCCATAGCAAGTTACGGCAAAAGACAATGGTATTGGGGAGACCATGTTCACAGGTTAGATTAAAAGGCAGGGGAACCCTGGAAAATGGCCAGGTTACGTGTTTGCATTTTAATCGGATTCACTCCTAAATGTTAGCCCCATGCTACATTCTCTGGTATCACAATCTTGATGAGTTTTTGTAGCTCTTGTCACAATTAATTGTGACACGTGTTTTTGTCTATTTCCTTTTGGTATCATTTCTCTACCAATATCTGTAACCTCCCTGCAGGGAGGAAATTTTCTGTTCTAGTCACCGGTGCATATTCCCATCCTGGTGACTGCTTGACACCCCATAATATTTGTGGTTTGAATAAATGAATGCACAGGCATATCCTCATGCATTACTTCAAATAATGATGTTCTAGAGCATCTATAATGATGTCCTGTATAAATACAACTCTAGCAAACACTACAGAACCTTCCATTTATTTTGTATTAAAAGCAAAGACATGGTTGAGTGTTAAACAAGTCCTCCCCACTGTGGCCTTCAGGGTAATATACCTCAGTAGAAAGTGTGTGTTTTTTATAAAGCTAAGATGCATACCTTTTTTAAAAAAGAAAGAACCCAAATGAACAAAATAGGCTGGGTCCCCCAGACTGTACAGAGGAGGGAGGAAAAGAATTCAGCTAAAACCACTGTCTTACAGCCAGCAAAAATTTATATTCTTTCAAAGCTGAGGGAAAATCAAAATCCACAAGTGACTCTTCTCTTCCCATAGCTGTTTCGTACACCGCTCAGTTCTGGAGATCTGAGATAATCATTTTGTCCTTGAGAGTCTCGTGGTGTGCTCGTGGAGAGTTTGGGTTGAAAATCCTAGGATTTGATCCTGTTCAGAAAAACAAGGGCCGAGCACCTGTGAAGCATCTCAAATCAGCCGCCGCTGGGTAGAGCGGCCTCCTCCACCTGCCTCTCCGCTCAGATTCGTCCTCTGCGAGGTGAGGATGAGAATCTGAGTCCTGCTCACGGGAAAAGGCCTCTGTTCCAAAACTATCCCCCACTCCTAGGGTTTGTTTGGGGATCATGGAATCGGCAGCTTCCTCTTTGCTTTAGTGCAGTTTCGAGTTTGACGCTTCGTCAGGCCCCGTGTGTGTCGTTGCATACCAATGCACGTGAACAGGTACAGCAGCATGAATAATCAGACGCCAGCCTTCCCCCGGGGCTGTCCTGGTGCAATTTCGACCCCAGGTTTTATCCATCGGAGGTCCCTGCACAAGGACTAGCATTAAGACCCAGGCATGTGGGCGCACACCAATGCTGCTGCGCCCAGGGGTGTCGACCATCTGTGTCTATTCAGATAAAATCTGTATTCACCTCTAGTGTGTTTTGTTCAGCGCCAGGAGAACCAGTGGAAAGGCAGGGGGTGGGAGCAGCGGAGTGCTGGAGAGGAGCAAACACCTGGATTCAGCACCGGTTTGCGGAAGCCACTTTTCTCAGCCTCAGTTTTCTTATCTCCCGACTAGGGATAAAAAGGGTTTTGGGGGTGGGCATCTGACTGAGCAGTTAAGGCACCGCTTAGGCTGCCCACATCCCATGTTGCAGGTTCTGGTTCAAGTCCCAGCTCTGCTTCCGATCCAGCTCTCTGCTAATACACACCTTGGGAGATAGTAGCTGATTCCCTGCAGTCCATGTGCGAGACTCAGATTCAATTCTGGGCTCCAAGCTTTGGCCTGGCCCAGCCTTGGCTGTTGTAGGCGTTTGGGGAGTGAACTAGCAGATGGAAGATCTCTCTCCATCTATCTGTCTGTCTTAGCTGGCTGAGGGCCAACAGACATGATCTGAGCAGTCCTCACAGGATGCAGTTAGCACCACCACCATCGTCACCCTCATTCTAACAAAGAGAAACCACCCAGAGGATTTTGCTGGTCTCCCCCTGCTCTGAAATCAATTCTGTGACACCAGGAGGGAGTCCTGCAATTTCACTCAATGATGACGCCGCTCAGAATCACATGGAACCCACAAGTGAAGGGCAAAAGCCCTTTGCTTCAGATGCCAGCCACGGATTTTAGGTGTCCCTCAGCCTGCCCCTGCACCTCCGCCAGCCAGGACCAAACCTCAGACACCTATGACCCCTCTTTCTTTGTCAGTCATTTGATGGAAGATCCACAGAGCTCAGCAAAGTGCTATGCATCTAATTACCATTTTGTTGTAAAGGATTCAGATAAACGCCTGGATGAGGGTACATGGGGAACAGTCTGGGGGAGTCTTATGGAAGGGGCTTCTGTCCTGGTGGAGTCTGGATACTCTACTTCCCCAGTACTTTGGGGTGGCTCCCACCCAGGTCACCCTTGGTGTCTGGAGATTTTCGTGGGGTTAAGTCGTGCAGGCAGAATGAAAACCATGTGTAAGACCACCACCCTTCCTCTCCACCCCAGAGGGTGTGCTGGCCAAAATGCCAGCCTTCTAATCACGTGGTTGGTTTCTCTGGGGTCCTGGTTCCATCTCAGTGCTCTCCAGGGACCCACCCTACCTCCCGGCATCTCCTTATTCCCTCTATGTCCTGTGCCCTCATCTGTCTTCCAGCAGCCCATCTGCACCTCTTGCTGGAGATGACTCTGTTCTCTGTGCAGTAGGTTGGTGGCCACAGGACTTCTGCCTCCCAGAGACACTGGACTAATGGGCAAGTGAAGGTCTTTGCACAGATTCCCTACCACAGATGGGTGTAGACATGAGGGTATGAACCCGCAGAGTGAGGATCCTCTGCACTTGGGCAGGTCTGCCGTCCCGGCTCCTAGGTTTCATAACAAATAGCTGCTACAAGACCAAATCAGAAACGTGGCTAGGATGGAGCAAGGCAGTGGGTAATTTGGCAAAGATTACTGTGTGAGGTTTCAAATCATTGTGGTTAATACTGATCGTAATTCTGAAACACTAGAAAAGCAGTCCTTCCTTTTCAATAACCCAGCCACTGTCCATGAGTAAGGTAGCTTTGTCGAAGTGGCAGTCTGTGTTTTTATTCTGTTTTGTGTGCTCCTGGTGAGCACATGCCTTTCTTATCAATTATTCATCTGTCTTCCAATATAATTTTAATTCTGGTGCTAATTTCTGCATTTCTCTATTTATAGAAAACTTTGAACTTCATAAATATTAAAATGTCCTATTATCTACATGCAGAGTGCTTTTTCTGTGGCCATAGAAATTATGCAATTATTACCGGAACTATTAATTAAATTTGAAAATAGATAAATAATGGATAGGGATGCTACTTAGGAGTTAAAAATGGGAAAATGAAGAGTATCCTCCATTCTGTTACCTTTGATGCATCTGGTATGTTTGCTTTCAGCCTTTATTACTGAAAGTTCCTCTCTCACTTTACATAAAATGAGCAGTTGGTTGTAAGAAGTAAATGCTAAACAGAGACTACTTTTCAGAAGGAGTGATTAAAATCTTGATTTAAAAAATCAAAAGCTAGTCCTGTCACGAGAGTAGAATATTGGGTGATTTCTGTAGTCTACAGGTTTAGAGCTTGAATCTTAGTGGAGAGAGGATAAATCCCCAAGGAACAATGACCAAGCCTCGTGGGAGCTATTGTGGAAAGTGTTCATATACTTCTTATGATCAAATACTGCACTGGTGGTTGGTTTCTTGGACCTGGTTCTCCTTGTCCACCTTTGCACCATTTCCTCTGGCTGGGGGAGGATGCCTTTTGCTTGTGCACCCTCATGCACCGTTACCATCCTATAAAAGTAACCTTACTCAAGTGGGCATTTGGCACAGTGACTAAGAGGCCACTTGAAATGCCTGTTTCCCATATCAGAGTGCCATTGTTTGAGTCCAGCTCCCTGAGGCAGAATGCCCTGGGAGGCAGAGATGATGGCTCAAGTAGTTGGGTCCCTCCTGTGCATATGGAGGACTTGGATGGACTCCTTGGCTCCTGGCTTCAGCCTGGGTCAGCCTAGCTTTTGCAGGCATTTGGGAAGAAGGTAAATCTTTGAATAGAAAGTAGCTATCTGTCTCTGTCGTCTTTGTCTTTCCAAAAAAATTAAAATAAATCAATAATCAATAAATAGGCATTTAAAAGAGGAACCTTTTACTCTGTTCACTAGATTGTAGTTCTCAGATGGAAACACCTGGCAATGTCCTTGAACTTTTTTTATTTCTACAAAATAAAACAGAATGCATTTTACGTTGCAATTTGCACAGCCTGCACTTGTAGTAATGAAGCAAAGGCCTCACGTGTGTTTTTGTTTTTAGAAGGAAGTGGGAGGCGCAGACAGCTTTGCTGGGTTGGTGAGTGCTCACAGACCTGCACAGCCTTGGCCTGGGAGTGTCATCACCGTGCAGGGATGCACTTCTCTGAGCAGGAGCCCGGGAACGTGGGCCCACTGTGCCGGCACTTCTGTCTGCCAGCACAGCCTCATTCCTGCACAGCGCACTTGGTGCTTCCGTGGTTGGTGGTTCCCATGGTACTGTCACACATGGAACTTTTGAAAATTGGTAATTTTGAAAGAGAAGTCATTACTGAATGCCCTTGCCTCTGATGAGTCAACCTCAAAATTGTTCGAGAATCAGTGAGGGGAAAACATATTATTGAAAATTTGCTGTCACTTAGAAAGTGACCTTTGGTTTCCCTATAGAAAAAAAAAGTGGGAAGTAAATTAACAGTATGCAAAAAGAACATGTGATATTCTTGGTCCAACTGTTATTAGCTTTTATATGACAGTTTTTGTGCCAAAGAAGGACCTGTTAATTACCACTGGAAGTCATTTTTAATAAAGAGTGCTTAGGACAGTGAAACCTCAGTTGGTTATCATTGGAAATGTCTGTTTCTAAATATCAAACCCGTGCTTTAAACGGCTTCTCATTCTCACAATTAATCAAAACAATTGAAGAAGAAAGGTTGAAAAAAGAAGAAAGTTGTGAAGAATTCTAAATACTGCCTGTTTTGGGTGAGGGGGGCTTTGTTGGGGAGAAAGGCTACCGGATCTTTTGATGTGGTTAACTGAAGAGCAGGACTCATGTGGAGGCTTCTCTTGGGATCATTAATTAATTAACGATCAGCTGATTCTCAGCATCAATCACACTTCTCTACACATCCGTGCTGACTGCTGCTGCGTACATTTCTGTTTGTTTCATTTTGTTTTGTGAGCGCAGAGCTGTGACAAAAACTAAGGATCAAAAGAATTGAGACAGGGGCTGGCACTGTGGCATAGCAGGTAAAGCTGCTGCCTGCAGTGCCAGCATCCCACATGGGCACCGGTTCAAGTCCCGGCTGCTTCTTTTCCAATCCACTTCTCTGCTGTGGCCTGGGAAAGCGGTAGAAGATGGCCCAAGTGCTTGGGCCCCTGCATCTGTGTAGGAGACCCAGAAGCAGCTCCTGGCTCCTGGTTTCAGACTGACCTAGCTCTGGCTGTTGTGGCCATCTGAGGAGTGAACCAGTGGATGGAAGAGCTCTCGCTCGCTCTCTCTCGCTCTCTCTCTCTCTCTCTCTCTCTGCCTTTCAAATAAATAAGTAAATCTTAAATAAAAAAGAGAATTGAGATAAAAGAGGAACAAGCTGCTCTCCAGGAACGCCGATGGGGACCCATATGTTGAAGGATGAGTATGTCCCCTGTAGCGGGCACAGTGGAGAAGGGACTTCCAAGCTGAGGGAATACTGTATGCAAAGGTAGCAAGAGTGAGTGGAGTGCAGAGAACTTCCAGAATATTGTGAAAAGGCATGGGGGAGTGACCTGTCCCCGGTGCTCAAGCATAGGCTCTGAGCCAGTGGGAAACTCGAAGGCTCCATTAGCAGGGCCAGATCTTCTCGTTTGCGTTTTGTGAAGCTTCTGCTAACAAAGCTCACGTAGGGCTGACTAAGGCGTTGCTTCTACTGTCAGCCTGAGTCTGAATCGCCTATGTCACTTGTGCACGTGTGCAGGAGGTCTTCAGCAAACTGGAGGAAAAGAAGCATGGATTTTTTTTTTGGCAGCAAAATTAACTTTTAAAAAAATAATTGTACATCTTCTACTGATGTAATTATTTAATATCTGTCTTCTCAGACTGAATGAAAACTCCAGAAAGGTCAAGGCCATACATTTTTTTTTAAAAAAGATTTATTTGGAAGGAAGAGCATGAGAGAGAGAGAGAGAGAGAGAGAGAGAGAGAGAGAGATCTTCCACCCACTGATTCACTCCCCAGGGGCTGCAACTGCCAAGGCTGGGCCAAGTGGAAGCTGGGAGCTGCGAGCTGCATCCTGGTCTCCCACGTGGGTGGCAGGAGCCCAAGAACTTGAACTGAGCTCTGCTCCTTTCCCAGGCTTATCAGCAGGGAGCTGGATCAGAAGTGGGGCAGCCAGGACTCCAACCATCGCTTTGAAATGGGATGCCTGCGTTGCCTGTGCAGCTTAACTTGCTACACCACAACACTGGCCCTATAAATGTAATTCTGTTTCCTAGGAACTTCTTAATGTAGGTCCTGTCTACATGTATTCAGTTCCCTACTCCCCTTCTCTGGAGTTAGGTGCTTCTGTTGGGTGAGGTGTATGGTTAGATACATGACACAAAGCTGAATAGGGTTGAGCCCAAGAACCCTGTAGTGAAGTATGACACTACGGATGCCCTATTCCACAAAAACTCCGAAGAGGACTCTGATGGCTTAATGACACATCCGAGGTTACTCAGCTAGGATGTGAGAGAGCAGGTGTTTGGCCCTCGTAAACCCTAAAATCCCAGAGTTTCCAGGAGCCACAAACCTAAAGAAATGTGAATGGCTGCTCTTACAGCTCATGTAGGGGACTCAGAGTCTCTATCAGTGTGAAAAATGAGAAATGGGTTTTCCGTCATGTGCTGGGTGAGATGGGCTCATTTGGGGGACTCTGCTTCAATCAGGAGCTTGAAGTGTGTGGTTTCCTTGGGCTCATCACCGGGTCCCATTGTTAACACCTGCCAGTGTTGTCATCCTAAACTGTCGCTGCTGTTTTCGAGATGAGTCACAACAGGTGTGCCAAATATCGGGCCATTAGCGAGTGGTAATTCACGGGCATGAATATTTATCATCTTGTAATGAGACAACAGAAGCTGTGTCTACTTTTTAGAACGTTGTGCAGCAATGCCCTCAGAACCAAATTGTTTGAGTTGCTCATTTATGCAGAGAACAGCAGCTCCCCTGTAATTTTCCATTAGGTGGATTTATTTTTTCATCCTTCTCCACATCAAAACACAACCCTGACAAGTGCTTGATTTTATTGAGCGGGCAAGATCACCCATCAGTTTATGGAGCTCAAGGCTCTGATTATCAAAATAGCCATTCTTAATCTGTTTTGAAAGCAGTCGCTTTTCCATGGGGAAATGCCCCAGTTGATGAGGAGAAGTTCTTGATTCTCTCTCCATGTTCTCCCCTCCTTCCCTTTTGTTCTGTTTTTTTTTTTTCCTTCCTTTCTCTTTTCTGTCTGCAAGAAATTATGTTAAAATGAGGAGAAAGAAAACTCAGATATGCAAGAGTTGTGCGAAGGTTTCTTGTCAAACAGTGGTGGCAGCTTTGACGCAGTGGATAAGGACTAGGAATGTGTGCTTCCAAAGGAGAGAAAAGCCAGGGAGGAGCTTGCTGGCTGCACCCCTGCCCTGTAGCTGCAGTGCGCACCCTCGGCATTATAACCTGTCCCTGTTGCCACGTTTATGCCCGACGACGCCGTCTGTATGAAGTAACTTGCCAGGCACACTGATGAAGGGAGCAAGCAGCAATGCTGGTAATAACTGATTGGTAATAACACTGGGCTTCCCCAGTGTTGGAGCCCTGACTCAACCAAGGAAGTAGTCACAGAGTCCCAGGAAGCATGTCTCCCATTGTCTTAGGAAAGCAGCACCCTCCATGCCTCTCTGGGCACGCTTTGGTGTTCATGAGGCCGTTCCTCCACCTTCAGTTTCTGCTAATCATTCTCCTTCCTGCAAAGTCGTGGCTGAGTCTTCATCTCTCCACTTGGTCTCTCTGTGGAGTCTGTCTTGTATTTGGTCTAATAGGAGTTGGAATTAGCCAAATAGAATCTTTTAACAGCTCAGCCAAGGGAGTGGCTGTTTACCCTTTCTTGCTCCTTTCTTCAGTTTGATGATGTGTACGTAAAGAGTAAAACTTCTCATAGGATGTGGGTGGATATATACCCCTTTAGAAAGAGTTCTCAGTATTGCTGAACCCACTGGAAGTGTTCAGAAAATTATTGCCAAATGAATGAGCGAATGATGTGTTGAGGTTAATAAAGGAGGGACCCAGGCTAGCCCCTAACCCGTGATGCTGAACCCTGAGGTTTCCCTCTGTATTATTCCTCCCGTGACTAAGAACCAATCAGTGACGTTCCTTCAGCACTTACTCAGTGTTGTCATGAGGGAGGCACCTTTATTTCCCCATTTTACAGATGTGTAATCACAGCTTAGAGAGGCTACAACACACGTGTTTCAGCAAGTGAGCAACTGCATCTAGGTATAACACAAGAGGTCTATCTTTTAACCACTTTACCAAAATACTATAAATTATACCAATGGAGACAGAATAGATTCTTTTTAAAAATGTTGGTTTTTTAATCTAATTGAAAGCAGAGAGAGAGTACTCTTATCCATGGCTTTACTCCCCAAATGCACAACGGCCGGGTCTAGGCCAGGTCAAAGGTGGGAGCCAGAGCTCCATTTGAGTCTCCCCAGCGGTAAAGTACTTGAGGCTTCCTCTGCTGCCCCCAGGGTGTATTGGCAGGGAGCT
The DNA here is from genome assembly GCA_949820135.1 of Sylvilagus floridanus. Lineage (NCBI taxonomy): Eukaryota > Metazoa > Chordata > Mammalia > Lagomorpha > Leporidae > Sylvilagus > Sylvilagus floridanus. The sequence goes on along the minus strand of OX463234.1, from coordinate 44,208,814 downwards.
GGCTGGGAAGTGGAGCAGCTCTCCTGGAAGGGATGCGGGCTTCCCAGAGTCTCAACCTGCTGTGCCACGGTGCCTGCTGCATAGACAGATTCCTCTAGGGAGACGTTTAGGGCTGAGGGGACATGGTAGGAGCTGCTCTTTGGAGAAGAGTCCTCTTCATCTGGGGTGTGTGTGGGGGGGGTGGTATAGGTGAGCAGTGGCAGCTCATGGTGGTGTTATTTAAGAGGGACTTGAAATTCCTGTTGGCTACAGGGTGGACATTTGTGTTTTTGGGGCCTAGGTATCAGCTTCTCCTGCCTTGAAGGTTTTTCCTGGGGTGTTCCCCCAAAATCAGAGAGGTTCTCTCTGTGGAGAAACCATTGTGCTGCAGTCACTGGAGACCAGAGGAAAGTTTTTCTGGAAACTTCTTCTCACAGAACCAACTTGCAAACGTTTCACTGTGGCCATTTCTCTGTTTAGAATTCCATCCACCCATCCCAAGGTTATCTTTGCAATCGATGCCCTGGTCATTTTCTTTTCTTTTCAGGTTGAAGTGATTCTTCTTTAAGTCTCTAATTTTTTCCCCACACTCCAGTTGGTTATCTTTGACAGAAACCACAACTTCTTTTATAAGACCTAATTCAGATCCTCCTCCTTTTTGACGCACTCCATGATTTCCTTTTGCTTCCCAGGTACAGGGTTTGGTACTCCAGATACATGGTCACTGTTCTTTCCCTCACTGTGTCAAAATTACCTGCACACTTTCGAGTCCCTCTGTGCAATTGTGTTGGGCCTCAGTTACATCCTGTGTTGCTTCTTCATCATCTATGTGTCTGTCTGCATCGTGAAGCCAAAAAACCAAGACAGTAACAAAAACTATTGCAGGGGCTGGTGCTGTGGTGCAGCAGGTTAACGCCCTGGCCTGCAGTGCAGTCATCCCATATGGGTGCCAGTTCTAGTCCCGGCTGCTCCTCTTCCAATCCAGCTCTCTGCTATGGCCTGGGAAAGCAGCAGAAGATGGCCCAAGTCCTTGGGTCCCTGCACCCGTGTGGGAGACCCAGAAGAAGCTCCTGGATCCTGGCTTTGGATCGGCTCAGCTCCGGATTGGCACAGCTCCAGCCGTTGTGGCCATCTGGGGAGTGAACCATCAGACAGAAGACCGCTCTCTTTTTCTCTGCTTCTTCTCTCTCTGTGTAACTCTGATGTTCAAACAAATAAATAAATCTTAAAAACAAACAAACAAACAAAAAAACTGCTGCAGGACTAGAGGGACAAAGAAAGTTCTAGGGGTGAAATGAAGAAGAGGAAGAAGCTGAAGCTCATCCAGCTACGTTTCTACCAAATTTCTGGAACCAAATTCCTGAGCCAGGAAGCCAGAGGAAACTGGAAAGCTGGGGTGGGCTCCAAGCCAATTTCATTTCAGAAAACGTTCAGATTGATGCCTCCCTGCACGGTCTGGCAGCACAGGGCCCACCTGTACATCTGGGATAGCTCCAGGCCTCCCCCCCCCCTCTCAATCCTTCATAGATGACGTGACACTGCCCAGCCAGGTACTGTGGTTTGCACACAGCACACGCACACACACGCGGCGCTGTTTGCCTGATTGCGTCTTTTAAAACTCGTATTATCTCAGATTATGAAGACAAGCTGTGTGGGGCATAGCCGTGATCTCAAGCTGAGTTAATTGAAAGCAGAGGTCAGTTCATCTTCCCTGGACCGTCAGTCAGTGGGAAGTGTGCTCGTTTAATGCCCAGATCGAGTGACAGAAGAGATGAATCTCCTCCCTCTGTCGCCTTCGTGCCGTCAGGTGGACGTTGGATCGCAGCGAGCCGTTAAAAATCTTAATGGATCCCACTGAGCTGCTTCAGGTTGTTTGTGACAATCACTTAATTTCCTTGTTTTGCAGGTAACAATGATTTTAATCTTCATCTGAGATTAACCACAGAAAGCCCCAGTGTCCTTTGCTCCCATTGGCAGGCCCGCTTCAGGCTGCAATCGATGAAAAGGAGAATTCCTTCCCCTTCTCTCTCAGCAATCGAACAAAAATGTGCTTTCAGCAGTATTATACATGCAGTAATTTCTCATATATGTTAGGAATGCACAGTCGCAAAGCTGGGCGCACAGCAGACTGTAATGACAGTTGCCTCTGGGTGGTTAGAATACGATGGGATTTTTTTCCCCCTCTACTTTGTTATACTTTTTTTTTTTTTACTTTCAACGTTTTTCTGTGATGAACATGTATTATTTTTACAATGAGAACACATAAATTAGAGAATTAGTATTTCCATATCAAGGATGAACAAAGGAAGTACGGTCTTTTGATGAGATGTTAAGCTGGGGAATTTTTCAACATTAAAAGGGGGGAACCGCATCAGGATAAAAGAATGAGGTTGGAAAATGAGCTTGCCACTTGAAGGATGGTTCCTCTTATAGATAACGCCGCTGACAGCCTCAGTCCATCACCCTTCTCTCGTTTTAGTGTGTTGGGCTTTGCTCCTACGAAAGTGCTCCCCGTGTGCTACTGATTATTTGGTTGCTGTTCCCTTACATGAGTGACAGCCTTTGAACCGACATCACTACAGACCAGAGAAATGGTTCCTAGAGGGACACCACTGAAGAGGCCACAGTGTGGGGACACGAAGAGGACTTGCTTGGCACTTTCTGACTGTTTTGTGCATAGGGCAAAGCTGAGAGACAGAGCAAGGAATAAATACTGTTGTCATTTTAAAAGGCTGGGCCTGTATCCAGGGACACTTACTCTAAGCTCGAAAGCCAGAGGGTTGAAGGACCCTATCTGCCGATGGCTCCAGTATGTTGCAAACTGGATGTCCTCTGTCTTCACGTGGTGATGATGCTATTGCTAATGGCTAACTGGTAGGCATTAGAAAAAGCCTAATTTATCCTCCAGTTTGTAAGTGCATCCAGTGAAGGTGATCATGGGCAAGCTTGGACATGAATGAATCCTGAAGTGACCAAGAGAAGCCCAGAGGCTTGTTGATCTGATTTCGGGGGTTCCTGGCCACCTTGTGGCCTGGGCTCAGGTTGCCTACTCCCCTTCAGGAGGGGCTACAGGGCAGCTCCTGCCTCTGCCTCTGTACCTAGACGCGTTCTCTACGGCAAAAGGAGCCTCATGTCCATTGTTGGCTGTCGATTCGATTTTTCCAAAGGGAAATCTGACAAATCGTGTTGAATGAGAAAAGCATATTATGTGCATACTGAAATGTTTGCACATCTGAGGACCACACGATTTTATTCAAGGAAGTTCTACTTTTAAGGAGGTTATGAATTTTGAATCAGAGTTGTGTTGTCAGGGGAATGCTTCTTAGAAGGAAGGAAATGTACTTTTTAACAAGATTTTCAGCAAACGTTGACACATTCATTATGGTCATGAGCATGGAGGTGGCTCACATATATTTTGCATAATGTGGGAATAATGTTGCATCCTATTTGCTCCTGCCTCCCAGCATCACCACGAAAGCCTTTGACACAGAAGAAAACACCTGTGCTTCTGGCAACAGAACACCAGTGGCCAGGTAGTCATCATCTTGCAGGGGCTTACCCATTTTTTTTTTTTAAATATAAATATGTCCTGACCCTGGGTTAGTTCTCTGCCGGTTTCACTGTAGAACGACCAAGTCAGACTCTGTGTTATGCTGAGTATGTTACACTCATCACCATCCCTGGCCTCCATCCTGAGGGACTCAGGACAGCCCTCAGCAGAGCATCATCCAGCTCCAAATGCTAATGGTGCGGCAGCTGAGAAGCCCTGGTGTATCTCAGGAAGCATGTGTGTGTATGTGTCTGTGTTGGGGTGTGTGTGTGCATGTCTGTGGGGCAGTGCATGGAGGATGGGTTTACAGCGTTACACGAAGGCTCACCTACAAGGATGTCCATTACAGCATTGTTTACAGTGCTAAAACATTGACCAATCTAAGTGTTCATCAGCAGGGATTTGGGGACAAACTAGGGCTCCTCCTCCTCTTGTAAGATGACATGACCTTGCAAATGTCGTAAATGTCGCCTGCCATGATGGGCTGGAAGCATCCCCGTGGGACCCTGTCAAGTGGAAACAACAGGTGTCTCAGCACCACCTGCCGTGCAGCACTAGCTGGAACACAACAAAGAGGCACTCTGTCATGGTCAGCATCGCCTGGATTTAGAGCTGTGGATGAACTCAATGTGTGTCCTGTATGTTTTCTGCTGTTTTCTCAACTTTCATCAACAAGGGAACTTCAAGAAGTTTGTGGAAACATGGACTTAAAGTATGAGTTTAATTTGGTTCAAAATCAATTTTAAGTCCTTGCATAGATTTTTTTCAGGATATGCATTCTCCACGTGTTAGGAGAAAAACCATTTTTGTGCCAAACAAAGCTCCTATTTTTTAATTCTATTTTCTGACAGTACCCTCATATGACTTTACTAGTGAGTGCAAAATAACTTCCTATTTTAAAGAATATGTATGTCTGTAAACAGGAAACTGCAGTGGAACTGGCTGAGCCAGCACTTCCTATCAAGGGTCTCTTCTGGATCAGCAAGTCAGAGGAGAACCTATCTCCAAACGCAGAGAAAGAAAAGAATGTGGGCAGGAAGAACCGAGTTAGGAGGGAAACACTTCTATGTTAATGGCCAAGCTGGAGCAGGAATATTCTGCTAATCAGTGTCTTCTCATTTAAAGATTATTGTTCCAATTAATACCTTTTCCTGAAATACCCTACGTGCCACACTCCAGACCCCACCCCGTACCTTTTCACTGTCTCCCCAGGTGGCTTTGGGGGCTTGGGTTGGGCACTGGGAGTGTTGGGTCAGAGGGTCAGTCTTGTCACGGAAGTGCCTTCGGCTACTGGAGAACCTGTGACCCATGACTGCATGTTCCTGCTGATGAAAAATGAAATTTTATCCATTGTATGGGATTTTTTTTCTTTTGCTATTGTTGGTAAGAAAATTGTATTTGTTGTAAAACCTGTTTGATAGATTCTGTAGCCATTTCTATTGGGCAGATTTTTTTTTCTTTGATTTCCTCTGGAGATACAGTGTGTGTGTGTGTGTGTGTGTACAAAATTTTAACAGAATTGACAATGTTTGCTTTTATGTCGTAAAATATTTCAAATTCTCTTTATTCAAGACCAAGGAAGCCACCTACCATTACTCTTTTTAATCTTCTCTTGGATTAAAACTCGCACCACATGATGTTAGCCATTTTAAAGTGTAGAATTCCCTGGTATTTGGGTACATGCATATTCCACCAGGAAACCTGGTCCCCTTCAGCTGTCACTCCCTGTTCCCCACCCCTCAACCCCTGACCTTGTGGTCTACTTTCCTGACTTACTCTTGGTGAATTTTAGAAACTTGTTGACATTTTGAGTTGTGTTTTAGTTAGTGTTGTGTCTAGCGCGTGTGTGTCTGAGAAAGATACACTGAAAGGCAGACAAGGCAGAAAAAGATACGGGGAAGTGGAGGAAAGGAGAGGGTGGTGAAGGTGTGATGGGGACTTGGGACCCCCAGCTGTTCTATTCCAGGTTTTGCCTCCCCTTGCGATAAGAATTCAGATCAGAGACATAGATAAAGCGCAGGGCACGGGAGCAGGAATTACTGAAAGAGGCAGAGCACACGTTCAGACGTGCTGAAGGCAGCCCTATTTCAGGAGATTAGCTGTGCCCACCCTAGCTCAGTGGGCTGCTTTATGGGGTAGGGGGTTGAACATACCAGGAGGGTGGAGTTTGGGTGGGGTTCAGTGCCTGTGGTGTCCTCTGGTGAGGTCACCATGCGTCTCCATGTGGAGCTCAGTGTGCACCTGCTCCTGGCCTCGTCTTCATGGAGGCAGCTCAGGTGTGTCGTGGAACAGTGGGTGTGCAGGACTGGCATGCTGGGGGTTGGGGGTACACAGAGGCTGGTGACACCTCCCAGCTAGCTACCTTCTTTCCTATTGGCTCCCTGCCTAGCCTGTATGAGAGACAAAAGGAAGAGGTAGAGGAATAGGAGAGAGAGGGGAAGACAGAGAAGGGTGGGTGAGAGTGACCAGGGGAATGGGGAGGGTATGGGGGAACAGACAGGAGGAGAAAAAGATTCCAGGAGCCAGAGGAAGCCGGGATGGTTTTCCAAGGACATAGCCTCCTGAGACAGAACTCCACGCACCAATGAGAGTGAGCCCCAGAGCAGCTGGGAGGAGCTCTTCTGAGATTGCACGTGTGCCTGCTCATCTCCGTGGAGTCAAATTGCTTCCACCTGCTGGGACCACTGCAGAGACCTCCACCTTGCATCCCCTGGTCCCGTCCGCAGCAGGCTGTGTCTCTCACTGGTCTGTGTTCCCCAAGCCCTTCCACCGACACCCTGACACCTGCTCTCCATCACCGTTTTGACTTTTCCATTTTTTCCCTCACTGGATAATTGAGCTTCTAGGATTCCGGCGCAGGCAGTGGGGTGGGCTGCACGCCCGCGAATTTTTACGGATGGGCCCTGCTGATCCTGCAAGCCTGGGGGAGTTGATGGGCTGTCGAATGACATGAAAACCCGATAACAATGGGGAAGGAGACTTTTGTATAAATCTTTTTAAGGATAGTATTTCCATATTAAATCTTATAAAGTGGATGTCTGGCTGTGCTGATGAATGTGCACTGTGCTCAGAGAACACGGCGCAGCCTCCTTGGCCGGCTTCCTGAGGAGCCCAGGTGATAAAAGCCACCAGAGTATTTCTTCATTATCGTCGTCATCGCACATTTACATTATTCTCGCTGTCACGGAGAGCTCCAGACTCCAGGCCGTAGGCGATGTTTCACCCGTGGTTAAAATATGTGCAGGGGCGGCGCTCTGGTCACCAAGCGTGGAGCTCGGGCTTCTTAGGAACCCTTGATGGGATTAAAGTTGTGGAGAGAGTTTAGACTGGCTGGGAATAGCCCACTCGCGTGGAGAAGGAAAGAGCAAATCAGGAGGCTGATGTGTAGACACGGACTTTATCATTTGTACCAAATGATCGCAAGTTCTCTCCTGCATCGTCATGCAAATAGCTTTGAGAATGCTGAGAAAGCCATGGTGCTATTGGATAAATTATGTTTTGGCAGCCGATTATATTCACAGCAAGATGGGATGAGTGGTCTGAGTTCTTCGCCCTGGGCCACCCTTTGCCACCTTGAGTGACTGAGAGCAAATTGTATTATTAAGCAATTGACCGGTAGAACAGCTTTCTGTGCCTCAGTTTTCCCGCCTGTATGATGGGAGCAATTCTGGTGTCTTACAGGGTTGCTGTGTTGATGCTAAGGATTATTGTATGTAAAGTGTTCACTATATGCTGTGCCAGAAATTCACCGTTTTTGTTATTATCATCACCATCAATATCATCATGAGTGTTACTGTTCCCCAGAAGGGCTCATCTCCTAATATCGATGAGAAGTGAATTCGTTGAGCTCCATAAATAAAATATCCACGGGTGCATCAGTAACTCCTTGATATATTCTTGTTTATTCTTTAGAGTGTAGGTTCTTATATTTTTGGGCCACACTGGCGACTTGACGTCTGAGTTAAATCAACACACAAAGGAGACTGTGCTGCTTGTTTTACTCGAGAATTACTGGCTTTTTCACTGTATCGCGGAGGCAGTGGTAAGGCCTCCTCTTAGGTCGCAGTGCCTTTGCCGTGTGGTTTGGTTTTGCTCAGGCCACACGCACAGACTTGTCAGGAGGCCCCACTGGGTGAGGTGCAGCTGCTCCGGGCATTGCTGCTGCAAGAGGAGAAGACAGACGTGCCCCTCTCCGGGTTCTGCAGGCATGCTTCTGTTTGGGGATCAAGGAGCTTATTTAGTTATTAGCTAGGAAATGTCGTCGCTGCCATGGATTGCCGCCTGTGATTGGTGCTGGATTTTAATTATTGGCAAGCAAGTTCTGAATGTTTGGAATGTGTCTGTGGAGAGCACGTTGGTGGGAGCTGAGAGGAGAAGTCAAGATGTAGACACAGAACCTCGGGGTCAGCCTTTTACAGAGCCCTGGGACCTCTGCCGGGATCCTGCTGAGGGCCCACTCCAGGTGCCCCCTAGGGGCCAGCCCTGTCCACGGTAGAATCATGGAAACTGTTGGGAAGCCATGCCCCAGGTTTGCTTCCTGTCTGTCTGCTACAGATTCCACCTGCAGGCCTTGCTGTTTTCTCAAGATTAATGCAGTGATTCTTCTTCCTTAGTCCATGATCATCCATTCCTGTCTTTGTTGCTCAACAAGTTTACGTTCAGTGCCTGGTGGGTGACAGCTGAGGTTCTCAGCACTGTATTAGGCACCAGGAAATTAACAACTACACCATGAACAGTGAGAACGGATCTTTTAGGAGAGATAGATACAAACGGGCAGTGATGAGATGCCATGATTTGTGGATATTAGCAATTAAAATTTGGGGGGCCATTGTTATGATGCAGTAGGTTAAGTTGCTCTGAGTGATACCGGCATCCATTTCAGAATGCTGGTTCAAATCCCAGCTACTCTGCTTCTGATCCAGCTCACATGGGAAGGCAGCAGAAGATGGCCCAGGTACTTGGAGTCCTGCCACACATGTGGGAGACCCAGGTAGAGTTATAGGCTCCTGACTTTGGCCTTGCCCAGCCACAGCCACTGTGGCCATTTGGGGAGTGAACCAACAGATGGGGAAGATCTTTTTCCTCTCCCTCTGTCTCTTCCTCTGTCGCTCTGCCTTTCAAATAAATAAACGCATCTTTTTAACAATGGAGGTTGCGCTAAGAAAGCAGGGATGGTTTCGAGTTAATGGAGTGGGACAGCTTGGGACCTGCTCTCTGGAAGGGGTTGCCTGAGATGAGTTTTGAAGGAGGGGAAGGAAGTTGTGGGCAGGAGAGAAGCTGGAAGTTACAACAGGCTGTAGGAGTGGCACAAGCACAGAGCATGGCATGCTGGGAGGTGCCACTTCTGTTCCGTGCGGAGGAAGGCCAAGTACAAGAGCCAGTGCGACAAGTAGGGCGAGGGGAGGTCACATGGGCTTCTGGGAATTTTGGCCTTCCCTGGGCCGGAGACAGAGGATCCCTGAGAGCTTGTAAACAAGTTTCTATCAGCATTTTAGAAAGGCCACTCTGGATAGTTTGGACGGTAAGTTGATGGGTGCAAGAATGAGGCAGGGGCCTGTTAGGAAGCAGCTACGGTGGTTTAGGTGGGGCAAGACCGGTGATTGAGCTAAGCTGGGGGCAGTGAGTTTGCTGAGAAGCAGAGAATGTGCGTCAGGTTGCAGGGGTGGAGGACGTGGTGGCTTCTCGGGATGTGGATGTAGTGCAGACTCAGACACGATTCCTGGTACTAGCAGGGCTTGTGCAGGTGCTGGGCCAAGTGACAGGAAATACAGAGAGTAAGGGAAGCATGTCAAGGACTAAGCCTTGGAAGAGGAAGGCGGAGATAAAGGATTTGGTGGCCTGTAAACACTCTAGCCGGTGAGGTGCTTCTCACTAGGCAGACCAGATGCCTTAGTAGACATCTGCTTAGTAGGCGGGTGTCAGGGGAATCAGGCACTCAATCTGGGGGGCTGGGGAGGTTGCAAGATGAGGTCAGAGGTTGAACAGGGCATGTGAGGTGGGCTGAGACTTTGACAGGCATTAAGAGGACTTTGGCCTTTAGTTTGACTGCAATATCGCAGGGTTTATGACTGGGAGGAAATCAGTCTCTGTGTCTCGGTTTTGTCATCTGTAAAATGGGATTCAAGTTGATCATTAAAAGTTGCTGTTTTGAGTCATATGTTAAAATGCTTAGAAGCATGCTTGAGTCAGTGTTCAAGGCAATTGCTTCTGTCGTCATCATCTTACTATTATTTTATCTGAAGCTCGTGTCTGGAGGTCTTCGCTGTGACAGAGCTGACTGAGATTGATGCATGAAGTCGCTTGGATGCTGTGGCCCTCTGGCTGCTCTTTAGAGAGCAGAGTCCAAGGCAGGGGCCGGAAGCCCCCATGGCAGCCACCACAATGGAGCCATGGCAGATGTTGGTGTGCTGGTGCCGATGGGGGCTGTGTGTGCAGGGAAAGTGATCAGGTTGGGCGAGAGGGCTAATTTGCTGGCAGAGAAGACGAGGGGTTGGAAGAAGGGACCAGAGAAGAAGGGAATAAGGGAAGATTTGTTCTTTGCCTTTGTTGGACACTTTGTTACATGGGCAACAAATTGGTCTTTGAAAACTGGTCACCGTTTCAGTCATTGCTTCCAACAGACTGTGAAACCTCTGTACTGTGCCCCATTCCCCCCACTGACCCCTGCCAACTTGCCTTTGTCCATCTCCCATCAACCTTCTTACAGGACTCTGATGTAACTGCTGGGTTAGGGAGGCAGTTACAGAAGGCCTGTTTCTGAATGAGACGTACTGTTCTCAGAATTTCCCAGCTCTGTATTAGTCTCCCCTTGCTCCTGTAACAAATCACCACAAACTCATCTTGACTTAAATAAACAGAGTTGTAGCATAGCGGGTAAAGCTGCCAGCATCCCATATGGGAGCCTGTTCAAGTCCCGTCTGCCCCACTTCCAACCCAGCTCCCTGCTGATGGCCTGGGAAAGCAGCAGAGGATGGCCCAAGTGCTCGGCCCCTGCACCCACGGGCAAGACCTGGCTGAAACCCCTGGCTTTGGCCTGACCCAGTCGTGGACATTGTAACCATTTGGAGAGTGAACCAGCTGATGGAAGATGTCTCTCTCTCCCCCTCCCCCTTCCCTCCCTCCCCCTTTCCCCCCTCCTTCTCCCCCTCCCTCCTCCTTCTCCCCCTCCCTCCTCCTTCTCCCCCTCCCTCCATCTCCTTCTCCCCCTCCCTCCCTCTCCTTCTCCCTCTCCCTCTCCCTCCCCCTCCCTCTCCGTCTCTCTTTCTCTCTATTTCTGCCTTTCAAGTAAATAAATCTAAAGCAAATAAACAAACACACACAACCCTGGGACTGCGGGGTTCTGGAGGTTGTAAGTCTGGCGTGTGTCTTCTGGCGGTGGAATCTGTATGTCGACAGGTCTCTGTTCCCCCTGGAGGCTACAGGAAGAACCCCCTGCCTTGCCTTTTCCAATCCCTAGAGGCTGCCTTATTCTTGGTTCACGCCCCTTCTTGCATCTTCAGAGTGCCCTGGGCCAGGCTCTGCCTGCATCATCAGCTCCTTTGCCTCTGACCTCTGCAAAGGACATGTGTGATAACAGTAGACCTACCTGGTTAACACAGAATCCTCCCATTATCCCTCATTTAATTGCACCTTGGGCTATCTAAGGTGACATTCACAGATTACGCAACTTAAGAACTGGATACCTTTTGGGGGTATGTATCAATGGTCTATCTACTAATTTCCCGTGGCTAAAGCTTTCTGAGAACTTGGGTTTCATACCCACCTTCCTCTTTCTGTGGCCACCGAGGCTCCTCAGCCTTTCTGCCAAGGACCCACCAAAATACTGCGTCACGTATCGTGTTCTCCTTTAGCATGAAGCTTTCAAGCCCTGATATATGAACTGTACATAAACTCATTTAACTTAATTAGCTAGTATAAGTAATGCACGTAACAGAGTGCCTGGCACATAGGAAGCAACCGCGAAAATAGAATTCAGTCTATTCTCGCGGTCTATAAATATACTTTTGAATCATGATTCTGTCACTCTGCTTGCAAGCTGACTCCAGGTCGGTGCCATCTGTAAATTTGATAAACACATCTCTCAGGTCGTCCTTTCCATTGTTGATAAAAATGTCCAACCAGACAAAGATTCTGAATTGGCTTCCTAATGGCCCGTTGCCTGCATATAAATATTTTATACATTTTGGAGAATGTCCACACATATTATTCCAATGAATTCTTCTCTTCCAACAATTTGTGACTGGCGATCCTTCATTTGGCATTTCCCGAGTTCCACTGCACGCGAAGCAACCCAGGAGCTTAAATGATAAACGACAAACAGAAGACCTGCTTCCAAGGAGCTCGCGGCTCATGCTGGAACGTTCGTAGGTGCACATACACAGCTGCTCCATTTGTGAACAGTCCTTGGGTAAATGGATGAGTCAGCTAGGAGTCTAACAGCCAGCACACACTTCTCATCTTTTTGCAGATGTCTTCACATCACAGTGCACACAGTCTCCAGCTTCACCCAGTCCTGCAGTCTAGGAAGTGAAAGGGGATTTCTTGTCAACACTTTACCCAGAAGAACCCACGGTACTGCCTGAGGGTCTCTTGGGTTTGTGCATCACAGTTCCAGGCCACTGGTTCACAGTGCATGGTACAGCAGGCATTTGGAGTTGCATTTACTGCTCTGAAGTTTGTAGCATCCACCCAGCCATCTTGGTAGACCCAAGGACACTTGCCCACTGCTAAGTGTCTTGCCGTCTTTTTCTGTTACCTGTAATTGCTTCTAAGTCACCGTCTCCGATTCTGCAGTCATAGTGTTTGCAAGATTTCATGGTCCCTGGGACCTGATTGCTGTGGGTCTAGATTATTAGATTCATCAAAGTAGGGGTTGCCTCTATGACTGATGGTAGTTAAGTGGTAGATGGGCTTATCTCAGCTGTGCCATACATCAGATCCCAAAGTCACGTAAGTTTGTGGTTTGTTCCTAACCCAAACCGTGACTTTTCTCCTGGCTTTGTTCCCACTGCGAACCTCCCTTCCCATTTGACCTTCCCCGTTCTCCTTTTTGTTGGTTTGAGGCCGTTCTCTTGGGAGAGAAAAGCAAAAGCAAATCACAACTGGCTAGATTCTGCTTTCTCTCTTTCTCCCTCAACTCCATTTCCAACGCATTGGAGAGAAACTCGGGTTAACGCTTGGAATCAGGATGATCAGAGCGTGAAACAATGCTGCAGGCTCTGGAAAAGAAAGCAGCACTTCTCCTTCGGTTAGAAAGATAAATGCAGGTCAGTGAAGGTAAGTAAATCTTCTGTGTGTTTGAGGCTTGGTATTGACCACGAGAATACAAGAGCTACCCTAGTTAAAAGTGGTTGTCGGAATGGCAATGCCGTATCTGGACTCACTAAAGAAATTATGTTCCTGTCTCTAAAACCTCCTCTCTCTTAGCGTGTTTTATTCCATCAGTAGCCACAAATGCGTAGTTCCTGGCAGGTGCACCCCGCTTCCCTTCACTAAGATCTCGCTCTAAAAACAGGTATTTGGTTCCTCGCTTATAACACAGAAGAGCAGTCATTTTAAAACCTACTCAGCATTTTTGCTAGTATCTTGCATGGTTTTCCCTCTACCTATTTTTTTTTTTTTTTGCCCTTGAAGCTCCCTCGCTCTTTTTTAAAAAAAAAAGATTTATTTATTTGAAAAGCAGAGTGGCAGAGAAAAGGAGAGACAGAGAAGGAACGAGATCTTCCACCTGCTGGTTCAGTCCCTAAAGGGTTGCGACAGGTGGGACGGGGCCAGGCTGGAGCCAGGATCCAGGAACTCAGATCTGCCGTGTGAGTGACATGGGTCCAAGAGCTTGGGCCATCATCTGCTGCCTTCCCAGGTGCATTATTAGCAGGGAGCTGGACTAGAAGTGGGGCAGCTGGGACTCCTCCCGTATGGGAAGCCGTGTAGCAGGCGGCAGCTTAACCTGCTGTGCCACAACGCTGGCCCTGCCAAGTTCTCATTAACATGTATGTCAAGTGTGAATTTTTTTTTTTCTTGTGAGGGGAAAAAGTAAGCATCCAGTTTTAGGCTTCTTCTCACACTTTCTCTCCATGTAATCAGCTAATCAATTAGATTCTGTCCGTACTCCTCTCAAACTATGTGTGGTGCAATGAAAGTCATGATAACTTGAGCTTCTGAGATAGAGTTCTGAGTTACAGGGATGAAAACAGACCCGCGGCACATGTGTGTTGAACTGATGCGGGTTATAGGACAGGTCACGTTTGCTTAGGGAGTCGGCAGAGGTGGTCACATTTCAGCAGGCTGACAATGGGTGGGGGTGGGGGCTTTATGATGGGTTTTCTGTCCAGTCGATGGGCATAATCCTACGCGAGGCCTGCGGGCTGGAACCGAGATGTCTATTTCTGAGTTGCTATATATAGCGAGAAGAAGCAGTCCTCTGCATGTGGAGTTACTCAGTATTTTTGGCTCTTGGGCTATTTTCATGGTTCTTCATCTGGACTTAAAAGCCAAATTAATAGGCGATCGTTTCCTCTGGTCTTTTGTGCGGCCGCTATTTTGGGAGCAGATACATCACCCCGGCGTGTCAGCACGGGCACAGGCTGTTTCCCTCTCGGGGCCGGCGCTGCCGTCCACTGCATCTTCCCTCTCAGTCACTCCCCACCGCCCTGTGTTTATCTCGTTACCTTTTATTCACTGAAGCTCAATGAAGTTAATTTTTAAAATATCCGTGCTGCACTGAGCACAGACAACATATTTCTGTGTGACTCATTTTGTTTGCAGCTTCAAAGCCAAGGTGAGTCTTGGATTTTTTCCAGCTGTGAGCATTGCTTGGTCAGTGTCTCCTGGACCTCGTTTGGGATAAACTAACTTCACAGCCATCAACACTGCTTAAGCCCCGTTTAGTGGGTTCACCAGCAGTCAGCACAGGGCAGCAATGTGGTTCCCCTCTGACAGGACATGGATGTCGCCAAGCTCCTGACATGGAACCTTGTGTAAGCCAACAGTAGCTGGGTCTGATTCCTGTGCTCTTTCCTCGGGATAATGTTTGGGTTAAGAGCATTTGTTTTTTTACCGATGTCTTGTTGGGAACCATTGCCACTTATGAATTCCATAGCCATGTCTTTGATAAACACAAGTTGGAAAGGAACAATAAAAAGACCCCATAATACATGCCAGACGTTGTGCAGGTGTTATTTCAACTTTATCGCGGGACTAACCTGTGCAAGATGTAGTGTTTCCATTTTGTTTTCTCATATTTTTGAATATTTATTTTCATTCTGTTTGAAAGGCATAGACACAGAGAGAGGTCTTTCATCTTCTGGGTCACTCTACGAACTCCTGCAGCATCCAGGGCTGGGCTAGCCAGGATTTCACCTTGGTTTCCCACATCGGTGGTAGGGATCCCCAGGGATCCCTGTACTGGAGCTGGGATCACCTGCTTCCTCCTGGACTGTGCTTTAATGGGAAGCTGCATCAGAAGCAGAGTCCGAGTTTGAACGAGGCACTCCAGTAGGGGATATTGGTATTCCAAGTGGCGTCTCCACCACTGCACCAAATACCCGCTCCTGTTGTTCCCATTTTAAAGCTGAAGAGAGTGAGGCTTAGGGGAGGGTAGGTCATTTAGCCGAGGCACCGGGCCGGCAGGTGTGGAGCTGGGATGCCCTCCAGGTAACCGACTTCCATATTCACCTCCATGACACGCTGCTTCCTCTCAGCATGGTGGGGTATGACCAGCATGCTGTGGGAAGTATGTATGCTGACTTGGGTAGAGACTGTGGCCTGTGCCTGATAGTGGACTGGGGTCCTCAGGAGTTCATCACAGTGTCTCATTTCTTTTTTTTTAAACAGGCAGAGTCAGTGAGAGAGAGAGAGAGACAGAGAGAGAGGTCTTCCTTCCATTGGTTCACCCCCCAAATGACCACTATGGCTGGTGCCTGTGCCAATTCGAAGCCAGGAGCCAGATGCTTCTTCCTGGTCTCCCATGCAGGTGCAGGGCCTAAGCACTTGGGCCATCCTCCACTGCCCTCCCGGGCCACAGCAGAGAGCTGGACTGGAAGAGGAGCAACCAGGACAGAATCTGGCTCCCCAACCCAGGACTAGAACCCTGGGGGTCAGTGCTGCAGGCGGAGGATTAGCCAAGTGAGCCACGGCGCTGGTCTCATTTCTTAGAGTCTTGTGTGCCTCTGTGATTTCTGTGATGCCTCTGAGTTGAGGTTGGCGTTGTTTGACCCCAGGGGAGGTGGACAGAGTCAGGAAGCAAATGTGCTCCGGCCACCATGAGGCTTCGTTGAGCACCAAGTCAGAGCTTCCCTCAATTGGGGTGTATGGCGTGCAGTGCTAACTGAGCCGTGCTCGGTGCCTCCCAGTCCTTGCGTGCTTGGCATATTGTGCATAGTGCTTGGGTTGGTTACCTGTGAACTTCTGCTGCATTTAGTAACCAATCACGTGGCTAGCAGATGACTCTCAGTGAAGGACATCTCCTTTTTATGTTGCCACTGCCCATGGCTTCTAGCTCTGCATCCTCAGAATAGTCTGAGCTTCTGTGGCTTTGAAAAGTATCTTAGAAACTGACCCTCACTAGAATTTACTGCAGCCTGTTTTTATAAGGCAACTCTGTTATCACAGCCCACGCACTCGAGGGCAGCCAGGTCCTCCTCCGGCCTGCAGATGCCTCCTTGCAGTCCATAGTTTGCTTTCTTAAGGTCAGCTGCCTGCTGGCAGTGAGGGTGAAGCGACAGAATGGGCAGAGCAGGGAGATGTAAACGGAGCCTGCGTCATGAAGGTATAATCAAATACCATCCACCCACGGTAATGCAGACTGTCAGGACAGCCAACCTCTTCTTCCCCAGGAGCCTGACAGGCGTGATTAACGTGCTGCGAGCTCGGCAGGAATCACTGCGGGTCTTACTCGGGCTCTTTGCTCTGCTCGGGCCAGCAAGAGATGCCCCAGCAAGTGATGGGATTGGAGAGGGAACCAGAGCCTTCCACTGCTTCCTCTCTACCCACGCCTGCACGCTTTCTGAGCTGGCCCAGGCATCCGACCTGCAGTTTGGGGGCACAGAAGGTGTTGACTGGAGTTCAAGGCAATATACTCTCCCTGACTCCTTGACAAATCGTTTCCCCAAACCACTATTCTCTTGTGTGTGGATCAGAACTACTTTTGGTTGCTAAGCAACTCACCAGCAGCTCTGACCCATAGTATTTCACAGAGCTGTGTACCTATTCTGTGGGGTACCACCCAGCCTGTCCCTACTGTGAGAGATACCTTTTCCTTAACACTTGCCTTCCTTGAGGCAAGCGCATTGAGAGGAGCAAGGTGAGCATCTGATCCCAGGTCAGCTCTGATGTCATGCAGAGAGCTTGACTGAACTAATTTCCTCTCTAAAATTTCATTGAAAAGGCAAAAACATGCTCAGAAGGTCTTCCACTGCAATACCACATAGATCCGGGACTTCGGTGGCCATCTCTAAGTATTTGTCTGCTGATGGGTAAGCAGAGGAAGGTTGTCTGTCTGCAGCACAGAGGAGCACAGAAGGAGATCGGGGCGGGGGTGGGTGCTGCTGGTGTGCCTCTTAGGTCTACAGGAGAGTTGGGCTTAATCAAGTTGAGGGTTTCGTCCAGAAGGACTGGAGGGGCCAAGGGAGCAAGGAGCGCCTTCCAAGCATGGTTTCTTCATGAAACAGTAGCTCCTCAGGATGCCTCTCTGTTGGTAGGATGCCTTTGTGGGAAGATACTATGGGATCACACTTTTCTACACCAGCCAGAGTTAGTTTCTGAAGACTGCCCAAATGGGAATAGCTTCAGTCTGGCTGAAAGCATTTGGACTGAAACATTCGGAAAGAGAAGACGTGGTGAGGTCGGTAACGAGTGGTCAGTCATGGGACCTGAGAAGGCAGTGAGTCGGACAGGGTGGCCATGCACTCAGTGGAGGAGCTGCAACGGTCCAGGAGTGAGATGCTCAAGACTTCAGGGCTGACGTGAGGATGTAGGGTGTTCCATGGAGTATGTGGCTGAGGTAGGGGAGAAGGAAACATCATTGGAATTCCCAAGAGGCAGGCTGGGGGTGCAGAATGTTGGACGCATCAAGCAATCATGGCAGAAGGGAAGGGAGGGAGTCAGGTGCTGATGTTGTCAGTGGGGCAGTGCGAGGAGGCTGATGGATGGCAGCCATAAGGAGAGCCTGGGTTAGGTTTCCAGGATTCTGAAGGAAGCAAAGGAAGGGAGAGTTGTGAATGGCATCTGGGAGTAGGAGGGACTTGTAAGTCCCAAGGGGAACTGGCTCTCGCCATGGGTGCTGCTTTCCCTGCAGCCCTGTGCTAGATGTCCTCTCTCCAGCTCTGCACTTGCCACCTTCACTTGCTTTTACTTCTGACTGCTCTCATCACATAGCAGGGCTGTGTCCCACATTTAACATTTCATAGCTTTAGTCTTTGGAGACAGATGGCTGGAAACTCTGTCTCATCCAGGGTCTGGAGAAGGAAGATTTGCTCACTTTGGACGCAGTCAACAGTGGACAGCATGCATCATATATTATCCTTTGGATGGCTCTCTACTGGCGGGAAAATTTTCTACAAAGAAATCTGCCAGAATATCTGCTAGGATAACTTTGTAAAGATTGACCATGGAGCTCGCCCACCCAGTTGCCAAGCTGTGTGAGCCCTAAAGGCTTGGTGTCTACTGAGTTTCCTTCCCAGGCTGCCAGTGATGGCAAGGATTGCTGTTGTCCAAGCCTGAATCATCTCATGAGAAACGTGAGCGGACAGAGCTTGACTTAGCAGTGACCACATCAGGCAGACTCCTGTGTGTCACTTTGCGTGCTTCCCGGAGAAAGGATTAAAATTGGTATGCTTGAACATTTGTCTTTCTGCTTATAAATGAATATTCTACTGGGGCCACTATTGTAATGCAACCGATAAAGACTCCACCTGCGATGCCGGCATCCTACACATGAACCAGTTCGTGTTCTGGCTGCTCCACCGCTGATCCAGATCCCTGCTAATGGTCTGGAAAAAACAACAGAGGATGACACAAGTGTAGGGCCCCTGACTTACACGTGGGAGACCTGGATGAAGCATCTGGCTCCTGGCATTAGCTTGGCCCAAGGATGGCTCTTGTGACCACCTGGGGACTGAACCAGTGAATGGAAGATCGATCTCTCTCTCTCTTTCTCTCTCCACCCTCCCCCCACCATTACTCTGACTTTCAAAATAAGTAAATCAACCTTTAAAACAGAAAAGAAAGCAAGTGAGCACTCTGCACCTGCACTCTTGCTTGGAACCCCCTTGGTGTATCTGCTTCTCAGGGGCATGGAAGTCACCAGGAATGAGTCTGCCATGATATCAGCCACTCTCCCTTTCCTCTCAGTAGTTCCCAACAGCGTGAGCTTCATTTCCATGATGTGCTTTTTATTTATTTATTTTTTTGACAGGTAGAGTAGACAGTGAGAGAGAGAGACAGAGTGAAAGGTCTTCCTTTTCTGTTGGTTCACCCCTCAATGGCCGCTGCGGCCGGTGCGCTGCACTGATCCAAAGCCAGGAGCCAGGTGCTTCTCCTGGTCTCCCATGGGGTGCAGAGCCCAAGCACTTGGGCCATCCTCCACTGCACTCCCGGGCCACAGCAGAGAGCTGGCCTGGAAGAGGAGTGACGGGGACAGAATCTGGCACTAGAACCTGGTGTGCCGGCGCCACAGGTGGAGGATTAGCCTACTGAGCCGTGGCGCCGGCCGATGTGCTTTCAAAAACTGCCCCTTTCACTTGTCCCAGCTAGCCTGTGTGCTGACATATGCAGGTAACGGGGATCCGGACGTATCTTAACAGAGATTCTCAAACTTTGAATTCTGATGAAAATGCACTTTCCTGAGAGACATTCAGATTCTGGAGTGGTTCTGGGAATCCGCACTGGAACAGCCTCCTGGACGTTGTACGAGATCCACGTTGGAGAAAACTCCTTCATGTGTTGTTCCAGTGGCACTGGGCATCCAGTCCCCAGTTCCTGGCTTCTTCGAAAACTTCTTCCTGCTCTTCTCGTAAACCTGGGTGAACTACTCACTGGTCCATCCGTCTCAAGGAAGCAGATTTTTGTTTTGTGCCAAATCCTGGCCAAGTAAAAACTGTAAAGATCCCCATTTTTTCCTATAGAATCCCCCCACCTACCCCTCAGCTTTCTTCCCTTCTCTGTACTAACACAATCAAAGAAGAAACACAGGAAACCAACATGCTCCTTCTTCCTGAAAGTGTTTTCTCTCGCTGACTGTCCCACCCCTCATGCTGGCTGTACATGCCTTGTTTTGGGAGGGGGGATGTTGCATTGTTGTGATGGTTCCCTGTGAAGCCTTACCCCCAGCAGGTCTCTCGGCCATAAGGACTTTTCTGGAAGTCTCTCAAGGGTGTGAGCAGGAGCTTGAACAACGCTTGAAAACACCCCATGCACTCTGTGACTCCTTTCCTACTAGTAAAGATGTCCTCATGAGCTCTTAGACGAGAGCCTCTAAGATGTACTTATTATCAAGGATGCAATTTTAATCAGTGATTTATAAAACTGAAATGATAGGGAAAATATTCTTTCATTTACTAAGCCATTCTTTATTTATCCATTCTTCCATTTTCTCACGTACCCATTCAACTGTCCATCTGTCTGTTCATCCATCCATATACCCTCCTGTTGTTCCAAGTACCCACCCACTCATCAAACCAGCTGTTCACCCGTCCTCCCAGTTAGTCATCCATCCACCCATCCACCCATCCACCCGTCCTGCCCTTGCACACATGTATCCATCCAATTAGCATTAATGGACTTCAGTTCCATTTTTGTTGGAGATTAGAACCAAAAGTGATGATTCCAACAGTGTTGTCAGGAAGGCCACATTTTAGTGGGGAAACGCATGAGTGTATATAAACAAGGAATAGATTGTGCAGTGGTACAGGATCAGCAAAATCAACACTCATGTGAAGTGGAAAGATGTTGCTTCTCATTCACTCCACCCTCTTCACCTTTCATTGTAGCGAGGACCACAGTTAAAATGAGGTGTGTATTTTCTTTACTTATTTTTCTGTTTGCTCTAGGCTAGTTGTAAACTCCTGAAGAGCTGGGATGGTTTTCTGTTTTCTGATATCTTGTCCTCCATGCCTGGCACGTGGCATGTCCTCTACGTCTCTGGAAAGCCAATGTTTCAGGGAGAAGATACACCAAGAGGAAAAGGTCAAAGGGCAAAATGTACAGCATCTATGGTGTGGATGAAAGAAGGGAAGGTATAGAGAGGAAGTGCGGGGCAAAATCTGGTTGGGTTTTGCTAGAGGATCAAATGCAAACTTAGCAGGCAGGATGTTGTACACAGTGATGCTGTCTTCGTTTGATCTTAGCCAGAAGGCTGAGCAGCGATAGTGACGTTGTCTTGACCTTGTGAAGAGCTTGTGAAGGGCATTGATAGTAGCAGGGAGTGACATGCAGCTGTGATGCAGAGGAATGGACTGTCCACAATTTCATTTTCTGCAGGTTCCTCTGAAGGCTCAGTGGGGAATGGATTTGAGGGAGATTGGGGCTGGGGCAGTGGCATGGCTCAGGGAGATGTTTTACCTATGGCAGGCAGAGGATGATGAGATGCTGGTGTGGTGGAGGCCCAGAGCTGGGACCTCCATGGGAGACATTTGTGGCCAGGGGGGTCCACGGTGGTCCACGGTGACTTCCAGGTTTCCAGCTTGGAGCAGTCACAGAGTGGATTGGATTTCTCACTGGAGAAAGTAAAAACAGGAGGAGATTGCAGAAACAATGAGTTGAGGGCGGAATGTTCTGGATTTGCTTTCAGGGGTTTGTAGGATATGACTTGGAGATACGTGGTCACCTGTTGCCTTGTTTGTGTCTCTTGGTCTCAGGGAAAAGCTGTCTCTGGCCAGAGGCTCTGGCATCAGGATGAGCAGTGTGGGTGTGCTTTAGCCATGGCTGTATTCAGTCGTACACACTGAGACTGTTTGGACTGGCACAGACAGAAGACCGAGGTTGGAGCTGGGATGCCCAAAGCATCAGCAACATCCCGGCAGCCTTTTGTATCACCTGCTGATTCGAACTCTTAGCCTCTCAGGTCTTTCGAGGGTGAGGTTCATTGGTTTCAGCCTCCCTGGTACCTAACATAGTGCCATAGACATAGTGGGTGTTTTGTGATATCTATCATTTTGAAAGAGTTGTCAACATTTAAAAATTCCCTAGTGAGTGCATTATTTCAAATGGGTACAGAATTTGGTTTAGATCATAGTTTGTTTTCAGAAAATTATAGTTTTAGATTTTTTTGTTTATTCCACCAAATGGCTACAATGGCTGGGGCTGGAGCCAGGCCAAAGACAGGAGCCAGGAGCTTCCTCCAGGTCTCCCACGTGGGTAGCAGGGGCCCAAACATTTGAACCATCTTCCGCTGCTTATCCCAGGCCATTAGCAGGGAGCTGGATTGCAGTGGAACAGCCAGGACATGAACCAATGCTCATATAGGATGTTGGCATTGCAGGCAGAGGTTTTACCCACTCTACCACAGCATCAGCCCTAGTATATAGTTTTAGATTTTAAAACAAGAAAAATAGTTGCTTAAATAAGATGCACCCAAATGACATAGACAGGACAAGGACTTTGTAGGCTTATATTCATTGACAAACACATGTCAGTGCCTTCTCTGTGGTGTTGAAGAGGGAAGCACCTAGCGGACAGAGCTGTGTGGGAATTGTGGTCAGTTAGTTCAACTTATGGAGACTTAGTTTCCTTATCTGTAAAATGGGAATAAGAACTCCATATATACATATACACACACACATGCACATCACATGCACATATGTGTGTGTATATGCGTGTGTCGATGTATATAAGAGGTAGTGAGTGAAGAGTGCTCCCTTCTGCTGGCTCAGCCCATGTCTGCAGAGGCTGGAGTTGGGCCAGGTGGAAGCCAGCAGCTGAGAGCCTGGAACGCTGAGTCTGCCACATGGGTGGCAGGGATTCAGACACTTAAGCTGCTTCCCAGGGCCTGCATTGTCAAGAAGCTGGAAGCTGGAGAGGAGCTAGGACTTGAACCAAAGCATTGAGATACGGGATACAGACATCCCAGGTGGCATCTTAACCGCTAGGCCAAACATGTACTTTCCGATTACGGGTCTAGTCAATTACATTCAGTATTCCAGGCTACTATAAAAAATTCATGGAAAAACAATTAAAACATATATTTACTTTAGTACAAAAATATATATACAGTAAATAAAATAAGCTCAGTTTAATGTGTATTCTCAGTCATTGTACTTATTGAAAGTGGGCTGAGAGAGAACTGAAGAGACAGGCAGTGGTGGCATCACCTGTGCCCCTTGCTGACGCGGACCCACCTAGAACAGAGCACAGTCATGTCTATTTTTTCTTGAAGATTGGTTTATTTATTTGAAAGGCAGAGTAACAGAGAGAGACAGACAGACAGACAGGGAGAGATCTTGGTCTACTGGTTCACTCCCTAAATGTCTGCAATGACCAGAGCTGGGCCAGGCCGAAACCAGGGGCCAGGAGCTTAATCTGAATCTCCCATGTGGGTACAGGGGTCTAAAACCTGGACCATCTTCTGCTGCTTTCCCAGGTGCATTAGCAGGGAGCTGGATTGGAAGCGGAGCAGCCAGGACTCCATTCAGCACTGGGACATGGGATGCCGCAGTGACAGGAGACAGCTTAATGTGCTGCACCACAGCACTGGCCGCATGCTGAGGTCTAGATTCCCTGGGTTTCCCAAACCATGCCCCCTACTGGGAAGCACAGAGCCCCCATCTAGAATACTCCCAAACAGGGCTTTGTCTTTGCCCCCTGGGTTTCCTTTTTTCAGAAGTAAAATTTATTTTCTCTCTTTGTCCTTTTGATTAAATCAATGCTAGACAACATAAAACAGGAGTCCTACTCCTTTTCGGCAGGAGAACTTTGGGAACCACACACCAGATTGCAAACTGTTAACATTCATTCATTAGGAGCCCGTGCTCTGCTGGCCTTTTCTCCCTTCCAGCCTCACACGATGTGCGTTTGCTCGCCGTGCTTCTGTGACAGATTGTCTAACAGATTTCTCACACAGTGCAGGCCTCCAGTCTGCCAGAAAGGCCTCGTTTGGAACCTGTGGCCCTAAGTGAAATGGATTTGGAAATGTCATCTTGCTATCTCCTGGATAATTCAATAATAATGGCCTAACAGATCCCTCCAGGCCAACAATTATTTACCTGCTTGAAGCTACTTGGACTATGCAGAAGTAGGGGTTATAAGAAAGTGGGAGTTATAAGAATTATATGTTCTAAAAATGTGGCAAATGTTGGCTGGACTGATGGCATTTTGATACGGACTTTAAGTCATCTCTGTGTGTGGGCTGTGGCTGCCCAGATCCTTGGCTCAGGGTATCCATCAGTATCAGTGTGCCCGTTTGTAGACCACGTGCTAATTCTGTGTGGAGCTGTATGGAAATATATGCATATTGTCGATCCCTCCACGCATGGACAGATCACATATTTATTTATACTTAAAGTTTGCTGATAAGTCTAAAAAATTAGAATTCGTAATCCACATTCTTAAATCATTTCTTTATGCTACACCAAATGATGCTTAAGACTTATGGGAAGGCTTGTATTTTTAGCACTCCGTAAATCAAACCTTTTATTCATCATTCTGAAAGACAACGGTGAAAGAGACATCCGTTCTTTTTAATGCAGGGAAGGAGAAATGGAGGCGTCCAATCAGAGTGAGCCCAGGTGCGGAGGGCTTGTTCGAGAGAGTGACATCGTCATCTCGTGCGTTGATTGTGTCCCAGTAGCAAGATGTTTCTCACTAGGGTGGGTCTCTCGGGGTCCCAGTGACAGCATGAAGCACAGTGGCTGGAGTATTCCAGTGATGCTGTTGCGAAGGTGACAGCGGACTTTAAAAGCATCATGGAAAATGGAATGAAAAGTTCATTTTATTTTTATGTAAAAATTTTTGAAATCGCTGCCCATGAAGGTCCCATGACGTGCCTGGACTTTGCCTGCCATCAGCACCCTCTCCAGATGTTACAACCCAAACACGTGGGGTAGCAGGTAGCACCACATAGCACGTGGGACACACTCAAGCCATGGATGAGAACCCCTGCTCTGCACTCATGGTGCCATCATTTAGGGTGTCAGCCTAACAAATTGTTAAGACTGTATCTTTATGTTGGATTAATTTTGTGGTATTTTTGTGCCTTTAGTCATCTCAGCCTATGTAAAACACCTTTGTAACCTCCATATATTTTTCTTTCCTGATTCTCTTTAACATGCTTCATTCTGAGTTGAGAAAAACACAGCCTGATGCTATTGTTTTAAAATTGGTAAGGATTGGGGCTGGCGCTGTGGTGTAGCGGGTAAAACCATCACCTGTACTGTTGGCATCCCATGTGGGGGCCAGTTCGAATCCTGGCTGCTCCACTTCCAATCCAGCTCTCTGCTATGGCCTGGGAAAGATGCCCCAAGTCCTTGGGCCCCTGCACCCGTGTGGGAGACCCAGAAGAAGCTCCTGGCTCCTGGCTTTGGATTGGCCCAGCTCTGGCCATTGTACCATTCGGGGAGTGAACCAGCAGATGGAAGACCTCTGTCTCTTTCTCTGTCTCTCTGCTTCTGCCTCTGCCTCTCTGTAACTCTGCCTTTCAGATAAATAAATCTTTAAAAAAAGTTGATAAGGATTTAATGAAGAAAAGAGCTAAATGTTCCTAAGCTAACTCCAGTGAGTGTGCGGATGCCTTTATGTGAAACTACGCTGAAGAAGGAAGTGGGGAGAGTGTCGGGACAGTGGGAGGTGAGGGCCTGTTTCTGTTGCTGTCCCTGAGGCAGGTGCTGTGCAGGTCTGGAATCAGAACTTCAGAGCAGCCCTAGCACTCTACTCACAGAGGAGAGAAGAAGGAAGGAGAGACCTGGGGACTGGGGAGGACCGCATGGGTACCACGTCACACACAGCAGCTTCTCCTGTGGTTTTGTCTTAGAGAATCAGAGTTGTCTTAGTCTCTTGTCATCTCATTCAGAATGAACTCATGCCCGTTTTCTCAGGCCTGCCCCTGCAGCTTTTTGTGTAGTTCTCGAGTGCATCCCAGGCCTGAAATGGGACAGCATTTTGCAGGGACTGCTGTGATCTTGTTTAAGGGTAGAACATCTTGGGTACTGCTTTTCTTAGGAAGACAGAAAATGGATGAGGAGCTACCAAAGACTTTGAATGTTTGTGTCTGTTGCTGAGCCTGAGTGGCTTGCTGGACTGATTGCAAAATCTGCTCCCTTTTCCAGGTCCCTGGGGAGACATAAAACAGGCACTGGTGTCTGGGAAGAGCTGTGCTACAAGTTAAAGGCTTCCCACCAGTCCATGACTGGCGTCAACTCAGATTCCTAGTGTAGAATTCTACAATGTGCTTCATGGGTGCCTCTTTGTTTTTCAAGTTCACATTGCAGGAGAGATAGGGTTGCAGATGGCCTGGATTTCCTTACTGACATCATCCAGCCTATTCTCAGGTTCATGCTGAAGAAGGTGGTTTGGTCTCACTGTCCCCTGCTCCATCATAAAGTGGGAGTGAACACCAGGATTTTGGTATTTTAAGAAATTTCTTTGAAAGAGGAACAGAAGCACACAGATAAAGAGGTACTCTGCCTGCTGGCTCACTAACAGCCAGGGCTGTGCAAAACTGAAGCCAGAAGCAGGAAACTCAATCCCTGTCTCCTGGTGGGTCACAGGGACCCAAGTATTTCAGCTGTCACGTGCTTGCAGTGTGCATGGTAGCAGGAAGCTGGTTCAGAAGCAGGACCAAAACTTTAATCCAGGCACTCGGGATGCAGGAATAAATCACTGTGTCTTAACGATGATGCCAAACACCTACCCTGATGAGGGTTTTGAAAAGGATGTTTTCTGTCCATTCCTGCATAATGCTGGTTGATGTCAGATCAGCAGAGAGCTATGTGCATGTATTGGATCGCACTAGTTCTCTCCTGCACTTGCCTTTATTAGATTGCAGTGTGGTGTAATATCAGGAGCCCAAACACAGGATTTGGCGAAGAACTCAATGGCATATGTGCATCTGTGAGGATGTGGTTGTCTGCAGCAGTGGTTATAAATGCATACTCTGTTATATCATCACACGGCTCGGGTCCAGACTGCAGCTCCACCGCTTAGCGAACACCTTTCTCTGGACTCCTGCAGGCCTCAGTTTGCTTGTCTGTAGTAAGAGGGAGATGGTAGTGAGCACCTCAAGGAGCTGTGAGGCTCTCCTTATGCACAGTGCCGTAATCACTCACCTAGAGAACGTACCCAAGGAATTGTAGCAGTCTTGCTTGCTTTTTATTATTATTATTTTTTGACAGGCAGAGTGGACAGTGAGAGAGAGAGACATAGAGAAAGGTCTTCCTTTTCTGTTGGTTCACCCCCCAATGGCCGCTGCGGCTGGTGCACTGTGGCTGGTGCACCGCGCTGATCCGAAGCCAGGAGCCAGGTGCTTCTCCTGGTCAAAAGGCTGCATTACAGAGAGGAGGGAGAGAGATCTTTCATCTGCTGGTTTACTCACCAAATGGCTGCAACAGCAGAGACTGGGCCTGTCTGAAGCCAGGAGTCTGGAACTCCATCTGGATTTTGTAGATGGGTTCCGGTACCCAAGCACTTGGTCGATTCTAACTCACTACACCAGGAAGCCAGCCCCAGCAATCTTGGAACTAGTGGCTTCTTTTCTTTTAAGATTTATTTATTTATTTGAAAGTCAGAGTCACACAGAGACAGAAGGAGAGGCAGAGATAGAGAGGTTTTGCATCTGCTGGTTCACTCCTCAATTGACTGCAATAGCCAGAGCTGGGTTGATCTGAAGCCAGGAGCCAGGAGCTTCCTTCAGGTCTTCCCATGTGGGTGCAGGGGCTCAAGGACTTGGGCCATCTTGTACTGCTTTCCCAGGCCATAGCAGAGAGCTGGATCAGAAGTGGAGCAGCCGGGACTCAAACTGGTGCCCATATGGGATGCTGGCACTGCAGGTGGCAGCTTTACCCGCTATGCTACAGCACTGGCCCCAGGCTTATTTTCATAATATGGATAGGTGGAGTTTTGCTCGTTAATTTTAAAAATTTCTTGCAGGCAAACTGAGAAGAAATGTTAGCTTTCTCCCAGGAAATATATGTGAGGTCTTCACAGAGTTCAGGCCAAATGGGTATTATAAGAAATTGAAGATGTTTTATACCAAAGTCAACATTTTTTTATTCCATTTTCCCATGAACTTTTGATGCGTTGTTGTAGAGGGCCCTGTGCTTTATGCATTACTATCACCCAGTAACAAGATAAATAAGTCTATTTTATCTTGCTGTATTATATTTGCCAGTATGAGCCAGTTTCATACTTTCTGGGCCCTTGGTGCCAGGGGAGCACATAATAAATAGGTCTAGAAATAGATCTAACCCCTCTCATATTGATCTTCTTTTATTGTTTATGTCCCCTAAATAACAGGGGCCACAAACTCCAATGCTGAAGCAGATAGTGTCAGTGAGAAAAGCAGGTTTTATTGGCGGTAATGGGGGTTGTGCCAACGGCTGTGAAAAGGCAGGTGTGTTCCGTTCTCCCACCCACTCCCGTGAGTCCTCACCATGGAGGGTCTCCCTGAGACATTCTCCCACTCATGTATTTGAATTCAGCACACTGTTCCTTAGACCAAGGTACATGCTTACAACTTGTGCTGAAACTCTTTTGAAAGCAAAATAGTATCTTCTGAAGTGGCATAGAAATGGGCCCCACAGAAAGCATCCTGTGGGGATAATAATAGTAGTAATAATACTTCTGGCAACATCAGCCTTAGGAATAACGGTCCCTGACATTTGCAGGCTGCTTTTTAGATTCTGCTTAATTGTCCTGCAGGCCTGCCAAGGTGATGATTTGTCCTCAGTCCCATGGGTGACACTGTAACTCGCCCAGCCCCAAATCCGTTTGCTTACTGATTGCACCTCCCAGCCTCCTGGGGATGACCTGACCATCCCCTGCCCACTTGAGACTGCCCCACAGTCTTGCCCCTTTACCTGAAAAGGTGTCACAGCCACCAGGGCTCAGCTGTGTGGTGTCACTTGCCTTGGACACTCTCCTTGACCATCCTCCTCAGCTCCCAACACCACACTCAGGGCATAGGCAGGCGTGTGATGAATATTTGGCCCAGTGGGTTCTGATCCTTCCATAATCCCAGTGCCGTATGTTGTAGGCAGCAGCTCTCGGAGGAGAGAGCAGGCTCTGTGGGAAGCATCCAGTAGGGCTCTCGAGAACAACAAACAGGCTCAGAGTGCACCTTGATGACAGGTGGTTCAGACTTCTGCCTTCGCAGTTCAGTTGCTTGAATGCAGATTCTCGTGCCTTGTCCCCCTCGCTGTGTGATCGTGAAGAATAATGAGGCCCTCTATTTTTCAGCTGCTCTACCCGTGGAATGAGGAAAATGGTTATGTTAACCCGTGGGGCTCTAGAATAGATGTGATTGCAGAGTTCTCAGCACAGGGCTTTGCGCATAGGAGCCGACTGTTGGACAGGGCTCCTCCGTGGTTGTGGCAATTTGGGTAGTAATGTTCAGTATTGCTTTGGGGAGAGACGTCTCAGACAATTCAGCTGTCTGTGCTCTGAGCTCTCTTTCTTCCTCTCATTGTGCAGGGGTGTACTGTAGGCAAAGCCCCTGACTTCCTGGGGTTTATTGTCTCAGCTATGCTACCCAGTAGGGCAGCTATAAGCTGCGTGTGGCTATATGTTTTCAATGTAAAAGCCCAGTGACTCAGGTAGACTAGTCACATTTCCAGTGCTTGCAAGGTGTGGCTAGGGTCTACAGCGTAGGACAGCACTGGTGCATTAGTTTGTTGTAGCCAGTAGCCCTGGCTGGCTGGTGTCTTTTTTATTTTATTTTTTTAGATTTATTTATTTATTTGAAAGAGTAACAGAGAGAAAGAGGGAGAAGGAGAGGCAGAGAGGAGAAAGAGAGAAAGAGAGAGAGAGAGATTCCATCCATTGGTTTATTCCCCATTTGGCCACAATGACCAGGGCTGAGCCAGGCTGAAGTCAGGGGTCAGGATCTTCACCTTGTCTCCCACGTTGATGCAGGGACCCAGGCACTTGAGCCATCATCCACTGCTTTTCCTAGACTGCCAGTAGGGAGCTAGATTTGAGGTGGAACCTCCTGAACACAAGCCAGTGCTCATGTGGGATATTGGCATTGCAGGCAGTGGCTTTACCCACTAGGCACAGCGCCAGTCACTGGATGGCTTCTACAGCAGGGACTCACCTGGAGGCTGGAAGTCCATGACCTGTGTGCTGGCAGTTTGGATCTCCTCCAGGATGTCTCTCCTGGACTTGCAGGTGGCTGTCTTCTTGCTTCACCCTCACATGGAGTCCCCTGTGTACGCATGTCCTCATCTAGTTTTGTAAGAACACTGGTCGATTGGGCTAGAGCCCACTCTCGTTACTCAATTTTCACTTAGTTACTTCGTTGAAGACTCTGCAAATACAGTCGCTTTCTGTGATACTGGAAATTAAGGCTTAAGTATGTGAATTGCAAGAGCTTAATTCAGCCTGTAACAACAGAATAGAACATTTTCTTTACTTCAGAATAATTTTTAACTTTTTTGATCATTTTTATGTACTTGAGAAAGACAGAGCGAGAACAAGAGTGAGAGAGAGAAAGAGAAAGAAGTTTTTCCCTCTCCTGGTTCACTCCTCCCAAAGGCTGAGTGTGGGCCAGGCTTATGTCAGGAGGCCAGAACTTCATCTAAGTCTCCCATGTGGGAGACAGGGACCCAAGTACTTGTGTCATCATCTGCTGCTTCCCAGGCACATTAGCAGGAATCTGGATCAGAAGCAGAGTCAGACCTTGACCCCAGTCACTCCGTTAGTGGCTGTGGACACGCTAAGTGGTGCCTTAACCTGCTGCACCGTGACCCTGGTCCTCTGGTAGAACATGTGGAACACTTCGGAAACTCCCTTTGTGACATGGAAGTCTAGCGGAAAAGACAGACAACAGTAATCGACGTAGATGTCGGGTTCTTATGCTTGCGCCTGCATATTGCATTGTTCTGCCTCAGCAGTGTCACCGTAGGAAAGCGGGTCTGCCTGTGGGTCTGGAAGGGATGAACCTTGGGCAAGGAGAGGCCTAGACGCTCCCTCACATGCACCTTCTCTTGTTCTCTTTCCCCTTCTGCGTCTCCCACTCTGCTCTCTTGCTCTCTCCTTCCGGCATGCAGTCTCCTGCTGTGTTTTGAAAGAAGAAGACACAGATTTTACTCCTGGGGAATGCTGAGTCTACCAGGAGCTCAGAGACCTAAAATATCCTGCTGTGGTATTCTGATACGACTGCTGTGATGCCAGCAGCAGAGGTGGGGCTGGGAGAGTCAAACGGGAGCCCCTTGGAGGGAGGTCCCATTCCTGCCTGGTGGTCTTGGTAAAGGGAGCACAGAGCTGTCTCGTGGACACTCAGCCTTGACCTTCAGCACATCCCTTGGTCTCTCATGGAGTGACAGGCAGCATGTAAATAGAACCCGTCTCTTGGAGGGCAGGAGTTCTGCAAATGCAATTATGAATCACCGTGAAGCTGTTGTCAACTATTATCATAGAACAATGATGTGCTCCTTTTATTCTCCCAGATCAGTATTCCTGAAAGGCTGTCCTGTCCCAGGCTTGTCATGTGGACAGGTAGCCCCTCTTGCCATAAATACATGATGACTTTTTAATCAAGTGTCAGCGAGTGGCCTTGCATTTCAGAAAGCAGGCATAGGAGGAGAGAACCTGCAGCTGATGATGGCCATATTTCTTGGTATTTTATGGTTACTTTGATTCTATCTGTAAAGAGAGTTTGAGAAGACGTATCATAAAGGTTCAGACTCAATAAACCATCAGATTTTTGAAGCAAACGAAATTGTGTAAGGTCGTCACTGAAAACGTGAGGGGGAATGGTAAGCAAGGAGAGGATAGATGGTAAAGAAACAGACGAATCTTCAGACGTAATTTATCTAGTTGAGCAAGAATCTTAGGCTAAAGGTAGCCACTGGCATTGAGCACCAGGCTCAAATCTAAGAATTC
The DNA here is from genome assembly GCA_949820135.1 of Sylvilagus floridanus. NCBI lineage: Eukaryota > Metazoa > Chordata > Mammalia > Lagomorpha > Leporidae > Sylvilagus > Sylvilagus floridanus. Next base: position 44,177,259 of record OX463234.1, on the reverse strand, counting down.
TGGGGAAAGAAGTGGAAAGTGAGGAGAAACAAGAGACACAGAGAGAAATGTATGTATTCCAGAAGGTATATAAGAAAGTTTGTGGGAAAAGAAAATTACAAATTAAGCTTATTTTGTATGAAAAGATTTTGAAATTCGTGCAGTTTTTTCAGAATAAGGACTTTCCACTGACTTTTTGAAAATTCCTCCACGCATGCACTTCAAAAATTTTTTTTCAGCAAAATTCTGATTGTGTTTTTCCCTGATTGTTTTGAAATAACCCCATGTATGTCTTGCTGTCTTGTGGTCCTTCAAGAGGAATTTGCTGAGCACGTGTTCTATTGCTGGGATTTTGATGGATGCTGCAGAATAGATAGGATTAAGACCAGTTCTTTCCAGGTAGAAGAAATCACATATGCAAAGACCTGGGCGTAAAAGGAGCTGTGTATCCGTAGAGCAGAAGCTGAAGCAGTGTGTGCGTGCCTGTGCGTGTATCTTTGTGTCAGTGTGTGCATGTATGTGGGTGCACAGGTGAGTATTGATGTCCTAACTCCTGTTCCACTTTCTAGGTATTGATGAGGAAAAGGCACAGTAATGGGCCTGGGGATAAGTGAGGCCCAGGTGGAATAGGGCTCTATTAAGGCGAGTTAAGGGCTTCAGCTTTTACTTTAAGGACAATTGGGAACCATCGGAGTGCATCAGATTTTCCATCGAGACAGATAACTCTCCCAGCAGTGTGGGGAATGGTTTGCACTGGAAAGAGAGAGACGAGGGATGCCACTTAGAGTTGGCTGCTAATGACGAGGCACAGAGGCCTTGGGTGGGCTTCACAGTTGTAGGAGTGGAGAGCTAACTGAATGAGATTCCGAGACAGGAAGTGAGGGGATCGATTTAACTTGCAGATTGATTGTAAATGATGGGTGAAAGTGGGAGAAGAGGCGACATGGACTCTCAAGTGTCATTCTGGAAACTTCTCTCATTGGGTGCATGTACCATTTAATGAAATGGCAGAAACGAGAGGAGGACAAAGTCTTGCATGTTAGTGAGAAGATGACGAATTTAGTTGTAGGTGTTATGTCTGAGAGTGTGGAAGATGCTTAGGAGAAGCTAGATGTTGAGTGGGCAGTTGAGTGTGAATTTGACACTCAGAAGCGAGCTGGGTTTGGTGACATATGGGGAAGCCTTGGGGTAGCCTCCTCGGTGGTTTTTAAACCAGCGCAACTGGTGGGGTCATCTAAGTAGAATTCGAAGAGTGAGAAGAATGAGAACTCGAGCCTGTCAGGACGTCGGCACTGAAAAGTTGTTCAGAGCACAAAACGTTCTACAAAGAAGTGCAAGCAGTAGTAGCCAGGGATGGCATCACACCTGCAGGAAACTGGGAGTCCTAGAGTTGCAAAGCAGACTCTGTATCAGGGACTCTTCCGGTCCCTTGTCAGCGGAAGCCATGGCCTGGGGTGGCACCCCCAGGAACTCCATGAGAGCAAACAAGAGCCCGGGACGCAACTCTGAGGTCTTGCTTGGTTTTCAGGTGATGTTGAGTTTCTCAAAGTCCTCCTGCAATAGTGTTGGTTCAACACATGGAGAACTGTGCAGAGTGAGGCACTGTGAAATGCTGGCTGGATTTCCAGACACTTTTATTTTGACAGGCAGAGTGGACAGTGAGAGAGAGAGACAGAGAGAAAGGTCTTCCTTTTCTGTTGGTTCACCCCCTGATGGCTGCTGCAGTGGGCTCGCTGCGGCTGGTGCACGGTGCTGATCCCAAGCCAGGAGCCAGGTGCTTCTCTTGGTCTCCCATGGGGTGCAGGGCCCAAGCACTTGGGCCATCTTCCACTGCACTCCCGGGCCACAGCAGAGAGCTGGCCTCCTGGAAGAGGGGCAACCGGGACAGACTCTGGTGCCCTGACCAGGATGAGAACCTGGTGTCCCGGTGCCGCAGGCGGAGGATTAGCCTAGTGAGCCATGGCGCCGGCCTCCAGACACTTTGACTTGCATAGTCCAAGCTCCAGCTCCCACTGCAGTTCCCGGGGTGCCCCAGGGGAACTACATTGCCAGGGGGTGTTTTCAGACCCCCTCACTAAGGATCCTTGTGTGTGTGAGTAGCTGAAATCCAGGAACTTTTTGCCCCTTTGAGGCATAGGTGCCGGCGTCGGCTAGGATGAATGATAGAGCAGAGTGGACTCCAGTGATTTACTGTCCTTCCTCATTTGATCTGCTTTAATGGCCAGAGGGTAATTAGTCCAGTGTTGTGTGCAGCTGGGTGTTAAGAATGGAGTTGTAAATTCAACACCTTAAAAAAAAAGTCAGTTTACGTTTTCTCCCCTGCGGTTCAGTTTGCCCATGACTTGGGGCCAAGGTGAGATGGATGCTTTCTCAAGGATGAAGAGCAAGGTCAGCATGAGACGGGAGTGGGGGGAGGGAGGAGAGAGATGATCTGTGCGCCTTTTCACTCCCCCAAATGACTGCTGTGCCCAGAGCTGAACAGGGCCGGAGCTGGGAGGAGGGGCTCAGTCCCTCGTGGGTGGCAGGGGCCCAGCTACCTGCTGCGTCCAGGATGTGCTTCAGGTGAACGCTGGAATCCAGATCTGGGTCTGGGACTTAATCCCATGCACTGCAGCAGGGCATGTGACTGTCCCAACCAGCTAGGGCAAACACACACCCCCTGCAGCACATCCTTAAACGAAGATCCAGCAATTAGTGCTGTTGAATGCGGGAGAAATGTGAACAAGAGAACTGAAAGTCTTGCACCTGGAATTGTGGCGGCCCCTGCTTCTGCAGCAGAACTTTGTGCCGTTCTGAGCTGTGGAAATACATGTGGCGCAGGAAGTTGGATTTTTATTCTTAAGATTTAGTTTATTTATCTGAAAGGCAGAGCGAGAGGAGAGAGAGCTAAAGAGATCTTCCAACCTCTGGTTCATTCCCACAATGGCCACAACGTCCGGGACTGGGCCAGGTGTACCCGGGAGCCTGGAATTCCATGCAGGTCTCCTACATGTGTGGCAGAGGCCCGAGCACTCGGACCAGCTTCTGCTGCTTTCCCAGGCTCGTTAGCAGGGGGCTGGTTTGGAAGTGAAGCAGCCAGGACTCAAACTAGTGCCCACAGAGGATGCTGGCCTCAGAGGCAGCAGCTTAACCCACTGCGCCAGGACACCGGGCCCTGGAGCAGGGGGAATGTGCCTGCTGGGCAGGATCTGAGACCTGCACTTGGCTCTGCTGTTTGCTACTGACTTGACCTTGGAAGAGACACTTCATGACCTTGAGCCAGCAGTTCTCCATCCGTAAAATAAGGGTGGCCCCAGTGCCAGTTTCCTTGGCCTCTCCGAAGAGTCACAGGAAAAAATGCCCACAAAGGCCTTTGTTGTCTGGCACCAGAGATGGGCTAGGCACTAAGTACGTTAGCTTCTTCCTCACATATTCACCGCCGTTACAGACGTTAGTTCCGAGCAAGAGGTGATCAGTGTTGGTGTCATTGCCTGAGTCTCTCAAGCTGTGCCTGAGCATGTGGCTGTGTGCACTGAGCTGCTGCCAACCCCAGGGGGAGCAGAGTACGTTCCTTGGCGTGAGGAGTGAAGCCTCTGCAGACGCTGTTTTATGAGTACACAATCACAGATGCACCAAGGAGATGAAAGTGAAGTCTGTGTGGATTTCCAGGGCGAGGCACAGAAGGTCAAGTGCATCCGGCCCTTGCGAGAGCTACTGCCGGCTGCATCCCCCAGAGTCCCTGGGAGTAAGGTCACTTTCCTTGGAGGATGGTTATTTTTTCCCCGGGGCTAGTGATCCGAGTGCCGGCTGACACTCACATGGCTTCCCAGGCTAGAGATGATGAGGCTTCCTTGTGCATTGTAGGAGCCCTACTACAAACTCAGCGCTTTTGAAATTGGGGCTTTGAAATCAGTGAGTTTTCCTTATCCAGGGTCCTCAGCTTATAATGGCATTCCCTGAAGAGTCTGGCTTGCCCCCTTTTCTCTCCACCCCTTGGTCTGAATTCAGGTATACCTGGGATTTTAGCAAGGTTCAGAATTACACAAGCGATTTGAAAAGGAAGACACTTAAGAAGGAAAATTGCAGTGCCGCTGATAAGTTACAAACCTGCCAATCTTATCTACAGGATTTTCATTTGCAGCACTTACCCTTGACCTTGTGCTGTTCACATCTCTAAAGATCGACAAAAAGGACCTGGACGGTATGCCGTGAGCGTGGTTAAGGCCTTCTGTAGGTAGTGTGTAATGTACGCCCTGTGAGTGTGCTGGGGCTGGACCAGCAGGAATGCGTTTCCTCGAGATGCAGGTGTGGGCAGGCTGCTTGTCCTTAGGCATCTTTGAGGCTTGCATGGCTCGTGCGTTCTCATGGTCATCCTGTGTGTGCCTCTATCCTACTCTCCTCTTGTCACAAGGATGTCAGTCAGACCGGATCAGGTCCTGTCCTACGGCTTCCTTTTACCTTCGTTACCTCTTTAAAGGCCGTGTTTCCAAGTCAGGTCACACACTGAGGTCCATGTGAACCTGGTGTGGGCACAGTCAGCTGTAACACAGGTGAACGCCATTTATTTAACCGCATCCTCGTCAGTGACTTTTCAGGCAGGTTTTCTTGCAGACTGTCTTGTTTTTATGCTTGTTTTACGGAATAAACTGCATTTCAACAAACCATCCAACCGTGACACATGCTTAGCTGGATAAAACAGACTTTTAATGTAATTTGGAAATTCAGTCTCTTCCCCCACTTCTTTTCAGGCAAAGCGGGAATGGTTGTGTCTCCACATGGGAGTGTAATAACTTGATTTTGTTTTGACGGAGACCTGTGATAGATTATTTTTTCCCAGTGGCAGTCTGCAGAGTTATCAGATAATTTTGGTTGAACCCAAGACCTGGGAGGGCCGTTCTGTTTAAGCTGTCTTTTTGCTTATGTAGGGACAACGATATCATCCAATCAAAGGATGCATGCAATTATATCAGCTTTTGGTAATTATGTGGATATTTCAGTTGTTCGGCACATTTAATTATGCTCTGTTAAACAGCCCATAGCTTTCAGCGGGGCAGGCTCTGGCTGGGTTCTTGCCAAGAGACTTGTACGTCGGATGCTCCGTGAGAAGCTTTGTCCTGGGGGCAGAGAACAAACAGAAATTGAGCGAAAGGGTCACAGTTGCCTTTCATTTCTGTTTCTTTTTTAAAATTTGTATTGATATATTCAAGACAGAGCTCCCATCTGCTGGTTCACTCTCCCAGTGTGGGTGAGCAGCGAGGGCTGGGCAGGCCCAAGCAGGGAGCTGGATTTTCAGCCCAGCTCTGCCATGTGAATGGCAGGAATCCCACTACTTGCACCATCACTGCTGAGTGTCCAACTCAGCATTACAGAAAGCTGGAGTTACAGGCTCATACTAGAAACTGAGCCCAGGTACTGTGATATGAGACATGGACATCTTAATGACCAGTCTAAATGCCCTCTCCCTTTCTATTACCTTAAAATATACACATAATTTTAATTGAATGTTCCAGTGTTGATTTTTATGCTTTTTCAAATCTTTTAGTCATTTGAAATAAAAAAAAATTATATATGGCTTTTACAACCACTAACAGAGCGTATAAGTGTCTAAAGTAAATTAATAGTCTGCTCTCTATCCCCTCGATCCCCTAGCTTTTCCCTGGTAGGGACAGAATTCCTCTTGGTCTAATGGTGTGTGTGTGCTCTTCCATACTGTCTGCTTTGCTGACACAAACAGTTTTACACATGCACATGTATATGCTTTTTAAAGAATTGCCTTATAGTCTACATATTTTTAATGATTTGCTTTTTTCACGTGGTGTGGGTATTATCCTTCAATGCCAGTATATACCTTATCTCTCTGTTTTTATTTAAAAATTTATTTGTTTATTTGAAAGTCAGAGTTACACAGAGAGAGGAGAGGCAGAGAGAGAGAGAGAGAGAGGTCCTCCATCTGCTGGTTCACTTCCCAGTTGGCCACAACTGGTGGCACTGCGCTGATCCAAAGCCAGGGGCCAGGAACCTCCTCCAGGTCTTCCCATGCGGGTGCAGGGGCCCAATGATTTGGGCCCTCCTCTACTGCTTTCCCAGGCTATAGCAGTGAACTGGATTGGAGGTGGAGCAGCCAGGAGGTGAACCTGTGCCCATATGGAATGCGGGCACTGCAGGCAGCAACTTAACCCACTATGCCGCAGCGCCAGCCCCAACTTTCTCTTTTTTAATGTCTGCATAGTTCCCTGACATGGAATCATTACTTTTTGTTGCACCATCCTCCCACCCTTTAGATTATTTCCACTTTGGGTTTGTTTTGTCTGCTGCTAAAACAACCACTGTGACAGTAAATATGTTGTGTAAGTTTCTGTAGTTCTAGTACATTTTCTTTGTCTTTTATAAAATTCTCAGAAATAATTAGTGGAACTTAAGCACATTCTTAATTTGACAAATATTGTTGCCAGAATTTTACCCTATAATAATATTGGAGCAATTTTTAATCTTACCAGCTCTGTACATTATCTGGCCAACACTGGATGTTAGCAGTCTTTCAAAAATTACTGAGTATATGTCTTGCACATGTTAGAATATTACTTTAATTTGCACTTTCCTAACTAGTGATACACAATATCTTTCCTCCTGTGTGAGTTTTACAATATTTTTCAGTTTACCGTTGGTCATTGTTAATGTATTTCTTGTTACTTTATAGACAGTTTTGGTATTTTAAAGCTGTTCACCTTGGCCTCTTTTTTTTTTAAATTTATTTGACAGGTAGAGTTAGACAGTGTGCGAGAGAGACAGAGAGAAAGGTCTTACTTCCATTGGTTCACTCCTCAAATGGCCGCTACGGCCAGTGCTGTGCCGATCTGAAGCCAGGAGCCAGGTGCTTCCTCCTGGTCTCCCATGTGGGTGCAGGGCCCAAGCTCTTGGGCCTTCCTCCACTGCCTTCCCGGGCCACAGCAGAGAGCTGGACTGGAAGAGGGGCAACCAGGACTAGAACCCAGCACCCATATGAGATGCTGACGCTGCAGGTGGAGGATTAACCAAGTGAGCCACTGCGCTGACCCTCACCTTGGCCTCTTATATTTATTATAAACACATGGTATCACTTCCCATTTGATGTTATCCCTGGGGTTTTGTTTCTATATAAAAGGTTTTTGAGTGATTTTCAAAAATAACTTAAGGAGATATTCTTCCCCTTTCTAACTTTGCAAGAATACCCTCTTATAATTTCTTAACAGTTTATGATTTTGTGCATGATCTTTAGATTTGTTAGATATACCTTATTAAAATTAAGAGTGAAACCTGACACACACTGTTTTTCTTGGAAAGGTCGTTTCGCTAACCTGGAAACAGAATTTCAGTATTCCACCATTTCCACTGACTTGCATACACTCATGTCATCATTTCTGCCGTTTACCCCATTTGCTGATTTTCTGCTTTGTGTTAATGAGGTTTGCTCATGAATGCCTGTCAGTCTCAGCAGGAAGCTGTAGAATGATATAGAAATGTCAAGAATTCCCCACCTTAGAGAGTTAGGCAGATGAGATTGAGTGTCTGAATCTTTTTGAACAGATGATTTCTTAAGTTTTCTTTTGAATATAAGGATCACAAACCTGACCCAAGGTGGTTCAAGCAAGAAGGAAGAATATTAATTTTCAAAACTTCAAAATCTACTGTTCTAAGTGTATGACCAGACTGGACCTCTTTCTCTAAACCATTTAGCTCTCTTCCTGCTGTGTTCAGGTTGACCTGTCCTTGTCGTGTAGGAAGATGCCTGCTCACTGCCCCAGGACCTATGTCATTCTTTGACCAGTGCCAATGCAAAGCACCCCATCACATGACCATTGCTGGACACTTCCCCAGTGTCAGAGGGACGTGAGTTCTCATTGGCTAGAGCAGTTCAGGTCCCTCCCCCCCCCCCCCCCCCCATGAAACTAGGGCAGGGGAAGAGTCAACTCCACAGAAATAATCCAGATTTATGGTTCTCCAAGAGAGAGGGAGAGCCCCTAAGGAAGAAAAAGGCCACGTAAGTTACAAGAGAGGGAGGGTGACCCTTTGTAAATTAAAACTCACAATTTTTCCTGCACGTGATTTAATGGGTATCACGTGTCTGTGTCATTTCTGAAAATTCACTGGAGCTTCCGCCTGAGTCTCAGTTGTCTGCTCTGCCATTGGTGCCCCTTGCTGAGCTGTCCCTGTGACCAGCCTCGGATCAAATTCAGCCACTGGGTGGAAGACAACCCTTTCACCTAAGTGAGGGCAAGGCTCTCATTTCTGAATCTGAATGTTCACCTCCGGAGCAAATTAAGGTAGCACTGAGATACCATTGCACACCTGGCGTTGGCAGAGATAAACAAGACATAGTCACCTTTGGCATGGCTGGGAAGTATCACAAACTCATTTACTGGTGGTAAGGGTGCAAACTGGAGGAAACTTTCATAAGCTTTTCTGTTTTAAGATACACATTTTGACAGTTAATTCATTTTATGAATTAACTCTATCACACATCTATTTGCAATTTATTTGCTTTTGAAAACAGCCACACTGGTACACAACAGTAAAATGTGAAAGCTTTCAATGTGGCTTTGTTTATAATATCAGTCATATCCTGATCTAATGTAGATCAGTAGTGAACTGATGACAGACGTGCTGTCTAGCCGTGCACTTGACTGACACTTGCATAAAGAGCAGTTACACGCTGCAACATGGAAAACAAACTTTCTTATAAGGAAAACAGCTCCTTATGAAGTCTGAGCCCTGAATATCCTTGCCATAGTTAGTATTTTGCAGTGGTTCACCCTAGCGTGGTCAGGTCACCTCTCTTGTGCTTTGATTACACCTTCCATATGGATTACAGATCATATTCAAAACATGTAATTACTCAGTGGCAACATTAATCACTTTCCTGAATATGTTTCACCTTTTCTCCTTCCTGCAGTATTTGTTTAAGCCAAGTTGACTGGAAAGCAGGCACTACAACCAGAAAGTGTTATGTGGCAGAAGAACTGAGCCTCCACAGAGTTCCTGGGGTCAGTGTCTTCCCTCCTTCCCTCCTTCCCTCCTTCCCTCCTTCCTTCCTTCCTTCCATTTTTATTCAAAGGGCAGAGTTACAGAGAGAGAGAGAGAGAGAGAGAGAGAGAGAGAGAGAGAGGGCGGGTGAGAGAAAGAGACTGAGGAAGGGAGAGATCCTCGGTCCATTGGTTCGCTCCCCAGCTGCTTGCAACAGCCAGGCCTGGACCAGCCTGAAGCCGTGAACCGTTAACTCCCTCTGGGTCTCCCATGCAGATGTAGGAACACAAGCACTTGAGCTGTCACCCATTGCCTTCCCAGGCACATTAGTGGGAAGTGAATTGTCCTGGAAGTGGAGGATCTGGGACTCGAACTAGTACTGTGATACAGATACAGGCATCCTAAGGTGTAGCTTAACCCGCTGTGAGACAACACTCATGTAGTTCTTCTACCCTTGGGCAAATCACTTACCAGTTCTGGTGAGTTCATATCTCTTTTTAAAAGGCAGTCTGTTTTATTAGCAATTGTATGCATTTATGGTCGACAGTGTAATATTTCAATGCGTGCGTGCACTGAGCTCTAGAATCAAATAGGGCCATCACAGTTTCTCCTTCTCTGACATTGCTTTATGATCAGAGGCTGGGAGTTTCTTTTTGCTATTTGTTCATACAATAAATGTTAAGATATTATGAACTGTAGCCTCCTTACTGTACTGTGTAATACTAGAGCCTGTTCCCGTCCATCAGCCAAACCCCCCCATCCACCAGCCCACCTCTCTCAGCCTGTGATGGTCATCATTGTTTGTTTAGATTGACTTTTTCTTTTCCTCTAGTCAACACCATTTTGTAAGTTTAGATTGAGGCTTTTGTTTCTTTTTCTGTTTTATTATTTATTTATTTATTTATTTTTTACTCCCTTGGATGAGGGACAACACAAAGGATGCTTCTGTCTGTATTTTACTTACTGTGACATCTTCTGGTTCCAGCCATTTTGTTGAATGTGACAGGATTTGGTTTTTGTGGTTGAATAATACTCCATTGTATGAATATATCACATTTCGTGATCCATCCATTTGATGGTGGACACGTTGTTTGGTTCCCTGTCTTGGGTGTCGTAAAGAGTGCTGCAGTTCTATGGTGGAGTAGGTATCTCTTCGATACAAGGATTTCACGTCTTTTTGATATCTACCCAGCAGTGGGATGGCTGGATCATAATAATGAGAAGTAGAACTGTCATTGTGTTCTTCTGTAAAATGGGCGCACTAATCAGTCTCTCGCTGTTGGCCTGATTATTAGCAAAAGTACATAGAGCTGATGAGAGATGCTCTATAAGCCCTGAAGTCCTGGGCACCAGTGCCAGCGCTGCCGTTACAGAACGCCCTTCATCTGCGCACGCTAGTTCTCACGAGAGTAGGTGTTCACCCAGGCATTGTGGTAGTCTAAGGCCGTATTTGCCGAATGAGGCACAGTAGGATATTTGGAAACAGAAAAGGTGGGGAAGTGAGCTTTGTGTTATTGTCCCTTTCCGGGAGGAGGGAGACCAAGGACACTGCTCCTGTACCCTCTGCACACAGAGCACTCCTCTCTGAGAGGGGGAGAAGCCTCCGAGAGTCGCCAAAGCCCGGTGGCTTTGATCGCATCTTTGCTGGCTGTCTTTCATTTTTCCTTTCTGTCTTGAAAGGTTCAGTAGTTAGACTCAGCTCTTGAGTTCCTGGGGCATAATTTCTTTCTCTTTTAAAAACATATTTATTTATTCACTTGAGAGGCAGAGCTACAGAAGGAGAACGGAGATGGGGGGAGGGATAGGGCTCATTCTCCAAATAGGGGCGACAGCCAGGTCTGGGCCAAGCCGAAGCCAGGAGCCAGGAACTCCATCTGGGTTTTCCATGGGGGCGGCAGGGGCCCAAGTACTTGGACCATCACCTCCCACCTTCCCAGGTGCAGTAGCAGGGAGCCGCCTCAGAGGCAGAGCATCTGAACTTGAACCAGTGCTCTGATATGGGCTATCAGGCATTTCACGCAGCAGCCTAACCCACTGCACCACAGTGCTGGCCTCCCTAGGGCATAACTCCCAAAATCTAGGTAGATGGTAATGGTGGCCACTTTACCTGCACGTCCCAGGGGCATTCAGACCAGGGCTGCTCATCAGGGGGGCCGTGTGTTCTGAGGTCCAGTGCCGTTTCAGCGTGGCAGAGCATGTTTGCTCCCGTGTGATCCACGGTGCTTCTTCAGGAAGGACAGAGCTGAACGTTCACAGCAGAGACCGTGCTGCCCACAAAGCTGAAAACATTCACTGTCTGGCCCTTTACAGAAAAGGAAAGTTCCCCGACTCCTGGTTGAGGCTGAAGTTTGGTTTGAGTCATTGTTACGTAAAGAAAAGACTTGGAAACTACGCGTGTGTCCTTTAAACTTTCTAGCTAATTCCTGGCTTCACCACACGAAAAAAAAAGGGGGGGGATTAAAAGCATCAAAACCATCAGTGATTATCACAGTCTTGAGTACATCTTAGTATCTTTGGTTTATTTTGCAGACATTTTAAAATGCCTGCTATCTCCCAGTTACAGCGCCAGGGCCTTTAACATATGTTCTTTAACTCTCTAATCCTCTTTGGACCTCCTACAGTTGTTCCCATTGAACCCATTTTAGAGGCGAGGAAACAGATTTCAAGAGGATTTAAGCAAGTTGCCAAACTTCCTGGAATTTCCCAGCGATGCGATACGATTGTCGACATGCCTTCAGTGCACGGCTGCTGGGTTTTTGGTGACTGGACAGATCCTGCCTCCCGTGTCCAGAGGGTGAGGGCCAGGCCTAGAAGGCAGGGGATACAGCATGTGTGGAGCAGGTACCCAGAGGTGCGCACGGCCACTTCTGCTATGGTTGATCTTGTCCAGGGTTTTGAATGAGGCTGGCCACTCCTGGCTTGAGAAATAGGTTGGTGTTCAGGTGGACTTTAATACCTGGAGTGTATCACTGTGACTACAGAATAAGCAAAGAAAAGAATCTACTCACACCAACTCCCAGACACTGGGACAGTCACTTACTGAAGAATCGGAGTTCCCACTCTGTCAATTTGAATATAATTAAATGCAGCCAATTTAATCATTTATATGATTTAATTATTCATATGAATTACATTTCCTATAAAAAAGTTTAGTTGATTTATGTTTAATACAAATTAAATTGAATTAATATGGATTAAATGAGTTAATATGTGTAAAGTGTTGCAGTAGCAACACCAGCAGCTTAGGTATATAAATAGAGTGCTTATTAGTTTTTTTTTTTTTTTGGACAGGCAGAGTTAGACAGTGAGAGACAGAGACAGAGAGAAAAGTCTTCCTTCCATTGGTTCACTCCCTAAATGGCTGCCATGGCTGGCGCTGCACTGATCCAAAGCCAGAAGCCAGGTGCTTCCTCCTTGTCTCCCATGTGCGTGCAGGGCCCAAGCACTTGGGCCATCCTCCACTGCCTTCCCGGGCCACAGCAGAGAGCTGGACTGGAAGACGAGCAACTGGGACAGAATCCAGTGCCCTGACCGGGACTAGAACCCGGGGTGCCAGTGCCGCAGGCGGAGGATTAGCCTAGTGAGCCACAGCACTGGCCTAGAGTGCTTATTTTTTAGTAGTGTTATCATTGGTATAATAAATTGTAATACTGCGAAATTGGGTGATCTCTCAATATGGGGACACTTCAAGAAGTTCATGGATAATGGAATTAAAAGATAAGTATATAAGGTTTTGAAATCCATACATTTATTTATAATAATTTGAAACCCATACATTTATAATGCACATTTTTAATGAACTTCTGAAGACCCCTTTTCTACATGGATTTCAAAAAAATCTTATACCCACACCTTTTGTTTCTGGTTGCCGTGAACTTTCTCAAGTACCTTTGTATTTTTTTTTAATTTATTTTTGACAGGCAGAGTGGACAGTGAGAGAGAGAGAGACAGAGAGAAAGGTCTTCCTTTGCTGTTGGTTCACCCTCCAATGGCTGCCGCGGCCGGCTCACTGCGGCTGGCGCACGGCACTGATCCCAAGCCAGGAGCCAGGTGCTTCTCCTGGTCTCCCATGGGGTGCAGGGCCCAAGCACTTGGGCCATCCTCTACTGCGCTCCCTGGCCATAGCAGAGAGCTGGCCTGGAAGAGGGGCAACCGGGACAGAATCCGGTACCCCGACCAGGACTAGAACCCAGTGTGCTCGCGCTGCAAGGCGGAGGATTAGCCTGTTGAGCCACGGCGCCGGCCTGTACCTTTGTATTAAAAGCAAGCAAACACAGGTGAGATGAAGCCACTGCTCGTGACTGTAAGAGAAAACCCAAGACTTTCAGCTTCATTTCTGTGCCACTGGATGCTTCCAGCTGAGGCTCAGTGCTTTCTTGGGATCATGCTTAGCTTTTTTTGGCTTTCATGGTATCAACATGGGAAATTTTGTGAACTGGTACATGACCATGCCACTGAAAGTGGTTTCTTTCTTTTTTTTTTTAATACTTTATTTTTTGAAAGGCAGAATTATAAACAGAGACAGACAGACAGAAAGGTCTTCCATCCACTGGTTCACTCCCCAAATGGCTGAAGTGGCGGAGCTGGGACCATCTGAAGCCAGGAGCCAGGAGCTTCTTCCAGGTCTTCCACGTGGGTGCAGGGGCCCAAGCATTTGGGCCATCTTCTGCTGCTTTCCCAGGCCATTAGCGTAGAGCTGGACCAGAAGTGAAGCAGCCAGGACACAAACTGGCGCCCATGTGGAATGCTGGTGCTGCAGGTGGAGGCTTAGCCTACTATGCCACAGCACCAACCCCATCAAAATGGTTTCTTTTTTTCTTGAAACTTCTTGAGTTTGCTAATGTAAACTATCTCCCTGTGTCTAAACAATGGATCATGATCAATAAAGAGTTAATGGGAAAATGCCAGCATCAGCTTTTCTTTTAGTTTTTCTCATGATCATCTTATGGCCAGAGTGTTCTTTAGACTAAAGGAAAAAGTACTGAAAAGGAGAATTTATTTATATCCAGGCCCAGGGGAGAGAAGATTTGGGTGGAGAGGGAGTGTCAGGTGAGGATGGTCATTTATTTTTCCCTTTAATGGGGATACTTCCTTGAACTTAGCCCCTGATACACGAAGGGAGATGGAAGTCTAATGCCTCCCACACCCCAGCGGAAGAAAGTATGCTTAGGACCTAGGATGGCTGTTTGGCCCAACTCTTGGTTAAGAAGGGCCTAGAAGGGCTGGCATTGTGGCTCAGTGGGTTAAGCTGCATCTGTGTTCAGAGGGCAGGTTCCAGTCTGTGCTTTTCTGCCTCTGATCCAGCTCCCAGTTAATGTGCCTCATAAGGCACTAGATGATGGCCCGAATACTGAAGCCCCTGCCACCCATATGAGAGGCTAAGGTAGGGTTCCTGGACAGGCTTTGCCCTGGTCCAAACCTGACTGTCATAGCCATTTTACTTAGGGGGGAAGTCGACCAGTAGAAGAAAGGTCAGTCTCTCTCCCTCTCCCTCTCTCCCTCTCTGATACTCTGCCTTTCAAGAAAATAAATAATTTTTTTAAAGAAGACATATAGTTAAAGGTTTCTTACTAACTTTTTATTGATAGAAAATTACTTTTTATTTAAACCATTTCTGAGAAACCAAATGAGTAGTCAGATACTGGAATCAGGTATTTAGTATGTTTCCTGTTACAATGATTTATTAGTGATGCAGATAAAAAAGAAAAACGTGGTGCATAGTCTCAGTCTGTGTCCCCGTGCCCCACCCAGAGCTCATGCCCAGCGCATCTGTCCGTGGAGTAAGGAAGTAGCTCATGGTAAATAAAGTTGTAAGCCACCTTCCACTGCCTTCCCGGGCCACAGCAGAGAGCTGGACTGGAAAAGGGGCAACCGGGACAGAACCCGACACCCTAAACAGGACTAGAATCGGGGTGCTGGCGCTGCAGGTGGAGGATTAGCCAAGTGAGCCGCGGTGCCTGCCTGTTTTTTTTTTTTTTTTTTTTTTTGGACAGGTAGAGTTAGTGAGAGAGAGAGAAAGGGAGTGTGTCTTGGTCATTTTATATAAAATTTTTTACTTTTAATAGGGTGGACTCAGCTATTAGAAAAATAATCTCCTTTTTATTCAAATGAGATCACCTTTTCATCTTGGTCCGCCTTTAACCTTAAAGGGGTAATACCCTGTAGAATTAAACACAGGCAGTAGATTAATTTAGGGTTTTGACTTTTTCACCAAATGAGGATTTAGAGCAATTCACCTGTGTCTCTTGGCAGAGTCGCGAGACTTCCTCACCGTACAGCTGTGAATGTGTGTCCTGATATTGGGCGACTCTGCCTGGTAGGTCCAAATTAGGATTTTTTTTTACATCCCTGAGGTGATCTTACAAAGAGCACAGTTATAGTGTGGGACATTGTTGTCTGTGAGGGGACATTTAAAACACAACCAAGATCATGGGTGATACATTGTTGTCAAACTGTAATTGGTATAAGACCTTCCAGTTAATAGGGAACTCTAATGAGAGATGATGTTTCCACAAAAATTCTTTCTTATCTGTTGAATAACTGCTGGATGGCATTTTGTGTGTATTTGTATTGGCAGAGACAAATAAAACAATTGTATGTGTGTGTCAAAACATTACAGTGGGGCCGGCGCCACAGCTCACTAGGCTAATCCTCTGCCTGTGGCGCCAGTACTCTGGGTTCTAGTCCCAGTTGGGGTGACGGGTTCTGTTCCGGTTGCTCCTCTTCCAGTCCAGCTCTCTGCTGTGGCCTGGGAGGGCAGTGGAGGATGGCCCAAGTGCTTGCGCCCTGCACCTGCATGGGAGACCAGGAGCATGCACCTGGCTCCTGGCTTTGGATTGGCACAGTGCACTGGCAGTAGTGGCCATTTGGGGGGTAAAGCAATGGAAGGAAGGCTTTCTCTCTGTCTCTCTCTCTCACTGTCTAATTCTGCCTGTCAAAAATAAATAAATACATACATAAATAAATAAAACATTACAATGTTTCACATATTTTTTTTTAATTTTAGAGGCATAAGAACTGTATATATTTATGGGGACAATGCCATATTTCAGTACATGGATACAGTATGTAATTTTCAGTCAGGGTAAATATATGTATTTTATCAAACATTTAGCATTTCCTTATGGTGAAGACATCAAAGTCCCATCATCTAGAGTTTTGTTTTCCTTTTATAGGGAAATCAGCAGTACATCAATATTGTAGTTGCTCTACTCTTACAATGGAACCCCAGAACTCCTTCCTCATATCTTACTGTAACTTAGTGCCTGGTAGTCAGCCTTTTCCAGTCTCCACTTCTCTTCTTCTCTCCTGAGTCTCACGGTAATCAACGTCGTACTTTTAACTTCTGTAAGATGAGGCTGGTGCTGTGGTGTAGTAGCCTCAGCCTCTGCCTGTGGCAACAGCATCCCATATGTCTTGGCTTGGCTTCATGTCCTGGCTGTTCCTCTTCCAAGCTAGCTCTGTGCTAATGTCCTGGGAAAGCAGTGGAAGATGGCTCAAGTGCTTGGGCCCCTGCATGCTTCGGGCTCCTAGCTCCTGGTTTTGGATTGGCCCAGCTTCAGCTGTTGTGGCCATCCAGGGACTGAACCAGCAGGTGGAAGATCTCTCTGTCTCTCTCTTTCTCTCTGTGTTTGTAATTCTGCCTCTCAAATAAATAAATAAAATATTAAAAATTTCTCTAAGCAACAATGAGATGTCACTTTCCCCCAGTTACATTGGCCGTTACACCCCCCCCCCCACACACACAAAACAGAAGGTGCAGGTGAGAACATGGAGAAAAGGGAAGTCTTGCGCACTGCTTGGTGGGAATGCCAACCAGCACCGTCATCGTGGCAAGCCCCTCAAGGAACTAAAGCCAGAGCTACTCTGTGTCCCAAGACACCACTTTGGGATATGTATCCAAGGGAAGTGGAATCAGTCTGTTGAGGAAACGTCTGCATGGCCATGTTTATTGTAGCGCTATTCGCTATTCGCGGTCACCGAGAAATGGAAACAACCTAAATGTGCATCCGCGGAAGAATGTAGAACGAGATATGACTCACGCACGTGGGATAATCCTCAGTCACAAGCAGGAGGAAACCTTCTCATTTGCAGCGGCGTGGATGAAACTGGATGTCATAACGTGAAGTGAGATAACATCAAGTGGGAAAGACAGGTTTTGAGTGAACTCACTCATATGTAGCATGTAAAAGGTGGCTCCTACAAGTTCAGAGCATGTTAGTGGTTTCCAGAGACAACACAGACTTTTTTAAAAGGTGCCCTGAGTTTTGCTTTTCCTTGTCCAGTCTTTTTCTCCTCCACCCTACTTTCCCCCCCGGGGCAGGAGTGCCAGGAGTTGGCAGTGTCTATGGCTTGCTTTGTCTCCTTGGGAAGATCCTCTGTGAAGACAACGGGATCAGCAGGCTGAAAGAACATGTGGTGTCGCGTTGCAGCCTGAACAGGAGGACTCGCTGTGTGATGGTCACTGGATATTGAAGAGATCCTCATAGGTGAGAGACCAGAAGGATAAAAACAAAAATGTGCTGGGGTAAAATACATAAAAGTAGAGTGCAAAATAAACCAAATAATCCCCTGAGATTTGCAGCCCAAGCAGCGAGTTGCAGGATGAGTAATAAAAAGTTGCCTCCTTACAACCAAGGTGTACAGTCAAAGGCTCGGATGGACACTCCCTTTACAAGGCCTCACGCTGAAGCCTGACCCATCATCTCTGTGATAGACCAGCACAGCCCCTTGTTCTCCAGCTCTGAAATGCATTTCCTTCTTTGAGTGAGCTCCAGAAAAGGCATTCATTTTTTTTGGGGGGGGGGGACACACTAGGCAGAAATGATGCAGTTTTTTAAAAAACAACAATGTTTATATATTTGAGAGGTAGAGTTACAGACAGAGAGAGGGAGAGATAGAGAGAGAAGTCTTCCATCTGCTGGTTCACTCTGCAAATGGTGGCAATAGCCAGAGCTGGGCCGATCTGAATCCAGGAGCCAGGTGCTTCTTCCAGGTCTCCCACATGGGTACAGGGGCCCAAGCACTTGGACCATCTTCTACCATTTTCACAGGCCATAGTAGAGAGCTGGATTGAAGAGGAGCAGCCAGGACACAAATCAGTACCTGTGTGGGATGCCTGTGTTGCAGGCAGAGGCATAGCATACTACATCACAGTTCTGGCCCCAAGATGTAGCTTTCAAAACAAAACAGGTACAGAATGAGGTCAGTTGCACATGCTCTGTGGCATGTGTGAGAACCAGGAGCCCAGGAGAA
Organism: Sylvilagus floridanus; assembly: GCA_949820135.1. NCBI lineage: Eukaryota > Metazoa > Chordata > Mammalia > Lagomorpha > Leporidae > Sylvilagus > Sylvilagus floridanus. Next base: position 44,159,046 of record OX463234.1, on the reverse strand, counting down.
ACACCAGACTGACAGCTCCTATTTCAGCTCACCCATCAGCATGGGTGCTTCGCCTGGAATGCCAGTGGAATTCTAGCAGTATTCATGTTGGTTTCCCTTCTCCTGTGTCCTGACCTCCCTGTGTTTTGGTTGAATGCACTTAACTGGAGTGAAGGTGCGGTGTACTTGTCCAGAGTTGGAACTTGGAGCTTCCTGTGGGAGGAATACTTCATTTGTATCCAAGGATGCTGTCATATTCTATAGGCTCTCCAGGAGAATATTAGGAATCCTACAATGCCTATCGAAATCTATAGGGCAGTAGAGATGAGCCTAACAGTCCTGTCTTGTATCTCATGTAGCCTCAGCTGTTAGTACGCAACCACTGTTTTGCTGGTGATAAAATGTTTTTGAGCTATCTGAGCTCACCTTCTAGACAATAGTATGCCCCAAAGAAAATTCTGTGCTCCACCCAAGCTTGTCATAGATATCAAACAGTCATTAAAGATCTACTTATGGCTGGCAAAAGCACATTGGCATAATGTTTTATTCTGTAATTCATTGTACATGCAGTGATATTGTCCAGGGCTGAAATTCCTGCAGCCAGGACTGGCTATGTGCTGGAGAGAACATGTCTCATTATATACTGGCCAGACTGGTGGAAGGTGAGTAGGATCCAAGCAATCATGGTAGCAGTCTGTTGTTGCTTCAATTTAACCACGGCAGTTCATTTGACTAGTTGTAAATAAGTCATGGACATTAAACATGTGATTACATTGTTATAGGACAGCAAGCACAATCCTATCTTGAGTGGCTGTATTCAAATATATTTTAAGACGTGGTTAACAACTGTAACCCACTGTGCTGGCTTGGACATTAATGTCAGCCTCAGAATCTGTTTAACTCTTCCCGATTCACCTGCTCTGTTTCCATTACTTTAGCTCCCACTGTTCATGATATCCAGCAGGTCTCCTCTCTGCCTGTAGTACCAGACCTATGTATCTAGCTTCCTCTTAGGAGTTCCCATAGTTATACTCATCTCAACATGTCCAAAAAGAGGATCTTATCTTTCCCAGTTGTTTATCTGATGCCCTGAACCTCATCACTGGTGTCTCCATTCAATCAATAACTTGTAACACAGATCTTGGTGTTCACCTTGACTTTTTGATTTCTTTCATCCTTTTTTTTTGACAAGCAGAGTTAGGTAGTGAGAGAGAGACAGAGAGAAAGCCTTCCTTCCATTGGTTCATCCCCCAAATGGCTACTACAGCCGGTGCGCTGCGCTGATCCGAAGCCAGGAGCTAGGTGCTTTCTCCTGGTTTCCCATGTGGGTGCAGGGCCCAAGCACTTGGGCCATCCTCCACTGCCTTCCCGGGCCACAGCAGAGAGCTGGACTGGAAGAAGAGCAACCGGGACAGAACCGGTGCCCCAACCGGGACTAGAACCCGGAGTACCGGCACCGCAGGCGGAGGATTAGCCTAGTGAGCTGCAGTGCCGGCCCCGTCTTGTCTTTACGCCCTTGCTTGTACAGCCTCTGCCCCTTGGGGCCTGCCTTGCTGGACTCCTGCAAAGGGGCCCAGGAGCAGTCCCTCCTTGTGGTCTTTCATCTGCCCCTGGACCCTACTGCTTGGCCAAGGTCACAAGCCTTTTTGATGCCTCTCTCTCTCTTGCCAGCTAAACGTTCTTGTAGACAAGGCCTCCTTTTATGAAAGTCTCTGATCTTATTCTAAGACATCTGTACATTTCAAATATGTTTTTTCAGGTCTGTACTGGGTGCTAGGCACCTGTGCTTCGGTACCCTGTCCAAGTGCCACAAGTGAGTGATGTCATACAATCATGTCATACAATCCTTAAAATAGTCTTCTCACAGGGACTTTGCTACCATCCTGCAGTACAGATGGGGAAACTTAGGCCATCCTCCACTGCCTTCCCAGGCCACAGCAGAGAGCTGGACTGGAAGAGGAGCAACCGGGACAGAATCTGGCACCACAACCATAACTAGAACCCGGAGTGCTGGCGCCACAGGTGGAGGATTAGCCTAGTGAGCCTCGGCACCAGCCCATATCCTTTTTTTTTTTTTTAAAGACATAGAATTCAAACATGCATCTCTTTCCGTCTTCAAACATGCATCTCTTCCGGTCATTCAGTACATCTTCACGCTACTATTTGTAAAATATGCATAAAATCTTTGCCACTGTATCCTAACTTCCATGTCTTTGTGCAAATTATCACCACCTTTGGGGCCAACGTGCAGTAAAAGTGTCTCCTCATACGTTTCCCTACTTGCAGTGGTCCATTCTCCATGCATTCACTTGCATCAACTTCTGGATTGTGACACTTTCACAGAGGAATGAAATTCAGACCCCTCGCTGTTTGTCATCTGCCCTGTGCTTATGTTCCCTGCCGGTCTTCGTGCATCTACTCTGTCCATCAGCCTCCCCAGTCACACCTCTGTACCCCTGCACGAGCTGTTTCCTCTGGCTAGAATGCTTTCAGCCTCTTCCTATGTTGGGGAAAAAAAAAAAAAAACTGGTGTGCATCTTTTAGATGCAAATCAAGCATCATTTTTTAAAATAGGCTGAAATGTGCCTCCTGCATTTAGGAAACCCAGCACAGTTTAACTCTTCTGTCATTTATTATAGTAATTACAATACTAGTTTATATTCTAATACTTAGTACTTTTAAACTTTATTTTACTTTTTATTTTTGAGAGAGAGAGAGAGGGAGGGAGAGAGAGAAATCTTCCCTCCACTGGTTCACTCCCTAAATGACTGCAATGGCCAGGAGCTTCATCTCAGTCTCCCACATGGGTGGAGGGAAGCAAGCACTCGGGCCGTGTTCCACTGCTTTTCCCAGGTGCCTTAGCGGGGAGCTGAATTGGAAGTAAAGCAGCCAGGACATGAACCAGAGCCCATTGGGATGCTGGCACTGTAGGTAGCAGCTTTATCCACTGAACCACAACACTGGCCCCTCCAATACCTAGTTCTTGCCTTCGTACTGCAATAGACTTAAACAGTTTTGTATCTCAAGACCTGAAATGGTTCTAGAATCCCGTGGGACATCATTCACATGCATATGTAATGTTAAAAGTTTGAATCTATCAGAGCTCTGTGAACTTCTTATGTGGGGAGATGTCTGCGTGCACATAAAACGATCCTCTGGTGCCAGAGAATTTGTATCTCCTTGTCACTCAGAGTTTGGACTGTGCTTCTCACGGGCTGGTCCAGCAGTGTGCTTCGTGAAAGATCATGAGCCACAGAGAAGAGGTTTATTCATCCCAGAGTTGGAATATTTTCATTTCTCAAGGCAAAGGAAACTGAGGACTCCTTTGCAAACTCACCATGACCTGTGCAGTCCCAGCTGGGTTTGGAGATGCTAGTAGGAATGCATTGTGTGGCTGGGATGTTGCAGGAAATGACGTTGCAAAAAGAAGTATTGGGGCTGGCGCTGTGGCATAGCGGGTAAGCCTGCTGCCTACAGTGCTGGCTTCCCATGTGGACACCAGTTTGAGACCCAGCTGCTCCATTTCTGATTCAGCTCTCTGCTATGACCCGAGAAAGCAGTGGAAGGTGGTCCAAGTCCTTGGGCCCCTGCACCCACATGGGAGACCTGGAGGAAGCTCCTGGCTCCTGCCTTCAGATTGGCATAGCTCCAGCCATTGCAGCCATCTGGGGAGTGAACCAGCAGATGGAAGACCCCTCTCTTTCTCTCTCTCTCTGCCTCTGCTTCTGTGTAACTGTGCCTTTTAAATAAATAAAATAAATCTTAAAAAAAATAGAGAAGTATGTAGGGGAGGAGAAGGACCGTAGAACTAAGGAAGAAAGCTTTAGTGGCCAAGGTGACATCGTTCCTCATCCCTGGCTTCTTCTGAGTACAAACAGACTTCTTGAAGAAAGATTTGTTTGAGAGGCAGAGTTGGAGAGAGACATCTTCCATGCTTTGGTTCACTCCCCAGGTAGACACAATGGCCAGGGCGGAGCCTAGCCAAAGTTAAGAGTCAAGAGGTTCTTCCAGGTCTCCCATGTTGGTAGCAGAGGCCCAAGCACTTGCGCCATCTTCCACCACTTTTCCCAGGCCATTAACAGGGAGCTGCATCAGAAGTGGAGCAGCCGGGACACAAACCAGTGCCCATGTGGGATGCCTGTGTTGCGGCTGGCCCTGCACAGACTCCTGCTTCTGCTTGTCTCCCTTTGCCTCCCTCATTCTTCTCAGCTCTCCCACCAGCACCCCACCTCTCATTACTTTTCTGTGGAATGCTACTCTCGAGTTGTCATCAGACTACCTCATAGTATACCCAGGCTTCCAAGTCCAGCTCTTCTTGAACTTCAATGTTCCATCTCTTCCCAGTTTGTATTTTCCAGCTTGACCAGATAGGGGTATGTGTCTAGGAGAGGCACAGCTTCTCTGAGAAACCTACTGGGGTCAGGAAAGTGATTGGCAGCCTTGCAGTGGACATGGTGGGAGACGTGGCTGAGTTTTACTCCGTGTGTCTAGAGGTGGACATGGGGCAGTGTAACTGAGTTATATTCTGTGTCTCTAGAGGAAAGTGAGGTGGAGAAACTGACAGAGCTGTGTTCTACCATCTCTGAAGCTTCTTCAGCCTCATTCTGTGCTGGTCCCAGCCCAAATCATGTTAATAGAATTTGGGGGCGCATTGAAGCATCTCCATGCTTCATTTCTAGGGGGATGCGCTGCTCACACTTGTCAGGCGAGTCGATTTGGGGAAAAGAGTGACCAGTGCTTCCGTTGATGATCTTGTGTCCTCCAAACACTTCATCCATCTTCCTGTTTAGGAAACACAAGGACTAATTGTTACAAGGAAGATAACAAGAGCCTCTGGGGAATCTCCCAGTAACTTTCCACTTTCATGAGGTGTGTGCTGGTGTAACACACAGAGATACCTGTGGTACCACGTTCCTCTCCTCCTGTCTGCCCTGGGCCCAAGACATGCTACAATCCCTGGAAATAGAATGTCTCTCCTCTTTCTTAGCTGTCACAGCTTTTAACTCAAATCTCATTTCTAGTCCTACCTACTTATCTGGTCATTTAAAAGCTTGCTTTCTGAGTTGCTGTTGGCAGGGTACGTGTCTGCCTCATGTACACACTGTGAATCAGATGGCATGTGTTCAGTCAGTCTTGGGATGAAGCAAAATCAGAAAACTGATCTATGTAACAATAAATGGTAACAACCCCAGAATCTAATCTTTATAAAGCTCCCATCACCATCCTCTCCCCATCGCATCACAAAGCTTCTTTCCTGTGCAGCAGTGACAAAAATCTGTCGTTTTCTTGTTTATCTTCCCCACTGGAGCACACACTCCACGACGGCTACAATTTGGTGTCTTGTTCACCTAAAAATACTGAGAATAAATAAACATCGTGGAAATAAACAAAGACCCACCAAATAAGCCTGTTCATTCAGAATTCCATTGTACAAAGGAGTCAGCCATCATAATGTGTGTTTCGGCAGAAATTCATAGGCAGGCAGAGGAGGAGGGAAGACTTTAGGGTGCCTGATTGGAGGCGTGGGGAATTTGCAGGTAACTTAGAAGAGGGGTGTTCTGGGGATTGGTTGGGTGTGCATGTTTGGCTTTTTCCGGTTGGTCTTACGTTGGAATTGGGCACAAAAATAGGAGTAAGTCGTTCATCAAGTCCTGGTTGCTTTCAAGCCAACCTTTACAAGGACTTTGACTGGTGTCCTGGACCACTTTCTAGAGGCAGTGGTTTGAGTTCCAGTAGTTCTGACTTGCAGATAGCCGACTGGCTTCCTACACTGCCTGCTGTAAATTGTGGGTCAGTATTCTCTTTGTAAGTATGGCCTCACCATTGTCCATTTGCATGTTGAGTCTCGTGTTGACATGGGGGAAGAAGAAAAAAGAAGCAGGGAGGAATGGAGGAAGGGGGGGAGGAAAAACATCAAGGATGTCATGGTACTGTGATTCAGTTTCATTACCCAGCTTCCGTTCTGAACACTCTAGTCCTGTTCATGTCAACAGCAGCTCATTCCAGAGCCCACAAGGTGTCTGTTTTCAGGACCCTTTAATCAGAGCCCGTCATCCAAAGCCACATGTAGCACAGTGAACAAGAGAGAGTTGCTTTTGCTGTCATTGGTCCCTACAAGAGCAAAAGGGTTTTGAGGAGGCACTTAAAGAATTTTTAGCTTCCAATTGTACGGAAGCCATTGTTCAGGTAATTTAACATTGATTTCAGTTTAAAAGGCAATTAAGACAAAATGGGCAGCCACTGGCCACTTAGGTTAAATAAGCTTAGATTTAAATTGCTCCCCAGTACCACCTTTGTTTCCTGTGTTTGAGCTTTTCCCTGTTAATTTAGGATGCACTGGTCTGATTGTCCAAGTGAGGCAGGTGGGTGGAAGAGGGAACCTGGACAGGGAGACGGTTATTGAAGGAAGAAATCATTTTCCAGAAACTGTTCTCTGGGTGAGATAGGTTCATTTTTGTACTGTCTCTGGAAACGTGTGGAATTTCTGGCTTTCAGTGTAAAAACCTAACAGTGGTACCCACTTGTTGATGTACCACTTTGACTTCTAGGTCTTAAAGCTGAGAAAGTGAACAGAGATAAACTCATAACCCTGTGGACAAGGATGTTCCTTACATTGTTATTTAACTTTGAGTAATATTAGGGTAAAATACCTAAAGTGATGTTGTAATTTTTTAGAAATATTTTTAAATTTTATTTGAAAGGCAGAGTTATAGAGAGAGAGGTTGACAGAGAGAATCTTTCATCCCCTGGTTCACTCCCCAAATGGCTGCAGTGGCCAGGGCTTGACCAGGCTGAAGCCAGAAACCTGGAACTCCATCCAGGTTTCCCACAAGCGTGGCAGGGGCCCAAGCACTTGGGCCATGTTCCATTGCTTTCCCAGGAGCATTAGCAGGGAGTTGGATCAGAAGTGGAGCAGCCAGAACTTGAACAAGCATTCATATGGGATGCCAGTGTTGCAGCTGGCTGCTTAACCCACAGTACCACCACACTGGCCACAATGTTATAATTTTTTGTTATTGCGACAGCATATAATGTTCACAATGTATTTCAAAATGAAAAGACTATCAGGTAGTTTATGATAAAATGTCAATTGTGTGCCTGTGTTTCTTTGTTGCTTTTGGTTGCCTCTGCAGAATAAAATGTCTGACTTGGATGGGATTGCCATGAAATAGTGCCTGTAACTGTCTTTGGATGGTTTAGTAATGACTGATTTTTCCTGTGCTTTGCCAAATTTTCCCAACTTTCCACAGCAAGCGTTTACTGGTTTTAACGTTGTAAAGTATTTTGAAAATAACACTTGTTTGTTGTGATGCCAGAAGAACATGGCTCTCATGTGTGTGCTTGATCCATGCCTGCTCAGGGAAGAGGCTGTGCACACCTGCTGTGTCACCAGGAGGGGGCAGGGATGCTCATTTTCAATAATTTGCTTATTGCCTGAAGAAGGTCCACTAGGCATCATTAAGGGAGGCCCTTCCCCTGGTCTTGGTTTAAAGTTGTAAAGTAAACTGTTGTGTAGGGAATGTTTTGAAAATATGTCTAGGTGATTCACACATTTGGGTATCAGGAAATATGGTCACTTACCAGAGACCAATGTAGAGCTGATGGGACCCATTTAGGAATAGAACCACAAGCAGCCCTCCATAAATCGCATGCTCTCCACTCTCAATACGCTTCATTAAGCTCACCTTTCTTAATGCAACTGGATTATTAGGTGTCAGGACAAAGAAAATCATTAGGTACCACTGTTCTAATCCTGCAAAGTTCCAATGTGGTTGCTATGTAATTTTATTTTTTTCAGATAGAGCCTGCTTTCTGCTTTTCTAAGGAAAATATTTCCAAACTGGTAAAGAAGCAATATTACCGTATTGTGAGGCATATCTCAGTGGGTCATTACCATAACTTCTAGCAGAAAGGATAATCTATGTCGCATTTTACTTCAAGGATAAGATTGATTTTTATAAAAATCTTTAGTGCATTGAGGCTTAGCCATTTTTTTTTCCTGTGAAGAAGCAATTAGATGCTGGAGTTTTTCGAAAGTCTTAGGAGAGTGTAAACCAAACCAAGATGTTTTCCTTTCAGGAGGTTTTATCATGTAGTGTTTGAACAGAAAAGGCAATCTTGGGTGAGGAAAAGGACATTGGCCCCATGGCAGGCGTAAGTGCGCATGGGGTCTAGAGTTTCTGTCCTGTTCTTACGTTTGCATCCATTTGGAAAGCTGATAAATATAGGGGAAATAGCAAAGAAGGAAATAATAGACACCCATATCTCTACCACTAAGAACTCTGCACTCTGATTCGTTTTCTCCAGGTATGTGCACACACACACACACACACACACACACATACACACACACAACTCATCCTCTTCAAAAGTCAGGGAGCAGAGACAGACAGGGAGAGTTCCCGTCTGGTGGTTTACTCCTTAAATGTCTGCAGTGGACAGTAGGGGGCTGTGTCGAAGTGGGGAGCTAGGAGCGCCGTCCAGGTCTCCCACTTGTATGACAGAGAACTGCTGCCTCCCAGAATCTGGACTGGCAGGAAGAGGGACTTGGCAGCTGGAGCCAGGAATCGAACCCAGGCACCCTGATATAGAACCTGAGCATCTTCATCAGTGTCCTTACTGCTAGGCCAAACACCCCTACCCCACGCTTTTATAAAATCATGTACCTTTTACAATTAAAACAAGGCATGCATTTTTAGAAGTCTCATAAACAAACTTCAAAAATGAGCCAAACTGGCTGGTGCCACGGCTCACTAGGTTAATCCTCCGCCTGCGGCGCCGGCACCCCACGTTCTAGTCCCAGTTGGGGTGCTGGATTTTGTCCCGGTTGCTCCTCTTCCAGTCCAGCTCTCTGCTGTGGCCCGGGAAGGCAGTGGAGGATGGCCCAAGTGCTTGGGCCCTGCACCCGCATGGGAGACCAGGAGGAGGCACCTGGCTCCTGGCTTCAGATCAGTGCGGTGCGCCGGCTGCAGCAGCCATTGAAGGGTGAACCAATGGAAAAGGAAAACCTTTCTATCTCTCTCTGTCCACTCTGCCTGTCAAAAAAAAAAATTACTTAACGAGTTAGCTTGAAAGGCAGAGTAACAGAGGGCGAGAGATCTTCTTTCTGCTGGTTCACTCCCAAATGCCTGCAACAGCCAGAGTTGGGCCAGGCCAAAGACAGGAGCCAGGAACTCCATCCAGGTCTCCCACGTGGTGGCAGGGGCCCAGGTACTTGGACCATCATCTGCTGCTCTCCCAGGTGTATTAGCAGGGAGCTGTGTCATAAGCAGAGCAGCGGGACCTGAAAGAGCTCTCTGATATGGGATGCAGTGTTTAGGCAACTCCTCAACCTGCTGTGCCACTATGCCAGCCCGTTGTAGAGACTTAATTTGAATTTACTTTATTTTTGACATGTTATGAAATATTCTTCCTTAGATTTTTAACTGTTTAAAATATCAAATCAGGGCCGGCATTCTTGCACAGTGGATTAAGCCTTTGCCTGCAACTGAGCATCCCATACTGCTTTGAGGCCCAGCTGCTCTACTTCCAATCCAGCTCCCTACTAATGTCCCTAGGAAATCAGTGGAAGATGTCCCAAGGACCTGGGCTCCTGACACCTGCCTGGGAGACCCAGATGGAGTTCTTGGCTCCTGGCTGTGGCCTGGCTCAGGCCTTACCATTATGGCCATTTGGGGAGTGAACCAGCAAATGGCAGATCTCTTTCCTCTATTCCCCCCACCCCTTTCCTCTCTCACTCTTCCCCTTTGTAACTCTGCCTTTCAAATAAATAAATCTAATATAAAGTATTTAAGATCCATTTCTATGTAATGGCAATGGCTGAATTTGACTTTTGGGTTGTAGTTGGTCAGCTCTTGTTCCACACATGGATTCACAATTATCTATCTACAGAAAAATCTGTACCAAGTTATTGTATTTTAAAGAGTTGTTTATTTGAAATAGTGACATTGACAAAGAGAGAAGAGAAGAGAGAGAGAGAGAGAGAGAGAGAGAGAGAGAGAGAATCTTCCATCTTCTGTTTCATTCTGCAAATTCCCCCAACAGCCTGGGTTAAGCCGAGTTGAATCCAGGCGCTGGGAATGAGGAGCTTCGTCTGGGTCTACCACGTAGGGTAAGAAACTTGGACTCGTTAGATGAACCTGGGTCAGAAGTGCAAGGCAGCGGGGACTCGAACCAGGCACTCTGCTATGGAGTGTGGCTGTGCCATGTCAGGTCAACCTGTATTGTTTTACTTACGCCTTTTCTGTTGTAAATGATACAGTGTATACGTCATTCAGGACTTGCATTTTTATTTCAGTATTTTTATTGAGCAACATATGTAGAAAGAAACTTCAACAAGTGTGTGGAAACTGGGATTAGAGCAGGTTATTTTGTTTCAAACATTTTAAAATCAATGCATGGTATTGTTTCCAAGTGAATTTTTTCAGATCCTTTTGAACAACCCTTGTATGCTTGGATTTCATGTTCATTTTACACCAGAATGGAACCATCTTTTGATTCCTGCTTCTTTGAACATTATGAAGCATCCTCATAGATGTAGTTCTATAGAGCATGGATCTTTACCACTGTCTATGCACAGGCATGTATACGTGTGTGTGTGTGTGTGTATAATAATCAGTTGATTGACATTTAGCCAACCCTTTTCACTAATGTATAGTATTCATCATGGCATGTGCCGTATCGTTTTGTGCTTCATATGAATTCAGTGCGTTTGCCACCTTTTTCCCTGTTCAGAGCAGCGGTGCCCCTTATGTACAGGTGTTGTCACTACAGGCGTCAGAGGTAGAACTGTTCTGTTACAGAGTGTGCGCATCTTCCGTCCCTGGTCAGTCAGGTTTCTCGAATGCTAAGATTGGTTTGTGCTGCCAGTGGGAGGCATTTCTCTCATTCTTGGTGTCGGAGGACCCCACCCATTGCCTAGGAGCCAGAAAAATGCCTTTTTCTGTGCCTCATGTCTTTAGCTGCAGACGTATGTGTGTGTCCTTATTTCCCTTTGGGTGAGGCAGACACTGCTTTAACTCTTTGCTGTGCCACTTACACATGAGACTGGCAATTTATATCAATAACCGGGTCTAGCAACATCTGCCAAGGTTGTCACAGTCTGAGAGTAAATGGCCATATGTGCAGAGAACACGGGGACAGTGGGGTTGTAATTAGGGTTTGCCTTCTCTCCACCGACCACCCTCCCCCACCCCCGCCACGCATCATTTCGAATAACCTTGCTTTTGTGAACTGATTTGTGGCTCTAATTATCCCGCTGAGGATACCAGTTTGTGCTGTAATATTAGTGACTCTGTGTGTTTGTGAGTTTCTGCCTTTGCCAAGAGCGTTCTGCTTAAGCTGAACTCTGAATAGCCTTCTGCTTGTGTTACTGGGTGCTGTTGGAGAAACGTGTCCACGCGGGAATGCCAGTCCCTGGTAGAAGTTCACTTTTAAAATAATCAGGCAGGGTGGTGTAGCAGGCGTCATCCTCGCAAAATAAAGTTTCACCTACTATTAGCTGCACCTGCTGAAATGCCAGTGCACCCAAGAAAGGCAAGCAAAGAAAACCCACACCTGTTTTCTTCCAGTCCAACAGGAGCGAGTTCAGCAGGACAAGAATGCTGTGTTCAATCTGCACTTCGTGCACAGGAGGGGAGAAGCCCTCATGATGTTGGTATGACTAAGATGGATGACAGTTACGTAAGGACTTGGCATGTTTCACAAAAACCTGGAAGTAGTGCTTCTGAACGTGGAGCTGTAATAAATGTGAAAATAAATATGTGAAAGATTTATTAGCGTTTTAAAAATTGCTTGCTAATATATAAAATCCTAATCAGCTGTGCCCAAGGCCTCTGACTAAAAGCTATCCAGCAAGATGCCACAGGATGCAATGAATATTTCATTGTTTGTGAAATATAGGGTGGAGGTACATATACAGACACACACTCCACGTTTAGATCCTTCCTGTTCTGATAAGAGCTTGAAGAAGCAAGGCCATCCCTCCACCCCAGTTTTTACTTACTATTTAAGAGGAAAAAAAGGAGCTCCTATCTGCCAGTTCACTCCCTGACAGCCTGCAACAGCTGGGTCTGGACCAGGTCAAAGCTACAAGGATGGACTTCAATTTCAGGCTCCTACGTGGGTGGCAGGGACCCAGATACTCCAGCTGTCATCTGCCGCCTCCCAGCAGGTGTATTAGCTGGAATCCAGAATCTTGAATGGAGCCAAGACTTGAACCCAGTGTGTCTTAAAGAAATAGATGTATTTATTATAAGGTGGAGAGAGAGAGAGAGAGAGAGAGAGAGAGAAGGAGGGAGAAAAGAGAGGGTGAGGGGGGACAGAGAGAGAGAGGAGAGAGAGAGGGAGAGAGAGAGGGAGAAGAGGGAGAGAGAGAATGAATGAATTTTCCATTCACTTCCATTTGCTCTCCAAATGGCCATAACAGCCATGGCTCAGCCAAGTCAAAGCCAGGAACCGTGAATTCAGTCCCCATTTCCCACTTGCATGGCTGCCACCCAGCCTCTGGGACTAGCCTCTGTTGCCTTCCCAGGTGCATTAGCAGGAAGCTAGATTGGAATTGGAGCAGCCGGGACTCAAACTGGTGGTCCAATATGGTATGCTGACATCAGAGTGGCAGTTAAGTCCACTGTGGGACTCTTGTTATGTCTTAACTGCTAGGCCCCAGACCTACCCCAGGAAGCCTAGTCTAACACAAATGATCTGTCATTCTGACTGTGACGACGACAAAGAAAAACTACGTAGCCTACGTTCAAAAGCCTCACTTCTTCAGCCAATCAGTTGTCTGGTCCCTACTGCCAGTAATACTGCAGTTGAGGATAGTTAGGCTTTTGTTGAACGGGTAGAAGTTTAAGAGTAGAGTTGTGATCCTTGAAGCCTGTGGAGAGCAGATGGGAGGAGGGCAGAGAGGCAGGGTATTGGTCGGGTTCTGAGTTTATAGATAGACAGAAGTAGGACTTTCTGGTGTTATGCATGGTAGGATGACTATGGATAACAATAATGCACTATGGGGGCTGGTGTTGTGGCACAGCAGGTTAAACCATTGCCGGTGACGCTGGCATCCCATATGCCTGTAGAAGCTCCTGGCTCCTGGCTTTGGCCTGGCCATTGTGGCCATTTGGGGAGTGAACCAACAGATGGAAGAGCTCTCTGTCTCTCTCTTCCTCTTTCAAATAAATTCTTTTCTCAAAAAAAAATGCAGTAAGTATTTCTCTAAAAAATAAGCCTACAAGACAAGATTGGGCATGCTTGCACCACACGGAAATGTTAACGTTCGAGATGGCAGGTCTGTTTATCCTGGCTGGACACTGGGCAGCGTGTACCCCATCAGGAGCTGCAGTATTTCAGTAGTCAGTCATTCCCATTTAACAACAGCCACAAAAACAAACAAACAAAAAAAGCGGACCGGTGAGGACTTGGGAAAAGGGAAATTGGATGCCAGCGTCATCAGGTGAATTCATTTTAGAAGGCGCTCTCTGAGTTCAACAGCCACAAATGTTTTCCTTCTGAAATCAGACGCAAACTTCAAAGGGTTCCCATTTAGCACTGAACGCTGAAAAAGACTGGAGACCCCTCAGGGCTGATACCCCCATCAAACGCACCTGCTTCCTGGGGGCGTGGCCGAGGCTGGCGGTTCGGCAGCGCGCGGCGCACGTTGGGGCGCCGGGCCCTCCCTTCTGCACTCGTATCTCCGCGTTAAGTAGCCTAGTGGAAGCCGCGAACAGCGTCCCGTGGCCGTCCCGGAGAATGCGGGAGTAGCGTAAGTAATTGGAAGTGCTTAGATCCCGCCTGTAGACGATTCATGGCTCGCGAGTTGAAATTGGCTGTCAAGTGCGGACCCGGGGGACCGCGCAAGGTGCCCTATTCTGTCATGTGGTCCATATTTAATGCTTGGAAGAACAAGGGAAGGGGCACGTGCGAGAGAGGGGGGAGAGAGCGAGCGGCAGAGCCAGCGAGTGAGCAGGGAGACAGCGCGAGCGAGCCGCCAGCCAGCGGCTCTGTGAGCGCTTCGGGAAGCGTGTGCGGGAGGGACCCCCGCAGCCCAGGCCTCCGCCGCCTCGCCTAAGCCTTAAGACTTTGCCAAGATCCTCGCGCGTCCGAATCGGACAGCGTTTCGGCGCTGCCCGAGGCCCGCGGCGGGGACGCCGGGCCCGGCGCCGCCTCCCTTTGTGCGCGCCCGGGACTTGATTGCCGCCTGGCTCCGGCTGCTCGCTCGCGCGCCCGCGCGCCCGGGTCCGTTCTGCACCTGCGGCGGCCGCGCCCGGCGGCTCCACGCGCGGCCCCAGTCATTTGCATTGCTCGCACGTGGGCGCCGCGCGCCGCGGCCTCGGACCTGCCCCGGCGCGCAAACAGGAGGCACTCGGCCGCCGACCATGAAATCCTGGCAGCTGATCGCGGTCGTGGGAGATGCCCTTCAGGTAGGGCGAGCGCCGAGGGCCCCGCGGAGGGCGCTGCCAGGGGAGCCGTGCCGGCTGCGGGAGGGCGTGCAGGCGGGGGCGGGCGGCAGGGGGAGGAGTGTGCGAGCCGATATTCGGGGCTGCTGGTTGCCGAGTCCAGCGTTGGCGCGCAGAAGGCGGCGGCGGCGGCTGCGTGAGCGCCTCCAGGGCAGCCGATCAGGATCCGGGCAGCCCAGCTCGGCGGCGATGGAGCGGCGCGGCCGCGTGTGCGGCGCGTGAGCGGGGCGCGGTAGGTGAGCCCGGCCTGGGGACCGCGCGGGCTTGCTCGGAGCTCGGAGGCCGAGGCGGGTCCGTTTTCTTTACCACCTGGAAGTTAGCGGGCAACTTCCCGGCACCTCGTTCTTGGGCTGCGGTTCCGTTTGCGCCCGGCGGTGGCGAAGCGAGGGGAGGAAGAGAAGGGGGCGTATCCCCAACCGATGGGGGAAGTCCCCGTGGGCTGCGCGTGGATTTGTAGGAGAGGCGGCAAGGCCGATGGCGCGAAGTTGGCGCGGACGTGCGTGTGCGGGACGCGTCCGTGTGGACGCGTCCGCCGCTTGCCTTCGCGGTCGCGCACCGAAGGGAGGCTGAATTCAGGGGCGCACTGCGCGGCACTTGGGCTCCGACTTGGGGCGCTGGCACGCCCGGGGTGAGAGCTACCCTAGCGGGGAGTCCGCGGCGCTGTGGTGCGTTTCCCTCTTGGCACGGCAGTTAGGCGCGGGTATTTGTGTCCGGCGGCACAGCCTCTGGCGGGGAGGACCCCCACCGCCACCACCCCGCCCTGGTAGCCTTAGCGCACGCAGCTCCGCAGCCGCTGTTCTCAGATTGCTGTGAATTGGAGGGTTTCTTCCCACTGGAGAGGGACCGTGGAGGGAGTGCTGAATCTAGAAGTTTCGCAGGCGGCGTCAGGAACGCGTGCCTGGATGCTGGGCTCCGGAGGCGCTTCCGGAGCCTCCCCGGAGCTCTCGCCACGGGCCCGCTGGTGGCGCAAAAGTGGAGAAGCCAGAAGGGACCCTGCCGTCCTGTCTGTGCCTGGGGAGTCGTAAGTTGTTGGGTCGTCCCCTGTGGGTCATCCAATGGCTCCCTGGGGAACCCGAAGGCTGTGAGTCACACTGGCCCCTGTGGGCTGGCTTGGGGTGACGTCCGAGGGGGTCGGTCTTCAGGGAAGCCGATTGGCTCGACTGCTGACCCCTGCTGACCATTGCTGACCGCCGGGGTTCAGGAGGTTTGGCAGCCTCCGTGGTCTCCATGTGAGCAGTAGCTCTCCCCACTCCGCATACTTGCGGTGGCTGCCACGTTAGGGACCCACAGCCATCACAGGTGCTTCTCTGCAGATTTAGGGTACCTCGGGTCTCCCCCTTTCCATTCCTCGCCTGCCTTAGCCTCTCCCTTCTGCTTTTCCCTGTTCTACTGGGGGCGCAGACTTCCCAGGTTTCTTGTGTAATTTTTGTTGGTGTTGAATTGTTTTTTTTTTTTTCCCCCTTTCCTTTTGGGAGTCTCTTCTCACTTGAAAGAGTTGTTTATTCTGAGTCAGCCTCACTGTACACTGCTCTTCAAAAAAAAAAAAAAAAGAAACGTGAATATTCAAACTTTTCTTGTCATTTGCTTTCAAGCAAGCAGATGCACTGTTGGAAAGTGCTTGATCTCCATGGAGAAGACTGGGTTCTTTTCTCTGTGCCTACCAAGGGATGTGTTTGTGCAGAAGTGCGGGGCGCCCGTCGTGACTTGAGCGGCCTAAACGTATTTCTGCTTCTCTCTCTCAGAACGTGGTCCCTCTGACTTCGGTGTCCCCTGATACTTGTGGCCCGTTTAGAGTCTGGGTTCCTTTTAATCTGCGTTGACTTGAGTGTAGTGGAGATAGCCGTCCGGTGTTGACCGACAGCCCAGCCTTCTTACACGTAACAGAAATCATGGCTGGCTTTTTCTTCTTGATTGTGCTTCTCTTTTACTTTGCTTTCTTCTTACGGGGAATAGGATGCAAACGTCGAAGTGCATCTCAGGTCGAGGGCGTTTGCTGTGGTTGTCAGCCTTGGTCGCAAGGTTTTGACACCTTTGTTCACGTTTTAGGTGTGTTGTTGTGTTTCAGGAGCAGACTTTGGGTATTCAATATCTTTCATTTTATCATGAGAGCCTTGTTAAATAAGCATTCCAACATCCAGTGGAAGATAAATTTAGTCTTGTTTTCTTCATGCATTTAATTTTTATTTTAGGCTTTGAGCACAGTAGAAATACTACAGAGGTGGAAAGTGGCCGCAAAAAGGAAGAACATTTATCAAATAGTAATACAGCTACTGTGATTTACTGCACTTTGGTTTGGCTTTTTTTTTTTTTTTTAATTTCAGTTCTGTTAGTCTCAAGTTATCCCAAGAGGGGGACTAAGGTAAGTTCTTGCAAGGTACTCTTCATGGAATTTAAGCAGAAGTTCTTTCTACAGACTTCAGTCTCCATCTTGTGTTGCTTTTGCAACAAATATAAACACAGTGTGTTGAACTATCACAAGGTAGCCCATTAAAATGTATATGCACTGCGTGTTAATCAAAGATTTAAATAACAGAGCAGTAAGTAAAGGATGCATGCACAGGAAAAAGCAGGTGTCCTTCAACATTCTTGGATTTTGGACTTTGTGACGTTGCAGATCAGGAAACTTGTGAGTGCGACTGAGCGTCGCGTCTCTTCATATTTATGGGCATACGCATTTATCTGTTTGCATCCCTTCGTTTTCACACACGGCTGAGCATTTGTATGTGCCACGGACAACGGTGAATGGAAGCAATTGTGTGTTTTCATGTGTCTGAATTCTGTCGTGGAAAACCACAGTGGGAGTCCTGCAGCCTTGAGGTCCCTGTTGGGTCCCGATGCTTCCACAGCAGAAAGACAAGTCTGCCCTGGAAAGTCAGCATTTCCCACGCAGTGCTTAGCTTGGAAGCTCTTGTTTATTAAATTATTCAGTAACTATGTAATGTTGCAAACAGTTTTCAGGGTTCTTTTAATTAATAAGAGTAAACTTTCTGTGAAAAGTTCCGGGGTTTCTGTGTGCGTGCGCCTCTGCCCACAAGGCCGAAACAGCTTGTGTCAGCTGTAGCAACTCGTTTTTGATTCAGCAAAACTAGGTTATGAATTCAAGCAATTAAAAATGACAAAAAGCCCAATTTCACTGCCTAGATTAATATGCTTCCAATTTTTCCTGCTCCATAAAAATTTCAAAGAGTTCTTTCTGAGTAGGTGCTTGCATAACCTATAGGGTAATGGAAGGCCCCCGTTTCACATTTGCTTATGATGTCTGGATACTTTGATGTCGCACACGTAAATAGGATCAATTGGATGTTCGTGACAATTTTGTATTTGCAAGTTCTCATGAAATTATTTCAGTGGAGTTGAAAGGCAAAGAAAGAAGAACAGTGTGAGTTCCCTTGCGGTTATTGATGGAGAAGTGTCTCTGGGCTCTTGGCAGTGTTCTGCAGGCCTGGGAGACTTCTTGGGAAGCGAGAGAATTCGAGCATGAAGACTGCTTGCAGCTCCCAGAGATGGCAGTGAGATATTTATCTTCTTCCCTTATGCAATGGGGGTGGGTGGGAAGGCATGCTTGTTACTCTTTCTCTCTACAAAAATGAAGTCTGGATTCATGCTCATCTACTTGGCCAAAGCTCACTGCTCTTCAAAATGGGCTGTTCTATGTACTCAGTAATTAGTAGTCAAAATTAGCCACATCGAATGGCCCGCAGTTTTGGGTTAGTTGGCTCAGTTTTCTAACCTGGCTTGACTTAACTCACAATCTCTCACAGCATGGACACACACACACACAAATCAGGAGGCTGTCACTCAATGCCATTTATCCCCCACGTTCCAGTACAAACAACACTGAGCAGCCATATCGCGGTACTCTTTGCCCTGTGTGTCTGCTTTCCAAGAAGGCCTTAAGAACTTGATCTTGGGGCCAGCACTGTGGCGCAGTGGGTTAATGCCCTGGCCTGAAGCTCTGGCATCCTATATGGGCACCGGTTCTAGTCCCGGGTGCTCCACTTCTGATCCAGCCCTCTGCTATGGCCTGGGAAAGCAGTAGAGGATGGCTCAAGTGCGTGGGCCCCTGCACCTGCATGGGAGACCAGGAGGAAGCACCTGGCTCCTGGCTTCGGATTGGCATAGCTCCAGCCATTGCAGCCAGTTGGAGAATGAACCAGTGGATGGAAGACCTCTCTCTCTCTCTCTCTCTCCCTCCCTCCATCCTTCTCCTCTCTTTATGTAACTCTGACTTTCAAATAAATGAATCTTAAAAAAAAAAAAAAAAAAACTTGATCTTAGGAAAGCCTCTGCCAGCCAGTTTCTCTTCATCATAGTTCCTCTCTGCATTTGCTACCCTGCTAATGATGCACCTTCTTGTTTCATTGAAATCTTGGCTTCTGAGGAGGTCAGCTGCTCATCTGCTAGTGAGTTGGACCTGTCGGTTTTGTCTATTGTAGTGTTTTGAATGCGTACTTAGAGCCCTCCCACTTCTGTTATAAAGATGGGGATGAAGAGGTGACAACTTCCAAGTGTAACAGTAGCGACACCACCAGGCTGATTGCTGCTTGAGCTCTCACTACTTGCATATAGCTGTGACCTAGGAGCTCCAGTATACATCTTCCAGTCTGATCTACAACCTGTGAGGTATGATTTCTGAGCCTAACTTAGAGAAGCAATCGTAAAGGTTTCTCTGAATGAGAAAAAGCAGTCACAGTCTGGATCAGATTCCAGAATACGAAGATAGCATGCAGATACAGCAACCTGTGAGATCAGGTGCACACAGTCAGTGGCTGGCACTGTGGTGCAGTGGGTTCGACCTCCACGTGTAATGCCCGCATCTCCTTTGGGAGTTCCTGATTAGAGTTGTGGCTGCTCTTCTTCCAGTCCAGCTTCCTGCTGATGTGCTTGGGAAGACGGCATCTGATGGCCCGAGTGCTTAGACCCCTGTGACCCACATTGGAGACCCAGATCCTGGTTTCTGGCTGCTTTGTCCTGACCCAGCCCTGGCTGTTGTCATTTTCCAGGAGTGAACCAGCAGATGGAAGGTCTTTTCCTTTATTCCTCCGTCTATCTTTGTTCTCAAATACAGAAGTCAGTGAGTCTTTTAAAAAAAAGATGCGCGAAATCAACACTTAACAGATACCCTGAGCTTTAGCTCTCAAGTAGGAGCATTTTTCTACCCCAACCTGAGACGACAGTTGGCCATATCTGGTGGAGACTTGGTTTTCACAGGTGAGCTAGGGTTGCTACTGCCATCTGGTTGGTAGGGACAGGAAAGGCTGCTAACCATCTGTGCACCTCCCAGAAATCAAACCCAAAGACTGATGTGGCCCAGAATATTCCATAGTGCCTTGGATGAATGATGGCATGGTAAGCAACATCGGGGACAGTGTGATACCAGGAGGGCTTTTCAGAAGTTCACAGAAGATGCGCATTTTGAGAAAACTGTGTGTGATATTCTAAAATATTTTACACCAAAATAAACAGCTTTTTTTTTTTTTTTTTTAAAAAAAGATTTATTTGAAAGGCAGAGAACAAAGGAGCTCTTCGATCAGGTTCACTACCCAAATGGCCACAACAGCCTGTACTTAGGCCAGGCCGCAGCCAGGAGCTGGGAGCACCTTCTGGGTCTTCCACATAGGTGCAGGGGCCCAAGTACTTGGGCCATCTCCCACTGCTTTCCCAGGCCATTAGCAGGGAGCTGGATTGGAAGTGGAACAGCTGGGACTCCAACCAGTGCCCATGTGGGATTCTAGTATTGCGTGTGGAGGCTTAAGTTTCTACGCCACCGTGCCAGCCCCCTAAACTTAGCTTTTACTCCCATCGTTCCCTGGACTATTTGAAGTATCCTCCAATACGTGTGGTCTGATTTCTCAAGGCAGTGCAGAATATCCATTTTACTTATTAAATTTTGAAAATCTCTGGGTGTGGTGAATAGGATGATCACGCACAATGAGCCATCCTCATTTCTTGACCGTCAGACGTTAGAATTGGCACAGCTGCTTGCTGTGGACGACTCTCCTCGTGGACATGACGCGGGCCTCTGTGATTCAAGTGCATCTTTCCCCTGGCTTCACTCAGCGTCTGTCCAGCAAGTGCTGGACAGTGGGATCTCTTTGCCTGGTGTTGGTGTTCACCAGAAGGGGAATAGAACATCAGTCAGCGAGTCATGGGACCACGATTCTGAGAACGTTATGAGGTTTTTTTTTTTCTTCTTCCCCCTCAGTATTCATACAGCGTTGTTTTCTTCTGCCTTTAAAGATTCGGTAAATGGGTTTGTTTGTTTAAATAAATACTTGCGTTGTGTTTCATGTCTGCCAAGAATTGTTGTAAATACTTTAAAATATTAATTCTTAACACACGACGAGGAAGTTAGTATTGTTAGTTAACTGTATGCAGAGAAGTTGAGTGATTGGCCTAAGCTTTGGGGCAGCTGGGATGTCAGTCTCCAGCTCCGACCTCTGGGCCACTTTTCTGTGTTCTTGACTAGTTTGAGTCTCTCAGCGTTCAGAAGTAGAATTGTTGACGTAACATCTCCAGCTGAGTTTCTTATTTTGAGGTGGTCGATTATACATACATGATGAGAAATATCACATGGCCCCATGAATACATACATTTTTATGTACTACTGAAATATTAAAAAAATGAACCAAGCCATTTTTGGAAAAAAGAGTTGGTAATGCCCACACCTATGTTTTTCATGGATTGGAGTGGCAGAGAAAGCAAGAGAGTGAGCAGGGAACAGAGAGACAGATGAGCGCTTCTAACCCCCTGGGTTACTCCGCAGTTGCCTAGGAACTCAGTCTGGGCTTCTAATACAGATGGTGGGGACCCAGCCACTCGAGCCACCGCTGTTGACTGCTGGGATCCACGTTAGCATGAAGCTGGAGTTGGGAGCCAGAGCCGAGAGTCCCACACAGGCACTCGAATGTAGGATGCGGGCGTCTGAGCACCAGGTGAAGCGCCTGCTGCCTGTTCACTGTGTGCATTTTGACCAGGGTCAGGAGGATTACTGACTTCTCTGTCTTGTGGTCTCCTACAATAACAAAAACCGCCGAAGGAAAACATTCATGTTCAGAAACGTAGTCTACAGCACGAAGGACTTCCATTTTATTCCCCATTTAATGGTGGTGTTAGAAAAACAGAAGTTACCAACTACATCTTCTAGGAAGTCTTTAAGAAACTTAACTCTTGGTTTCCCTGGTGCTCTTCCCATTCTCCAGGGCATCCTGGGTGGTCCGTGCCAGGGGTGCGGTGAATACAGGCCCAAGACTTCAGTTTTGTCTTTTCTGCACATTTGGCCTTGGGAAGGCCCATACCTATCTTATTATCTGCTGAGTTTTGGGCTTGTCGCAAATGCTGTGAAAAGAAAAACAGTTCAAGTAGATTTTTAAATACAAATGCCAGTTTACAAATTTTACTCTAATTTAAATGAAAAATAAAAACTTTTGCAAGGATTCAGTTCAGTACCTATATGTGGGGTGCCCAGAAAACCAAGATGGCAGGAGAGCCTCAGGGAACTCTAGCTTGTTGGAATGAATGTTTTGTGTTTTTAAAAGTTTCAAGGGTATGAAGGGATCTGTGCCCTCAAGGGAAATGTCTTTGATTTTTTTAGATTTATTTGAAAGAGTTAGAGAGGTAGAGATGGAGCGAGAGAAAAAGGTCTCCAATCCACTGGTTCACTCCCCAAATGGCCACAATGGCCAGAGCTGAGCTGATCAGGAGCCAGGAGCTTCCTCTGGGTCTCCCATGTGGGTGCAGCCATCTGCCGCTGCTTTCCCAGGCACAGTAGCAGGGAGCTGGATCGAAAGTGGAGCCGCCAGGACTAGACCCAGTGCCGGAATGGGATGGCGGCGCTGTAGGCTGGGGCTTTAGCCTGCTGCACCACAGTGCCGGCCTCGTGTTTGCTCTTGAACACAAGCTCTGTACAGTGGGGAGCTGAGAGCTGACCGAGGATGGTTCCACGCTGGCTGTCACTGAGCCTTCTGATGCACAAGTGCCTGTCCCCTTGTTGTGGGTACGTGGGCGTCTGCTGGCTGTTGCTGCCCTAGGAGAGGTCGGAGGTGCTTGAGCTCAGCTCGGGGACATGGGTCGCATTTTCCTGAGGGTGAGTCACGGGCTTTGTGTTGTCATTTGGTTTTTAATCCTGAGACGTGGAGTCTCATTCCTGAGCAGGTTGGCCATGGAGCCGTGCTGCAGCCAGTGACAAGGGCTTTGAACGCCCCATCCCACCCCAGGGATAGTCTGAGAGCTGGGAGGGAAGTGGAGCCCATTGCTGCTCTTCCTGTGTTTCAGGCCCAGTGAGCTCACATTCGAGTGAAGAAAGCAAACGGCGAATCCCATTTCAGAACTTTTAGAAGGCTGATGTTAGGTCCGTTATTGTCAAAAATGTCCATTTTAAGTTCAGTGCATTGAATTAACCTTCGTGGAATATTTGTTCCAAGTGTGGGCTCAGGAAGGAAATGGTTTAGCATGACACTGTGGTTTGTTGTTCAACGGTAAAATGGAAGGAGAACACAAGGTTAACATCCAGAAAGATTCTGTTGATGTTGGCTGTTAGTTTCCAGTTGTTAACTTTATTTGTTTTATATTTAAATAAACGTGTGTGTGTGTGTGTGTGTGTGTGTACTGCTTAATTGACTAAAGGAAAGAAAGAATGGAAAATTGTTTGGAAAATAGCTATTTTGATTCCATATCTAGTGGAATAGGTTGTAACATATTTTCTCATCTTAGTGTGAATCTGCTTTTGGAAATAAAGATGAGTAGTGATAAACTCTGTAGGCTGTTAAAAAGGGTGTATTAACAAGAGGGAAATGGGTTTTGCCTAAGTCCTCACTGCGAAATGTCCCAGGGAACTCGAAATGTGGAGGTTACATTTTAAGTGGTCAAGGTTTCAAACTCTGCTGATTAAAAAAAAAAAAAACCCAAGATTTTACTGTCAAACGCTAGGTAGATGCTCACCATACAGGGTTATTCTTTATTACTGTTCTTACTGATGTTACTTTTCTTTTTTAAAAAGATATTTATTTGAAAGTTAAGAGTTTTAGACAGGAGAGACAAATATTCCATCTGCTGGTTCACTCCCCAAATGGCTGCAATGAACAGAACTGGGCCAATCTGAAGCCAGGAGTTTATCCAGGCCTCCCCCGTGGGTGGCAGAGGCCCAGCGACTTAGGCCGTCTTCTGCTGCTCTCACGGGTGCAGTAGCAGGGAGCTGGATCGGAAGCGGAGCTGCCAGGACTTGAACTAGAGCTCACGTGGGAAGTGGCTTCACTCATTGTGCCACAGTGCTGGCCCCTCACACTGTCTTTTCAAGTGTGATGCCCCATACATCGTGCTAAGCTGAAGGAACGTGTTCTTGACCTGAATACCCTCTTACTGCCCTACAAAGCTGGGGCTCTTTCATGAGGAAAGATGGGGATGGTTTTTCCAGAGTTAACAGCTATTGAATAGCTCAGGGACCAACCTTGAAACTGTTGACTTCTGAGCCCATTCACCCCTTGATTTGACTGAAAGTCATAGGAATCATTCTTCTAACATTGGTAAAAGTAATTAATCTGATATTGACGAGATTTGTTTTGCCTTTGGAAGTCTTTGTGACCTGCAACATAGGACTGACCTTATAATATCAACAGGTTGTACTGATGGATGGGTGGATGGATAGACCTGCAGACTGACAGAAAAAGACATGATGCAATTTTTTATAATGCTTTTATTTAAAGAATATAAATTTCCAAAATACAGCTTATAGATTACAATGGCTTCCCCCCTATAATTTCCCTCCCATCCGCAACCCTCCCCTTTCCCACTCCCTCTCCCCTTGCTTCACATCAAGATTCATTTTCAATTCTCTTTATATACAGAAGATCAGTTTAGTATATATTAAGTAAAGATTTCAACAGTTTGCCCTCACATAGCAACACAAAGTGAAAAATACTGTTGGAGTACTAGTTATAGTATTAATTCACAATGTATAGCACATTAAGGACAGAGATCCTTCATGATATTTTTTTTAATTGATTTTCTATGCAATTTCCAATTTAACACCAAGATTTTTTTTTCATTTTTAATTATCTATATACAGAAGATTGATTCAGTATATACTAAGTAAAGAGTTCATCATTTTGCACCCACACAGAAACACAAAGTGTAAAAATACTGTTTCAGTGCTAGTTATAGCATTACTTCACATTGGATAACACATTAAGGACAGATCCCACATGAGACGTAAGTACACAGTGACTCCTGAAGTTGATTTAACAATTTGACACTCTTGTTTATGGCGTCAAGAATCTCCCTAGGGTCTAGTCATGAGTTGCCGAGGCTATGGAAGCCTTTAGGGTTCGCCGACTTCAATCTTATTCTGACAGGGTCATAGTCAAAGTGGAGGTTCTCTCCTCCCTTCAGAGAAAGGTACCTCCTTCTTTGATGGCCCCATTCGTTCCACTGGGATCTCACTCACAAAGATCTTTCATTTAGGTCTTCTTTTTTTTCCAGAGGTCTTGGCTTTCCATGCCTAGAATGACATGAATGCAATTTTAAGAAAAATATAAATAGCATGCAAGTATCTGAAAATAAACTTATATAGAAAGAGTGTGCATCTAAAAGTACTTCACAAAACTCATAGAAAATGAAATTATGGAAAATATATATAATGGACTGCATGATTTTTAATTATTTGAAAGGCAGAGTTACAGAGGGAGAAAGGATCTTGCATCATCCGCTGGTTCACTCCGCAGATGACTGCGACAACCAAGGCTGGGTCAAGAGACCCAGCAGGTGACTAGACCTCCATTCGTGTCTCCTGCATGGGTGACGGGGCCCAAGTACTTGGCCGTATTCTGCTTTCTCAGAAGCATTCACAGGGAGCTGGAATGAAAGCGGAGCAACTGGGACTCAAACCTGTACTCAGAGGATGCTGGCATCCCCAGGCAGGAGCTCACTCTGCTGTGCCGCAACACCAGGCCCCCAAAATAAATCTTATAATTCCATTTTCAGCCAAGTTTTTCAAATTGGTTAAACTTCAGTGTGTGTGTGTGTGTGTGTGTGTGTGTGTGTGAAAGGTTTAGATATCACATGGGAAACCAGTATTTAATAAAGGCATTTTGTACACTGTTGGAGAGTGAAATAACATTTTTTTTGGTAAGAGACCTTTAGAAATTTTAATTTTAAAATTGTGTTCCTTTGGAGCCAGTGTTTCCTGCTCTGTGATTTCTGTGAGTATTCAGGTTTTCAGAGACCCAGTTTGGTTCACTGCAGAGGGAGGAAGAAACCAGAGCAGACCAGGTGCATTAGGAGGCAGGGTTGGATGCCAAGAGGCTTCCAGAGAAAAGATTGGCATGGAGGCGGAACTGTCGCGCGTGCTGTCCGGGACCAGGAGCCCACACTGCAGAAGTGTGTTGCAAACCTCTGTCGGAACCAAGCATGCACCTGCTGCTGTTGCACGTGGGTGGCACAGTTGCAGCACATAACACAAGGCTGGGAAGAGCAGTGATTGATGTAACTGGGACCAGATGAGGAGCAACGGTCGCACTCGTGCTTCTGAGAATTCCATGTTTATTCCCTTTTGTGTTCAACAAACATGCATGACTCCGGGTATTAAAAAAAAAACTGTTATAAAAAGAGCTTCCATGCTGCAAACCCCTTCACTCTTTAGCTGGTAGGCATCACTCGGTACCCACACCAGCATTCTGTGTTGGAGGTGGGTATTCTGAATTGTGTTGTGAATGTCCTTAGAAGAAGGTGAAGAAACCTGAAAGTTGTTGGATGCCGAATTATGTTTTGATGAAGATTTGGTGTCAGTGTGCCCTCTGCAATGGGGTGGTCAGGTGCTGACAGTTGCTAAAAGTGATTAAAAAGTGCGGGTGTTGAATGGTGTGGCCCCAGAGGCCCTGGTGCCGCAGGCACTGTCACTCATCATCAGCGCTGCCCAATCACAATCCTTCTCCTCCCAGCTGTGTGTGTCTGCCAGGAACTCCAGGCTGCTAAAAGTTGTATGCCGATATTTTTTTATTCATCCCTGGGTCATTTCATCTTCCTGTGCAAGCCACATGAATGGCTGTGTATGAAAATTGTATTTTGTGCTGAATTTCCCACTGTGAAAGATGTTGACTATATATTTATGAAAACACTGCAATAACACAGCCCTTTATATAGCCTTTCAATTTGTTGTGAGGGCAGATAAAGTATTTTTATCTCGAACTGAACTTCATACCTTTGGAGATTCAGCTGGCCCAACTCAGAATAATAAAACACTTCAGAGAAAGGCAGGCACCGTGCAGATTACTTCAGGAACCTGTGCACCTCGCTCACAGCTCTCAATTCCTTTACATGCACCAGCTTGAAAAATCAGTGTAACTTGGGCAACATACATAGAAGACATCATTTTTGTCTTTGTTGAATAGTTTTGTGTGTATCAACAGTACATTAAGGGCGATTCTTAAAGAACACTGTTGTCTTTAATTACAAAAACTACAGGGATAAGATTGGTCATCACCTCAATGCATTGGAAAGTGTCATTCTTAACCTTCACTTGGTCTAGGCAGAGTGATAGGGAGAGCATGAGGAAGAAAGAGACACAGACCTTCTGTCCACTGATGGACTCCACAAATGGCCATGGTGGTCAGGTCTGGGCCTGGCCAAAGCCAGGAACCGTGAACTCCTTCAGGGTCTCCCATGTAGGTGGCAGGAGCACAAGGACCTGGGCCATCTGCCGCTGTTTTCCCATGTTGCATCATCAGGGAACTGGATTATCGGTGGAACAGCCAGGGCTCATCACAGGCTATGGCTTTGCCCCCAGTTCCACACTGCCAGCTCTGACGAGGTTTCTAATTACACTTTTTATGGAGATAATTGCAGCACCTGCAGTGTAAGAAACTCTCCATGGGCCAGCGCTGTGGAATAGCAGGTTCCCATATGGGCACTACTTCAGTTCCAGGCTGCTCCGCTTCCAACCCAGCTCCCTGCTAATTGCTGGGGACAGCAGCAAATTATAGCCCAAGTGCTTGGGCCCCTGCTCCCTCCCAGGTGTGGGAGACCTGGCTGAAGCTCCTGGTTTCTCTCTGGGCCAGCCCCAGGCCGTTTTGGCCATTTAGAGAGTGAACCAATGGATGAAAGATACTCTTCTCTCTAAAACTCTACCTTTCAAATACAATAAATCTTAAAACAATCCGGAAGGGTCTCTTGTACATTTTCCTCCTGCAGTTGTATTTTTCCCAGTGGCAATGCCTTGCACAATGTAGTATCCCCTCCTGTCCAGACTGTTACCATTGCTGCACCCCGCTGGTCTTGCTCAGTCTCCCCCAGATTGACTTGGATTTGTTCCTGTTTCTGTATGTAGCTCTGTACGGCTCTATTAGGTGTGTCGATTCCTGTTCCCACCACCAAAGATGCAACACTCAGCAAATCCGTCGCCAGGATCCCTTTCAGAGCCATGCTGTCAACCACCAACCTTCCTGCTGTTTCTAAAATTTGGTCTTTTTTTTTTTTAAAAAAAAAAGTGATATAAATGGAATTACATAGTGTTTGTCTTTGCTCCTCACTGCTCCTGGATTTTTTTTCAGTTGTGTGTTGACAGTGGCATGTTCCTTTTCATCACTCTCTAATATTCCATGTTAGGCTTGTAATACATGTGACCATTCACCTGTTGAGGGCCATCTGGGCTGGCTTTGGGGGTTATGAATCTGTGATGCATGTTGTATAGGTTTTTGCATGACCACGAGCTTCACTGCCCTGGGGTTAAATGGCCAGGAGTGGACTTCGGCAGTATTTGACTCATGTGCATTGGTGAAAACATCAGTATGCTGTACCTGGCAGAAGTGCAAGGAGAACAAGGAAAATCTTGCCCACAGCTCAATGTTTATTTCCTACAAATGAAGTCCTAAATGTAGAGAATAGGCAGCATTTTTGTCGCACCCACCATATGCCAGTCTACATTCATAGCCGACTGTGTGTGCTGATCGCTGGTCCTCACAGCCCCCTTGTGGATTATGCTCTACTGTTGCCATGCTTTCGCAGGAAGACTCAGAGGCCAAGTGCTTGGGTGACTTGCCCTAGGCAAAGGTATCGGTGGCTCTTGGAGGGGGGAGGGAGGAAGGTCTTCCATCCACTGGTTCACTCCCCAAGTGGCCACAGTGGCCGGAGCTGGGCTGATTCGAAGCCAGGAGCCAAGAGCTGCTTCTGAATCTCCCACGTGGATGCAGGGGCCCATCCTCTCCTTTCCTAGGCCATAGCAGAGAGCTGGATTGGAAGTGGAGTAGCCAGGACTTGAACCGGCGCCCATATGGGATGCTGGCACTGCAGGTAGTGGCTTTACCGACTACGCCACTGCGCCGACCGTGGGAGCCCCTCATTTTAACAGCAGCTCCATGCCACCTCTCTCCTGAGTCTTGGTCCCGACTTCGGGGTTGGCTGAGATGGCAGTGTGCCTTCTGGTTGAGTGAACATCTGTGGTCATGGCTCTGAGAACAGATAATGAACTGAACTGTGTCAAGAGCACCCCCATCTTCTGAATTCCTTGTCTCTTAGCTCACTGTTGCGCTTTAAACATGCTTTTTATTTGACCATCTCAGACAAACTCGTGTTGCTTCTGCCTCTTGGGTCTCCAAGAAAACTTCACAGCCTTCCCCAGGACTCAGAGTGTGCTGTTTAGTAGCTCTCCATAGCAGTGTGTCCTGCCTTTCTGCGTGGCCCAGATCTGTCCCATGGCAAGCGGAGCCCCTCTGCTTTTGCCCCAGGTTCAGTGAAGGGGTGGGGTTGATGATTTGACCACGTCTGCTGGTTTACGTCACGGAGCTTTTCATTCCTCCAGAGGAACTTCATGGATGCACCAGGCTTATGAAGTATTTGCTGTTTTCATATGCTGCGGCATAAAGCTCTCCGTTGCAGTCACAGAACTAAATGCTGAAGACGGGAGCCGGCGTATGTTTACAGAGAGAGCCGTGGAATGTTAAGGAGGAAGGTCCGTGCTACTCTTGGCTGTGTTGCAGAGTGGCCCGGGGAGCGTGGAAGGCAGGGCTCCCAGCATTAGTGTTTTTTTACATAGCGCGTGCTCTTTGATTTCTGTCCTGGATCATTGGTCTTGACGGGGGCAGAGCCATCTCTCCAAGGCAAGTAAGTAGTGATCGTCTCCTGTTCGTGAACTTGACTGCATTGCTTGTCCTTCATTCACATGCTGGAGTTCACATCTTGCCATCCGTTTGCACAACTGGACTGGGGATCTGTTTGGAGCCAAACATGGATGTTCGTGGAGTGGCTCGATTGTGTTTCTGAGCTGCTAGCACGTTTCTTGAGGCCTTCTTTTGAATAGCCCTGTTGTAGACTTGCTAATACGGAAGCAGTCAGATGGGAACCCTCCGTGCACTTGACCATGACAATTGACAGAGCTGTTTCTGCACCTTGTTGCCCCTCAAAAAACTGGATCCAGGAATGAAAACTGGCCTCTCTCATCCCTGGTCTGCATGCTCGGAGTTGGGGGGCAGAGCAGCCCAGATGCGCTGGGGGGAGCCTCTCCGGGGTGTTGGGAGCTGGGTTGTTTATTCTCTGGCGTGTTGATGCCTCCTAACCTTTCCTTTATATGGTAGAGGGGTCATGGTCGGAGCTGCACACACCAGGACGCGGTTCTGGAGAAGGTAAAGCAGTTTACGAGAGATCGCAGTTAGCGGGGGAGGCACCCAGGGTCTGACCGCAGGCGACCATAGGCACCCAGGATCTGACCGCAGGCAAATCCACAGCGGATGCTTTTATTAACAAGTAAAGACAAAGAAGGACTCACTAAGTGTCTCACAGACCACGTCTTCTCCTAGTGATGTTAGCACCGACATGTGGGACAGGGATTGTGCAAGGAGTTGAAGTGTGGCTTCAAACCTGGGGACTTAAAAGTGTGTCAGCCTTTAGCTATGTTTTCCCTCTGTGAGTAGAGTTAACCACGACTTCTCAAACCCCTGATCGAGGCTTGGAGCAAGGTGCCAATGTGAGGATAAGAAGGGCGGTTCGCAGAAGTGCTCAGATGGAGCAGGGTCGCCTGGCTGACCCCAGAGCCCCTCTCCATGCCCATTTTTGAGGCATTTTCTACCTTCCAAGTTTGAGAACGTGCCTAGAAACAATCACTGCCTTTCAGTCATATTAATGAATTAATTATATATATAAAGAAGCTTGTGGGAAATGGAATTAAATGATTATTTTTGCTGCAATTTTTTTTCCATTGATACATATGAAGGAACTTGAAAACATTCATAGAAAATGTGTATTGTTGGCCAGCGCCGTGGCTCAACAGGCTAATCCTCCACCTTGTGGTGCCGGCACACCGGGTTCTAGTCCCGGTTGGGGCGCCGGATTCTGTCCCGGTTGCCCCTCTTCCAGGCCAACTCTCTGCTATGGCCCAGGTGCTTGGGCCCTGCACCCCATGGGAGACCAGGAAAAGCACCTGGCACCTGGCACCTGGCTCCTGCCATTGGATGAGCGCGGTGCACCGGCTGCAGCACACCGACCGCGGCGGCCATTGGAGGGTGAACCAACGGCAAAAAGGATGACCTTTCTCTCTGTCTCTCTCTCTCACTGTCCACTCTGCCTGTCAAAAAAAAATGTGTATTGTTAACACTGTGTGACTTTCAAATTTTCTGGCAGCAAAATGAATTTTTTCTTTAATCCCAGTTTCCATGAACTTTTTGAAGTGTCCCATGTAAGAATGAGTTGCACTCAGGATTGAAAACTCCACCTTGCTGCTGTGAGGTTGAGAGAGTTAACAGGATAGTAGAATTTAGGGAGATAGATCAGCACAACTACATAGTGGCAGACAGAACAAGACATCCTGGGTCCAGTTAATGGAGGAAAACCAAGTATCAGAGAGCGGAGAAAGGCCGGTTAGCTTCTGCATGCCGTGCCTTTATCTCCGCCAGCTTTCTCAGAAGGATGTGCACGTATGTTGTATAATCAGGCCCTTTTAAAGCCTATATTTTGCCTTCAGGTGTTCATTTTAACAATTAGATTGCAACGATAGGCTGTAAACTTGATGAAGACAGAACAGATGAACAGTGTATTATTAGATCCCAGCCCAGTGCCTGCCTGTGTCCGTGCCTCCACACATGTGTTCCAAGGGTGTGTGCTCATGTTGCATTGTGCCAGAATATTTATAATATATTAGGTCCTGGTAAACTAAGTCAGAATTGCATTTGTGATCAGTGGGTGCTGTTTGCACAGTCCTGCTGAGGAGACAGTGTTGCTTTCACCTTGCTGGTTCCTTCTCTTTTAAGGCCAAGATAGTTTTTTTTTTTTCTTTTCTGAATTATGGCCAGATCAATATGGATGGGAAATCAGTGGTACAGGTAACACCTGATCCCCCTAAACTAGACTAGTGAGATGGCCTTATTCAGGGTACATGGCAAGCAGCAGTGTGCTGGAACCTGTTCCCCTAACATACTCCATTGGCATAAGAGAACTATGGTTGATGCAACAGTGAACATAAACTATTACCGTTCTATGATTGTGTGACAGGTTAGTAATTAACTTATGTCACCAGTTGCCCTCCCACCACTGTTTATCCAGTTGCACGGAGCACTTTGCAGGGAGACAGGAAGCATCAGCGAGACAGTCTTTGTTTACTGTAGATGCTGGATGCTGGTGGAATGCATCTTGTCTTATTGACTGGGAAATCAGTCGGTTGTTAGGACGTGATTTTCCATTCTTCAAAATGATATGGTGACGCGTGGAACTTGAAAGCCACCCTGGAATTAGAGAAGCATAAAGAAATTGCCGTTTATGCACTAATTGAGCCATTATGTCTGTTTTCTTTGGGGTACTTTTTACTGGATAGGCACAGCAAAGAGCCTTGTGAAAAAAAGGTATGAAAAATTTTAATTAAAAGAAAAAACTGTGGTGTGTTTCTGCTCCCACTGTAGGTTAAGTGTCTATCACACAGCCTGGGGACAGTGGTATTAGATTCGTAATAAGCACAAGTCAAGCTTTTCATTTTGATTGGATTGGGTGTATTTTTCATCAGCATCTCCCGTGTGAGCCATGATTCCAAGACAGAGTCTTGTAATCTTCTGCAGTGGGAATGATTCAGCTTAAAAATCAATAGGGCATGAGGTATTTCAAGTTCTCATTATTGTAATGTGTCAACATCACTTCAGTGACCCCAGAGTCCTGTGTTGGCTGGTTTTTCCCCTGATTTATTGTGCAATCTCATAGGGCAAACTATAATTTCACTTGGAATCAGAAAGTCTCCATTTATGGTTTGTGTCCCAGTCTCCAGTCATTAGGGCATTCGCAGGGAATCGATACCTCCTCTTGTTGCTAACAGCCGAATGAAGTTGTCACCTGCTCGGATTACAAAGGAGACGGGCCAAAGGATGCGGTCAGGGTGAGTGCGCTGGACGAGGTCTGTTTTCAGAAGGGCTTTCTTGGATGCTCACCTGCGGCTGTGGAAGGGATTTCAGTGTTTCTCAGGCCTGTTGACTAGAAGCCCCTTGACACAGGTTTTGTCTCCTCTTTTGTGAGCTCTTGTGGACAGTGATGTTCCCCTTGGTTTAAACAAGCTGAGAGAACCATGCTTGGAATGTCTGAGTTCTGGCTCATTTTCTAGAACCTGTAGAGTCAGCCACCTCTTCTTAAATACCTTTGCATGATAAGATTGTATAGACAGGATCTTCCATTTTTCTAATTAACCAAGTACCTGGAAACCTAATGAAACCTCCAGTAAGATCACAGTCTGTTTCCAGCACACCGAGCATCTGTGTATACGTGTGCATGTGTGCACACACCCACCCCTCTGGAAACTTCACTAGAGGGTATTATGTGAATGTTACGAATGGCACCATCATGTCTGTTACGGGTTCTATAGATGGATCCCACACAGTGGACCTCCCACTACAAGGCTCAGGCCTGAAGCAGAATCAAGGCTACTGCGTGTCTGGTACCCAGCACTCAACCCTGGCTGGGAATGACTGCGCAACCAACTTCCTCGGAATACGGTTAAATACCTATCATGGATGTGTCTAATCTTGTGAACCCAATGCTGTTCCTTCTCTCCAGGAAATTAGCATTTGGCTCAGTGAAAGAACCAGGGTGAGAGGCCATTCAAATGCAGGTTATTTGAGCAGCACAAGGTGGCATTGAACCCAGAAAGGTTCAGCCTGGAATATTTCAGCTACATGTCAAGGTTTTTTTTTTTTTTTTTTAATATGTATTTATGTAAAAGGCAGAGTTACAGAGAAAGAGAGGTCAATCTTCCATCTGTCGGTTCAGTCCCCAAATGGTCACAACATTCAGGGCCGGTCCTGGCCAAAGCCAGAAGCTCAGAACTCCATCCAGGTGTGCTGCATGGATGGCAGAGATCCAGGCACTGGGGCCGTCCTCTGCTGCTTTCCCAGGTGCATTAGCAGGGAGCTGGGCTGGCAGTGGAGCAGCCAGTGCTCAAACCAGTGCTTCGATGTGGGATGCTGGTGGCTTCACCCCTGTGCCCCAACACTGCCCCTGTGTGTCAAGCTAGGACACCAACGTCAGTGTGTGTGCAGAAGTGAAATCTCAGTGTTTCATGGTTACTTTACAGACATGGACAGAGATATGTTCTACTTGTATCCGTGCCATTGGAGAAGAATTTTCCCAGAGGCCTCCTCTCTCTCCTTTCTTGTTAAGATTGGGGTTCGTATTGCTGCGCCAGGCATGTCCCCATCTTGTCTTTATGCCCTTGCTTGTACAGCCTCTGCCCCTTGGGGCCTGCATTGCTGGACTCTGTGCAAAGGGGCCCAGTGGTCTCTCTCTATGGTCTTTCATCTGCCCCTGGACCCTACTGCTTGGCCAAGGTCACAAGCCTTTTTGATGCCTCTCTCTGTCTTGCCAGCTAAACGTTATTGTAGACAAGGCCTCCTTTTATGAAAGTCTCTGATCTTATTCTTTTTTTTTTTTTTTGACAGGCAGAGTGGACAGTGAGAGAGAGAGACAGAGAGAAAGGTCTTCCGTTGCCGTTGGTTCCTCCAATGGCCGCCGCAGACGGCGCGCTGCGGCCAGCGCACCGCGCTCGTCCGATGGCAGGAGCCAGGAGCCAGGTGCTTTTCCTGGTCTCCCCATGGGGTGCAGGGCCCAAGCACCTGGGCCATCCTCCACTGCACTCCTGGGCCACAGCAGAGGGCTGGCCTGGAAGAGGGGCAACCGGGACAGAATCCGGCGCCCCAACCGGGACTAGAACCCGGTGTGCCGGCGCCGCAAGGCGGAGGATTAGCCTGTTGAGCCACGGCGCCGGCCTCTGATATTATTCTAAGATATCCGTTCATTTCAAGTTTATTTTTTCAGGTCTGTACTGGGTGCTAGGCACCTGTGCTTCAGTGCCCTGTCCAAGTGCCACAAGTGAGTGATGTCATAGTCACGTCATACAATCCTTAAAATAGCCTTCTCACAGGGACTTTGCTACCGTCCTGCAGTACAGATGGGGAAACTGAGACTTAAGCTGAAATAATTTGTCCAAGGTCCTTAGTTGGGGAATCAAGACCGGTACTCCTCGCTGTACCACTGATTTGGGAGCTGCTGCTTAAGATTTCCTGAGGAAACTTTGCAGAGCGGAGGTTGTAGGCTCTTGGTTGACACTGGGAATGGCTTGTCCTGATTTTCATGCATCTCTTTGACTCCAGTTGGGTTTGTTCATTGATTTGTGAAACAGATGACAGAGAGCCTTGCAGATGATAAGGAGAAAGCAGTGAGTAAGATGGCTAAGAACCCAGTTCTTGTGCATTCAGTCTTCTTGAGACAAGGTGAGTACTTGACTTGGCTTATCTGTTCGAGGCTCATATGCACCTGGGAATGGGTTGGGCCATTGCTTCCTTGACAGAATAGTACCACCTCACTGGAGCTGAGAGACTGCCTTGATTCTGCTTCAGGCCTGAGCCTTGTAATGGGAGGTCCATTGTGTGGGATCCATCTCTAGAACACATAACAGACATGATGGTTATGGCCCCAGGGCAAGTTGGTCCCAAACCTTCCCACCTCTTTAAACCTTCCATACAGCTCTGTGACCTTTGTTATGCACAATCCAAGAAGAGGCTCCAAAACCAGTGCCAGGAGTCTGGCCTTGGCTTCACCACTAAGGACCTTGAGCAAACTCTCCCACGTCCTTGAAGTCTTGCCTCGCTCACCTGTGACATCAGACAGCAGTGAAGCCTGTCCCAGAAGACTGCTGTAAGGATCCTGTGAGAGCGCGCATCTTAGACCACAGCATAGTATGGCCCTTGCATTTGTTAGCTGTTACTGCAGGGCACGATAGAGGAGGGAGGGGGTGTATTGGGGGTGAATGAATTGTGTTGATTCAGTTTATGTGTGTGGCATTTCCCATTTTTAATGCACTGACCCCTTCTAATTTTTTTCTAGTACTATCAGACCCGTGCATTGGGTTCACCTCTTTCAGGATGATAGATACTCCTGCCAGACCACCTGTACTGTCTTCTTTCTTAGTTCTACTTTGGAAAAATATTTAGTTAGCGGGTCACGGGAGAGAACTGGCTCGCTCACAAAGCTCTAGTTCACCCCCTGAATGCCTGCAGCAGCCCCTGACTGGAACCAAAGCTGAAAACTGGGAACTCAGTCTGGGTCTCCCATGTGATTGGCAGAGACTCAGCCTACTTGAGCCATTACTTGGCACCTCACACATTATTAGGAAGCTGGAGTGCGGAGCAGAGCCAGGACTCGAACCCAGGTGCTCCGATATGGGGTGTGGATGTCCCAAGTACTGCTTAACCACCGCACCAAATACCTGACCCATAGACATGAGCAGAGACCCTGTCTCTCAGTCTTTAATTCTGCCCTTCTTGCTCTTGGTTGAATTGAAATACCAACTGGAACTGTGTTTATGTTAAAGCAGTCCCTTGTTATAAGTTTTCCACAGCTAAGGAATGAGGTAGACTAAAATGTAATTTTATAGAAAGATGATAAACATTGTTTCATCTGAGATGTTGCTTTAGATATAGATAACTTGGGGGAAAAGGGAAGCATAGGGCAGTGTGTTTATGTGGTAACTTGTGTGCAGACTCATACATGTGTGTGCCTGGGAGCATTGTGAAGGGACAGAGACAAGAGACTGTGAACAGTGACTGCTCAGGGCACAGATGCCGGGGCTGCATGGTCGGAGGGTGGTAGTGACTTCTCATTTTTCATTCATTAATACTATTTTTCACCACGTAGACCCATAAGCATATTAAAAATGAATTTTAAGCAAAGCCCCCACATCTCTGTAGTTGTCTGTCAGTAGTCATTCTTTATTTCTTTTCCACTTGCCTAATTAAATATGATAAAGGAAACTGCAGAAGACCAGGGATTTATCGAGCTTTTGTGCTTAGAACGGTTCGCTTTTGCTTGAAACAAATTGTCGCTGGTTTTTGCGGCATAAAACAGAACCTCATTTATTAGCTCTGATTGCTCTGGGTCAGCAATGTGAACTGGGTTCCGCTGGGCGTCTCTTCTGCTGGTATCCTCCGAGCTTACCCGTACCACTGATGCAGAATTGCCTTGAATGCTGGTGGGTGGAGGTCCTCAGCTCTCCTTGGTTTGGCCTTTTTGAGCTGACCAGCTTAGTCTTGCTGCTGTTTGAGTGTACCAAGGGCAATCATAGAATCAGGTCCTTACTCACGAGCACTTTGCAGCCTATTATATTTGCTAATGTCCGTTTGGCTAGGGCACGCCTCACAGCAGTCCAAGACTTAGAGAGATACACAGGGATCAGGAAGCCGCAAACTCACCCTGAAAATGTGTGTGCAGGGGCAGGCACTGGAGGCAGCAGTGACGCTGCTTCTTGGGATAGTCACATCTCACGTCAGAGGGCCCAAGTTCCAGTCCTGGCTCTGCTTCTCATTCTGGCTTCCTGCTAACGTGAACCCTGGGAGGCAGCAGGTGGTAGCTCAAGTGGCTGGGTCCCTGCCACTCTCACGGAAGACCCGGATTGAATTTCTGACCCCTTGCTTTGGCCTGGCACAGCCCTGGCTGTTGCAGGCATATGGGGAGTGAACCTGTTGTTGGAAGACTTCTGTCTCTGTTTCTCTACCTCTCTTCTCTTTGCCTCTGAAATAATAAAAGCAAGTAGTAACTAACAAGAACAGAGGCATGAAATGGAGTTGGCATAACTTTGTGGCTGTGGTTTCCTGCCCACCTCAGCCCTCTTTGAGGTAAGCCATACACTAAAGGGAGTTTTTATTCCCTGTGAGCAGGACTTGGCTTCAGCCACATCGTCTGACATAGGTGATGCTGGGCATTTGAACCCAAGACTCATGTACGCTGTCCTTTCCTAAGAGCAGACTTCCATCTGCGTACACCAAGCATCTTCCCTTTTATTGTTGTAGGCACTCATGGTAGGGTGTTGCTTTTTTTCTTTTTTTAAAAAAGATTGTATTTATTTGAGAGAGTTACAGAGAGAGAGAGACGGACAGAAAGGTTTTCCATCTGCTGGTTTACTCCCCGGATGGCAGCAACAGCTATAGCCGTTCCAAAGCCAGGGGCCAAGAGCTTCTTCCAGGTCTCCCCCTGTAAGTGCAGGGGCACGAGCACTTGATTCATCTTCTACTGCTTTCCCAGGCCACAGCAGAGAGCTGGATCAGAAGAGGAGCAGCCAGGACTTGAACCTACATCACAGCACCGCACCAGACCCACCGTTTTGCTTTTTGCACTGTGTTCCTTCAGTGGAATGGCAGCCCAGAGGTAGGTTTGTCAAATGCCTCCAGATAAGGATGTCCTCAAGAGAAGGGCCCGCCTGTCTGCACAGAGCCATGCAGGTCTGCATGATGGAACCAGCATCGACGGGGCTCTGTCAGCCCCATCTCACTGAGCCTCCTTGTTGCCTTCCTGTTTGGGAATCTGTTTGCTTTGGGTCAAGGGCACCGGTGCATCCAGCTGCAGCCACACATTCGCTGTCATTAAACATCTGCCAGTGTATTTCAGAGATGACTGGGGACCTAATGTGTTTGCTTTTCTGATTCTGCGGGTGTCAGCCTACACTTCGTCCATGTGCACAGATTAAGGGGACAGTGACTGACAGTGGCGCTCAGAAGTGCAAAGGGCTCAGGATGCTAGCTGGGGCTAAGGCCGAGATGGGCCTGCCTACTCTTGTAATGCACTGGGTCTCACGTCACACCATGGGTTTGTAGATAGATGAGCAAATATGAGTCGTCAGGAATGAGACCCAGTGCCATGTTGGTTTTCTGAAAACTCTGTGGACATTTGTGTTATTGCAAATGTGCAAACTGTAGAAAAAGCACAGCTTAGCAGGTCAAACTGGCTCTTTGATGTAATAAACAAAGTCCATTCAAATTGTTTATATCCGTGCAAGACTCGAGGATTCTGCCCTAGTTATGCAGTTTCTTCCTCAGTGGAAGGATGTCAAGTATTCCTTGAAGCTGTTGACTGTCAATCACTTTTATATAGTTGTCACTTTCAGTGTGTCACAGCAGCAGAAATGTAAAACTTGAGATACTCATTTTCGCTTTGACATTTGTAGCTCAATTGAGCCTTGTTTATAAAAGGAATCTAAAAATACACAAATTTGTGATTAGTAAAAAAAAAAAATAGCTTTTAGGGAAGCCTTTGGCTGTCAACTTAAGGAACAGAAAGAACTAAGTATCTGCCTCGCATCCAAAAGGAATGTCAGTTTCAGAAATCTTGTCTAAAATGGGATAGACATTGGCTGGCGCCGAGGCTCAATAGGCTAATCCTCCGCCTTGTGCTGCGGGCACACCAGATTCTAGTCCCGGTTGGGGCGCCGGATTCTCTCCTGGTTGCCCCTTTTCCAGGCCAGCTCTCTGCTATGGCCAGGGAGTGCAGTGGAGGATGGCCCAAGTGCTAGGGCCCTGCACCCCATGGGAGACTAGGAGAAGCACCTGGCTCCTGCCTTCGGATTGGCACGGTGCATGGGCCACAGCGTGCCAGCTGCGGCGGCCATTGGAGGGTGAACCAACGGAAAAAGGAAGACCTTTCTCTCTGTCTCTCTCTCTCACTGTCCACTCTGCCTGTCAAAAAAAAAAAAATGGAATAGACGAACATTGCCTAGTGCAGCCTTCTGATTCTTGCTTACTCTGTGTGGGGTCACTTCCTAGCACAGCTAGACAGAGAGTGCGGATCAGTGCATGCTGGAGACAGGAGGTGATTCAGAATTGATAAGATGTTGGTTCAGTCCTCCAGAACTCCACCCATTGAAATAGAGAAAATAGGTTTGCGTGAAATAATGAGGGGAAAAGGTGCTGTGCTCTGTGATACAACCTGCAGACAAGACTTGCATGAAGGGGCAGGTGTTACGGTGCGGTGGGTTAGGCCACTGCTTATCCCACGTCAGTGCCAGTTTGAGTCGCAGCTGCCTGTTGATCGCAGTTCAGCCTCCTGCTGAAGCATCTGGGAGGCAGCCGAGGTGTGCTCGAGGACTTGTGTTCTTGCCATTCCTGGGGATGGCCTGGCTGGAGTGAGCATTTGAGGAGTGAGCCGGTGGGTGGAAAATCTCCTCCATTCCTCTTGCCTTCCCTTTCCCTCTCTGCCATTCTGTATTCAAATAAAATAAATAAATCCTAAGTAGAAAAGTTAACTGAAGGGAAGATCACATCTACAACATTCAACATGTAGAGACTTCAGACAGTGCATGGAAAACAGAACGGCGAGTTTGGGGACTTGGGTTTGATGGGACAGTTAAGACACTGCTTGGAACACCTGTGTCCCGTATCACAGTGCCTCTGCGTCCTGGATTCATTCCCAATTCCAGCTTCCTGCTCGTGCATACCCTTGGAGACAGTAGGTGATGGCTTAAGATTCCTGCTACTTACATGGGAGACCCAGACACAGTTCCCAACTCCCAGCTTCATCCTGGCCCAGTCCTGGCTGGTGTGGGCATTTGGGAAGTAAATCAGCAGATGGAAGTTCTGTCTCTCTTTGTTACAATTAAAAAGCAGTATGAGTTTGCACGGATTTCAAAAACCTTTGGTATTAAAACACGGTTTTTCATAATATGCGTTTTACACCAACTCTGAAATAAAACATATTCCACTAAATTCTTTTTGGCACCATAGTGAATTCACTTTTAGTTTTATTTGTCCTTGAACTTCTTGACGTTCTTTGAGACAGTGGTACTGGTAACTTGTTTATTTCATAAACGCCAAGGTCCAACTACGTGTTAGGGCAGTCTGTGCTGCTGTGAAACACTGAGTAGAAATGGCAAGAAACCTGTGAAAACTGAGTGCAGTGGGAAGAGGAGTTGGGGTTTTTTTTTAGAAACTCGCATCATTGAGATGGCAGGTCTATACTGTCACGTGTCAGTGTCTGGGCAGGTGTTCCAGGAACCTATTCCAGATCTAGGGATGCTCATGTCCCTTGGAAGAAGTGTAGGGTTTATATATACCTGTGCATATCTCGCACAGTTTGTCAGTCATCTCTGGGCTACTGAGAATCCCGAATGAAGGATTTGGTGCCGTGACAATGCAAGGGTACTTTGGAAAATTCATGGAAAGTGCTGTTGTAATTTTTAATTAATCTTTACATTTTAATTCTGTTTTAAAGATACTTGTTCTGTCTCAAAAAATTTGAAATCTGTACTTGGTTTCCTCATAGTATGCATGTCCATGAAGTGTTTTGAACTCCCTTTATGTTTGTTAATACTGCATGTTTTGGAGAAAAATGATTAGGAAAAATATACGATTTTTAAAAGTATATTATCTGGAAGACAAAGTAGGAGGTGGGGGTAGAGAGAGCCTGAGATCTCCCATTTATTGGTTCACACCGCAAATGGAGGCAACAGCTGGGGCTGGGTCAAGCTGAAGTGGGGAGCCAGGAACTCTGTTTGGCTCTCCCACGTGGGTGGCAGTGGCTCAAGCACTTAGACCATCATCCAGTGCATCCCAGATGCATTAGAAGGGAGTTGGAGTGGAGCAGCTGAAACACAAAATGGCTTTCTTAAAATTCTTTTT
Organism: Sylvilagus floridanus; assembly: GCA_949820135.1. NCBI lineage: Eukaryota > Metazoa > Chordata > Mammalia > Lagomorpha > Leporidae > Sylvilagus > Sylvilagus floridanus. The sequence goes on along the minus strand of OX463234.1, from coordinate 44,117,723 downwards.
AAATTTTTGAACCATGTATGTCACCTGCCCATGGGACTGCCATTGCCATCTGAAGTGAGTGTCCTACAGAAAAGGCTCCTGGGCCGGCGCCATGGTGTGGTGGACGGGACCACAGCCTTCAGTGTCAGCATCCCATGTGGGCACTGGTTCCAGTCCTGGCTGCCCTGCTTCTGGTCTGGCTCTCTGCTGTGGCCTGGGAAGGCTGTGGAGGATGGCCTAAACCCTTGGACCCCTTGCCCCACGTGGGAGACCTGGAAGAGGCTCCTGGCTCCTGGCTTTGGATCAGCTCAGATCTGGCTGTTGCGGCCATCTGGGGAGTGAACCAGTGGGTGGAGGACCTCTCTCTGCCTCTGTATCTCTCTAACTCTGCTTTTCAATTAAATAAATCTTCTAAAAAAGGAAAAGGCTCCTAGTTCTAGCAAAGCAGTTAGAAAGGAACCAACCAAGGCTGCACTGCGTGTGGGAGGGTGGTGATGATTAAGCACAGGGAGTGGGTTTTGGCTTGGGAAGCATCTGGAATACAGGAGAGGGCACACACATCCACATGCCCTGCGGTGTTGTAGGCAGACAAGGCAGGGAGGAAGAAGTGTGAGGAGTGGGGCTGGAGGGCATAGTGCAGGCTGGAGGTCTGAGTGCGTGCAGGAAAGCGGTGTGGGTGTGAAAGGCGGCCTGGGTGAGGTCAGTAGCGGGTGAATGTGGCATGCTCTAGGGACACAAGGCTGGAGTCCCGACGTGCAAGGTGAGGAGGAAGAAGTCAGAGGGAGGGATCCAAGGTCCCGGTGGTGTTGACAGCCTGGGCCAGGACCAGATGGAGACTATTGACCAACTGGTGGCATCTAGGGGCTGATGGTAGAAGTCTAGTCTTGTCTCTGTTGCATTTCCTAGTGCAAATAGTGTACAAAATTTTGAGGATCAACGTGGTAATATTAACAGCTGGCTTTGTGGAGAGTTTATTATGTGCCAGGCCCTGAGTGCCTTCCTCATAGGTCCCGTGTCAGGGCACCACCTTTGTGTCTCCATCCAGCTGTCACCATGTCCTCATGCCTACCTGCAAGATACATTGGGTGTCGCCCCTTCGCAGCGTTTCTCCGGCCGCACCCTCATCCGTAGCACCTCTGCTCCCTGCCTCTGCCGCTGTGGCTGCCTCCTATCTGGACTCCCCTGTCCCTCCTCCTGTCTTCGTTCAGTCTGTTAGGCACACAGTGCTCAGAATTATCTAAATCCCAGGTCAGCTACGCTCCCTTCTCCAGAGCAGCGCTATTCACTGTGACGCAGAGGGAGGCGTAGCCTAAACTGAGAGGATACGCAAAGCAAGGTCTCTTGGTGGTGTGGAGTATTATTCAGCCTGCAGAAGGAAGGAAATCCTGTTACACGTTGCAACACGGAGGAAACGTGAAGGCATTTTGCTAAATGAAATAAGCCTCAGAAAGGCTAATTGTGTGTGATACCACATAGGTGCAGTATCTCAGAAGTCAAATCCGTGAAGACAGGACAGTGGAGGTTCCCAGGAAGGAGAGTTGTTTAGTGGGTACAGAGTTTCAGATCTGCACGATGCAGTTCCGGAGATAACTGCCTAACAATGTGGATATACTGAACACTACTCTGGTTGACGCTGAAAATCATTAAGAGTCTGATGTTGTAAGCTTTTTTTTAAACTCCAGTAAAACAAAAAACACCACCAAAAACAGCAGTCAGTTCATTAATCCTACACTTAAAACTCTCCAGTGATGTCTTATTATTCTTTGAAAAAATGACTCCAGTTCAGTAAGATTCTATAACATCTGGTCTCTGCCTTCCTCAAAGACCTCATTTTCTAGAATTTTATTTCTTGTCCGCTTTGCCCCAGCCTTTCTGTGTCTCCTGTTCATCTTAAAGATGACACACCAAGGTCATTACCTCTGCATTTGCGTTCCTTTGTCTTGTAATACTGTAACCCTAGATTCTTGGGATGCATTGTTTGCCACATGCAAGGCTTCAGCTTAAATGTAGAGAAGACTTTTCTCATGACGTTAAGAAAACTGGTAAGAAGACTTTTTTCTTTTTAATGACTTATTGAAAGGCTGAGTTACAGAAAGAGAGACAGAGACCGAGATCTTCCATCCACAGGTTCATTCTCCAAATAGCTACAGCGACCAGGGTTGGGCCAGGCAGAAGCCAGGAGGTTGTTTGAAGTCTTCCATGTAGGTAGGAGGGGCCTACGGACTTGGGCCTTATTCTTTTTTCCCAGGCATGTTAGCAGTGAGCTGTATCAAAAATGGAGCAGGCAGGACTAGAATCTGCTCCCATGTGGGATGCCCGTGGTGGCTTAACCCTGCTTTGTCACAGTGCTGGCCCCCAGAAGAAAGATGTTTGTTGCTATATGGGTTATTGTCAGTGATAAAAGATGCCTCAGACATGGCTCTTCAGTGATAAATGAATGCAGTGTTGCTATTGTAATAGATTTTACTTCAATGGTACTTAAGATCAACCTTCAGGATGGCACCGTCTTTGTCAATGAGATTCCAAAATTCACCACAGGTCTCCATGAAGTGGTTTCGGTTGCAAAGAAGTGACGAGGGTTTTATTTCATGTTGATTTCCATTTCCCATGACCTTTATGTTGAGATGATCTTTCGGTAAAAGCGCATCACCCGATAGAACCTTTCCGAGGGTTGCCCAGCAGGTTGAGAAGTTGTCAGGAGCCAGATTTGAGGGCAGGTGGAACGGCGTCTGTGTCAAGGACGCACGGGACCGTCGGGCAGAGGCAGTGTGAAGCCGCTGACCTCAGACGTCGGGTGTCCTTGGTCCTGCACCGTGGCTACAGAGCTTGTTGACCTGCTGTGGTGGGGGTGGCGATGTTTCTGGCAGGGTGCAGCCCTAACTTCCTGTTTCCTTGGTAAGGGTGTGTAGAGGAAGAGAAGACGAGTGGAAGCTTGTGTGTGTGTTTGCTTTCGGGTTGTGAAGATTCCTTTTTATTAGCCGGTCGTGTCATGTGGCTGGCGTTAAGCAACCATTACTGGCTTCTGCAAGTGTGTCTGAGAGCCAGCGCTCCTGCCACCTCGAGTTGGACTGTTTTAGGTGTTCGAACTGCTTTTGTTCATCGAAGGCCACACACACTGCCGCAGAAGCGCCTCCCAGTTTCCCGTGCGTTTCTGCTCTCGTTCTTGACATTCTGAGTCCCTGACCTCGCTAAGCTCCCATGCTCAGAAATGTGTGCTTTTGGTCACAGAGGGGACTGGGTGAGGGACAGCATGCACAGACAACAAGATGTTATAGCATTCATTTGCTCACTGGCTTCCTGAGAAAAGGGAGTCTATTGGATTCCACGCAGCAGAGAAGTCGGTCGGATGAAAACTTGTGTGTTCCTCTGGAGACGACACAGCGAATGAATTTTAATGATCTCAGTCCCTCCCACAAACACAGTTGGATACTCTGTTGGGCAATAAAGTTTAAAGGTTGGAGAAAATACAAATCCAGCACAGAGAAATCTCTACTTCATTGTTCCAGAGTCTTAAAAAAAAAATAAAAAAACAACAATCTTTGCCAGGACCAGGCAGGGCTGCTGAAGGTTTCTGTCATTTGTTAAGTAGCTCTGCACCCTTGAAACGCTTTGTATGTGCAGAGAGGAAAACAAAGCAAGCCATGTCCTCTTTAAGGCTCCCTGGTGGCAGGCTGATGATAATTTCAGGCATAAAAGATGGGGAGTGCATCTGAGCTTGGTGCACGAGTCCCGTCTCCCCCACTGTAGCATCGAGTGCTGTAACGAGCTGTTAAGTGGTGTGCACTCAGGGATGTGTGTTTAGAAGCGCTGCTTAGATGAAAGGCATCTGGGGTCTTGGAGAGAGAGTGGAGCAGAATGGCCTGCCCGTCGCAGAAGCGGAGAAAGCCCCGCGCTCCCACTGCTGCTGCAGCGCGTTGGTGAGGGAGGAAGATGGAGGAAGGAGGTGAGGATGTGCTGATGGTTGCTGTGGTGCCAGCCTGGAGAGGGATCCGCAGGAAGCGGGCTAACGTGCCTGGTCCCCTTTTGCGGCGGCACTTGCGAAGTTCCTAAAATTTCCCCTGTATTTTGCTCAGACTCCGTCTCATGGCTGAAGTGTGTGTCCCTTTGGGTAGATGCAAAACATCATCTGTGAGATGAAGGCCTGAGCGTCTGCCTGCTGTCCTCCTAGGTACTGTGTCGACATGGCGCGGATTTTAGCACATGCGCTCTTAGAATCAAAATTAGTTTTCGTGTCTGCAGAGGCCAGGGGCCCATGGAAACCACCAACTGGCATTGCTGAGAATAATCATAGTCAAATTGAGTCCATTGTGAGCAGTCCTCATGGATAATTGCCCTGGCTAGAATGAGCACCAGAGAGAGAATTTTAATATTTACTAACTCCCTGGTGAAGAAAGAAACCTTTTCATTTATTAAAGGCGGTGGTGTTAGTAATTTGCAGATGGAATACATTAGTGATTTGCACTATACGGCACTGTGACAGTTACGGATTTTTTGATAAGGCCTTGTTCAGAAGAGATGATTCAGATTCTGCCAGTGATTTTCCACTTTTTAGAAGTGTCTGGACTTGAAGTCAGAGCTTTCTTCTGTTGAGAATAATTTGGTTCTCCAGGAAGCCAGAGTCATCTGGGCTCTTGTAGAAGAATCCATATCGTGGCATCTGTAGGATGAGGCAATTTATGATTGTCCTCCCAAGTGTTACCCTTACCCAGATAACAAGCCAGTATGCTCACCTGTGCGTTTCTTTAACCAAAAACATGCACTATCATTAAAAAATCAAATTCACTCCTAGGTGCTGGAATTTCAAATCTTGAGTAGAGAGGGGAGTACGTTGCTTATCGACCTTGAGCATGTCTTTCTCCAGGGACAGTTTACTGAGTTGGGATGTTGGCAGAGCATCGGTCAAGAAGCCCAGGGGTGGCAGTCCTCTGTACCAAGACTGACTGTTTTAGCTTCCACGGAGGCTCTGCCCTGGCCTTCTCATCAGTATCTGTGGCTCCTCCTAGGAGGTGGCTGTCACCCAGTTCACCTTTTGCCATGTAAGCATCAGCTTCTGTGTTTTGTTTTGATGTGAAGAAGAGCCGAGGGATATTGATAGGAAATCGGTCTCCTCATCTCTGTTTTGTTCACTCCGAGGGATTGGCCTGGCACATAAGTCAGTGCAACTTAGTGTGGAAGCATCTGAGGCAGTCAGTTTTGTCCTTGTTGGGAAATCTAGCTCCCCTAACCCTTCTTAGCCGTGAGGTCTTGCTCTCTTAGTCTGTAATCTCATCTGTAAACTAAGGAGGATAATAGATCCCAGCACTTAGGGTTTTACATGTTATTAAATGAGTAAATGAAAATTGGACATTGAGCCCAGCGAGTGCCCAGCTTGTGGTAGCCTTCAATCTGCATGGACTGGTCACAATGATTTGCTCAGTTTCACTTCTTTGGGTTCCAGCTTTCTGTTCAGATAGCCTCCTTCGTTGACTCACATGAATACCTGAACATCACACCTTTAGCCAGTGAGGGAACCTGTGGCGCTGTCCTCTTGCTGGCATGACCACAGGAGAACCAGTCAGTGGGAGGAAGAGGATGGGATGGGCTCATTGGCTTGCCCTAGGGCCTGTGGTCCAGTGCTGGCCTTGAGGGGGAGGCAGACTCAGAGAGACCCCCGAATGGCAAACAGAGAATAATGGGAAAGGCGGAAGTGGGGAAAACAAGCTGAAGGAGACATGGTACACACACGCAGAGAGCTCTTTAGTTGTTCACGTCCTCCTTGGAAGGATTTGGCACCTGCAGGCTTAGACTTACTCTTGAAGTTCCTGTCACTGAATTCTAGAGGGCATCCTCCTGCACTGAGCTGAGCCCAGGGTGTTCAGCCTTCAGTGTCAAACTTGCCAGCCAGTGCGCTATCTCCTTCTGAGCCCCTAAGTGGAAGTCCCCTCCTCCATCCTGTGGATATGCCATTTGCATATTGTTTAGGATGCCGTTCGTATCGTGTACCCTCTCTTACGGTATCACTTGATTCGACCTTGTGGGAGTCTCTGGAGTGTAGTGTAGAGCTTCTCTCGTTTAGGGGCTGGAAGGACTATCTGTCTTTTTTCTTCCCCCACATACATTCATCTCACATTCCTTCAAGTGTCAGATTAGGCACCTAAATCATTTTCCATTTAAAATACCCATCTATTCACCATCTCTCGTTTTTGTTCCAGTAATGTTTGTGAATGTGCTTTAGGAGTTGGAAGGCAGACTTTCACGAGTGCATGCCCAGTGTGTGCCTCACCCATCTCTTTGTATGTCTAATCCGTGTCTCACTTGAGAGCAAACATGGACTCTCCTGAAGGATTGCCCTAGGATCCAGCCACCTCTGTAGTCATGAGATTTCCATGGATGACGATAATTACACTTATCACAATAAGGAGGAAGAAGTGCAGCAGCAACACTGTGGCAGTGGTGATAAGAGGATGAGTTATTCATAGACCAATAATTTATGAAGATCAGGGCTGGTGCTGTGGCATAGTAGGTTAAGCCTCTGCCTGCAGTGCCGGCATCCCAGATGGGCTCTGATTCGTGTCTCTGCTACTTTGCTTCCTATCCGGCTCTCTGCTTATGTCATGGAAGGCAGTGGAAGTTGGCCCCAAGTGTTTGTGCCCCTGCATCCTTGTGGGAGACCCAGAAAAAGCTCCTGGCTTTGGATCAGCCCAGCTCCTGCCATTGTATCTGTTTGGGGAGTGAACCAGTGGATGGAAGACCTTTCTGTCTCCCCCTCTCTCTGTAGCTCTGCCTCTCAAATAAATAAATAAAATCTTAAAAATAATTTATGAGGATATAGAAGAGAGAAGGAGGGAAAGAGTGAGCCCCCTCGATGCTCTCCTGGGTCCTGACACCCATGACAGAAATGCCGCCTCTGTTTTCTCCTACAGCCCTCACCACGGCTGTATGAACTCAGTCTTTTCATCTCGCATTTCACTGATGAGGATTCTGTGGCCTCAGGTGCTTGATTTTCCATACACTTTCTCCCGTGACTGAACTGTTGCATCCATAGATGCTCAGACACAGTACTGTGCCACTCTTCACCCCAAATGTGTTCATCTCCAACACCAAAGAGATGACACGGGTGTCCAGAGCCCTTGCTTGTTGGTCCTGTGCCTTTGTCGTAGACTCATAAGCTTCTTCCTCCTTCCTCTCTTAGCCGAATGGGCATCTACACTGTTGCTAAGTTACCCCTTGGGACCAGTGAGTTTTTGTTCCAAGGGAGTCCTTTCACTGATGAGAACCCTCCAGTTGTTGTTCTTGCCTACAGAGTTGAGTCCAGGTGCTGTCCTCCATCTGTTTGCCTTTCTGTACTACCTTTCCCCAACCCCTCCCAGCATTCAGTTCACACAACCATGACCTTCGTTCTGCTACCTCAAGCTCATCTTTTTAAATTTATTTTAAAAGAAACACAAATCTCCTAATTAAAACTTTAGGAATATAGTCATTCTTCCCACCATACCAGCCCTCCCACCCCTCCTCCTCCTCCTCCTTCTCCTCCTCCTCCTCCTCCTCCTCCTCCTCTCTCTCCCCTTCCCAGGCCATTCTCCATTAAGATTCATTTTCAATTAACTTTGTACATAGAAGACCAACTCTATACTAAGTAAGAATTTCAACAATTTGCGTGTGTGCGCACACACACACACGGAGAACTAGTTTTACAGTTAACTCTCAATGCAACTCACTGAGGACAGAGCTCCTGCATGGAGAGTTAATGTGCAATGACTCCAGTTGTTAATTTAACAATTAAAACTCTTTTGTATGATATCAGTTACCACCTGAGGCTTTTGACATGAGCTGCTTAGGCTATGGAAGCCTTTTGAGTCCACAGACTCCATCAGTATTTAGACAAGGCCATAAGCAAAGTGGAAGTTCTCTCCTCCCTTTGGAGAAAAGTGCATCCTTCTTTGAGCTTTTTAGCTCATCTAAAAGAAGATTTATTGATTTATTTTAAAGGCAGAGTTACAAAGGGAGAGGAAGAGACTGAGACCAAACTTCGAACTGCTGGTTCATTGCCCAAGTGGTCATACCCAGACATGGATGGGTCAAGTTAAAGCCAGGAGTTTCATCTGTGTCTCATGTGGGTGCAGGGGCTCAAAGACTTGAGCCACCTTCCATTGCGTTCCAAGGTGCATTAGCAAGGAGCTAGATGGTAAGTGGAGCAGCTGGGACATGAACTGATGCCCATATGGGCTGTTGGCTTCACAGGTGGCAAATTAGCCTGCTATGTCACAATGCCGGCTCCCAGGCTCACCTTAAACATTCTTGCCTTTACTGTTGCCCTTGTCTGGAGTGCCTGCTCTGTTCACTTACAAGCCCCTCCGGTACTACTTTCTACCTGGGCAGACAGATTTCACTCTCTCCTTTTATACCTAGCTCAAATGTCAGCTTTGCAAATTATCCCCTGATTCTGCAAGATACAGTGAGTCTCTGAAATCAGTGTTCTTTCCACATGGTTCTGTAGGAACATCTGACCTTTGTATTTAGACTCTCTGGCTGTACATTTCAATTCTGCCTTACGCAAAACATGTGACTTCACGTAAGCTACAATACCTTAAGCATCAGTGTTGGTGCTTGTAAAATATACCTAAGCATCAAACCTGTGTGATATAGTTGTGAGGATAGCAGGTGGAGACAGTAAAATACTACGCTCTGTAGAAGGTACCTGCTGCTGGGGCCAGCCCTGTGGCTTAGTGGATAGAGCTGCTGTCTGCAGGGTCAGCATCCCATATGGGCACCAGTTCAAGTTCCAGCTGCTCCACTTCCGATCCAACTCTCTGCTTTGGCCTGGGAAAGCAGAAGATGGCTCAAAGTCCTTGGGCTCCTACACCTGTGTGGGAGACCCTGAAGAAGCTCCTGGCTTCAGATTGGCCCAGTTCTGGCCCTTGAAGCCATTTGGGGAATGAACCAGTGGATGGAAGACCTCTTTCTCTCTGCCTTTGCCTCTGCCCCTCTGTAACTCTGCCTTTCAAATAAATAAATAACCTTTTTTTTTTCAAATGTGCCTGCTGTGGTGGTGGTGTTGGGTTGTTTTACATTTATGGGTTTATAAGTGTGCATAGTTTCACAGGAAAACCTATGAAAGGTTTATTGATTCTTTTTTTTTTAAGATTTATTTGAAAGACAGAGCTAGAGAGGCAGTGGCAGATAGAGAAAGGTCTTCCATCCTCTGGTTCTCTTCCTTAATGGCCAGAGCTGGGCTGATCTGAAGCCAGGAGCTTCCTCCAGTTTCCCACGTGGTGCAGGGGCCCAAGGACTTGGGCCGTCTTCTACTGCTTTCCCAGGCCATAGCAGAGAGCTGGATAGGAAGTGGAGCAGCTGGGACTAGAGTCAGTGCCCATATGAGATGCTGGTACTGCAGGCGGCAGCTTTACCCACTACACCACAGCGCCAGCCAGGTTTATTCATTCTTAGAACCCTTGAATTTTGTACATGCACGGTGGCTTGTGCATTAAAAGACCTCTAGCATGCACATGCTATTGAGACACACTTTACACCGGAGAAGGCCTGGAAAGACAACCTCTTCACTGTTCAGGATTTTTATAACAACTCCAAGCATTTGTAGCACTCTGGGAATGAAATGAAAAAAAAAAGTCTTAATTTGTCCATACTCATTCTTGACTTGGATAACCTAGGTAAAAACATACGCATGAAGCAGTAATTCCATCGGTACTTAGTAGAGAACTTCACAGAAGCAAAGCTTCCAGGGCATGGAGGAAAGGTACACTGTGGGGTATTATGGGATGCTGTGTTTCAGAAAGACCCTCAGTTTTGTCACAGTGAGATCTTCCAGGGAATTCTACCATGTTTCCATTCAAAATCTACTCTTGGGTCAAATGCAGGGTCCCAGCTAGATCTGAAGCTGAGAGCGTAATACTGGTATAGATGCCAGAGTTAGGAATTTTCCTTTTAACATCTTCATATAAATAGAGATGTAGAAACATGTGACAGAAGTGTGTCCAGGGCTGTGTCTCGGGAGAAGTGGCTTGTTGTTGGCCAGTTGTAAGCAAGAGTCTTTCCAGCACAGGCTGGCTCCTGATTTACGTCCTTGGCTGGCTCCTGACAAGCCACTGTATGGAAGGGCGTGATGATACACGGCTGGCCCCAGCTCCACGGCTTGCGTTTTGACATGGCCTTCAGTTCTGCAGATTCACTTTGCTCCCGTCCAGAAATAACTGTTCTCCCGTCACCTTTGGTATTCAGGGCTGCGTCCTGATCCCAGGACATCTGTGTTTAGGGCACAACTAGAGGGTCGTCAATTAATCTTGCGCGTGACAGTTAATTACTCCCCGAAGCCGCCGCCTCTCCTTCCCAGCTGGATGGAGAAGTGGAGAGTCCTCTCCTCGGTGCCAGCGTCTCTCTTCTTCCCGCTGGCTTCTCTTGGCAGCCATTCCTTGCCACCTACGCAGCTCAACCAGGAGGGGACTTGAGGATCTGTGTTCAAGGAGAACTGAGAAATGATGTTGTCTGAGAGCCTTCCCAAGATACGTAATGCTCGTGACCCTGCAGAAACCCCAGTCAGGGCACCACGCTGAAACGGTCACTTCCCTGTTGCCCATTCTCCGCTGCAAAGCCAGTGGTTGCCAAGTGTCACCCCCGTGATGGACTTGATTTTAAAATCACTGTCTGTGCTCACCATCCTCCGCCATCTCTCTTCCTGCCCAAGATTGTGTCCGCATGAGTTATTACTCTGTTTTCCAGTTCCTGGAAGTGTGGATTGTTTGAGAAACAGGTTTCCCGTAGGATCCTGGGCCCCAAGACTGGTGATGCTGATAATAACCCTTTTGTATTTAGGGAAAATGAGAGTCCTTGCATTCAAATGATACTCGGGATGCCTCACTGACTCTGGTAAGTTCATGTTTGTGTTTCTGAACTGATTGAAGTTGTAAATTTCCTTACAGTCTCTTTTCTATCTCCAAATGTTGCTGTTCCTGCAGTGGGTAAAAATATGGATCTGTTTGTTAGGAAGTCTACGTGGGTGAGATTGATGGACTGCCTATGGTTGGCGCTTGATAAATACGTGTTGATTCAACTGAGGGTTGTCTGATCCCAACATTATGTACCGTTTAAGAAGGAAACAGTAGTTAAGCAAGGTTTTTTTTTTTTTTTTTTTTTAATGCGATTTAAGGAGGAGAAAATATCCTTGCAGGATAAGTGATCTGGGAACGATGCAGCTGACAGATTCACTGTACTGTCTCCAGGTTTGCAGTGGTCCTCAGCATCGTGGGAGAAAAAGTGTTTGCATGGAACAGGTGATTACCCTGTCTTACTAAACTCACTGTTTACCTTTTTTGCAAACGGCTGTACGAAGAGTCAGTGATTTTTTAAAAAAAGATTATTTATTTGAAAGGCAGAGTTACAGAGAGACAGAGGCAGAGAGAGACAGAGACAGGGAGGGAGAGGCCTTCCATCCACTGGTTCACTCCCCAGATGGCCACAATGGCCGGAGCTGCGCCGATCTGAAGCCAGGAGCCAGGAGGTTCTCCTTGGCCTCCCACACGGGTGCAAGAGCCCAAGGATTTGGGCCATCTTACGCTTTCCTAGGCCGTAGCAGAGAGCGGTATTGGAAGTGGAGCAGCTACGACTTGAACTGGCACCTGTATTGGATGCTGGCACAGCAGGCAGCAGCTTTACCTGCTATGCCACAGTGTCAGCCCCAAGCCATTGATTTCATATGGTTTTCCCAGGGTGCCACAGACCTGTTTCAAATTCACAGTCATGCTCTGGCCATTACTATACTGTTGCCCCCCAAAACCAGAAAATGTTCTGGGTTGTCCGTGGGGGAGATAGTCCACTCCCATCCAGTTCTTGAGTCTCCTTGGCATGGCCTCAGAGTTGATCCACTGCTGTTTGAATTATAAATATTCTTGCAGAAATAGCAAATATTAGGCTCTATTCTTTCCTGAAGACAGCAGAAACGGGGATGGTGTTTGGCCGGAGTTCAGCCACGCACGTATTTTGTCCCTGGCTTACCTCCTGGAGGGGCAGGAAAATGAAGGGGAAAATACTTTCCCAGTGGGCTCCCAAGAACTGTGAGAAGATAAACGCCTTATTCTGACTAGTTTTTCCCTTCTCGATGAGAAGCTGCCATGGACCGTCTGCAGGTGTAAAGTGGAAAACTTGATTTGCCAACCCAGCCAGATCTCCCTGTAGTTCAAGATGAGAGGGAGCTGGCTGTGTAATTGGTCTCCTAAGTGGGATTGATAATACCTGCCCTGCCTACCGCGCCAGGCTGAGTGAAGATCAGATGAAAATGTATGTGGGAGTGCTTTGAGCACCAGAAAGGGTCAAGTGGAAGTTGCCATGCCATCGTCATCGAGGTTCTTGCTACCTTTCTCTGGAAGAAGAAACCCTGCGCACTGGAGCACCATCGAGCCTTCAGGACCATGTCCCCTACCTTGGAGATGGGGGAATCCTGCAGCCATGGCCAATCACCACTCCCTCCTATTCGGTGCAGCTGGATGTGCACATTCTTCTCCAATCCCTGCTGAGGTTTGTGATTTCCATTTTAGAAGATGAAAGGTTGGAAAGATGGAAGGAATCCCAAACCCAGGTGACTGGCATGCATGTGCCAGAGCTGTGGAGCTGGCTGGCCCCTGCTGCTGTGATGGGAGAACTGGCCGTGTGGGAAGGCAGGTGGCCACCAGCCTTGCTTGCTGGCGTGCTTCCTCAACGGGAGGGTGTACTTCCACCCTTCACTGGCTAAGGCGCCTTGTTCCACGACCACAGACCACACCTCGGTGATTTGCTTCATTTGTTGGGTACTTAGGGCTTGCTTAAGGTTTTCGGTTGCAACGTGGAGAAAGGAGAAATTTCTTTTTTCAGTAAGAGATTTCCCAAGTTCAGAGGGTGTGTGATCTGGAAAGTGATGTTGACCCAAGGTTTTTGGTTTTTAAGATATATGTATCTGAAAGTCAGAGTTACAGAGAGGAAAGGAGAGAGAGAGGGAGTGGGAGAGAGAGAATATGAGTCTTTGTTCAGTTCTCCAAATGGCCACAATGGCCAGTGCTGGGCCAAACCAAAGCCAGGAGCCAGGAACTGCATCCTGGTCTTCCACATGAGTGGAAGGGACCTAAGCACTTTGACCAACAGCTGCTGCTTTCCCAGGCACGTTAGCAGGGAACTAGATCAGAAGAAGGGCAGCAAGGACTCCAGCCAGCATTCATCATGGAGCAGCCAGGACACAAACAGTGCCTATGTGGGATGCCGGCATTACAGGTGATGGCTTTACCAGCTACACCACAACACTGGCCCCTGACCCAAGGGTTTAGATGTGACTGTGATTATAAAATGTTACTGTAAATTATTGTATAAGATGCTACTGTTAATTATACAATGGTGGCTTTGGAAAATGGGTTGTTGATTGAACTGTGGAATCCTTGGAACAAACTCACACCCACCTTCCTCAGAAGGTCGTTGTGACATTGTATTTAAGAAATACTTTGTAGACCATGAAGTCCTAATTTAAAGGAGAATGGTTCATTATATCATGCATTTTACTGGATGCACAGTCTGTGTCTGGGGTTAAAAAAATCTAAAATGAGATGATTTAAGCGAATGGTTGAATCCATAGGGCTGTTTGGTTCTAAGCAAGGAACACTGTAGGTAACCTGAGAAACAAGGAATGTACTAGAATGATGGATGGCCCCATTGGATTGAAGGAAAGAGAACCATGATTGGAAAGAGCAGGAACTGGGCAGCTGTGGATGGCCTGAGTGGAGGGACCTGTGCTAATTTCTGTCCTAATCCTATCTGAATGAATGAGCTCCCTTGGTTTTCAGCCTCTGAAGGCCTGGCTTGGGTGAAGTGTTTGCCCCTTGGTTTGGGGGAGACCCTGGCGTCGGGGCAGTGATCCCACCTGACTGGATGCAGTGGGACAGCAGCAGTTCCCCAAAAGAAGTCTGAATATCATGATTGATAGACAGGAGGGCAAACCTTGCTCGGAAAAAAAGTTGTTCATAAGGTGACTGGATACCCAGTGTTGGAAAAAATATTGGAAAAATAGTGCCAAAGCTTCCAGAGGGATGCAGATTGGCATACATGTTCTGAAGGGTAATTTGTCAGTCAGTATCATAGCCTTTCTGCAATGTTTATAGTGTTTCATCAAGCCGTTCCACTCTCAGGAGTGGAGGGTGGAGACAGCCAGGCAGGGGAGACAGGAATATCAGGTGTTCAGAAAGGTGCTTTCTTGTAACTGTGGACGAATGGGGCCAGGAAAATGTCTAACTACAGTGGGTATTGGTTAACCTGTAGAGAATAGAAATTGTGATGAGGAACTTAAAAGACTGTGTTACTGTTACTCATTGGTCAAGGGAAGATTGTTTTTGTTTTAAAGAATGGATATGTTACCTGTAAACTCAGGACATCCTTCCATTCTGCTGGGAGTTGCGCCCCTCCTCCTTAATTAATCACGATTCTAGGCTTCCTCCCCTCCCATGTGTCTCTTCCTCCCCTCCCTACCTCCCTCCCTCCCTCCCTCTTTCCTTCCCTTCATCCCCCTCCACCCTTCCCTCACTCCTCCTCCTCTCCTTCCTTGCCTTCCTGCCTTCTCCTGCTTCCCTGAAACACCATCAGTGTTCATTTAAAGCCACCTTGTGTTTCTACTGAAGTACTTGTGGGCTAGCTTGGGAATCTCCAGCTGATTACAGCCTTGTTTGGAAAACCAAGATGCAACCCCCTCCCCCCAAATGAAGAGTGCTCTAGTTCCTGGGGCCTGAACTAAGATGTGTTACCAAAACATGATTGCAGTCTCCAATAAAATGACGACTCTGAAAGCTGAAGAATGAGGAATCTTCACATCTTAGAGAGTTTAGCATTGAGACTAGCAGATGAAGTAATCATCACTGGTCCATTGATTTACTTTTAATTAATTGGTTGTTTTTTAGTCCATTTTATTTCTGCACCTAGTTCTTACTGAATGAAATGTTAATGGAAGGGAAGGAATACTTACGCGGGGCCCCTGGACAACTAAGCCCAGCAATGAAAAGTTCAACTCTCATTTTTTCTTACCAAGGTTATCGACCAGCTTCTGCTAACCAAATATTTGTTTTCTAATGAAAGTGTAAGGAGGTTTGGCAGAATAAAAATGTCCGTGCATCTAGAAAAGCTGGCATCTGTTTTCTTTTGAATCAATTTCCAAAGATTATGCAGTGCATCTTAATGGAGCTCTGGGGATCCACAATGTGTTGTCTGAAAAATGAGGAAGGGAGTTTGTACGTCTCCCAAGTCGATAAGCCTTTGCCCTACCCCCAAAGAGGGGATCATAAAGCAAAATGCTATTAATCCTAAAGCAATGGGGGGAATGCCATAATTCCAGAGATGATATTTCTGAAGATATTGATGACTAACCACCTTCCCATCTTGGAATCATTTTGACCCAAGCAAATCATTCATCAGCACATGCATAATTCTGTCATATGCAGAGGATTAAAAAAAAGAGAAATTTATGAAGACATCAACTTCAGTCAATGAAGCTAGACAGTTAAGACTGCAGATTATGCCTGAGCTTGGCATACGGAGAGTGATTCTGGGTGGAGCTGTTTCTATGAATTTAGTTGATGGCAAGAGGGGAGGGTGTCTTACACAGTTAAATATTAAGTATTCTGGAGCCACAGCTTGGGTTGGGATTAAAGAACTAGATTGATATTAATGACCAGGTTAACAGGTAACTGAGGTTGACTATCGCGACCACCTCTGAAGTACTTCTGCAAAGGTGAATCATACACAGGGACTTGTTGAAAAAGGAGGTGAGGTTGTGTCTTCTCCCTCTGCATTTGGAACCTGATTTATACTCTTGCCTCCACCTTCCAGCTCTATCTGATCTTCACATTCTGCTCCGTCTCTGGCCCTGCTTTCTTTCCCTGTCTCCCTTGAACCCACCCCCTGACTTTGGGTGTTGCTCTCCTGATTCTTCATACCAGTGAGGAGTCCTGGAAGCCCGTGTGCATCCTCAGTGAAGACGTTGCTCCTCCATAGCTTGGATTGTTCTCTATTTTTTTTTTTTTACTTTTTTTTTTTTGACTGGCAGAGTTAGAGAGCAAGGTCTTCCTTTTTCCGTTGGTTCACCCCCCAAATGGCCACTCAGGCCGGCACGCTGCGCCTATCCAAAGCCAGGAGCCAGGTGCTTCCTCCTGGTCTCCCATGCGGGTGCAGGGCCCAAGCATTTGGGCCATCATCCACTGCCTTTCTGGGCCACAGCAGAGAGCTGGACTGGAAGAGGAACAGCAGGGACAGAATCCAGCGCCCCGACCGGGACTAGAACCCAGGTGCTGGTGCTGCAGGTGGAGGATTAGCCTAGTGAGCCAAGGTGCCGGCCCAGGATGCATTGCTCTTTAAAGTTAGCCTTGTTTCGTTTTGGTGGTCCAGTGCCTGTTTCCATCAGCTAGAATGAGAGCACCATGGGATGAGCACCCTTGTCTTCTTCATTCATCTCGGTCTCCTTAGCGTGGAGGGGAGTGTCAGATAAAGCATGCTTCTATAGGCCAGAAGTCAGGATGCCAGCCGGGCCGTGTTCCCTCTGAGGGTTCCAAGGAAGAATCCTTCATCCCGTCTCCCATGCTTCTGGTGTTTGCTGGCAATCCTGATGTTCCTTGGCACGCACCTGCCTAACCCCAGGCTCTGTCTCTATCATCCCATGGCTGCTTCTCTGTGTGTTTTGGTATCTGCAGATCTCTCTAAGGACACCGACCGTTGGGTTTAGGGCCACCCTGATATAGTATGGCCCCAGCTTACCTAGTGACATTTGTGGGTATCCTGGTTCCTAATAAAGTCAGAGCTGAGATTCCAGGCAAATAGAAGCTTTCAGGACCCTGTACAGGGCCCTCTGTGTTGGTGAAAAGGGGCCAGGGCTTTGCTGATCCTCCCACCTCCCAAGAGCAGTTCTGTTTAAAGGAATGTGTGGGGTAATTGGATGCTACCGGAGAGTCCCTTGCTTAGAGCTCAGAGAATTGTTGATGACTTTGAGCCAGGGCATCTGAGTCTGCTCGTGTGACAGAGGGGAGCTGAGTGGTGCTGAGCTGAGCCATGAAGAACGGGCAGCACCGTGGAAACCTTGGGGAGGGGTGAGGTTCAGAGATGCTGGGAAAGTCGCTTAGAGATGACTGTGTCAGGTGCAGAAGGAAGGGACGGGAACGTTTGTTCTGCTCTAACAATGCCACAGACCCTGTGACCCAGCAGGGGCAGACGTTGTTCACAGTTCTGGAGCAGGGCAGGCCCAAGGTCAGAGTGGGTTCAGTGTCTGCTGAGGGCCCGGCTTCTTCTTTGGAGAAGAACGGCCTCTTGCTGCCTCCCTCAGAAGGGGGAGGCTGTGTGCTCCTGCGGCAGAGGGAGTGGGAAGCCGAAACAAGGTACTAGTTAGTGCCCTCCGCCCTTTACAAACCCTCACCGGCCTCAGTGGGGCGGGCTCTACCTTCGTGATCAACCACCTCCCGGAGATCCGCTTCTTAACACTGTTGGTGTTGGGGATTAAGTTTGGACATGTGTTTTGGAAGAGACACAATCAGTCTCTGGTGATGCATGTATGTGAAACACCTGTGTCAGCCAGGAAGCTAGAAAGAGCCCATGACATTATTGATGCTTGAATGCTGGGACTGAAGGTCAAGTCAAGATGACTCAAGACCTCTGGCTTTTAGTTTGGGAGCTAATGGGATTAAGCCGTCGGTAGTGCCATGCTCCTCGTAAGCGTGACCACAGGCACATCCCTTGGGTGGGCAGTAGAGAAAGAGGCATGCAGTGTTTGCTTTGAATGTAGTATAAAATAAACCTCCAGCTAGCCATGCCCATTCTGTATTTCAGAGCCATTCAAAGCTCATCCTGCTCTTGCTGGTTAACTCTTTGCTGTTTCTTGTTCGGTTACAGTTCCAGAAACCTTTGCTTGGAAATAGAGTGTAGCTGCTTTTGGTTGCCCTTGGTTGATCACAGCAGCTCAGGTGACTCCTAAGAAAGAGTGCCCAGAGCTCCTCACACAACTCAAACTCGTGTCATTGTACACTGATGCATGACTTAATTTTCATGTTTTTTTTTTTAAAGGCCTATTTTATTTATTTGAAAGGCAGAGTTAAACACAAAGACACAGAGTTCTTCCATCTGCTGGTTTATTCCCCAAGTGCCTGCAATGGCCAGGGCTGGGCCAGACCAAAGCCAGGAGCTAGGAGGTTTTTCCGAGTCTTCCACGTAGGTGCAGGGGTCCAAGCACCCGGGTCACCTTGTGCTGCTTTTCTCAGGTGCATTAGCAGGGAGCTGGATTGGAAGTGGAGCAGCCAGGACGTGCACCCCTGCCCATATGGGATACCAGTGTTGCAGGCAGCAGCTTTACCCACTATACCACAACACTGGCCCCCTAGTTATGTTTAAAAAGAAGGGCTCGATTGAGTGCTGGGTTTTGATGAGGCTGTTACGGATCGGGAAAGTGCAGCCATTTGTCTTGTGCCACATGGGAGGGTCATTAACACCACTCATGCCCACCAACGCCTCCTTGAAAAGCTCTGAGTTGTTTGTCAGAGCTGTGTTGCCAGCTAAAGGATTCTACCAGTATGTGCACCAAACGGCCTTGCTTTGGAATGTGGTCGTATTTGCTGTAGTCATCCTTGTTGTGCTAGGCATATGGCTAGCTGCTTTACACATAGAATCTCACTTCATGTTTGCAAGAAACACACTATGGGGTAGGTGTTATTACTGTCCCCACTGCATGAAAAAGCCATAAATCAAGATATGAAACAAGGTTACAGGCCGATCCATTGACAGAAGGGAGCTTGAATTCCAGGAATGTAACTCAGAACTGTGCTCTCCGACGTTATAATAAACTGCATCTCAAAGGAATTTGACTAATATCTTCATTAGTCTTTTGCTACTGGTGGCCTTTCTTTCTAAATTAATGTGCCTGTTATTGAACATGTTGAAATCTTTTTAAAGATTAGAAATAGAAGAAGGTTTATAGAGGAAAAAATAAGTATCCTTTCTACCCTTGATATCTGGTCTCCTCATTTCATATCCCAGCACCAACTGTTACTGACTGGTTGCTTTTCTGTGTTGTCTGATGTGTTTTCCAGAAAGAGTGTATCTCACGTAAGAACAAAGCTATGTGTATATATACCCTCCCCTTTTCTACCCCAAAGCACTAATCCTATCCACACTATTCTGTAATTTCCCCCTACTTAGTATGTTTTTGGTTGTTTTTCATATCTGTGTTGTCTGCCTTTAAATGTATGGATTTGTATTCAAGTTGAATCTTGTGTGATTTTTGTGGATTCTGGTTGGCACATTTCTGCCTGTTCGTTACCTCATTTAGGACTACCTGAAATGCGGTTTTTTTTGTTATTTAATACTCTCTCAACTATAATGCTATGCACCTGCAATGATGTGGAGACTCCTTCTATTAAAAATGAGTCTTGATTGTGTCAAAAGCCACCTGGTTACGGAGCCTGGAGAACCAATGCCTTGATTTCCAAAGTTGGAGTGCAGAGTGACCCTCGGTCTGGAATTCTCTTTCTTACCTTTCAGGAGAGAGGAAGTTGGTGTTCACAGCCAGTGCCTCAGCAGGGCAGGGGTGTGCATCTCTGGTTCCCATCCATGCCTCCTAGGCACAGTGCCACACAATGTCCCTCTCTGTCATTGATGATGTCATACTTGATCCACTGCCATCTCTCTCTCCCCCTTTGCCATTCTGCAGCTGGACTCCTGTTTCCTCTTGCCATTTCGTGTTCTGTGTACCCTGTCTACATGCATCCCTCTATTTTCAGTTTGTTTGTTTTCCACCTTATATGCCTCTCACTCCCCGAGACCACGTGAATCCTCATTCTGGTGATTCACCCAACGGGAACCCTTCCCTTTGTCTCACCCAGAAAGTAGCATCTCAGTGCCCCTGAACCTTGTCTGGACTTTGTCATCTTCAGCCCCTGATCCTCAACATGTGTCCTGCACGTAGTTGCCCACAGAAGCACCCAAGATGTGTGTGGCACGTCCTTTAGCTGTCAGGGACGACTAGACTTCTAATTTCCAATCTCAGGACGCCTCACTCATTAGAAAACTGACAAGCTGCCTAACTGTTTGAACAGTCTCCAACACATTATAAATGTTTGGATAAAACCACCATCAATGCACAGTCATTGTAGAGCCAATAAAAAATGACCTTGTCTCCCTCCTCTTGACGTGCACGTTTCCTGCATCGTCATCTCCAAAGGCAACAAGAGAAAATGGTGAACAGCTGGGGAAGGGAGGTGTCCTTCACACATCCTATATTTGGAACTGGTAGAAATTGGAGCTGGTAGAAATAGCCATTTGTGATTCTGTGTCAGTTTAATGGGATGGATATGATTTCAAAACTGTGTCTTGGTTGCGAGTCCCTGGAGGGCAGTGGCTTATTCATCTTGATGTCACCTGTGCAGGGCAGTTTGAAAGCCACAGCATTGTTTGTATTTGAGAGTGGATACTTCGGGGTGCAGGGGAGCTGTCTTGCATGCCGTATGGTGCTCACCTGCATCCTTGCCATCAACTACTACAGGACAATAGTACCACACCCCACCACCTGCCCAGGTTGTACCAAGAAAAAATGTGTCGAGGCATTGCCAAACATGTCCTGGTGGGAAAAATTGCTTCTAGGTGAAACACAGTGTGGTGCAGGCTGTATGAGTGCCTACTGAATAAGCATGTACAAATGACCAATGTCTGAACATTATCAGTTAGATTGATTGATTGATTTACGTGAAAGGCAGAGTGATAGAAAGCGATAGATCTTCATCTGCTGGTCATTCCCCAAATGGTACAATGGCCAGAGCTGGGACAGGCTGAAGCTGGGAGCCAGGAACTCCATCTGGGTCTCCTGTGTGGGTGGGAGAGGCCCAAGCATTTGGGCCATCTCCTACCTCCTTCTTCTGTGTTTTACCAGAGAGTTGGATAAGAAGCAGAAAACTGCTGGGCCTCCAGCTGGTATTCCAATATTGGATGCAGGCATTGCAAATGATATTTTAACCCACTGTACCACAGCTCCGCCCCTATCAGTTAAGTTTCTTTTTCTGCACATGAAGAGCAACTAATTTTTGAAGGCAGGTGTTAGAGATACATGGTCTATTCATCCCCTGGGGAATGGGAAACAGTTGTTAGAAACCACCCCCAAATTCCAGCCCCCACCTTCTTACTTTAAAATATATCGTGAAGGTGTGCTTCCACCTGTTATCTATGTAAGTTTGCATTGTCAAATAAATATTTAAATGAAAAAAGTTTCATTTGGAGAAGAATTTGTAATCAAAGTATGTTCGAAGGATTGCAAACTCCACTATGCATTAAAAATAACCTTGGATAAACTCCTGAGTCAGCATGCTGTTGTATGAGACGAGATCAGCGTGTGTTGGAAAGACAGCCACTGATGAATTATTGGCCAGTGATTGCCTGGACTCCATCATGTGTAGAGTACCACGTGTACAGTTGTAAGAACACTCCATTGCATGAACACTTGGGAATCTGGGTGGCATGTCTTGGGTTCCCTATGTAACATTTTTACTGAGCTCTGTCGCTGGTTTACTGATCGTTCTTGGCTCAGTGGGGCATGAACCATAGCGTTTTCCTTTTCTTAACTCACTGTTCCTGACAGCAGTTTCGCCATCTCTTAATTACATATTGAACTGATTATTCTACTTATTAGTCATTTAGGGTTATGAGCATAGAGTCACAACAGATGCTTATGTCTGAGCTATTTTCGCACGTAAAGGATTTCTCTTAAAATGCATTGACAACATCTTCTCTTCCCGTATGGACAAGTAAGCTCCAGTTCCTAAGGAGAAGAGGGACCATCCTATGAGGGATCTTAAAAAAAATGTTGATGGGGAATGTGTGTAATGAACAAAACACACACACAAATGTTCTTCTGCTCTGAAAGAAACTCATCATTTAATTAACTGTGAAACATTTGAGGTGCCCCGGTGTATTTTTCATTGCTGCTTTGCTTTTGTCTTGGCATGAAAAGAGCAGACTTTGCCATGGAGGTTCTTTGCTTCTAGGCTCTAGGAAGAGAGGCAGCAAAGGGGAGACACAGTCAGGGTGTAAAGTCCAGCGTGCTGTTGTATTCCTGAATTCTTCTATTGCTGCCCGCCTGGCTGCTGCGTGGTAAATATCCAAATTCCGACTCTGTCCTAATGCTCCCAAGATTCTGGAGGTGGAAAGTTTAATTGCGGGAAAGCCTCAGTCCACGCCCTTCCTCGCGTCTGCTCCTCAGGTCCCCTCACCTTGCAGGTGACCTTCTTGGAGTGCGCTGGAAGTTGGCTCGCGCTCTGCTGTTTGTGCTGCAGCTGCACGAGCCAGCATTGTACTTGTTCCTGCGGGCCGTGCCAAAAGCGGAGTGGGGTGTGCTGCCTCTCTTTCCCACACTCCCACCCAGCCTTTCTCCCAGTCTATTTTTCTCTAGTTCTAAGGGATGTCTCTCAGATACCTATCAAGTTGGCTGCAGAAGCAGACATCCAACTGTGGCGTGGAGTTTAAGTTTCCCCCTCTTGCAGGCGCTTCTGCAGATGAAGCGCTTTTCTTAGCATGGACAAATGGCTTCGAGGATGAGCTCAGGAGCAGGTGCCTCGGCTCGCAGGCAGAGGATAAGTGTTGCTAAACCCTCTTACTTATTCCTGGATTTCTCCTGAGATCTATCTCTGTCCTGATTTTAATTATATTTAACATAATCTGGCGTAAAGCTGAGAACAAGGTAAAAAAATTATTTTCCATAGTTTTAAATTTTGATAGCACTTCCTTTTGTTGTATCAGAGTAACTTCCTTAGTATTTCGTTGAGAGCGTCCCTCAGTGTCCATGTCTCGGGGTAATGAATGACCCTTTCTGTGAGCATCTGTGGTCTAATAGGCCTTTCTAGGAAGTAGAGATAGTCTCTCATGCACCCAGATAGGGCTTCATAATGGAGATTTATAACATCAAAAGGGATTACACGAGAACAAAGTAATTATCCTTCATGTATGAATATCAACCCAATTTACAAAGGAGTGAAATTAAACATTGCCATTAATTACAGGGGCAGTCTTCACTTTGTGGGCCAATTAGGGTTTATTGGTTGCAAGCAACAGAAACCAATTTCCTCCCCCTTCAGTTAGGAACAAGCGACTTCTTCGCGGTTATTTGGAAGTCCAGATTGATGAAAGGCAGTTTGGCAGGCATGGAGTAACTCTGAGGTCTCCCCCACGGGAAGAAGCGAGGTCTAGCTCTGCCTCTGTCTGCCCCAGGGGGAGATCCCGGGAGAACATATCCCATTGGCCCAGCTCAGGCCCAGGGGCCTCTGCTTGAATCAGTCCTGGAGCAGAGCAGGCATCTGATGGAGGTGCCTTTAGGAAGCTCTTAATTTCTGCGTGGGAACTCAGGGTGCGCCCATTCTGGTTTCACAAAGAGTGAGTGAGAGGGAAAGCTGCCCCCCACCGGGTCCTCTCAGGCGAAGGAGGCAGCTGCAGAGCACCCTGGGGAGGGGGTCATTCACCCCCTTTCACACTGCGGGTTGATCTCTGTCCTCTTGCGTGGAGGGTCTTGGGGCTGCCTCTGGCTCCTGGAAAGGTGTATCTCCTCCTTTCCTGGATGTGTCAAAGACCCTACAATTGTCTTCTATGTTAAGGTAGTATTTATTTTAAAAATATTTATATTTATTTGAAAGGCAGAGAGAGAGAGAGAGAGAGAGGGCGAGCTTCCACTCACTGGCCCACTCCCTAAAAGTCCACTACAGCTGGGTCTAGGCCAAGTCAAAGCCAGGAGTCTGGAGCTCATTCCAGTATCCCCTAAGGGTGGCTGGGACCCAAGTACTTGAGCACTTGCCTGCCTCTTCCCAGGGTGCATAGTGGCAGGAAGCTGGATCTGGAAGCAGAGCGGGGACTGAAACCCTGCAGTGTGATACGGATGTGGGCATCCCAAGCGGCGTCTTCACTGCTGTGCCAGCAACTCCCTCCCTCCTGCATTTTCACTGAACCCTCGCACGTGAGATGAGCTGTGGAGTTTCCCGCTTCTGCCGGTTTGGTTCTCAGTAACTTGTAGATTTTGGAGCGTTTTGTATTTTGCTTTAGGGATGCTTCACTTGAATGAATAGTCCAGTGGAGAGTGTTCTCATGGTCAGACCGGTCACACTGCCTTCCATCTACAAAACAGAGTTGTTCCTGTGGTGGGAGGTCTAAGCCCCTGCAAATGGAAAAGGATTTGAGTGATGGGCACTCAGAGGCAGCCCACATGTACCCCGTGAAGAGGAGATGAGGGGTGTACTCTGGTTGGATTACGACTTTGTGTTGGAATGACAAACGGGTCCTGATTGGTCAGGGCCTTTTCTTGTTTGAGCGTGAGCAGTCTCAAATCATAGAAACGCCCTCCGTCCTAGGACAAGAAGAAGGTTGGTCACTTTCTTTCCATTCAGAGCTTGTCTGCATCTAATTTTAAGATGGAAATTGAGGGATCACACTGAAAAAACGTCATAAAGGTCCGTCTTGAAGCTCTGCGCATGTGTAGTTGGTATAGGGCGATTGTCTAGATGGAGTTCACTGGACATCTCCTGGCTCCTTTCCCCCAGGTCAGACCCTATGCTTATCTGCTCCTGCATTGCTGTCTGTCTCTCCTCTCCTCTCATCCAAGGTGGTTGTGTTTTTATTTTCACTGTGTGTCAGCTCTGTGAAGGTTCTTACCACATCAAGGATGTCTGCCAACCTCTCTTCCACTCATGCACAGTGCCTGGTGCAAAAGCTTCATGGATTTAGCTTCAGTGATTGAATGAATGACCCAATCAGTCAATCACTTGCTTCAGGATTTCTTTAAAGACCAAGAATCTGACACAAACCTGACCTTGGATCTGAGCAAGGTTCTGAAACTAAAGTGCTTGTACCTGACTCTTCCATCTTTCTCGTGGCTGTAGCACCGAACATGAGTGTATTTAATCACTTCCTGTTTAATGCTTACATGATGCATAAGCACAATTTCTCCTTGTCTACTCTTGTTTTCCCTGGTTAATGGTGTGGTACATCTTTAGAATCCAGTTCGTTTTCTGTTTCTTCCCTTTCCCTGTGTTCTCCCTGTAGAGTTGACCCTTACCTGAACCTTCACCCACTAAGATCTTGTCTGCTTCCACTCAGAAACTTCACACATGTTTATTTCCAGGGAATCCACAAAATGCAGAGGCATAATCTGTAGTTTTGACATGGTTGGGATGGAAATCCAATTATTGTGGAAGTGACAGGGATATCGATAACCAAATACTTTTGTCAATGCTGGTACCATCTGATTTACAGGAGCACTGTGCATCTTGAGTGTAAACACAGCCGACAGCTCGAGGTGAGCCATCAGTGGACTCAGGAGTTTCAAGACTTCCCCTATCCCTAGTGAATCTTGTAGGAAGGGGAAAAAATAGCTACCACTTAGCATTTATGCTTTTAGCAGCATGTGACTGAGTATATCCATTTGACTCTAAATGTTTTGCTCATCCTAATTTGTGTCCCCTATTGTCCTCCCCTGTTGACTTCGAGTTAATGCATAATATAAAGTGGGACATCCCTCATAAATTCTGTATCATCAGAGTAATGTGGCTTCGATGATGCACTGCATTTTAAATTAGCTCTGTCACAAAAGGACGATGGGGGGCCCTGGAGGCCTTTTGTTTTTTATTTTGTATAAAATTTTCCTTCTGTTCTTGAAGTGTGATAAGTCTAACTATATTTAGCAGCAAGCAACGGCATTTCTGGAGCTACTCTCTGGTGAGGTGTCTCAGATCTCTAGGAGGTGCCCAGATGCTTATGGTAGGTGTCTTAGGCACAGCAAGTTGAGATGGGTCCCAAGTGAAAAGGGGAGTTTGCAGAGATTAAAGGGAGATCAAGGAGCGCATTAGTAAACATCAGTAGCCACGGTCAAGTTCACTTATGCATTCTTGTGACTCGTTTTACTCATGAGCATTAAATAAGAATGACAGGACGACATTGCCAGAAATCTTAGAGATTTGGAAGACAGGGGCATGGCCTATCTAAATTATTTGTGCTGAGTGAGTTTTGTTCGTTCTAATGCTCTGCTGCTACTGGATTCTGGTCTGTTTGTAGCCAGCTGTACAGCTGTGTGGGCTGTAAGACCATGGGTTTGATGGTGCTGCTCGCAGCCCTCCTGTAGAAGATGAGCTCAAGTGTCCTTTTCTTCTCGTGTCCTGTACCATGGCTTCTCGAGCTCTGGAGGGAATAAGATGACTGAGCAATCTCTCCAGAGCTCATACTCTGCTCAGCGGATCTGCAGTGCAGCCTGAAATTGTGCTTTGCTTTTCTTTTCGAAGATTGATTTATTTGAAAGACAAGAGTGACAGAAAGAGAAGGAGAGAGACAAAGAGATCTTAAATCCATTGTTTCACTCCCCAGATGTCTGGGCCAAACCAAAACCAGGAACCAGGAGCTCCATCCAGGTCTCTCCCTTGGGTGGTAGGGACTTGATGTACCGAGTCATCAAGTGCATCACTAGAAAGCTAAAAGGTGGAGCAGCTGGGACTCTTACCAGTGCTCTGCCATAGAATGCACGTGTCCCAGGCAGCAACCCAACCCAACCACAGTACCTGCCCCAGATGTTGTGTTTCTATGAATCTTCCAGGTGATGCTGACATTGCTGGCCTTCAGACCCACTGTGAACAGCAAGACTTAACAGGGCACTGGCCAAGGGAAACAGGCTTGGATGTGGATGTCTCTGCACCGCAGTGCATCCCACGGGGAAATGAAGCAGCTCACAGTTTTGGATGTATTGAGTCGTTGTTGATACATAGTCACCAACATGAACTGAATCATGGCTTTATTACCTAGTCCTCCTGACAACATAGGTCAGCACCATTCTTACCTCCATTATACACTTGAGCAGGAAGCTTAGATACATTATGTGATGTGGTCAAGAAAGAACGATGTGAGCAGTGGAGCTGGAATGTGACCCCAGGCAGTGACTTCAGAGGTCATGCCCATAGGCCGGCATCGCCCAAGGACAGTTGCCCTGCAGTGCAGTCCATGTGTCTGGACTGCACTGTCTCATCTTGACAATGGGAAAAATTCAAATTCCTCCATTCATACAGAGAAACTGAGCCTGTGTGCTGAGGTATTGGAGCTGACAAGAGAAGATGGTGACTTGCTTCTAAGCAGAAGCTTCCAAACAGCACTCGATCCTTTGTGCAGAAAAAATTTAAAAAAAAATTGTATTTATCTATGAATTTAATTAAATAATTACCTGTAATAATTAGATAGTGAGTTACGGATCATGATGAAGAAATGGACGCCCTAGGATCTGTGAGGTGTGATTGACAGATTAATTTTATCTTGATGTATATTTACCTTTAATTTGAATTCAGGCACAACTCATGATAAAACCATTTTAACATACTCAGTTCAGTGATGTTCAATACATTCACAATACAGAGCAGCTACCACTTCCACTCAGTACACAGAAAGGTGTTTGGAGTCCTTTGTCAATAGGAAAATTCAGATCAAAGCCATGATGAGATACCACCTGATACCCACCATGATGGCGGTAATGCGGTAATGTGCAAAAGTTACGAGTGTCCATCCTGTGAAGGCATTGAGAACCTCATATATTGCTGGTGAGAAAAAACAATAGTCCATTAGTTGTGGGTGGAAATTGCCACCCAGAACCCTACTGGGCTTCCTTATACAAGGGAAAAGAGCCAAGAGCAAGCAGCAACCATGTCACCAGGAACCAATCAGGGTTTCTGTAAATGAGAGATCCTGGGTAATGACCTCAGGTTGACTGAGATGCTGGGTGACGCCGTGGCACCTTAGTAGGGCAGAGCAAGTGGAAGATGGTAGTACCCATTTTCTTTTTTCTGAGTGCAATGGAAAGATAGTGTAGTTTTATGTAGGGAAGGAATATGAGATGATTTGTGTTAAATAGACATCTCTGGCACCTACGTAGGGGTTGGTTTGGGGTGGATCTGGGATGGGGGAAGTAAGAACACCAAGGTGTAGGCTAATGGGGTAGCTTGGAGGGGGACGGACGGTGTAGCAGTGCTTAGGTGGTGTGCTAGGCCTCAGGTGAGAGCTTCCCTCTAAACTTCGTGTGACAGATGAGCTAGGAATGCTTAAAATAACCTCCGTTTTCCAGCTCGAGCGTCCGAACAGGTGGACCCAAGGAGAAGCTTGCCTCGGGAGGTGCAGCTCACGTTTGCACCCCTGGATTGCCTCTGCTTGTAAGGTAACCATGCCTAACCATAGGGAAGGTGCTCATCTGTTTGCTCGTCCACCTAGCACGGGGTGGGCCTGTGTGTGGGTTAGGACCCCCTCCCCTCCCCCACCCTGCCTGCCCTGCCCCGGGGTGAATGCAGGTGTGCTTCACCCGGCCTCCCGCTTTCCCTTGAGCCGATGTCCACTGAGCCAAAAGATGCCTGCGTGGGTAATGGTGTGATCAGCTTCGCTGCGTGGGACCACAGTCCTAGACACTGGCTCTGCCTTCTTGGGCACCAGAATCATCACTTTTTCTGGGACTGTCTGCGAACCTCATTAACCTACCATTGACTTCCTCTTGGTGCCTTAATGGGGACCGCACAGTGTTGAGTCACAGTCTGCAAGGGTGTTTGTCATCACAGTGTGGCATCTCTCTGCTCCCTGGCCCCCCGTGGTTTATGGTCCCCCCTCCCCCGCTTCTGTTCTCCTTTCTGGGGCCAGTCTATCCGCCATTGATTACATACACGCCAATTCCAATCAATATTTTTGTTCACTTCCAATGGAAACGAGCTCAACGTTTGACAGAGGATGAAAGGTGTCCTCAGAATGCGGCACAGGTGCACGTCGTGCCTTAGGTTTAACATGGCAGGATTCTTTAGGAGTAGAAACCGTTCTCTTAGCTTAATGCTTAAAATTCCTAGGATGGTGTGTCTGCCTTACAGCCTATAGCTTTTGAATTCAGGAACCCTGAGCACTGGATTGGCTGGCCATCATTAAGGAACTTTACTGCCTGTGACTTGAAAGGGGGGATGGGCAGAGCCCCTTCACAGTGTCTTCGACTTGGTGGGAAGCACACGCAGGGTCTGCTTGAAAACACTTGCTTTCTTTTCTGTGACTTCTGAATCACCTTGGGAACCTATTTCTTCCTTGTCTGAGAGGCTGCCTCCTCTCACTTTGGGATTTGCACGTTTCATAGCTCACGTTGGCTCAGAGAAGACCTTGGCTGCTGTGTTTGTTCTTTGTTTTGCACTTAGCTGCCCTTCTGGCCTGAATAATTTTTGCCTGGTTGGAGAGAGAGGCACCTTAGCAGGGGTGGGGACAATCCACAGGGTTATGTGACCGTCTTTCCCCAGGGATCACACTAAGGCAACTTAGAGGGAGTTAGAGGCTCCTTCTAAACACTCCGTAAGATGAGCTTTCTGAAATGTCACAGCAGGCTCTGCCTTGGGAAAAGCAACAGCATCTATGCAGGAGAAAAAGGCACAAGGAAGAAGAGTCGTCTGGGCATTTGGGTGACAACAAAGCACAGGGCACTTTGCCTTTCACCTGCAGAGGCACGACGGGGCGAGATGGCACTGAGCACCATCTGTGATGGCTTGGCTTTGCCCGGTGTTGAGGCTTCACTGAGTGGCTCCATCTTGGGCTGTGTGAGCTGCTTGACATATGAGGGCGACTTGCCCAGGTCCGCCACCTCTGTGCCAGTCGAGTGCTTCACACACGGCCATTGGTATTGCCAAGCTCCTCATTCAGGGGGCACTGTGCCGGCTAAGGGTGGTGCCCGTTATTTGGTACTTGGTCTCTACTTTGAGAGGAGGGAGATACTTCCGGTCCATAGCATGCATGGTCCCTAGAAATTAATCGGACAACATTGAATGGATTCAGACCAAGATGTCTAGATGGTAGCAAATTGTTCACTGCCCTTAGGAAGGAACTATTTGCTCCTTTCCAATGCAAAAAAAACACTTGGGGACTATTTGCACCTGAGTTATTTCTGTTTTGCTGTGCAGTTTAGGTAAACTGGTGTTCTGGGAAGCATTGTAGTTGAGTGATTCACAGGACATAGCAGGAATTTTTATATGGAAGTTCAACTCTGATCTCATTATCATCAACTGCTTAGATTGTTCTTTCTTAGCTTCCAATCCTGTTGAATCAAAATGCCATTTTCATTAACTTCCTGACTCCCTATAAGAGGTTTGATGCGTTTGAGGCTCGCACTTAGAATTTCACTTGCTGTACATCAACGGCAGAGTTAACGGGAACCCTCTAGACAAATTTATGTGCCTTTCGAAATCTCTGTGTCCTTATTGGTAAGACAGAGATGGAAATACTCATCTCTGAAAGGCGATGTGAAATACAATGGCACTGGACACGTAGAACTGGTCAGTGAAGGCACTCTGGTGCCAGTGTTGTTATTGGGCTTGATCTAACTTGGACTCTGTCACCTTTGCTTCTAGCGTTGTTTGCACATGTCTGCTTTTATGGTTATTAAGAGTTTATTTTTATAGCTGGTATGGAAAAGGATGATTGAGCATAGGATATTCAGTTTAAACTAATGAAATTTTTTACAAGCTGACCATCTGTCAGGGAGGAGACAGAAGGCATTCCAATGGACCTGAGTTGAATTAAATTAGGAGATAAAAGTAGTCATAATGGCTTTTCTCCAAGCGACACCTCAGAATCTCTCCTCCGTCTTCCAGATGGACTGCAGCTCCTTTAATCTGAGCTACCCACATCTGGACTCCTTACCCCTAACCTTCTCCCACTTCCCCTTCCAATCCAATCTTTATGTAATGGTGAGTGCATCTTTTTAATATTCAAATAAGGTGACTTCACCTCCTCTCTTCTCTTCCAACCTTTATAAAAAATACAAAGATGAAATAAAAATGGATGACGTGGCTCAGTAAAGCCAGAACAACCCAGCCTCTTAGCTCTCCCTCCATTTGCTCTTCAGAATCCTTGATTCCCAGAGCTCTAACCATCCTGGCTTGACGCCGTTTCCCTTCTGGCCTGGCACACATGCTCTTGGCTATGTCACAAGGCACCCCGTGCCTGCATCAGCCGGCTAGGTGTGCTCTCGCATGACGCCTCAGCTTATACTGGGCAGAGAAGCCTCCCTCATCCCCACAGTGACCACTCCCACTGAAAGCTCAGACGATCGCGTTGCATTAATTGCAGATTTGGGGTGTGGTTCAGTTGATCCCCAAGAACCCCAGGGCCTGTCTTCTTGGCTCTGCTAAATGAAAGGTACTTCAAACTACAGAGAGTTTTGAATGTGTATTTTCCCAGTTGAGGCTCGCAGCATTTTTGCAAGGAAGGCAGATGAGGGACCCTTGAGGAGTCCATGGTGAGGAATGACAGGTCACTATGGAAGAGACTTAGACATGAAAGAATTGAGTCTGTATTCCAAGTTCCTGATGAGAGTCCCAGGGCCCATTTGCCTAAAGTCCAACACTGTGCGTTCCAGGGCCTGTCTAGTATGGTCTAAAAAAATCACTAACTGTTGTTTGGGTAGGGACTTGACTGCATGCATGTCACCTGCTATGCTCTGTCCTGGGCATATTCCACACCCCTTCTCATCCTGTCTGCCCAGAGACCCTATAAGGTTGTGTGTCAGTTTTCTCAGGCTGCGATAGGGAAGCACCAAAAACTTGAGGGCTAAGAAGTATAGGAATTTATCTCATTGGGATTCTGGGGCAGGAAGCCTCAAATCCAAGTGTCTACAGGGCTTGTTCCACGTGAACCTGCAGAGAGACCCACCCTTCCTTTCTGCCAGCTTCTGGTGGTTTGCTGGCAGTCTCTGGGGTTCTTGGGCCTGGACTGTATCTCTCTTCCCTGTACCTCCATCGCAGAGCCTTCTCCTAGGGTTCCTGTCCCCACCCTGTCTTCCTTCTCTGTATGTCTGTCTGCACATGCAAGTTTCCCCGTCTTATGAGGACACTTGCCTATCAGATCAGAGCCTTCTCCAGTGACTGCATCTTAACTTGATTTGTTCTGCAAGGACTCTGCACATTGTCTGCAACAGACAGTGATGTGGCTTATGATTTGCAGTTTCATGGCAGTGTGAAAGCGAGGTGTACTCAGTAGCAACCTTACTTCAAATGCTGCTTTTCCGTCTTTTCCTAGGGTATCAGTATGTGTTAGTCCTGGCTGTGCTGGGCAGTGACGGTGACCTGCCACTCCTGGCCACACAGTTATGAGGGGAAACAACTGGTGCCCTGCAGTGTATTAAATGCATTTTAAATTTAGGGTTGTCCCAATTTACAAAAGGTTTGTCCTAAGTTGAGAAACATCTGTATATACAAAAAAATGTTTACAGGTACCACAGATTGGGGTGTTATTATCTTTTTGAGGGGGTACAGTTCAACCAATAGCAAATGCATATTCTATTTTCATAAGTGAGAGCATTGGCTCCGTAATGTGTCCAAAGTTCCTTGCCTTAGAGCTGACAATGCCAACGTTAAATGTAGGTCATGCCTCAAAAGTCCATGTGTGGTTCATGAACCAGAAGGTTTTCCAGCTGTTAAATCAGAGCTAGGTTTCTTGACGAGTATATTCAATTAGCTTTACAAAACATCAGATCAGGGGGCTGGCACTGTGGCACATTGAGCTGAGCTCTCGGCCTGCAAAGCCAGCATCCCATATCAGAGTGTTGGTTCAAGCCCCAGCTGCTCAAGTTCCAATCCAGCTCCCTGCCAATGATTCTGGGAAAGCAGTGAAAGATGGTCCAACCACTGGAGCCCCTGCCACCTGTGTGGGAGGTTAGATTGATCTCTAGGCTCCTGGCTTTGGCTTTGACCAACACTGCACCTTTAGAGGGAGAACTAGCAGATGGAATCAATCAACCAATCTCAATCAATATCTGTGTGTGTGTGTGTGTGTGTATATCTGTCTCTCTCTGTCTCTCTATATGAATTTCTCTCTTCACCTCCCCCCACTCCGCCCAAATAAATGAATCGTTTTTACAAAGTCGAATCAGGCCCATTTTCTTGGCTAGGAGAGGCATAATTTCACAGTGCCTGAGCATAGGTAGCTAGCTCCGCAGGCCAAAGCAGAAGCGGGTTCCTCACAGCTCAGCACCGGTGCATTGAGAAGAAAGTGTGTAATACCTTCCGAAGGGGAAGCCATGCCGTTCTTCATTTTAATTAGTGGGGGAAAGTGCAGTATGAAGTGTGCTTTCTTCAGAATAGTTCCCTGATGTTGGAGATCGCGTCTGTGTTGTACCTCTTCCCTTCCCAGGGATCATTAAGAGCCCCGGTGATTTATGGTCGCATTTCCAACAAACTCCACTGTTGTTAATGACTACTTATTTTTCTATACAAATGATTTTTGCTCTCCTTCCTGAAGACAATTAACTAAGAAACTGGTCATAAATTACTGATAATGATCAGTTTGTCAGAGCTGATTGTTGAATGGTGCCAGCTTCCATAGCAATTAGATAAAGTATCTTTAATTGCTGATAACAACAGATAAATTGTGGTTATTTCTCCCCTCCCTTTTATTTAATCTCTGAGATATTCATGAAATCTTCCTGGAAGTCAGGCACAGCAACACCTTTTTTTTTTTTTTTTTCTTCCTCTCTCCTGTGGGAGGGGGAAAGGAGGAAACATTCATCCTTCCAAAAATATAATAAATGTGACAGCGTTTCAGGGTTTCACATAAGATGCCAATCTTTCTAAAGCAGAGATCACAGAACATCCACCTGGGGACACGTTTCTTTTAGGCAGGTAGCAGGGGTCCTTCTGGGTCAGGTTTGATACTTTTTCCTCTGGAGCACATCTTTCCTATTTGCATCTAAACCTTGGCCTTGAATGTGACTTCTTTGAACTCTGGCGAGGAATGGTATTTAATTCACAGGATTTCTCCGAGTTAGGCGCAGATGAGACCCAGGCTGGGAGCCGGGCTGTGGGAGATCCTGAGCTGTTGAAATGAGGACAGCCAGGGTCTGTGAGACTGGACAGTTCCTTTGTTCATAGCCCGTATTGTCTCCTGTCTCATTGGCCGATCAATCAGATGATTCCTTGGAGTGGAAATCGCCGAGATCTGCTCTGAACTATCATTCTATAAAGGATACACGTGATTTTTTGGAGTGAAGGGTGGTTTCAATGCAATCCAGATACGTGTGGCACGTTAACGACATGCCGTGAGCAGTGCTGAGCCTTGTGTGTTGTGATACTGATAGTCTTCCTCTGTCTTAGGACTTGTTTGGTTTTGCTAGATGGCAACAGTTGTCATACAAGCCACGGTATCTGAGGTATTTGAATGGTTTTTGCAATTTAGCAGACAGCGTGGTGCCGGGGTGGGTGTTTGTAACAAGGAAGCGAGGGCCATGAGTACTGACTGCACGCTGGCTGAGTTTTGTTGCGAGAAGTGGAACCACGCCCAGTGCAGAAGAAACATGACCTGAGGCACTGACTTCAAGATTTCTTTAATTCCAAGTGAATTTAAAAAAAAAAAAAGAACAAGCATAAAAATAAAAGGAATGATTGGATCATGGAACAGGGACACACAAGATGCAGATGTCAGGCTAGCTGCGTATTGGGGTGTCCTGAGGCTGTAAGAACCGTGTTTCCTCCTCGAATCTGCTTGCCTCCTTGGTGCCAGAAAACTGCTTCCGTATGTGTGCTTTGAGAAGTTAGCATTGTCTCAAAGATACTTGAGAAAATCCCAGGGAAGGCCCTGACTGGCCGCTTGGATCATGTGCCCGCCTCTAGAAAATCCCTGGGCTCTAGGGCTGGAGTTTTCTGATTGGCTTCTCTGGAGTCTCATCACCTGTGGAGTGAGATGCGGGTGGGAGGACGTGTGCAGATAAATGGAGACTGGGGCAGGGGCAGTTTGTCAAAGGAAGAGTTTTGGGGTAGATCCGAAGATGAAACAACATTTAACCAACTGTGAGTTAACCAGCTGTGAGCCGGCTGCGGTTGCTCTGGTTCACGGGTGCTTCCCGTGGCTGGCTGTGTTCCTCCAGTGGCCTGACACTGCCTGGATGTCGTTTGCTGGGGGCGGGAGAGCGCTGTCATGTCCACCTGAGAAGTGCACACCATTCCAAACGTCAGGACTGTCAAGTTCTGTTCATGTAGGCGTCCAGAAAACACAATGCGTTTCGTTCTGCCTGGAGCCTCTCTCTACCCGCACCTGCATCTCTGGCTCTATGACTCAGTTCCTTTGTTTCTTCTTTTAATGTTTTCTAGCAAAAGCCAAAACCAATTTCCTCTTCCTCTGCATTGCCACTGAAGTGTGTGTCTGTCTTATAACACTCAGAATGTTCCGCCTGTAGTTCTGGTTTCTAAGAATGTATACCTTTCTTGGGAAACACGGTACTGTTTTTACATTCTTTTAATCGCTTCACGTTGATTAGCGCAATGCCTGTCGTTGAACGGGGCTTTGCTTCTGGTCAGTCTTCCCTGGACAAGAGTAAGGGGGTAAGGGGGGGAAGTTAGCAAAGTGAACACTCTGGCATCTGGAGTACCTTTTGAGTATGTTTTCCTACGGAACGCGAGTATGAATGTTGGGTAAGAGGCAGAGAGTACAGGGGACAGAAGACTGCCTTGAGAACAGTAGCAGCAGATTCTGTTTCTCCTGGGGGACCCAGGATAGTTGCCTCATCTGGCTCCATTCTCCACAATAATTCCTCCGAGTTGCAGAGCTCAACCTCATGGACTTAACATCAAGCAAGAGTTCTTCTGCATGTCTGTCTGTGTGGCCCACTCAGAAGCAGCAGCTTCTCATTCGCCATCTAACTGTGTATGGTACCTACTGTGTGTCTAACTGTGTATGGAACCTACTGTGTGCTGGGATCTGTGAGGAGCAAATGCAGACACGGCTCTGCCCCCATCCCAGGAGCTCTGCTATTGTGTATGGAGTCTGCTCTGGGGATGCCTCCATGTCTGCATTTCCTTTTCTGTGCAGTGAGGGTAAATGCCACTTCACAGGGCTGCTGGGAAGACGGAAAGATCACATGACTGTACAAGGGCAATTCAAAAAGTTCAGTGGAATTGGAATGAAAGAGGGAAGTTTATTTTGGTGCATATTTTCATGAAATCCATGCATACAAGGGGTTGGCTCACGAAGCTTGCAGCCGTATGGAGCAGATATTTCCCGAATGTTTGTGTTCAAATTGCAAATTATGATGCGATTAATTTGAAGAGGGATGTTTGGCATTATGAACACTTACAATAAGGGATTCTGTAAGAGCTTGCCTGAGAGTGCATTGTCAAATGTAGCTGTGTATAAGCCCATCATGGATTAGAGCCACAATAAACATTGCATTCATTTTTGGTGATGAAAGAAAGCAGCGATGATTGTAGCGGAGAGGGTCCCTTTTTAACCTGGGTTTCAAAACTATGGTATTGGCTCCCAAGGTATCTCTCATCTGTGTTTCAGAAGTTTTGCCTCTCATCGTATAGCCATATCTCATCACCAGCTGATTGAGAGCATCGGTCAGTTCAACCAAGGAAGCCAGGAAGAACTTCCCTGTCGGCCCTCTGTGCCATGACCGATGCTTTGGAAATCAGTCGGTTCCTCACTGCTTCGTCCTGGACAGCAGTTGGTATTCTTTTGTGTGGTCAGGCCATGCCCACATTGTAACAAGTTGGAACATAGCTAGTAAATGTCATTTCTTTTGTAAATCTCAAGTTCCATGGAATCAGGCTGGTGACTGAGGTCATGCCAGAAGCGTCTGAGGCAGTGGTGGTCCTTTTCCTTGAAGAGGAAGGGAGCTACTGATTCCAGGGAACCAGGCAGAGCAGAGGCTAAGAGCCCAGTCTCTGAGGTCTGGCAGGCTGAGGTGGGGATCATCAGGACCGTAGACTAGTCTGTCTATACCCTGAGCTTTAGTAGTGTCCTCTGCGAGGTAGAGTGACAGTGCACAGTTTAGTAAAGATCGAAGGAGATACTGCTTGCAAACTGAGGAGATTCTGTGGTACATGATCCTTGCATGTTCCGCGATTCTAGTCTTGTGTGCACCTGTGACAGTGATGAGCAGGAGCCCTTGAGTTCTGAAGTTGACCGAGTGGTCCTTGTACCTTCTGAATTTCACGACCTTTAGAAAATGGAAGAAGGAACCACATTTGTATGTCTGCTTTGTGACAGACATTGTATGTTATACGCACATACGTATGTTATACGCACATATACATTGTATGTATAGGTTTTCCTGATTCAAAGCATATAGAATACACAATACACACATCTTTTTCTAACTAAAAATACTGAGTGATTTGTTTATCAAAAGAAGAAGTATCAGCATCTCCCAAGTTCTCAGAAAGCTTCATGGAAAAGTGAAGTGAAAAGCTAAGTTTACTTTTCCAAGAATTTTTGACAATGCTGTGTATTTGGTACAGGTACGCACCTAGTAGTAGCACAGAGCTTGAAAAAGTTGAGGGAAAATATATATTATGGAAGAATAACCCATAGGTTTTTTAAAACAATGTTTCCACCAAAGTAGATCTTATGATTGTATTTTCCCATAATCTGTTTCTGGTGTCCTCATATATTCTGTCATTCATAATCTAACACAATTGTGTGCTCGTGGGACCACTGTTGAAATCTTTTGTAATTAAAATGCAGAATTATTTGTTGATCAAAAGAAAAAGTGTGCAGCATCTCCCCAGTTCTCTGAGGGCTGCACGTTATCTCATCTGTTCTGACAATTCAGTGGTTGTGACTTGTAGTCACTGCCAGAGCCTCGCTGTGTAATCCTGTGGAAATGTCCTCAGGTACTGGGACATGCCTGCTGGTCATGGAAGTCACTTCTGTTAAAGAGGGAGGGTTTTACCCGTCTGAATAGATACTGCTGGGGCTCCTCTCACTCCGTGGGTTGGAGATGTGAGCAGGCAGGAAGGGTCATCATCGTGAATCAGTACTTTTCAATGAGACTGTGGATGTAGAGTTGACAGCGGTTTTTGGTTGAAATAAAGGTTGTGGAGTGCAAGCCTGGGTGGCAGATGCTGGCAATAAAGTGTGGAGTTGTTGGGGCCGTTGAGTGTCCATGTGTCCTGTATGGAATGAAAGAGACTTCTCCTTTTGGGATACGTCAGCTGATAATTGATAAGAGAGGAGACAGTTGCTGGAAATGGGCCCCACAGACAAGGTCGCTTCGGGAGCTTCATGGGAAATGAAATTAAAAGATGTTCATTTTGGTGCAAAACACTTTGAAATGCATCCATAATTTTTTTTCTTAATATACATTTTCCATGGACTTTCGAAGGCGCCTCATACGTATGGAATCCAAAAATAAGCATCGATTAAATCAATTTCCACCAACTGTTTGAAGCACCTTTGTCCACATGCGCACAGACACCTCAGGTCCCCCACTCAGACCCAACAGGTCCACCTAAACACACACTACCCCAGACCCCAGCCCAGCACCCAGTGTGTGCTTCATGTCAGCAGAGGCCTTCTTCCCAGGCTGTGCTCACCTTTTTGCCCCGGAGGCAACAGTGGACGTGGTGGGCATGGACGCTGTCCCTGGTGGAAGGGAGACAGCAGGGGAAGGTCTTCAGGAAGGGCCACTTTGCTGCCTGGGTGGAAGGAGAGAGGGAGAGGGCATTAAAGGTGGCTGAGGAAAGGCCAGTGAGACAGGCAAATGCAGCCTCCTACAGGGCCAAGAGAATTTAGCAGAGACGGACACCCTGAGGGATGCCAGACCCTGCCATGGCTCGGAGGATCGAGAGTCCTGGAACTGTTTTTATGTATTTTGTGCAATTATGTCTCTGAAGTCATCCCTAGAAATGAAGCATGAGGCCTGTGCCGCGGCTCAATAGGCTAATCCTCTGCCTTGTGGCACCGGCACACCGGGTTCTAGTCCTGGTCGGGGCGCCAGATTCTGTCCCGGTTGCCCCTCTTCCAGGCCAGCTCTCTGCTGTGGCCCGGGAGTACAGTGGAGGATGGCCCAAGTCCTTGGGCCCTGCACCCATGGGAGACCAGGAGAAGCACCTGGCTCCTGGCTTCGGATCAGCACGATGCGCCGGCCGCAGCAGCCATTGGAGGGTGAACCAATGGCAAAAAGGAAGACCTTTCTCTCTGTCTCTCTCTCTATCTACTCTACCTGTCTGAAAAAAAAAAAAAGAAGCATGAGCCCCCTGAGAGCAGGCCCCAGGGTTGGTTGGTTTCAGGACTCAGAGTCTGGCAGGCAGGCGTAGTGGAGAGCAGTAAATGTATTTTCCAGGTATGAGCAAACGAATGAGGGCGTAAATGGATGCTGAGCTTCACACAGCAGATTAACATCTATAAACAATGAAAATGACAGGGTGTTAAATAATCGGACAGTGGCAAAGTGGGGCACAAGAAACCTTTCTGGGTACGTGGTGGCCATGGTGGTTCAGGAGATAGCCTCCGTGTATTTCCCTACGGGTAGGAACGAAGTGAGAAAGAAAGTGAGGAAAGAGGCAAAGGAAGAAGCGCACTTCTCTGATTTGGCCTCACGTTTTCCAGGCCTTGACCCCATCACGCGAGATGTCCAGCATAGGCAATTCTGGGGATGGAGAGTGGACTGCATGGGTGGTTCCTTGTCCGGTGGTACAAGTGTTCTGCATCTGCAGTGTGGTACCGGCTCACCTGTGTGAACGTGCTGACAGATGTGGGCTTGCACCCAGTGTAGTGTGGGAACCGTGCTGCAGGTTCAGTGTTCGTGTGGTGCAATGCAATCCCCACATTCGTCTGTGAGTTAGGAGTAGGTGAGGTCACCAGGGAGCCTCCATGGTGGCCCTGAGGCTTTTCAGGAAGAGGAAGAGAGACTGGAGCCAGCACCTTTGCTGTGTCTCACCACTGGCTGCCCTCCACTAAGGTGTGAAGCAGTAGGAAGGCCCTGACCAGACGCCAATGCTGTGTTCCTGGAAGTCCCAGCCTGCGGATCTGGGAGACAAGTAAACCTCTGTTCTTTATAAACTAGCGGATCATCAGTCAAGGGTTTAGTTACTGCAACAGCAAATGAGCTACAAAAAATCACAAAATCAGCAGACCAGTTTCTTTCCGTGGAAAAACATGTTGAACCTCATGCATACAGTTTTTTCATTACAGGCGTTTTCCATGAACTTCTTGAAGAGCCTCATGTAACAGCCATCAGTACCAGCGATGCTGTGGTGGTGACAAAGCTGGATGAAATGTGGCCTTTGAGGTCACTGTAGTCAGAGGTGTGGCTACCTGGGCATGGAAGGATGTCTTCTTTCCGGTTGTGCGTGTGTAGTTGGACAGATGTTTGTATGTGTCTGCTTTGTCTTTTGGACGGGTTTGCCCTTTCCAGACATTTAATGTGTATGTCTAGCACAGTGCCTGGTTGCTCGTAGGTTCCCTTTAAAAATTGGCTCCATAGGGACCCAGTGTCTCTGGTATCCAGAATGTGGAAAGACAGACTCTGAATTCAGGCATCAATGGATGAGAAGTGCTCTGTATTGAATCCAGCTATTTTTTTTTTTTCGTCCTTGGTAATATTATTCTTACTTTGAGGCACTGGGACATTGTGAGAAGCTTCCCAGAGCCTTCAGAATTATAATTTAAATCTTTCATCCCTCCAGAATTCAGGACATTTAATTTATCACGATTCATGAAAGACCAGTAATAAACCCCGTCTTTATTTAAACGTGGGCGGTGTCGACATCCCGCGGTAGGAATGGGGGCCCTTTATCAATGCTCTCCATCTACTTATCATGGATCCTGCGTGTGTACAAAAAGCCATCTCTGACAGTCGGGGGGAGATTTTATTAACTAAGGGTTCATTTGTTCTTCAAGTGACACTATCTCTTTGGAACTACCAGATGTTGTTCAAACCGTGCTGGCTCTCCTGCTATTCAGATGGTGGCGCATGCTGAACGTGTTGAATAAATATCGGGCGCTGTCCATGGTCATCTTAAAGAAAT
Organism: Sylvilagus floridanus; assembly: GCA_949820135.1. Lineage (NCBI taxonomy): Eukaryota > Metazoa > Chordata > Mammalia > Lagomorpha > Leporidae > Sylvilagus > Sylvilagus floridanus. The sequence goes on along the minus strand of OX463234.1, from coordinate 44,076,966 downwards.
GTGACAAAATGAAAACGTGTTGCCTCAGAGGTCTCATTCGTTCCCAGGAAGTCCGTGGCGCGTCGAGGCCCCGGAAGACGAGAGGCAAATCTGCCATTTGCTGGCTGCTCCTTGGGAGGTGTTCTTGTCCTTCCTCAGATTCTGTTTGCGATGAATCGATACAGGAGCTGCAGCAGCAGGTGTTGAAAGGCTGGTGTGGCAGCCTTATGGAATTGCTCTTGTTATAATTGCCCAGTATAGACAATTAAATGTATTGTGGGCGTCTTCCCCAGAGATGTGCATTTAAGAGTGGCAGAAAGTAGAAGCACATTTCTTATGACTCGGCCCTAATGGGGCTGACCGTGCTGGTGCCACACCTTGGCCGTGCTAAGCTTCGGCAAGACTGGAGGCTGTCTCCTGAAGAGGAGGAGACAGGATTTCACTTTAACTGGATGATCACAGAGCTGAGATTTTGTCATCCATTGTGGAACCACGTATTAAATATTTATAATATAAAAGAAGTGGGAGAGAGCAGTCTGTCAAAACAGACATTCTGGAATCGCTGGTCCTCCCTATGTGGATGATGCCTGACATCCTTGAATTAAGATTAAAATGAGGATATAAAGCAGAATTTGCTTTCGCAGTGGGGGGAAAGCTTCTGAATGCCTTGATAATAATTGCTAATAATTACACTCAGATCGTATTACATCAAGAGATTGAGATGTGAATCAGACTGGGGCAGTGAGATTTCACAATAACAGCCACAATTTCTCTAATTTATTACATTGTCATCCGTCTTGTGATTTAAAATCCTTTTTCACAGTCTTCGGTAATATATGGAATTATTAAAAAGTTGGTGACGGTCTTGTTCGGAGATGCTGAAAGAGAGGCAGTGTTTCTGGGGGTGTTGCCACAGTCCTATTGAAAGCGTAGTTGAGTACCGCTGATTAATTCCCATTCTCTCTCTGATGAAAAGAAGGGAAAGTGTCCCCTTCTACCGAGTGTCTCATTGCAAACCTGCAGCCTAGGAATTGCATAAGCATTTTCCGTCTTCAGTATAAATTGATTTGGTGTGAAAAATCTCACACAATTTCATTTCAAGGCAGTGTATTATTTGGTGGCGCAGGACAAATGGAGAGAAGTAGGTTTTCGGCTAATTTATTGGGCGTTTTAAGATGGTGTATTCTGCACGGTGGGGTGTTAAGGACCTCACCCTGCTCCCACAACTGTGTATTGTGCAAGCCATGCCCAACTCATCTTAATTAAATTCCTTCTTTGGAAACCTCATTTTTGCTCATGGGATATGTTGCTGTCACTGTGAGGCGTTATCTGGGAACAGTGAGATGTATTTTCCATAAATTGAGCCCTTTTATTTCTCTTTTTAGGACTCATATAAATATGAGTCACTTAAAATTAATGTTATTATGTACTCCAAATCAGTGCTTTACAAGTCTTTAAAAAAAATGACTTTTGCCTGAAGGCCTGGGCAGTGTGTGATAGAGGTGGGAAAGAATGAGCCGGTGTGTTGGGTTAGTGGTGAGTGAAATGACTCGATGTGGCTCATCCCCACCTCCCATTGTTAGATGCAACCAGGGAAAGGATTTTGCAAATCTGGAATGAGTAAGAGTCTTACAGAGCATGCTGCCATCAGCCCCGTGCCATCTTCTCTTTTAGGAGAAGGGAGTTTACATTTTCTAAGGAAACACAGCGTTTCTGTCCTGGAAGTGGGCAACCTCTTGAATCCTACAGCTTCAGCCACCTGCCTCGTTGAAAGGACTTAGGGGTATCAGCTGCCTCATGGAGAACTTTGCCATGACCTTCAAAAGTTTTGCCTGCAAATTGACACATGGGCCTGTGGGGCTGTGGTCCTGGGGACATGGCAGCTGTCACGTCAGCATCTAAATAAATTTGTGCTTTACAACCAGAAGTGACTAATTAAACAAAGCCAAGCACCCAGACAGAGGAATGCTTGCTCTCTGTCCCCCCCCCCCCCCCCGAAGAGTGTCCGCAAAGATGACTCTTGTGTGTTTAAGCCCTCTGCCTGTTCCATCTTCAAGCCCACTGACTGCTGCATTCCAACCATGCTGTTCTTCACCTGCCCTCACAGAATCTGGCTCCTTCTAAGTGGCGTGTCATAGACATGGCATGCTCTCTTCCTGCTTCGTCGGAAGTCTTTGCCTAGTTAGCTTTCTCTTGTCTTCTGTCAGGGCTCCAAATGCCACTTCCCCTGGGGACGCCTCTCCTGGACTCTCACCCAACTCCACCTGCGTGGAACAGCTGAGTATGTGAGGCTGGACAGCCCCCTGGTGTTGAAAGAACAGTGAAGGGTGCAGAGGGATGGGAGTGGAAGACAGGGGACACACTGAGGGGATGATCAGGAGCAGGGAGAGATGCTAGCCTTGCACACAGGAACTTGGGGTTATCCTTGTTTCAGATAGGGAATTGCTGTGTTTCCAAAATGGGTAGTCTGGGTTTCTGTTTTGAGAGTAGATTCTAAAGGGACCCAGTGCAGTCATGATTGGCTGATGTCTTTATCCTCTATGAACTACAGGCTGCAGTAGTATCTGTCACCTTCGCTGAATTCCCAGGGTCAAGCCCAGTGCTCAGCATGTCATTGTTCAATATAAATATTCAGTATACATTTAATGCGAAAGAATAAAACAAATAGAGGGCACATCGTGATGATGGTCTTTGGCGTTTGTCCCTTGGAGGCATGAGCTGTTGAGGGCCAAAGTGGAAATCTCATGCTTGGGACACTGGTTGTATCTGTCTATTGTAACACCCCTTGCAACCACCGTCGTAGGGGGAGTTGTGTATCTGTTAGTAGGTGAAGCTGTTCTTAATTAGTCCTATTTCGATTTGTAATCTGCTAACCTCGATACTTCGAACAAAAAGAAATCGGATGCTAGTTTGCAAGACTTCTCTCCATATAAGGGAAATGTGTCATGCCCAGGATAATGCCTGAACATGATACTGTAGGTGCGAGGATGATGATTGGCGGGGCCAGGGCTTGTCCATGGCAGACCTGGGTGTTGCGCTCTGCTGGATAAATGATCTGTGTTTTCAGAATTAATGTGCGTGCATTCCAAAGTACAGATTTACCTGGTAGTCTGTAACTACTCAGTAGAACTGTTACAGTCTAGAAAATAAATGTTTTTCAAAATTAGAGTGTGTACCAAATATGTATGTATTCAGTAGGCTGTAACAGTTACCAAGAAACCTTCCCAGTTTTTAGTGTATCAGGTTGACATCTGGATGGGACTTTAATGTTGTTTTGAATATAAACATTGTGTAAAAGAAGATGTGTGATTTTTTGGAAGGGTGAGAAGTTGTCATGTAGAAAATCAATTTTAGAACGAAAAGTCAATCCAGTTGTAGAATCTATCTTTGCTATCCTCCTTGCCTTTTCCTTTCTCTTCTTTCCCTTTTCTGTTTTTTTTTTTTTTCTTTACAAGTTTCTGGAAGATAGCTAATGAAACTAGGGAGAGTTTTAAAATAATTTAATTGTTGATAATATAATAGGGTTTCCTAAGTGACAAGTGAGTAGGACTCTAAATAGGTGAATAGGTTGACTTTCTAGTTTCTAATTACATTACTTTGAGAAGTCCAAAAACTGGATGTTGGTGATGATTACAGGAGAGTACCCAGAATGTGTTGATCAATGAATATGTGAGGGTCAGACGTTGTGGTGCAGTGGGTCACAACACTGGCGTCTCACACTGGAATGCTGGGCTGAATGCTCTGTCCAGTCCCGCTGCCTACTGATGTGCCAGGGAAGCCAGCAGACGATGGCCCAGGATCTCGGGACCCAGACGGAGTTGCACCTCCTGGATTTTGGGCCTGGCTCAGGCCTGGCTGTTGCAGCCATGCAGGGAGTGAACAGAATGGTGGGAAAACCCCTCCAGCCTCCCTTTGCTGCCTCTCTCTCTCCCTGCCTTTCCCTCAATCTCTCTGTTTACCTCTGCCTCTCAAGTAAATAAATCTTTTTTAAAAATTAAGTTTGTGGTAAAATGAAACAGCAACATGCATTTCTTTTGGTACCAAAATATTTCGAAACCCACTCACATTTTTTTCTTTTTTTCTTTCTTTTATTTATTTATTTATTTATTTTTTTGACAGGCAGAGTTAGACAGTGAGAGAAAGGTCTTCCTTTTCCATTGGTTCACCCCCCCAAATGGCCGCTATGGCCGGCACCCTGCGCCGATCTGGAGCCAGGTGCCTCCTCCTGGTCTCCCATGTGGGTGCAGGGCCCAAGCACTTGGGCCATCCTTCACTGCCTTCCCGGTCCACAGCAGAGAGCTGGACAGGAAGAGGAGCGACGGGGACAGAACTGGCGCCCCAACTGGGACTAGAACCTGGGGTACTGGCGCCGCAGGCGGAGGATTAGCCTAGTGAGCCACGGCGCTGGCCTCACATTTTTTTCTTAGTCTGTATTTTCCATGAACTTTCTGAGTCCCTCTTTTACATCAGTGCAGTGTGCTGAAGTCAAATAAAGGCCAGGAGTATTTACACCAGCCGTCTAGCTCTGTGACACAACAGTGATCGTTGTAGAAATGACTACGAGGTCACCTCTCTGTTAGGAGTCAGGATTTTTAATTCCCATCATCACTCAAGTTCAGCTGCAGCATAACTGAGATTGGCAGCAGGTATGGAGGATTGGATTCTAAGATGTGTGGCATTGTAGTAAAGAGCTTGTGGCTCTGATCTTGGGCCAGTGTGTTAACTGCTCTGAGACTGGTTTGACTTACCTGTAAAATGGGTGCAATGTTAGTACCCACTTCAGAAGGTTCTTACGAATAAACAAGTACCCACAAATCATTTGCTTTTTTTGTTTTTTAGCGCACATCCCAAATAACTAATGGATGTTTCCAGCCTTTGTCTATGATCATCAAAACATGGAGCTGGCCTACTGCAGAGCAGGAAGTAGGAGTGGCAAGATTAATGCAGTGCAGGTTCTCAGAGGGTTTTTTTTTTTAATTTTTATTTTTTATCCATTTTGGTTGTAAATGAACAGACACGTATCTGGATGTTTCACGAAGAGGTTGTAAGTGGTTGTGTAAGTTTCTAGACTCCTGCAATCACTGATAAATACAAGTTAGTCAGTGGCCCTGATTCTGGAACTCCCCTCTTGGAGTCATGTGGGACAGCAGTTTCTTTTTCTTTTTGTTTTTTTTTTTGATAGGCAGGTTTAGAGAGAGAGAGAGAGACAGCTGGCGCGCTGCACCAATCCGAAGCCAGGAGCCAGGTGCTTCCTCCTGGTCTCCCATATGGGTGCAGGGCCCAAGCACTTGGGCCATTCACCACTGGCTTCATGGACCACAGCAGAAAGCTGGACTGGAAGAGCAGCAACCGGGACAGAATCCGGCACCCCAACCGGGACTAGAACCCGGGGTACTGGTGCCGCAGGTGGAGGATTAGCCTAGTGAGCCACGGTGCTGGTCTAGCATTTTCTGATATGCCCTTGCAGCTTTGTGTTCTGCCCAAGTTGCTCTTTTTTGCATTTACAGTTGAGAAGGTTAACCATGTTGAGTTGCACAAGTCATTGTGGACCTCATTTTTTTTTTCTTCTTTGCCTTTGTGACTGTCTCCTTGAGCTCGGCACCTTTGGGTAAGTCCCTGAAACCCCTGGTTGAATGTTGGCCTCTATGTGGTACACCCTCTGGCAGGTTCATTGGGGTTTTGTCATGGGTTTAATGTCACTTGCACAGTTAGACTACAGTGAGCCTAAAGGAGCCCTCTGCATCAGAACACTGTTTCCCCAGCCCCTGGTGCAGTACCTAGGGCCGAGTTGATACTCAAGAGGTTGTTGTGTCCCCTCCTTGTGACTCTGTCTCTCTGAATTATTTCTGGCCCGTGGCACAGTGACTTCCCGGACATTCTCAGCGTCTTGGGCGATGTGCCTAAGAGGAGCAGTCATTGTTGACATGACTCCCAAGTGACATTTCCTGGAAGCTCAGCATTGGCCCGGGTCCTGGGCATTTCACATCAGAGTTTCACAGTGTTCGTAGCAATCCTTTGAAGTCTGTCTCATTATTTGCCCCACCTATCAAAGGAGACACTGAGGTTCAGAAAGAAGAACTTGCCCCACCCTAGTTCAGACAGATGATAAATAATAGTCAAGCAGTGGTGGTTTGGTTCAACTGTTAAGTCACTGCTTGGGATGTCCCATGTTGCAGTGCTTGGATTCAGTGCCCACTTCTGCTTCCAGTATGTCCTGATGCTGCACAGCCTGGGAGGCAGCAGGAGGTGGTTCAAGTAGTTGGGTCCTTGCCACTTCACAGGAGACCTGCATTTAGTTCTTGGCTTTAGCCTGATGCAGTTCTGGCTCATGTGGCCTTTTGGGGTGTGAATGACTTGATGGGTTATCTGTGTGTCTTTATGTCTGTGTCTCTCTCTCCCTTCCAAAAAAGAGGCAATTAAAATAAGCTCTGTGAACCTAGAACCCAGAGCTCCTCACCTCTCTTTTACCTGTCTTCCAAGGAAAGTATTATTATTATAATTATTTACAGGCAGAGTTAGACAGTGAGAGAGAGAGAGAGAGACAGAGAGGAAGGTCTTCCTTTTTCTGTTGGTTCACCCCCAAAATGGCCACTCAGGCCGGTGCGCTGCGCCTATCCAAAGCCAGGAGCCAGGTGCTTCTTCCTGGTCTCCCATGCGGGTGCAGGGCCCAAGCACTTGGGCCATCCTCCACTGCCTTCCCGGGCCACAGCAGAGAGCTAGACTGGAAGAGCAGCAACCGGGACAGAACTGGCGCCCCATCTGGGACCAGAACCCAGAGTGTCGGCATCGCAGGCGGAGGATTAGCCTAGTGAGCCATGGTGCCGGCCCCAAGGAAAATATTATAAGTAATGGGTAAACTAATAAGGAGATAACTTCAGGAAACAAGTAGCACATAGGAATTAGGAATGTCCTGGTGTTGCATAAATTTCTGGGAACCAGCGTAGTAATTCCACATTCTTTGTGGAAGTCACAGTATCACAGTTGGCATAGATAACACCTCTTACTGGAGCAGTTAAGCTAAAATGCAACATACGCGAGTCACGCAGGATTCAGGGAACAGGTACCATCCCTCATGGAATTGTGGCTCCAGTGCAGGAGCTGGTCCTGTATTTCAGCATGACTGCAGACCTGTGTTCACATGGGATGGTTCCTGGGGTTTATCCTACATAATGCACTCACATCTCATTATTCCCATCCTAAGCAACACAGCCCCACTGCAGGCTGGAACAAAGTGCAATCACAGTTCTGTGATGCAGCTTCAACATACAGCTTCAGTGTTTATTCCTCCCCATCTTCTGAGTTGTTCTTGCTGTCGTCGTGTTGGGCATTTTCATCCGGGTCACCACCATCTTTTGCTACAGTAGCCTGATAACTGGCCTCCAGGTCACCCTGTCTGTCTCTATTTTTTAAAATAACCTTCAAGCTCATCCTTTAAGCAGCTACAATGCTTTTTAAGGAAGACACCTAGCATTTTACCCCACCGCTCAAAGCTATGCATTACCCTTCAGATACAGCTCAGCTTTTGTGTGTTGTGATTTCAGAGCCTTTCAGAAGCCAGCTCCTTCCAATTTCTGAGCTCATCATTCTGCACTCAGCCCACAACGGCTACGTTCAGGGGCTCTCTCTCAACTGCAGCTGTTTGCAGCTCCACCCAGAACATTCTTCCCCTCCTTCCTTCCCTTACTCATGTGGTTTCTACTTCTTCCCTGGAAGTCCTCTTGTCATGCTGCCCCACCTCCCACCAGCCCCAAGCTCAATATCCCACCCATCATTGCATCCACTGTTGGTGCTTCTAGTCTCTTACATCTTCTGTCTTCTCAGAAGACTGTAGTCTTGCTGAGGGTCAGAACCAGGAATCTGCTGTTGACCTTCATTGTGAATGGACAGAGCAGCACCAAGACAGTGGAGTGTTTGTTAAAACGTCATCTACATAGGGAGCACAGTCTGTTGTGTCTAATGAAAATGTGTGCATGACACTGGCCCAACCACAGTGCATGTGACATGGTATTTTTCAGCCATGAAAAAGAAATCTGGGAGAGGCAGAGGGTGGGGAGTATCATTATGGGCTTAAAATTGTGGGTATGAAATACATGATATCTGGTCTCTATATAAATTTTAAAAGCATTCTGGCCCTTTGGGATAGCATAGTTGAACCTGGAGGACATTGTTTTAAATGAAGTCAGATACAGAAAGACAAATACTGCATGCTGTCACTTACATGTGGAAGATAAAACAGACAAATTCATAGAATCAGTGGTTGCCTAGGGCTGGAGGTTGGGGAAATGGGGAGACATTGGTCAAAAAGTGGAAGTTTATGAGAGTCAGATGAGCAGTTTCCTGTGCAGCCTGGGTGGTACTCACTGCACCGTGCATGCATGAATCATGTGGTACGCCTTGAATATATTCAGTCTTTGTCCATTAGGGATTTAAAAAATTAATAGACTTTTGCAACAAGGAGGGTCAACAGCAGTGGCAACTGAACCCTGCCCCATGTAGAAAGGACGTAAAACAAATGCAAGTAGCCAGAGCCCCCTCCCCCCAAATGTCCAACAACTTCCTCCTCATCCTCAGCTGCAAGCCCTACTCTCTGGGGGAAGAAAAGGGCCAGAAAGAAGTACAAACAGGGCTCTCGGGATAAGGCAGTTCATGCTGTGGTCACAAATAATCCTCAATCTGAGTGTCTTAAAAGAACAGCCCGCTCACCCCCAGCCCGCCACTGTCTCCTGTCTGTTGTTGCTGGCCAGAAGTGCTACTCCGTTCTTCAGTCAGGATCACTGGCTCCACCTTCAAGCATCTGCAGGTCCCAGGACAGAGAAATCGGGAAGACAGTTGCTCTCTGGCTCGTAAAGCTTCCACCACTTGAGTGACACGTGTCCGCTCTCTTCACAGCACCAGCCAGAGCCAGGGTGCAAGAAGGCATGGAAACAATGTCCTCACTTTCCCTGATGGATAAAGAGAAACTGTTTTTTGGTGAATAGCAACTAAAATCTGGTACCACTAGCTATTGAGCCCCAAGACAGGCCCATGGCACCACGGAACACAGTAACCCCACCCACATCTAGACTTTCAATGTGGCCGTGCTGGAAGCGATACCTTTAAGATGTGAAGTCACAGTGTTTTCATCCTCAGCGATCTCACCGAAGAATTTCCTGGCTAGACACGCCGCCATTGATAAGATTATTTTTTAAGTTCTCTTCCCATTCACCGCTTTACTGAAATAGTGGGTCCCTCTGTCTGTAGACCCCTTTGTCAGTTAATGTGCAATGAATTTTCATTTTCACATCTTGTCTTCTTATGAATTGAAACGTGCTTATCCACATATCCGCTTGTTTCTCGTTTGAGGGGACACTGACGGGGCTCACTTGGAGTCTTTACCTCCGTCTGCAGTGCATGGTGCGTCAGTATTCCGTTCCACTTTCCAGCTTCACTATTCTTGGTACTCTCATCTATATGGGAAATGGGATCTGTGTTTGACAAGCGTGCTTACCCTTTGCTTACTGTTTTAATAAAAATTTCTATCACCGTTTTTATCTCCAGTAGCAGTCGAGGCACTATTTGATATTGAGATGCTAGATTTCATGGACTTTGAAATATTTCCTCCGTATCTTTTTTGGCAAGTCTTTGAACATAGACGACAAAAAATTGACATGTTGCAGATGAATTTGCAGACTCTAAGTTAAGTAATGACTACCTGTCCCAGTTTAAATTGTGTTCTAGGATTGAAACATTATATTACGCAGTCAAATCACTGAAATTAATGGTCAGACTGTTCTCTAACTGCATGAGTTTGCCTTGAGACGGATGCTCTATTAAATCAGAGGGCTGTCCAGAGTCCCCTGCCTTGCCTTTGGTTTGGGGATGATGTCTTCCCAGCCTTGGCGATTCTGTAACCTGCGTGCTACTTTCAGTGAGGCATGATGAACAGCGGCTTCTCACTTCACAAGTTCCATTCAGGTACAGAATCTGACCGGATTCTGCTTGTCTTCTGAGTCCAAGGGTGGTTGTCCTAAGCACAGAGATGGGAAAGTGAAGCTGGCAAGTTGTGGGCCTGACCCAGGTTTGCTTGGCGCTTCTTTGCCAGGACCTCTTCTTCGATAGACTTCCTGCTCATTCCAGAATCTTCCTGAATTCCCCTGCTGAAAGAGGCCTTTCTTTACCATTCCAGCAATAGAAAGACTCCTGCTCTTGTTAATTGTTCTGCCTCACTTTCTTATTTACATCTATATGACTTTAAAAATCTTTTGAAATCCATTTGAAAGGCAGAGATAGGTGCAGAGTGAAAACCAGAGACAGATCTTCCGCCCACTGGTTCAGTCCCCAGATGCCTGCAGTGGTCACAGGTACAGCAGGCTGATACCAGGCCAGGAACACAGGACTCCATCAGGCCTTTCCATGTGGGTGGCAGGAATCCCAGCACCTGCGTTATTCCCCGCTGCCTCCCAGCTCTGCCTTAGCCGGAACATGCATCAGCAATGGAGGGACCAGGACTCACATGAGGCATTCTGATGTGGGATGTGGGCGTTCCCAGTGGCATCCTGATCCCTGTACCAAATGCCTTCCCCCGTGTTGTATTCTTAGCACTTGGTATTTTTTCAGTGTTATTCCTCTTTGTGTACTTACCGGCTTTCATTGTCCATTAGAATACTGTGGGTCTTTAGTGCCACATCCCAGCATGCAACAGTGCCTGGAACCCAGATGACATTAAAAGAAATTAATGATGTTTGCGTAGCTCGCTCATTTACTCTCCGTATCTCTCTCTGGCTTACATTGAGACATAACTACTGAACTGCTTTATATAAGGCAGTGAGTTAAACCTTAAAGATTTCATGGGCCGACCTCACTACATAAGGTCTTTGACAGTTCAGCTTTACAGGTAAAATAGCACGTACTGGTTACCTACTGCCGTGTTCCAAGTCACCCCCAGTGTTACTGTCTTGAAGCCCCAAAGCATTTCCTACCAGTTTGTGAAGTGTGGGAATCTGAAAATGGGTCCTCTGGGGGTCCTGGCTGAGGGTCCCTGGTGAGGTTTTTTTTTCAGCTTGGGCTGGGGCAGCAGTAGATGAGGCTGGAGGCATGCTTCTACACTTCCACGTGTAGATGTTGGCAGGCCCCAATGTCCTCCACCACATGAGTCTCTGCACAGGTTGTCCTATGGCCCTGAAGACATGAAAGGTGTCTTTTCCCAAAGTGAGCTGAGCTCAGAGAGGAAGAGAGAGAGCCAAAGATGGAAGCTACAGACTTTTATGACCTAATCTGAGCGATGTGCCATTCTTGGGCTGTGTTCTGTTGGTCACAGGAGCCATTTCTGTTACAATGTGGGAGGAGCCAATGGTCCAAGTGCAAGGGCGTGGGTCCAGCAGGTGGACATCATGTGGGAGCCTCTCGGAGGCAGTGCTACCATGGCTCTGGCTCAGATCCTCCGAGCAGAGTCTTCCAGCTACTGAGTGCTATCGTGATTAAGAACTCAGATTCTGGGGCCAGCAGCCCTGCTGTAAAGTCCTTCCTCTACTTTTGGTAGCCATGGAAAATGGGGGTTTCGCCTTGCTGGGCCCAGCGTCCTCCTCTGAAAGGTAATGGCTGGCTCAGAGAATGACATCAGTGAGTTTCCGTGAAGCTCACAGGAGAGCGTCTGCCACGCGGGCATCACTTAAGCAATGCTGTTTGTTCCAATGGGAATTATCCCACGGCTGACAACTGTTGGCGTGGTTGGAGCTCTGCGTGGCTGCCCTTGAGAAGGTGGGACGCTCTGGGCTGAGGTCAGTCTGAACTTCCTTCGGCTGGCTGCAGTCAGGTCCAGTAGCCACTACGCAGACAAATTGCATTTATTTTCACAGGGGCTTTACAGACTGTTATTTGTGTGGTGTCTGTATGTGTTTTCTGGGGGTCCCTGGCCTGCATGCTCAGCACATCGTCACGGGAGCAGTCGGCCCCGTCTGGCTCTCCCGAGGCCACGGGAGCAGCTGCCCAGTGGCTGAATTCCACGGCGGGTTTGTGAAGTTCGCTTTGAGCAGATTTTTCATGTCTTCCCTATTTATATCTTTTCAAATCCAATCTCCTTCAATCAATTCTAATCCTCTAATGTGTTTGCTATAAGTACTGTACAATTCACTTGTCCTCAATAATAAAATTCATTTTGGTGTGCGGCCTGCCGGTAATTTGTTTGAGAAGAAGTCATTAGGAAATCCTTGCATTCTCTTCTGATTTAGAGGACGACCTTCAGTATTGATAGCGTTTTGTTGTCATGCGCTTGAGGTATTCTTTCATGACTGACAGTGCCGATTAAATAATGGGCCACAGAGCCATGTGCTCAAATGAAATCTGACTACACTAATTCCGTTATATATTAGGAAACTCAAGTGTTCTGCAAGGACACAATTTCATTGACCATGGATTTATTTTTCCAGTTTGCACAAATCATCCCTACTGTGTCTAGCACCCTCTTCTCCCTTCACTGTAAAATGCATGCTCATTGTGAGAGTGAGTGTTTTCATTGCACTGCTCTACACATCCGCTGCGTAAACAAAGGGTCATAGTCCAAGGTTCTCTTGGAAGAAGTCGAAGTAAATCCAATGGAGAAGTTCCCGCAGTCAAGAAATGCATTACTGACCGAGCTTAAGCTCGGATAAGGCTCACAAGGCTATATAGCTCACGCTGGAATACATACAAGTACATGTGATATTAATGTCCATACACCTACATCAAATATGTATGTTTAATGGGAAAACCAAACATCAAGAACATGTTTTATTGTTTTCCTTGTATCTCCACAGCCCATGAAGACAAAGCTCCTTTTTGTTGAGACTTGGCTAAAAATTATCAGTCATATGTAGATTACGCAATATGTGCCAACTTCCTACTCATGGAAAGTTATAGCAGATGGTGGAATTTATGTGCCATGTGGCATTTGTTTAAGTGTGGAAATAGCTAATATTTTTTCCTCGATTATTATAACTATTTTACTTTTGAAGACTCGGTGGACTTTGAAACGCCGCCGCAGTGAAGGGTGGGATGGGGAGGGGGAGGAGAGGTTTTCTACAGTTAGATGTGAAGTTTGCAGTGCCTTTGATTGAATGACTGTTAGAGCTCATTAATCGGGGACCCTGAGCACCCGTTTTCAAGATAGTGTCGTTGTATTCTAAATATAGACTCCTCCTGGAACCTTCACAGGAGAAGGCCCTATTCAGATCACTGTGCACTGTGGATTGGCCTTTATCCTACAAAGGACTAGAATTCACATTTGCGAGTTTGTGGGTCCCTGGGGAGAGACATCTTGGAGTCAACATCATTTCAGGCTTGTAGCGCATAATTTGTTTTGATAACTACAAACAAAAGGGGTCTATTCCCGAAAGGCTTCTTTGGAAATTGTCAGAGGCTCTTCCCCTTAATAATGTGAGCTGCTGCTCTAAGGGGAGCCAGAGCATGGCTGGAGATAAGGGGAGGGTGGAGGAAGCTGCAGGCAATGCTAGGGAGGGTCTAACCCTGGGAGCCTGTTCTTCCAGGAGTCGATGGCGGGCCAGCGGCCGTGATCTATGGCAGAGACCCTGCATGCTAAGTGACTTCTGTGTTATGTATGTTTCAAATGCACTCTGTTTCCTGATGTGGGTCATTCTACTTTGATGAAATAGGAGGCGGGGGTGCGTGTGGTAGGGCAGAGAGGCAAGGAGGAGCGGGTTCGATCGAGAGCATCGAGGACCTATTGGCTGTGCGTGCGTAATCTCCTTATGGAGAATCCTGGGCTTCTCCTGAGCCCCCTGGGGGTGGCCATGGCTCTGTGATTGATTGAGCAGGGGGAATGGATTGGTTAGGAAATATTTATTACACAGAGTCAAGAGGAGCGCATTGAGGGATTACTGCCCCCTTTGCAGAGTCTTGGTAACTCTACCCTGAATAAATGCAGAAACCAGGATATGGAAAAACCATGCGTCCTTGCCCTGGGCGGGTGCGGGGGTCTGACTGAGGATGGTTTTTCCTTCCTCAGCTTTATTTTTTGCTATGATTATGACAGTCATTACCAGTTTGTACAGACAACACAGCTCTGTGCCTCATCCCCAGTAACAGCTTGGTGCGTGTCTTCTACATTTGTTGCAGCTTTGCATGGCATGAACAAATACGTACAAATGAAAGAATAAGTGTGTTTTTCTGAAAATAGACTCCTGACACTTTTTTTTTTTTTTGGACAGGCAGAGTTAGACAGTGAGAGAGAGAGACAGAGAGAAAGGTCTTCCTTTTTCAATGGTTCATCCCCACCCCCCCCCAAGTGGCCGCTAAGGCCTGTGCATTGCGCCGATCCAAAGCCAGGAGCCAGGTGCCTCCTCCTGGTCTCCCATGGGGTGTAGGGCCCAAGGACTAGGGCCATCCTCCACTGCACTCCCGGGCCACAGCAGAGAGCTGGCCTGGAAGAGGGGCAAATGGGACAGAATCTGGCGCCCCAACCAGAACTAGAACCTGGGGTGCGGGTGCCGCAGGTGGAGGATTAGCCAAGTGAGCCGTGGCACCAGCCACATTTCTTTTTTTTTTTTTTTTGGTCTCTTCATTTATCAGGATATAAAGGTCTATATCCTTATAAAATGTCGCATCATATCCCATTGTGGGAAAGTGATGTCATGTATTTAAATGGTTTGTGCCTCTCTTTGATTTCATAATGTGTATTTTTAAGCAATTAATCTGCATCAGGTGAGGTACAAAACCAGCTCATGACACTCTCCAAGTGGTCTAAGATCTAGTGATGGATTTTGCACATTTTCTTTAATGAGCATGTGCTCCTTGAAAAATGTTAAAGGTTGAAAAAGGGTTTCAATCCATTAGGAGAATTTAAGCAGTACACATGCAAACAAGCGTGTGTCACTGTTACTGAACTCCTACCTAGTAGACACTGCCGTCTGATGTGATGGAGAGAGAGAGAGGAGGGGAGATAGAAAGCTAGATGGTATAGATATGATCATTGATGAACTCATTTAATTCATGACCACAATGTTTAGTGTGAACCGTGCAGAAGCAGGTGTCAGTCTGGCCTTTCCCCTGCATTTCCGGCCGGCACTGTGGCTCAATAGGCTAATCCTCCACCTGCAGGGCTGGCACACCGGGTTCTAGTCCCGGTCGGGGCGCTGGATTCTGTCCTGGTTGCCCCTCTTCCAGGCCAGCTCTCTGCTGTGGCCCGGGAGTGCAGTGGAGGATGGCCCAGGTGCTTGGACCCTGCACCCCATGGGAGACCAGGAGAGGCACCTGGCTCCTGGCTTCGGATCAGCACTGTGTGCCAGCTGCGGCAGCCATTGGAGGGTGAAGCAATGGCAAAGGAAGACCTTTCTCTCTGTCTCTCTCTCTCTCTCACTGTCCACTCCGCCTGTCCAAAAAACAAAAAAACAAAACAAAAAAAACCTTCCCCTGCATTCCACATCTTCCCGCTTTGGTCTCCATGTCTGTTCGTTCAGTAAATATTTAGTGCCCACTGTGCTCCTGACGTTCTTTGGTGTGCTGAAGAACGTAAATGCTCACCGTTCACAGAGCAGGTGGATGCTCAGCTCGTTGCAGAAGCAGTGTGGGGTTGCACTACCCCCCTGACCCGTGCAGCTGCCAGCCAGGCATCAGGGAGAGTTCCGTTGTGAAGCCTGACTCAGACAGCCTTTGCTGCACCTGTCGGGAGTCTCCAGCTTCTCCCCTTGGGAAGTGAAGGGCAGGGGAAGGCTCTCTTCTGCCCCAGACTGTGTCTGTTGGCTGTGAGGTTTCTCTGAACATTCGGCCTTACCTAGGCTTGTGCCTTGAGTAACAGGCCTGGGGCGAGTCTGCCGTGCCCTCAGGCACAACACCCAGGGAGCCTGCTGTGGCCTGGGGAAGATTTTACAGCTCATCTCACTCAGCCTGAGCCCCACTCTCCCAGATCCCTGCACCTCCCTTCCATCTTTGATTCTGTACGTGGTGCAATTCCCAAGGGATAAGGTGTTTCCTGAAAGAAACTGGGAGACAGTTACCGAACGCGGTGGTCACCAGTGCAGGGCAGTTGCCTGCTCTGGGATAGCACAGGGCCGATGCGGTTTGCCAGGGAACTTTGGTGGAGAAAGTGGGCTTGCAGCTTGGCTGCAGGGGCTGGGAGCGTGGTGTGTGTTAGGCTGCTGTGTGCTCGGTGGGGAGGCAGTGACACCCACTGGCCTCACAGGGACACGTCGGCGGCTGTCTTTTCTTTTTTTCTGGTGTAGATGTGACTGTGCCTCTTGCAGGACTGTTGGAGGATTCCATGCAGACATGGTTTGCCCTCCTCCACGGAGGACCCTCCCTTACTTGGGGTAGCTTTTGGAAGTGATCTTTCATTGGCATCCTTAATTGTCAGCCACTCAGTTCTTCTCCAACCCTGCAAATCTCCTGTCCCACTCAAAGTGGGTTTTCCCTGTCGCAAGAACAGTCGGGCTTGGCAAAGTGAATACGTGAGATACAACCTTGGGAAGATGCCAGTGTCCGTGCTGGTCCTGGTCCTTATTTTGCTGCGACTGTGGGCATGTCACTTCACTTCTCTAGGCCTTGTTCTCCGCATCTGTAAAATGGGGCTGTTGTAGGCAGCTCTAGCCTGTGGCACAGGTGCTGCTTGGTAGACATGCTGCCCTTGGCTCCCATCAGCTGCTCTTCCCACCCTGGCGTTGCCCCGGTCAGCCCAGGTAGCCGTGTCAGCGGCTCTCCTCTTGCCTCATATGTTTGCCCCAGGGCCAGTGACTGTCTTGAGTTCCTGAGCAGACATGAGCATGCTGTGAGAAGCCGTCAGCGTGTCCGTCTGCAGGTGAAGGTGAAGCACGCTTTGGCAAGCTTTCTTCACTGGGTCTCTTTGATAGATCAGGAAGTTAATTATATTTTTAAATTTATTTTTAAGGAATACAGATTTCTTTTTATTTACCTTTTATTTAACAAATATAAATTTCCAAATTACAGCTTATGGGTTACAGTGGCTTTTACTCCCCCATAACTTCCTTCTCACCCGCAAACCCTCCCATCTCCCACTCCCTCTCCCAAGGAATACAAATTTCAAAAGTACAACTCTAGGAATATGGTGATTCTTCCCACCATACCCACCCTCCCACCCACCCTCCCACCCTTCCTCCTCCTCCCTCTCTCTTTCCCTGTCCCATTCTCCATTGATTGATTTTTCAATTAACTTCGTATACAGAAGATCAACTCTATACTAAGCAAAGAGTTCAACAATTTGCACACACACATGTACACAAATGCACACACACAAAAAACTGTTTGAGAACTAGTTTTACAGAAAAACCCCGCTGTGTGGCCTTCTGGTGACGGGTACTCAAGGGAGGAGGCACATCTTCCTATGATGAGAGGGCAGATTTTGATGAACTGTTAAAAATCTGCTTTTAGCAAGACCCAGCCTAATTTTATGTCTGTGAGTCATTTTTGTGTGTGTCATATCATAACTCTGATAAAGATAATTATATTCTAGTGTCTAAAAGCCATTATGTGCTTGATTGAGCATATACTTGTCGTTTGG
Source organism: Sylvilagus floridanus (assembly GCA_949820135.1). Classification (NCBI taxonomy): domain Eukaryota; kingdom Metazoa; phylum Chordata; class Mammalia; order Lagomorpha; family Leporidae; genus Sylvilagus; species Sylvilagus floridanus. The sequence goes on along the minus strand of OX463234.1, from coordinate 44,059,505 downwards.
TCCATGTTTATTTATATTTTCTTCAAATTTAAATGTACGCTCCACTGGACATCCTCCTAAGGGTCCTAAAGGCTTGAAGGCATTGAGAGGTACAGTCTTCTCTCCTATTCTGATGCCTAGGTATGTTTGTACTTGGTCCTGTGAACCTTGTTGGAGCCAGCACTGAAGGAAATCACAGTGAACGGGGGTGATGGTTCCTATTTTTGTTGACAGGGTGAGGGAGGTGTTGAGTGAACTCAACCGAAAGGGAAGGATATTTTGTCTACTAAAACAAAAGAGGCTTTTTTTTTTTACTGCAGCTGTGGGAATTTATGCTAGATAAAGAGAAGTTCCCACAATATTGGAGGTGGGGGTGGTGTTAAGCAAAGACACATTGCACAGCTGTTAGGAAATTGGTTTCTGCAAATATTAAAGGATACTATGCCAGCATGGCTGGCACTCTGCTGGGAATCTGTGTTCCTCTTCCCCAGCACAGATAAATAATTGATAAATAGCTAATCAGAAACTGATAAACAGTCCCCCATCTGGGAACACATTTCTAGCCCACCTTTTATCTCATCAGGGGCTGGTGAGAGAGTTCTGGCTGAAGAAGTGTGGGAAGAAGAGGCAGAACGCTTTCGGGACTGGCCTCCCAAAGCTGTCTCTGGGATCCTGCACCCCTGTCCCGCTCCCATCTGCTGGTTTTTGCCACTTGGCTTTGAGAGCTCTGTGGTACCGTGGGGGTGGGTCATCGTCCTGGCTCCCTGCAACAGTGTGGATCAGAGCTACTCCTGCTGTTCCCTGCTGGGACTGGACCAGCCTCTGTGGCGTGCAGGCTGCTTCCGCCACAGCAGTCAGTGTGCTCACCACTTGGGTTTCTCCACTGTGGCATCAGCTGAGTGCGGACAGAAGGCGAGGTTCTGGATTTTAGGCCCCTGGGTATTAGTATGTGTCAAGGGTGACTTATTCGGTGTGAGCAGCCAGTCCCATGCTGGGCGCTGCGGATACTAGTTCCTTTGATACTCCTCCTGACTCTGGTGTGTCTGTCCCAGGGAGGGCTACACCATGTTGTGATAACACAGTCTCAGTCGTGGTACACAGTCAACACTGACTGCTCTCTCATGAAGGTGCATGGAGCATCGGGACTTGTCTTCAGGAGAATGCCCCCCCCCCCCCATGTGTCACTCCTTGTTCCCGGTGGTGTTATTCTTAAGGGTCCTCTGTGTCAGCAGATCAGCAGCTGTCCCCGCAGGGTCGCTAGGGAAGTCTGCCCGGGAGTCTCAGCCTAGCATGGTGGTGTCACTAGAAGTACACGCTTGGCTTCACTTCCCTTCTGCCGGATCCCATTGGCTAGAACGAATCATGTGGCCTACTGGAGCCCCAGCATTTCCTCTGAAGACAAGGAAAACCTGGAAGTGGAGCAGAAAGGGCAGAGTTTATCCACGTTATAGCAGTGACTCCTCAGTGGTGGGGAATGCTGTCCGGGACCCTCAGGACATGCCTGATACTGGACAGCACCAAAGCCTACGCAAGGGGCTTTTAAAAAGTTCTTGGAGAATCCACATGGCGTTTACCTCCATTAAGTTTTGAAGGTTGCTTGTACATCCTGTGTGTACCCCCAAGCTTATGTACCAGTGCTAACGATTGTAAGACCGGTCCAGTAAGAAATTAACAATAGCTGGTCATCAGCTATTGAAATAACACACTGTAATGGAAGTCACAGGAACATGGTCTCGTGAAATAGTCAAGGGAAATGATATATTCAGATCCCGGTAGACCATGATGGAAAAATATGGGAGAATATGAAGCCACGGGTGAGGCTGGGATGCAGAGAGCTTCAGTCACAGGGACAAGAAATCACAGGTAGAAAGGGCTGGGTTCATCTTGGAGAATGTTGCCCTGGGAGCGGTGGCTTCATGCAAGAGCCATGTTTTGAACTCATTTTCTGTGTGTCAGCAAAAAGATGATGTCCTTGTCCTCAAGAATCCTGCAGCTTCGTGTTGGAAACAATTCAGGTGAAACAAGACTTCCTGTGCTCTGGCTCATGTGGATGCCAGGTGATGCAGCGGGTGTCCGTGGTGATCGGGGAGTTGGAGAGAGCTACTGTAAGTCGACAGCAGTTGGATGAGGTGCACAAGAGACCCGCTGAAGGGGGCTGCTGTACGAATCTGAGGAAGGGGAGTGAGTCATGAGTCAGCGAGGTGGGCAGGGGCCGTGTGCTCTACTCCCTGGCCTCGCTGGGAACTTGCAGGAACTCAGACCAGCTTCCATGAGTGTTAAGGAGAAATAAACAAACTCTGTGGTGAGTGAAGCTGTATTTTGCATTTTTTTTAGCGCAGACATTCACTTTTAGACTGCGCACAGTGTGAACAATGGGGGGGGGTGTGTTCTGGGAGTATGTGGGGTAGGATGGGAGAGAGAAAAAGAGGAAGAGAAATAGAGAAAGACAGAAGTGGATGAGAAAGAATAGATTTACACTTACTTCAACTGAGTTCTTCAGGGTTTAATTAGGCTCAGAACCAGTTAACAAACATTTGTTTATTCAGTATAATACATTTTTTTAAATTCTTTTTAAAAATATTGATTTGAGAGGCAGTGACAGAGAAAGGTCTTCGATCTGCTGGTTCACTGCCCAGTTGACCACAGTGGCTGAAGCTGGGCTCATCCAAAGCCTGGAGCTTCTCCCAAGTCTTGCACGTGGGTAGAGGGGCCCACGCACTTGGATGATCTTCCACTGCTTTCCCAGGCACGGTAGCAGGGACTGGATCAGAAGAGGAGCAGCTGTGACAGGCACTGGTGGCCATATGGGATGCTGGCACCACAACCAGAGGCTTAAGCTACTATATAGCAACAACCCCTATAATACGTATTTTTAAATATAGTTCCTGCTAACTGGGGGAAAGAGACTTTGCCCAAAAATGAGGATTCTGAAGTTATTTTGTCTTTTCTTTTAGTTTTACTTAAATATGTTTTAACAGTGTGTGCCAAACTCTTTACCCTCAGCTATTTAAAGAGTTTTATTTGTATTTAATTCAAAGGTATAGAAGCAGGGGTGGGGTAGAAGAGAAAGAGGAAGAGGGAAGGTGGAAGGGAGATTGATGTGCCATTCACTGGTTCACTCTCTAAAGAGTCTAGGACATGGGCCAGGATGAAGCCAGGAGCCAGGATCTGCAATAGGGCCTCCCATGTGAGTGACAGGGACCCTGGGAGCTGACCCCTGAGTGCTTCCGAGGATCCGTTATCAGGAAGCTGAATGAGGAGCCGACTGGGGACTCCAGCCCAGATGTTGCAGCATGGGATGTGGGCATACCCATGGCACCTTAATTGTGGTGCCAAATGCTTGCCCCCTTTAGCCATTTTTAAAGCATGTCTTATAGGCATTGGTTCTTAGGTATGCCCACTTTGTAAGGAATTCTATTCCTTGACTTTTTCCATGGCAACATCTGTATTGCCTGGGTTTGTTGATAATTATTTTCAGGTCATTTTGAGTCACAGCACAGCTAGGCCAATTATCAGGAGGGGGGTGCTTGTGTCTCATGGTGTGGTGGGTGAAGAGTTGCCTCATCATAAGCTGCAGTGAATAGGCAGAACACCATCACAGACACCATGCAAGATGAGCTCCCCAAGGCTCATCCCTCTAGTCCCACTCAGACACATAGACGAGGAGAAAATAAGCAAATGTCTGCGTGGTCAATGTTGCAAACCTGGAAAGATGGTGGGGGTGCTGAAAGGCAGTAGCTGTGTTGAGTGAGTGCCATCTGTCAGGCCTCTCGTGGGATGTAGAAAGGAAACCCCACACAGACCTGCCTCTTCCTAGCACCCTTGTGTCCACGAGACCCATCTAGGCCGAGAGAAGGGAAGGGTCTTCCCCAGACCCAACAGCTGGTGAGGCAATTATGTTATTTCCAAAGCCTTTACCCTACAGGACTGGCTTAAAAGGTTTCTTGTTATTTATTTGAAGGGCAGAGTGACACAGAGAGAAGGAGATAGAGAAAGAGATAATCTTCCACTCGCTAGTTCACTCCCCAGTTGGCCACAGCAGCCAGGGCTGGGCCAGGCTGGAGCCAGGACCCTGGAACTCCATTGAGATCTCTGACCTGGGAGCAGGGGACTAAGCTGCTTCCTTGGCTTCCCCTTTGCGTTAGCTGGATCAGCTGGGACTGACCTGGTGCTTCCGTATAGGATACTGGCGTCACAAGCAGCAGCTTAGCCCACTACGCCCCAGTGCCAGGCCTCAGATCTTCACTGATGCCTGAATTGCATTGCATTTTTCCAGAAAGAGAATTAAAATGAGCATTGCCACAGGCGCCATCCCCCCAGGCCTGTGACTTGTGCATCTCGCCCTTCACTCAAAATAAATAACCACAAAGGCAGACTGGTGAAGCGTTTTGAAGACTTCTCGTTTATTTTGCTTTTGATGAAGCATGTCCAAAGTCACCTGATGGAAGAACACTGTAAAGAGTCTAGCCAACCTCTTTTCCTGTTCCCTTTTTCTCCTTCCCCTATCTTGACAGCCAGCCCGCTGATGGATCCCCAGAGCTGTCAGGGCCAGGTAGGTCCGCACGGGCAAGCCCGAGGCTAACGACTTCTTGGGAACCTGATCGCTCATGGGGCTGCCTCTGTCGGCATCCCCAGGCCTCGGAAGCTGCATCTTCGCTGGGTAACAAAGCCCAGCTTCGCTTTCATATTTGTCTCCTGCGTGGAGCGATCTGTCTTTGCTTCCCTAATGATCGCCATGGCAGCCCAACTCTTCCTCCTCCTCAGAGAGGTCGGTTATTGTTCCAGTCTTCTGTGCCTTTATTGGGGTGTTTTTGCTCTGGCGGCTGGCATGGAGTTCCCACGTCCACTGCCATGTCGTCTGCACTGTTGCTGGGGGAGGACGCCTTGCTCTGCCTGCAGACCTGTGCCTTGGGCTCTCATGGTCCTGCTGAGGCCAAACAAATCACAGGTGAGAGCCGATTAGAGATCGGCCTTTCCCTTGCAGCAGGGAGAAATCGATCTTTCTGCTCTGGTCCTCTTGCCTCTCCATGAAATACCCCATGGCCTGCCGCCTGGGAGACAGGTGACCTATTGATTCCCCAGCTACTGATGGGGGCCCCCTGCTGGGTCCAGCTTAGCTCCTTAATGAGGGACGCTCAGCTGTGTTTATAGAGGTCACCTGGAGGTAGAGTTGGCTTTGCTGGAAACTCTGAAACATTGTGAAAATTGGATGTGTCCCAGATTCTGAGCGTTGGTGCTCCGTCCCTCCAGGATGCAGCTGATGGTGGTGTCCCTAACACAGCAAGGGTCTGTTTTGCCTCGAGCATTCTTTTGCCCTGGGCATTGCTGCAGGCCAATCATTATAAACCAAGGCACTATTAGGCCCCAAGGGACACTTGGCGGTTTTGGGAGTTATTTGTCATTGTGATATCTGGTGGGTAGGAGCCAGACACACTGCTCAACACCTTATAGTTTGCAGAAATCCCCTGCCCTCACACAGAGACTGCTCTGGGCCTAAATATCAGTGATGTTGAGGTTGAGAAAATCTGATACAAGCCATATTGAAATGCACCCAAATTTTATGTAGTACACAATCTTGTTACTGTGCAAGGGTTGAAAGAATTTTTATAACCTTGCTATTGAGATGAACCAACTCCTCATAACCCATTTAATTCATGATCACTTGTCAGCGATCACTATATGAACTTGGAAATCCTTAAAAGAGGAAAATAACATACAGCTTGTGTTCCAACATCATAAAGTGTTTATGAACACTAAATTTAACACTTGATGATACCAAACATAATATTGCATTTTGGAGAAATACAATTAAGCAGTTATTAATTTTGACTTTACTGCTTGAAATGTTTAAACTGATCATCTCTTCTAGGTTCTCTTGAACTCAGTGTCCTTCATGTCTCCTTTGGGATCAGCTTCATCAGACATCCTGGAGCTGTCCATCCTGGGTGCCCCAATCCTCTTGATCACTCAGATGATGACAACATTTGCCCAGGTGTCAGAGTGGTCACCTTCAGAAACACTGGTGCTTGTTTCAGGATGTCACCCGCACCCCCTGGCGAGTGTTCTGGGCTGACACCCACCACCTGCAAAGTAGCATTAAGGGGGACAACAAACTTCCCTTCCTGCTGCTGTCGCCAGGCTCTCTGGACAGTGGCTGCACAGTTCCTCTTGTCTTCTCTGTGTCAGAAGTGTAGTTGGCTCCTTTCTTGAAAGATCCTATAGGAGCCACCTCGTGCTGCATCCTGGCTTTGTTTCACTCCACCCTGCATCTCTTCTGGCTGGTTGGTTTCCTTAGTTTCCCAGACATGTACGTTAGGGTATTTCCATCCTGTTCATCTTTCAAGAGCACTCTTCTACCTTACTGCCCATCTGCCTCCCCCATTCAGGGGTCGAGCCATGTCTCCTACTTTAAATCCCTACATAAATGTCACCTCTTCAGAGAAGCCCTCATTGGTTTACCCATTCTTGCTAGGTTAGTTGTGCCCTCCATTGTTATACATTTTTGTATGTGACTGTTAATAGCCAGTCCATGTTAATCTTACAAACATAATAGGACAGGTGTGTAATGCTTTCTACTGTATTTCCTTCTATGCCTAGCAGTGTGCCTGACATACACTGGGGAAGTGAACCACAAGGACGGATGGATGGGCAGATGGACGGACAAATGAGTGGGGATAGATGAATGAAAGGGGGATGGATGGATGGATGAATGAGTAGATGGACCGATAGATGGGTAGGTGGATGGACAGATGAGTTGTGGCATGATGGATGGACAGTTGGATGAATAGAATGATGGATGAATACAAGGGTGGATGGATGGATGGATAGGTGAGTGCATGGTCAGATGATTGGTAGGTAAGTGAGTGGATGGATAGCTAGAAGGAAGGACAGAAGGATGAATAGGAGGACGATTGGATGGCTGAATTAGTGATTTGAGGGGTGCAATGAAGGCCTCTGGTGATGGGAGCATGAGGAGCTCATTCAGGAGTGAGCCCCCAAAACAGCGTGTCCAAATCTGGGTTATCTTTGTAATATCCCAAAGACCATCTGTTGTAATATGTCACTGTCTTAGCCCGACCCTAGGCTTATGAAACCAGCGTATTTTATTAAAAGATTTCCAGCGAGGCTCATGATCACCTGTGGCCACGGGTCGTAGGCCTGGACCGTGTAATCTTGGCATGTTCCCCATCAGCTGTTCTGTGGTCTGCATGTGAGTGTCTGTTCCCCTGCTGGTAGAGTGAAACACAAAGGGTTAGTGCCGAGTTTCTAGCTTTGTTTTTCAGTTTGTGACCCGTTTCCTACTTTTACTATGTTCTGTTGCTGTTGTACTGCTTTAGCTACGTTCTGTCTCCTTCATGGGGGATGTGACCCATCCTGGTTCTGATCCACTCGGAGTTGAGTTCGGAACTTAAGTCACGTAAGTACCTGTTTCCTGGACTGCTTTTGGTTGCCTGTGATACATAGTAGTGCAGATCAGTTCAGCTTATTAGTGCATGGCATTGTTTGTGTAGCTAAAAATTCCAGAGATGCAGAAAGACACTGGAGATGAGAATTAAGATATTTTCTCTCCCTCTCCCTTCCTCTATCCCCCTCCCTCCCTCTCTCTTCCTCTTCCTCTCTACCCATCTATCTCTGTCTCCTCCTCTGCTCCTCTCTCTTCCTTCTCCCCTCCCCCCATATCCCCCTCTGCCCCTCTCCCTCTTCCTATCCTTCTCCCTCACTGTCCTAATTTGCCCCTCCGCCATTCTCTCTTCTCCCTCTCCTGTCTCCATCCCCCTCCCCATTTCTCTCTTCTCTCTCCTCTTTCCTATGCTCCCCAACCCCCTCCAGCGCTTTCTCCCCACACAATGGATGATAGGCATGATCACAGCCAGAAAGTCTCCACACAGAAAACCAACTTGACCATGCAAGGTGTTCATCCTCCTCCTTGCTCCAGCAGAAGTTCCAGGAGTATTTCTGATTGGTCTCATGTGTGTCAATCACTGTGGTCAGGGATGTGCCATGCTCTGATTGGCCAGCTTGGAACAAGTTCAACTTTAGGATCAGGAGGCACCTTTGAGCCATTTGGCCTGAGCCTAGAAAATGTTGGATCCCACAGCATTGGGCCCGCTGAGTTCAAACAAGTAGACAACCCCAGGATAGACCCGGGCGACTGTTCCTGCACAAGGATCCCTGGTCAATTCTGGGGAAGCAGCTCACACTCAGCCCCAGGTGTAGACAGTGCTGAGTGAATGGGGAAAGTGACTCGAGCTGTGTCAGCTGCTTCTGTTGCTGTCTTCCGAGTCACTGTGATGAGGGTGCGTTCTTGTCCCCTGTCTCCTTTTTAATTGGATTCTCTCCATTGCCTGTAACTCTTAGTTCTTGGCTCTCTAGCCAGTTTTGTCAAGGTAACTAGGCATTTTAAATCGCACTGCAATTTCTCGTAGCTCGGAAAACTGAACTGCTGTAGTAACTTTTAATAGGTCAATTACATTATTTTCCAGCGGCCTGCTGCAGCCTAATGAAACTGCAGTTTAATTAGGTTGGTGTGATGCCAAAATAAATGTTTCATTCCCAGCTTGTTTTATTTACTCATTGAAAAGTAGGAGAATCTGCAAATAATAGGATTGGAAAATGTGAAAGGCGAATCCGTGTGGCTGCTCTTGTTTGTAAAGAAGGCGATGATGTTTTCGTGAGTCCAGGTTGGTGGACGAAAAAGCTGGAGAGAAAACAAATGACGCCGCGAACGCCGCTAATCACATTTAAGGAAAAAATGAAAAGTTGCGATTCCTGAGCTCAAGGCTTTTTTTTGGATTAAATCAGAAATACAGAAAGACCACACCAAAGAAAACACAGCAAGTCAGAGATAGCCGATGTGTTCTGTGTTCCCACTGTGTGGCAGGCGCCGTGCCCAGTGGAGCTGCACCTGTTCTCTCAGTGCACCATAACGGGAAGCTTGTGTGAAGGAGTTTTAGGCCCAGCCAAAGTGGTGGTCCGAGTGTGGTTGGACCACAGATGGGGCTCGGTGAGATAGGAACAGGAGGGCAGCAGGAAGGGATCTTCCACTGTGTTTCCTGGGGGCACCACGCCCCCAGCAGCCCCCCAGGACTTCCTGTTCTTCCACCCTCTGCCAGAAGACAGGAAGCATCACTACCCTGGCAGGGACCATCTGGCACTTGGGGCCGACAGACTGGGATGAAGCCAGATGGTTTTGCTGGCAACCTCCAGCCGATCCCCTGTACCCGGCTGTGGCTTGAACAGAGGATGAAGATGGCTGGTGATCTTCTGTCTTCCTGTGCTGTAAACCAGTGCTAGCTTTCCTGTGCCTTGCTGCAGAGAAGGGGACCCAGACATGCTGGTGTTCCACCAGAAGAGCAAGCAGGCCAAGGGGCGGCTGGCCAGGGCTTTTCGCAGACACACAGAGGCTCAGCAAGCCTGTGCGCCTGTGTCATGTACAGCGGGAAGAGCCTGCCTCTCAGCCAGTCTCATGCACAGGGAGGAATCGTTCTGGGGCTCTCCAGGAATCGCAGTGCCCTCTGGGGATTTTTCCTCTGTACTTCCCTACTGGACAACTTCCATTTTTCCCCTCTCGGAGAAGAGGCAACCTCTGTGGCTATGTGTGTCCATGGATCGAGGGGTGTGTTTGCGGGCGATGCTGTCAGATGGATTTTAATTCCACACTTTTGTAAAGTGAGGACTCACCTTCACAGTGTTGGGAACTTTGGAATGGTCTCTTCCTTGCTTGGTTTTGCTTGGACTTTGTTTTCCATTTTAGTTCTAAGGTTGACTTCTCTTCTATTTCCCTTTCGAATAGACCCATAGCTTCCCTCTGACACAATCAAAAGAAATGTCTCAGGTCCTATTTTTCATCTTGACACGTTTGGAAGGCCTGTGTCTCCGGGACTTTGAGCTCCATTTAATTGCCTGTGATGGTCTGTGTGGGGCTGGTGCAGGGCTGCAGCACTGGGTAGATCAAAGACACAGGCTGCTTCTCCGAGAGTGCTGTGGTCAGCAGTGGTGACCGCTCGGAACGGGAAACGTTTGCTCCTGCCATCAGGCATCTGCTTATCTGTTTGCCAGGATTCAAAGGAAGCAAAAGCAGATGCACCCCCTCCTGGCCACCACTGCAAAACTCATTTAGTTATGTTTTCCCCCTTGTTCAGTGTGGGTAGGAGTGAGTGCTTCAGAATGCAGGATTTCAGGGAAATTCTGCTTGGGGACGTCTGTGACTTGCAGGTGTATCATGTGGTGGACACAGCAGGTGTTTCTCTCCTGACTGAAATGCCTAAAAAAAGCTTCAAACAACAGGTTGCACTTTTAAAACTCGCATTTACATTTCTTCAACAAGTGGAGTTGCACACTACAAAATGTGCAGTACATATTAGCCATATTTAGCCATAAACATTTATTCTTGACTTGAAATTGAATGTTTGCTCGTAAATCCATTGTCACAATGAGTGATGGTTGTGATTCATTCAGATGTTCAGAACGAGGGCTTGTGGGTGGCAGCTGTGTGTGTCTTCATGCTGCACAGGGTAGGGAGTGTCCCTTTCACTCCAGTAGGTAACGCCAAGAACCAGCAGTTTGCCTTCCCTTGACAACCCCAGCGCGTTCACCCCTAAACACCCTAAACACCCACAAAATCAGTAAAACCAGCAGCACAAATGAACCCCACAGTGTTCTCTGAGCAGCATATCAGAATTTTGTGTATCATGCCTTTGTGCAAATCTTTAACCCTTTCTGTTAATCACTGGCTCTTGCCATACACCCGACTTGAGCTGACTTGGAAAGAACTAATGACTCATGCATTGGAAACATCTAAGACTGTAAGTGTCCTTCAAAGGCTTTGCACAACCATGGAGTGGAAAGGTAGGCTTCTTTTGGTCTAAACAAATCTGAAACCTGCTTACCTGGTAGTTTGATAATATACACTTTCCATGAGCTGGTAATTGTCTTTCTATGCTTGGCTTTAAGGACTCTAAGGACTGGAAGAAGCCAAAGCCTTCATGGAGATCTACTTTAGTACAGGTTTGGGTTTTTTTTTTATTAAGATTTATTTACTTATCTGAAAGGCAGAGTTACAAAGAAGAAGGGAGAGAGTGAGAGAGAGGTTTTCCATCTTCTGGTTCACTCTCCAAATGGCTGCAAAGAGAGCCATTTGGGTCATGCTGAAGCCAGGAGTCAGGAACTTGATCTGGGTCTCCCATGTGAGTGGCAGGGGCCCAAACACTTGGACCATTTCTGGTGCTTTCCCAGGTGCATTAGCAGGGAGCTGGATTGGAAGTAGAGCAGCCAGGGCGTGAACCGCTGCCCATACAGGATGCTGGGTGTTGCAGGTGACAGCTTAACTCACTGTGCCACAGTGCCACCCCATACTTTTTAGTATAGGTTTTTAATATAAAAACTCAGTACTTAGAGGGAAGAAGTCTCATCAGCCTTTTAAAATGCAAACATGTAGAAAGATGAACATAAAATGTAGACAAGAGCTGTATAGTCTTTACCTAGATTCACTACCTGTCAATGTTTTGGGACATTCATTGGCTTTCTCTTTCTACTCCCCTTTCCTTGAGCCATTTGAGACCTGGTGACACCACGACCCAAATGTCTAAAGGCTCTGCATGCACCTTTGACACACCAGGGTATTTTTCTGACACCGTTGTTACTTGAATCCAGATGCAGTTAGGAAACCTGAATTGTGCTCCGTTGTCGTCTTCTGCTATTGATCTTGAAGTGCCCCCCCCCACATACTTCATCTTTTTCTCTTTGATGACACTGACACTTAAAAAATAATGTAATTCTGGAGGTTGGCACTATGGTGCAGTGGGTTAAAGCCCCATCCTGCAGCGCCAGCATCCCATATGGGTGCGGATTCGAGTCACAGCTGCTCCTCTTCCGATCCAGCTCTCTGCTATGGCCTGGGAATGCAGTAGAAGATGGCCCAAGTCCTTGGGTCCCTGCACCCACGTGGGAGACCTGGAAGAAGCTCCTAGCTTCGGATCAGCTCAGCTCTGGCCATTGCGGTCATATGGGGAGTGAACCAGCAGATGGAAGACTTCCTCTCTCTGGCTCTACCTCTCTCTGTAACTCTGTCTTTCAAAAAATACAACAATTCTTAAAAAAAAAAGTCCAGAACAACTTCCTTTTAAAGTGATTTCAAGCTGGGATTTACTTTATTGCTTCCCAGTGATGAGCTTCGGGGCCTCTCCCTCGACACCTGTCTGTGGGCAGCCTGTGTCAGTCTGTCTTGTGATGGGTGGGGATGAAGGTGGTTCCTTAGTAACTCACAGGCCTCCCAGGTGTCCATCGTAATTAGGAGGTGACCTGTGGGTCTGTCCTTGGAGACTCCCTAAATGCCCTCTTCTCCATCAAACGCACATTTCTGAAGATGTCATCACCATCTACATTTTGAAAATAACTGCAGTTTTTCAGCTGTGCCTACCTTGGCAGAACCACAGTACCTGGTTAGAATGTCAGTGCCACAACAGAAAGCACGGTTTGATGGCGTTTGGTAGAAAGGATGACACTCTACCTGTCCCTACACCGTGGGCTTGAAGAGAAATAAGGACCAGATGATATGTCATTCGCCTTCTGACAGGGCTGGCAAGGGAAAGACTAGCTGTTCGTCTCGGAGGATAACTTAAGATACAGTGAAAAGGAAAGAGTACAGGGACACTGAATAATGACAGGAGGCGAAGGAAATTCTTGGATGTGTCCCCCCCCCCTTTTTTTTTTTTAGCATTAAATACTCAGAGTGGAGTGTGAAGAATTTTATGCTCATGTGGCATATTTAAATTCTCCTTGTTTAGAATTTCGAGAGCTACAACTTTCCTTTGATTTGGTTCGATTATCTTTCATGATCCTCAGGAATCGTACTTTTCTCCCCTTTTTAGACTCAGAAAGCCCTTAGCCAAATGGCCTCCATGGTGGGATTTGCCTGTAGGCTTCGCTCATTTTTGTTGTTTCTTTCCCCCACCTGGGGTTTCTCAATAGTGCTTCCTTTCCATCAAAAGCTAATTTTCTTTGTGTGTGTAGGTGGTGTAGCGTTCCACGCTTTTACGCAGTAGCAGGCCTGTATTTGATGTACCTGGTTCTGAGGCAATTGTCCTTTATAGCTTGCAGGAGTAAATTCAATGAAAGCCCCATGCGACTGGTTTGTAACTCATTTAGTAGAGAGTTCTACAGGATTATTTCACAAAGCAGTTCTCAGCCTAAGAAGCTAAATTGACTTTATTGTGCCTAGCTGGAGGCCGCCTCTTCAGATGATATTTACATACCTGGCTAGGAATCTTTCTAGAAAATGGGAAGGGGGGGATCTGCAGGTGCACATTTCCTCAACTTTCTCCTACCCGTCCCAGAAGGATGTTTAGAGTGCTAGATTTACTCAGAACTTTGTCCTTCACAAAGCAGAGACGAGAGTACTGTGTCAGCGCGTGTCTTTTCACAGCAAAACTGGCCGGGCGGTGTAGTGGTGAACATAGAGAATTTGGAGTCAGGCTGCAGGAGTCCAAATGCTGGTGGCACTGCTGAGTCGCTCTTTGCGAAGTTGCACTGCCTCCCTGTACTTGGTTTCCGTGTTTGCGAGATGCCGGTGAGTTACCTGTGTGCTGGGCAGGCGGGAAGACCTACAGGACGTTGCAGTAACAACCAACCTCGTAGTTCATGAGCTTTCGAAGGCCTGTTTCTCATCATGGACTCGGCCCAGTGCCAGTTTGTGGATAGTGTGTACTCTGGAGTTCACGTAATTCACTGAACGAATGCATGAACAGCATTTGCTTGGGACTGCAGCTTCATCTTACTGTTTGAAACGAGAGTTACGCAAGCGCACATGTGCTCAGACCAAACCCCAAATACTGCTAACACCAGAGTTTGAGGAGTGTATGTGCTTTGAGGAGTCTGGGTGGGTGTAAGGCCAGTAGCAGGTGTGATAGCTAGAGACCTCAAATGCTTCCTTGACCTTTGTGTGGTTCCTTTGAGTGCCAGCTTCTCCAGTTCCAGGCTCCAAAGCAGAAACGCTATCATATGCGGCTTTGGTTCTCACAGCTTGGAATTTCTCAGATCCACAACATTTGTTTTTTTTTTTTTTAATACTTTATTTATTTGAAAGGAAGAGTTAAGGTGTTAAGTGGGTAGGAGATCTTCCATTATTTGCTGGTTCCCTCTCCAAATGGCTGCAGTGGCCAGTGCTGGGCCAAGCCGAAGCCAGGAGCTTCTTCCGGATCTCCCACATGGGTTCAGGGCCCCAAGAACCTGGGCCATCCGCTGCTGCTTTCCCAGGCACATCAGTAGGGATCTGGATTAGAAGTGGAGCAGCTGGGACCCTAACTGGTGCCCATAAGGGGTGCTGGCATCCATTTCGGGGGGCAGCTTAACCTGTTTCACTACAACACTGTCCCCAAATCCATAACATTTGTAGGACACAGAAATGTAGAAGATCACAGGCAGAACGGGACCACCACCATCTTACCATTCCTCGAAAACACGCCCTTCACTGCCTCGTGATTTCATGGAGCAGAGAAACGGTTAGAGACAAAGCAGCAGAGTGCATACATTCTCAGAGTAAGGAGGTGCCTCTGGAAAGCAGGGGTGCAGGCCAGATCTCTGGTTGCTCTGTGCACAATGAAAACACCAATCATGCTTTTTAGTTCTTTATCCTACAGAAAGGTACAGATTGCTTGTGAATCTTTCCTGGTACATGTACCAGTGTGGACATGATAGTGGCATTTGATTACTCTTCCTATCCTAGCCAATGCCTAAAAGTGAGTAGCGCAGGGTAACACACATGTATTATTTGACAATCTTTATAGAGAATTTTTTTACTTTTGGGCTGGCGCTGTGGCACAGTATGTTAAGCTGCCGTCTGCAGTGTGGGTGTCTCATATGGGTGCCAGTTTGAGTCCCAGCTGCTCCACTCCTGATCCAGTTCCCTGCTGAAGCACTTGGGAAAGCAACAGAAGACCCAAGTCCTTGGGCCCCTGCCACCCACGTGGTAGACCCGGAGGGAGGTCGTAGCTTCAGCCTGGCCTACCTCTGGCTGTTGGAGCCATTTGGGGAGTAAACCAGTGGATTGAAGATCTCCCTCCCTCCCTCTGTCCCTCTCTCTTTCCCTCCCTCCTTCTGTCTGTAATTGTCTTTCAAATAAATATTTTAAAAATTACTTTATTTTCATTTTATTTGAAAAGCAGAGAGATACAGAGAAATATTCTATCTACTGGTTGACTCTCCAGTTGCTTATAAAACCCAGGGCTTGGCCATGCTAAATCTTGGACCCAGGAATGCAATCTGAGTGTCTCACATGGGTGACAGGGACCCAACTGCTTGAGCCATCACCTGCTTCCTCCCAGGGAGCATTGGTAGGAAGCTGGGTCAGAAGCAGAGGAGCTGACACTTGAACCAGGCACTGTGATATGGGATACAGATATCGCACGCAGCATTTTGGCGACTGTACCAGACACCGACCTGTCTTTGACAATCTACATGTCTGGGGTGGGTACCTTCAATGGTTTTGTTGTTCTGGGTCTCAGGAACCTAAAATCAAGATATCAACTGGTCTGAGATTTTATCATGGAGCTCTTGGGAGAATACACTTCTAGGGACCCTAAGGTTACTGGCAGAAGTCAGATCCAGGTTACTCTGGGGCCCTAACTCCTGCTTCCTCGCTAGCAGTCAGCATTCTTGGGCTTGTGACCTCTTCATGTTCAAAGTATGGATTAGACAAGTCCCTCTCCTGCTCCAGTAGCCGCTTAGGTCTTACTTCTCTTATCTGCAGTCACAAAGAGTTCTCTCTTGAAAGCTTGTATGATCCATTAGATATATTCCAATATAGTCTCCCTATTTTAAGGTCTGTAACCTTAATGACACCTGCAGCATCCCCCTTTTACATGGAATGTAGCATCCCCAGCTATCAGCGGTCAGGATAGATTTCTCCCCGAAGCAACAGGTGAGATGGGGGGCTCACAGGTGGCCCTTGGCCACTGGGGCAGGAGCACTGTGCCACCATTTTTTCTTAGAAAAGATTCACTTGTTTTGTTTGAAAGGCAGAGTGATTGGGAGAGAAGGAAAGACAGTGCTAGTTCACTCCCCACGTGTCTACAGCCAGGTCTAAGCAAGACTGAAACCAAAAGCCGGGAATTCCGTCCAGGTCTCTCGTGTGGGTGGAAGGAACCCAAGTACCTGGGCCATCATCTGCAGTCTCCCAGGTGCATTAGCGGGATGTTAGACTGGAAACAGTAGCCGGGACTCAAACCAGGCATTCCCATAGGGAATGCAGGAGTCCCAAATGGCAGCTTAACCTGCTGTACCACAGTCCCCAACCGTGTCTTATTTATGTTGGTGACTGATGCACATCTGTGTGTTTCAATGTCTAAGTGAACTTTGCAAGGGCAGATGAGTAGTCGCCATAGCTACTCACAGCACTAGAGTCCTGTGGGAATCATCGAATGGAAAAGAATGGGAAATACTAAAACCTGTGATTATATTCAGATTTCTTTCTCTGTGAGTAGGTATGCAGCTAGTAGCTATTGTACATCGTGTCGTAACTGCAGTAATCACTAATGGAACTGCGCAGTCGCCTTGTCTAGTGAACAGCAGTGACCAGCCCTGCCTAGCTGTTGTGGGGTGCAGAGAGCTGATGTCTGTGCATTGCCCTCGGCCTAGCCATTGCTGTCAGGGAACAGATGCTGCCTTGGGCTGGTGTCTCTTGTAGTCTTCATCCTCGCTGACGGGACTCAGGGAGCTCACACTCCTTCTGCCAGTCGCTGGTCCATCCTGCATCCTCTCTTGAGTGATTGGTCTCCATCTTTCGTGTATACTATAATAGTTAGCAGATCCTGCTTTCTGGGTAATTTTCATGTTTTCTGCATAAAGGAGGTGCATTTCCAGTGCATGGACAGAGCGTACTGTTGAAGATGGGAAGTTAATCTTGTATACCAATGGATTCTTTTGGAGGAATTTGGAAAATTAGATCAGAAAATATATTTGCTTAGTGAAAGTAGATTTTTATATTTGTACCTGGGTTAGTTGCAGAGAGAGGTCAGTTAACACTCATTGAACATCTATGTGCTTAGGTGACCATGTAATTATTTATTACAAAGCTTAGTAGTTTTAGGTGGCTTCCTGCGCCTGACTTTGGAGAGTGGAATTAGGCAAATGCCTTCACACTCCGGGGTTGCCAGAATCGGTGGGTCTGAATTTCATGACTGCCTCTGCAGCTTCCTTTCTTTCTTCTTTACGTTTGCTTTGTAGTATTTCTCTATAGGACATTTGCAAGAATAGTAGCTACCAGTAATTAGGCTCATTGGCAGTTCTGGGCAGCAAGCCACATGTTGAGTGCACACTGATTATATTCATTCTCTGTGGTGAGTGTTATTATGCCCACCTTACACGTGGGGAAACAGGAGGTTGGCTCCTAAGTGATGAGCATTTGCGTGTCTGTCTGCCTCTGGAGTTCACTGTCCGCTGAGCAAACTGTGTGTGTGTGTGGGGGGGAGGGTTGCCCATGTGTCTAGGTGTGCACAGCATTTGGAATGCTAAGTGTTGCAATTTGAGTTCCCCTCACCAGGGGAAGTTGATGATGACTGTTGGTGAGCAAGTGACCACGGATGGAAACGTGGGTCTCCCCTTCTCCGAGCTCTTCTCGCTAGGATCCTCACATCTTCCCTAGGGTGTGTTGCTCAGTATGAGGATTGCGTGTAGCAGAGGTCATCGCAGTGAGCCCAGGCAATAAAAGACAGAATTGAAATAATGTAGAATCACGGAGCAAGGATCTGATCAACCTTTCATCCTTCTCGGGAGCTTCCCGATGACCTCGAGAGGAAGCTTTGTGTCGATAGTGGTTATCTTTAATGGAATTTGCCAGTCTTCTCCATACTAATGGGGGAGTTAAGCCTCAGGCTGACCGTGGGATCCAGCCTGAATCTGCGAACGTGGTTTCCTGTGGATTGGATCCGTCCATATAGGTGCCGTCTCTTTAGGAGACTGTTGCTGGTTTTAGGTTTTGGCTGGTAATGAGTTATTTTTTAGTTTAAATTTTTAAAATCTCATTTATTTGAGCTAAAAAAATGCCCTTGTGTGGCAGAAGTTAGATTTGCTTTTTCCATATTCTGCAAAGCTGTGTTCTTAAATTACCCCGGAACCAAGGGTAATGGTAATTGATGGTTAATGGGCAGGTGGTAAGGGTGTACAGTGGCCCTAAGATGGGAGCAGCAGGTGTGGCAGAATCAAGAAGGTGATCTCTGAACGATGGAAGTCCAGGGGAAAATGTGTAAGGTGTTGGTCTCAGCCTGGCTGTGTGTGGGGATTGCACACTGCATCCCATTGTGCTGCTCTTGCTTAACTTGGCCTTTCAGCTCAGTCATGCACACAGGAGGTTCTGCCGCCCCGCCTCCCGTTGATACAGCTTGGACTGAATATTTATTAACTACCCGGAGTGCCTGAGATTGCTGAGGACACTCGAGATGATCTGTATCCGCAGAGTGTGTCCTCATCATAGTGAAGTACAGGAGTGACAGGACCTTATCAAGAACAGACACAGGAAAAATCCTTTGTCTTGAGAAAGTGCCCAGGGAAGCTGCATTTAGCACATGCAGAGACTTCTGTGCCCGGTGGATGAAGGAAGAATCTTGGAGCCCATAATTCACAAGAGCAATCAAAACGCCATGCCGAGTGACCCTTGGATGTGGCCCACATAGACGATTTCTCCTGTCTGTAAGAACTTCATGAGATAAACAAGAAGGCCTGTGTGATGATGTACAGTGAGCACGTCTTATTTGCAAGTTAAAGTGTGAAAGGCAGTGGCACTGCCTGGGAGACTGGGCAGTGGATGCTGCACTTGAAGCAGTTGCTCCCGTCTGCCTCTTGGTTGGTGTGTGCGGGTGGAGGAGGCACATGTGGGCCAGAGCCTCCCATTTCCCAAGAAAACTCAAATATCTGTCTTTAATGTGACATTTCATGTTTTTAAATTATAGACAAATTGTTCTTTTTTTTATAACTATTTAGACCAACCCAGTGGGCTAGGGCCAGTATGTATCTTCAGGTGGTATACCGTGTGGCCCCAGGGCACCCAACATGTAAAACTTTATACTTTAAAAAAATTGTAGTTGTGATTCTCATCCTACATGGTAGTCATATGTCACAA
Organism: Sylvilagus floridanus; assembly: GCA_949820135.1. Taxonomy (NCBI): domain Eukaryota; kingdom Metazoa; phylum Chordata; class Mammalia; order Lagomorpha; family Leporidae; genus Sylvilagus; species Sylvilagus floridanus. Next base: position 44,040,415 of record OX463234.1, on the reverse strand, counting down.
AATTTATCCCTTTAAAATGTAGGGGTCAGTGGCATTTAATGTATTTCCAGAGTTGGGCAGCCATCAACGCATTCTACATTAGACTGTTTCCATTACTACAGAAAGAGAGCATTGGTACTCACAACTCACTTCCTGCCCATCCTACCCTTCCTCAACTCAGCTGTCCTCCTACTGCCTTTCTCTGTGGATTTGCCTGGGATGGAAATTCTGTATAGTGGAATCATATAATATGTGACCCTGCATTTTTATTTTTATTTTTTAAATATTAATTTGTGTATTTGAAAGGAAGAGTTTCAGAGAGGGCAATCTTCCATTCATTGATTGACTCCCCAAATGGCTGCAGTGGCCAGCACGGGGCCAAGCCTAAACCAGGAGCCTGGAACTTCATCCAGGTCTCTCACGTGAATGCAAGGGCCCAAGTAGCAGAGCCATCTTCTGCTTTCCCAGGTGCATTAGCAGGGAACTGGATCAGAAGTGGAGTAGCCAGAAAATGAACCAGCGTTCATGTGGGATGCCAGAGTCACAGGTAGGGGGCTTAACTCACTGTGCCACAATGCTGGTCCTTCGTCGATTTTTTAGTCTAGGCACAATGTTTACAAGGTCCATCGATTTTGTAGCGTGTGTCAAGGTTTTATTATGTGGCAAAATAATACTCTATTACATGAATATACCTCGTTTTGTTTGTCCATGCATCAGCTGATTGGATGGTCTGGTTATTTCCATTTGGGGTTAGGAAGAATAATGTGTCTGTGAATGTGCATGTACAAGTTTTCCATTATATTTTTTATTTTCCTGGGTATACACCCAAAGTAGAACACTCTTGAATGTTCTGAGGAATTTCCAAAATGTTTCCACAAGTGCCTGCAATATTTTATACCCCTGCCAATAATATTTGGGGACTCTGCTTTCTCCACATCCTCATCAACACTAATTTTTTTGACAGGCAGAGTTAGAGAGAGAGAGATCTTCCTTTTTCCGTTGGTTCACCCCCAAAGTGGCTGCTGTGGCTGGCGCACTGCACCGATCCAAAGCCAGGAGCCTGGTGCTTTCTCCTGGTCTCCCATGTGGGTGCAGGGCCCATTCTCCACTGCACTCCCGGGCCACAGCAGAGAGCTGGACTGGAAGAGGAGCAACCGGGACAGAATCTGGCACCCCAGCTGGGACTAGAACCCGGGGTGCCAGCACCACAGCTGGAGGATTAGCCTAGTGAGCCATGGAGCCGGCCACCAACACTCATTATTGTATGGTTTTTAAAACATTTATTTGCTTAGTTGAGAGGCAGAGTTACAGACAGAGGGAGAGAGAGAGAAGTCTTCCATCCTCTGGTTCACTCCTCAAATGGCCATAATGGCCAGAGCTGGGCAGATCAAAATCCGGGAGCCAGGAGCTTCTTCTGGGTTTACCGTGCAGGTGCAAAAGCCCAAGCACTTGGGCCATCTTCTGTTGCTTTCCCTGGTAGTCAGTAGGGAGCTTTATCAGAAGTGGAGCAGCTGGGACTTGAACTGGTACCCATATGGGATGCTGGTGCTGCAGGCATAAGCTTAACCTACTATGCCACAGTGCCAGCCTACTGTATGTCTTTTGATGATGGTCATTCTAATGGGGTGTATAGTAGCATAGTAGTCCAATTTATCTTTTTTTTTTTTTTTTTGCTTGTTCTTCAGGTGTCCTTAAGAGTCACGTTGTTGTTCTTGGAGTTTTATGGCACTAACTCTCACATGTAGGCCTGCAGGCTGTGGTGTTTACTTTGTGTGTGGTGTGAGATGAGGGTTTTCTTTTATACGTTTGCCTGTGGATAACCAGTTGTCCTGGCAACGGTTCTCGAAAGCACTGCTGTTTGCTCCTTGAGTTGTGTAGGCACTCAGGACTGATCCTTGACACCACACTGCTCTTTGTGATGGCTTCCTCAGATCATTTAAATGTGATAGGTACATTAATTTTCCCAAGTAGGAAAAAACAAACTTCCACCAAAGGAATACTTGGTTGTATTCCTGCCTGTTTTACTCTGTGTATCAACTTAACTGGGATAAGAGTTATGTGCTGTGGATGAAAACAAGACTCCAGAATGAAATCCTGAGCTGTAGAAACAGCTTGATTTTTAGTGGACCAATTCGTATATTGTGTATGTATAACTTGGATAATTGCAAACTCTATAGCTGATGCCAAGAGCCTATTGATCTGTGCATCTGAAACAAAGGCTTCCTGTACTCTTAATTGTGTATGAAGTCATTTCAAAGAGTTAATGGAGAGCAGAATTAAAACATAGGTTTACTTTGATGTCATTTTTTAAAATCCATGTATAGAGGGACCCCAGTACTTGGACCATCCTCTGCTGCTTTCCAGGTGCATTATCAGGGGATTGCATTGGAAATGGAGCATCCGGGATGCGACCCTCGGCCCGTATGGGATGCCAGCACTGCAGGTGGCATATTTATCTGCTGTGCCACAGTGCCAGCCTCTTGTGTATTTTTACATAAAAATAACTTGAGTATTCAAAAATATTTATTAATTATTTGGGAGGCATTGAAAGAGAAACAGAGAACTCAAATCTATTCCACAAACACCTGTGTAACCACAGCTGAGACAGGCAAAAGTCAGGACCTCAGTCCAAATCTCCCACACCATTGCTGGCAGGGATCCAAGACATGGAGTCATCTGTCTGCATTATCAGGAAGATGGCGTCAGGATCCAGAATTGAACCTGGGCGGTCTGATATGGACATAGTTGAGTTAACTGCCAGGCTAAACACCTACTCCGAAACTTAGAATTCCTTAAAAATGTGTTCATTCACGTTTGTTTATTTGAAAGAGATGTATAGAGACAGGTAGATCAATAAACAGAGACAGACAAAGATCTTCTGTCCAGTGATTTGTATCGCCAAGTGCTGGCAACATTTGAAACTGGACCAGGCTGAAACCAGTACCATTTGTCTAAGAACTTTTTACAGTACTGTAAAATACGCACACACACAATCCTGGTAGGGAAAAAACACCTCCAGTAGAGAACAGCTGATAAATAATATTGATGTGTAGAGATAAATACCAAGAAATGTAAGGTTAAACACCCATGCTGTGTTCACACACACAGACACACATGCACACACGCACAGCTGTACTTTAAACGTGGGTGTCTGCTGTTGTCTGCCACTTGTACAGTTTTCTGAATGAGTTCTCAAGAGGGTTTTTTAATTGGGAAACTTTAATCACATTGGGAAAAATCTTACTTTCTTGTCCCCTACCTGGATGTTGTCACTGTAACTGCAGGTGGAATTGCTATGTTCGTCTCTTTCCCTGGAGAAATTAGAATAGGACTTTGCTGTATTATATAAAATGGAAACTAGCCATTTTTATGAATTATTCAGGAAAATAAAGTTCTCCACCTAGGCTGCAGCCTCCACGGGGAGGAGAGGTAGCTTGGTGCGCGCTGATCATATGGTTTTGTGTCTGTGGTCAAATTTGTGGCTTCTTTGCCCTGAAACCATCCTGTTTGCCCATTCTCTCTCCCTGCCTGCATTATCCACCTACAAAGGCTGTATCCTTGGTTCTGTAGCCTCGTGGAAAGTAGGTATACTGTACTCCTTAGGAAGAGGTCCGTGGAGAGGGAGGGCAGGACGTTCTTCCAGTAGACAGGCAGTGAGCCCCACCTGGAGCGCCCGTTTTGCTGTGCTCAGCTGTGCTCAGCACTGGCAGCTTCTTACCTTTGGGTTTGGTGTTGATGCTAGGAGCTGCCGTGGCCATCACGTGGACATCACACGGACCATGAGCGGAGACACTAAGGATGAACGTTCATGGACTGAACATGATGGAAAGGAGTTGCTTTCCATCCAAGAGTTGCTGAGAAAGCCCAGGGCTGCCTTCTTTTCACTAGAAACGCTTGTTCAAGATGTATTATATAGCGTTATTTTTATGGTCATTTTGGATCCTGTTTTCTACTAGTTGTGGCTGAAGGCATCTTTAGAGCCCTGTACACATACAAAGGCATCCGCACCCACACAAACACACCACACAGACACACATACATTTTGCAAATGCAGACTTTATGTGCACCTATAGGCAGGGTTTTAAAGTATGCTCAGATTCTACCTGGTTTTTAGCTTGCCTTTATTTTTTAAATTTATTTGACAGGTAGAGTTAGAGACAGAGAGACAGAGAGAGAGGTCTTCCTTCCCTTGAGTCATTCCCCAAATGGCCGCTATGGCCGGCACTGCACCGTTCCGAAGCCAGGAGCCAGGTGCTTCCTCCTGGTCTTCCATGCGGATGCAGGAGCCCAAGCACTTGGGCCATCCTCCACTGCCCTCCCTGGCCACAGCAGAAAGCTGGACTGGAAGAGGAGCAGCCGGGACTAGAACCTGGTACCCATATGGGATGCCGGCACCGCAGGCGGAGGATTAATCAAGTGAGCCACGGCGCAGGCCCCTTGCCCTTTTCTTTTTCTACTCATTGATATCTGAAGACATCTCTCTCATCAGCATAGCAAGTTGTGCCATTCAATGATTGACTATTTTATATTACATATGGACATGATTTATTAGCTGTAATCCGGTAATAAACATTGCCGCAGACATTAGTTGATTAACCATTGCTAGTGTTGCTGGCTCTCAGTTATCAATCCTTAGACAACCAAGAGGAGGTCAGACAAGGGCATGCAAAGATGCTTGTCCTTGGATTAAGTGGAAGAGAAACGGGGGCAGGTGAGTTTGAATATACAAAATATCCTGTTAGTAGTTTATGATATATATGCATGTGATACACAGTATGTGGTCATTCAGAATAATGGTTTTTAAGAAAATATAGTGACAAAGATCTCTGATAAAAGACTGAAAAAATATCCAAAGATAAAACCATGTAGTATGATCATCACTGTTAGAAGTATAGAGTCTGGAGAAGGGAAATGGACCGAAAGCATTGGCGTGAATGTCTGAGAGGAGAGAGGATGAGTGCCTGCCCCTCCCTTTCTCCACACCAGTCTGTCTTCCAATAATCTGATGTGGTCATTTGGCATTGCCCATGGGCTGACACTGGATTTCACTCTTTTATCCATGTTCCAAATCACTGCTGTTGATGACAACACTGTTCTTGCTGCTCTGCAAAACCACATTTATTGAATTTAAATTTATTTAAATATTTATTTAATTTAAATTTACTTAATTTAAATTTAAGTTTGCAGCCATGGTAGGCTGTTTGACCTAACATTATGATGCCAGTTAGGATGCCTGCACCCCACATCAGAGTACCTGGGTTTGATACCCAGCTCCTCTCCTATCCGTAGCTGCCTGAAGATGCAGACCCCGGGAGGCGTGGTGGTGGTGGTCCAAGCCACTGAGTTCTTAGCTCCTATGTAGCAGACCTAGACTGTGTTCCCAGCTTCCACCTTAGATAGTGTGGCCATCGGGGGAGAGAACCAGCGAGTAGGGGCCCTCTCTTTCCCTGTCTCTCTCCCTCTCTCTCTCCTATGATCCTTCAAATAAATAAATATTTTAAAAAATAATAAATTTGCAGTTAGCCAGAGGTCCTCTAGTGGTTGGACATATTTGTGAAGTAGCGGCCTAATTGCATCTTTGGGTTTTCGATTTCTACCCACAGGCTTCTTTTGCTTGTAAGTTACAGTGCTCCAAAAACACACCCCATTGATTCTGGAATCCCATGCTAAGCTCAGAATAACCAGAAACCTAAAAAAAATACACATTGTAGATACTTCAGACCCCAAGAGGTATAAGAGAGCCTGGTGGTTAAGAGCTGCTGTTCTCAAGTCAGTAATGGGGCTACTCCCATTTGCTTTCTGCAGAAAACCATTTTCACCTGTACCTGTAGGCGGATCATGTCCCCTGGCTGGGGTCACTGATGTGATCATACAACAGGGAGGTTCAGAACTGGGCCTGTGGAGCCAGATCCTTCTGGTTGAAATCCCACTTGCTCTGACACCAGCCAGCCAGTCTAGAGCAGGTGCATTAAACTTGGAATGCCACAGTTGTGTGTTTTCCCAGTACAGTTGGCAGGAGAACCTGTTTTATAGGACGGTGAGCATGATGTGAGTTGACATTGGTCAGGCCACCTGAGCAGTGGCCAGTACACAGTGTCCCCCATGTGTTATAAAATGTTGCCCATTCATAATGAGGAAGATGGCACGGTCAAGGGTTGGAAGCAGTCCCTGATGCATTGTGAGTGTATGTGAAGTCTTACTGTATTCTCACCGTCCCCTCAAGGCCCAGGTAAACAGAGAGGCCCTGGACCTAATTGATGATGGAGGTTAGGAATCCTCTCTGGGGCTCTCCGGTCTTGTTTTCTTATGTCCCTTAGAGAACCCGTCTCCCAAGTCCGTGGAACACAGACACTGCATTATCTTATCAAGGAGAAATGCTTCTTGAAGTTGATGAAGGTGCTAGTGGACATGCCATCCACCAGCCTGGGTCTTTCTCTTCTTCCTTTACCCCTTCCCAAGCCTCTCCTCCTCCCCAGTGCACCCATCCTGCATCTGGCTCCAGCTCAGCCACTGTCAGGAGGCTGCTGTGCCGGGCTGCCCGTACCAGGGGCTGTTACAATCATGCTTTATTATAGCTTTCCAAAGATGACCTCTCATTCTGCACACTCGTGTTTATAGAGGACTTCTGGCTTTCTGAAAAGAAACAGATAGCCGCATCTCCAAACCCTTTATTTGCTTCACTTGATAACTGCTCTGGCCAGAGAAGAACGCTGCGGTGATTACAAGATGTAATTTACTACAAAAGACAGTTAATATTACTTACAAACCTGCCATCAGTGCTGGGGACATCGGAGCCGCAACAACAGACAGGGTGCATCTGAATCCACCTCGATAATCATGGTCGGATGGAATGACCAGCGGATGGATTTACCATTTAGGAACCGGCCCCGTGACAAAACATTTGTCCTCACAGACAGACAATATAAGTAACAAGCGAGATTATAACCTTTTATGTGGATCAAGGACATAGACAACATAAGAAAGAAAAGAACAAAAGAATCCCTTCAGAGGACCGTAAATGATGCCCTTGTGAATTACACCTGGGATATTAACTGGGGAATTAGATCTTTGAAAAAGCCTCTACTATGACTACACATCGTCTCCTGGGCAGTGCTCTGAATCAGAAAAATTAGAGAAAATACAGCCTCTTAAAGGTGATTACAGTCAGACTCTCGGAGAAAGGGTGTTGAAGGGAGGGAAATGAAGGAAAAAAATGTTTTAAAACTTTTGCGTCAGATCAGAAATTACAGAGTAGAAACAGCTTAGGGATTTAAATAACCCGTTTAGCCCAATTCTAAAGCTTTTGTGCTTTAAATTGAAGAATAGAAAGGAATTAGATATCCAATTTAGGACTTTTTTTTTAAGACCTGGAAATGGAAGAGTCTTTTGCGTGAAGAATAATCGAGCCGGTGAATGCATCCAGCTTGGGTTATGATGTGTACGTTAGCATTTTAGCATCTGAGCAATTTAGGGATTGTCTGATGAACTCTCAGGAGAATTTCATGTTCGCTGCTTTTATAAAACTTAATAGAGATCAAGGTGAGGGTTTTCCGGCTTCTGTTGGTGGCACGCCCACATCCTAGGAGAGACGGAAGTCTGTTTGCTCTCTCTTCTCTTCCTGTAGGAATCCTAGGTGAACTGTGTACTGGGAACTCTATACCAGGTGCGCTGTAATTACTGCCTTGCAAGCCCCCATCCCTGAAGTCACTCTGGTCAAAGACAGCAAGGAAATCTCTCCCGTCGCCTCCCATTCGCAGACTGGTCCTGGGGACAGCGTCACTCAGGGACAGATGTCACAGAGAGGGAGAGGTCAGGTCAGCAGAAGAGGCCGCATGTAAACATAGCCTGCCACATGTGTGTGTTGAGGGCAAGAGCAAGAAAGAAGGGACGTGGCCACCTGGGCCTTCCTCAGCCTAGCAGTTCTGCACTGTGGATCGCACAGGGTGCTACAGGGAGAAGGGTGGAGAGGAGACAATGTTTGCATTTTTTAAAGCACAGTGCCCTGCCCTCTGGCCATGGGGCCAAATTCTGCCCTCAGCCCATTCAGAGAAACAACTCTTCTCTCTGGCAAGGTGACGTGGGGCACACAGTGTGGAGTGGATAAATGCAAGCTTGGCATGAAGGAAGGAACAGAATCCCACTTCTCTGTTGGTTGTTTTCGAAGCCATTCATCGGCCGCTTGCAAGTGTTCTGTTTGGAAGTGGCTGTTCACAGCCTTTGCCCACTTTTAACTGGGTTGTTTGCTGTTCAATTATCGAGTATGAGGAGTTCCCTGTATATTCTGGATATGAATCCCATCAGCTACACGATTTACAAATACTTTCTTTTTTTAAACTTCGATTTAGTAAATATAAATTTCCAAAGTACAATTTATGGATTACAATGGCTTTTTCCCCCCCATAACTTCCCTCCCACCTGCACCCCTCCCATCTCCCGCTCCCTCTCCTACAGTTCTTTGAGTTGCCTTTGCACCCTGTTGATTGTATGCTTGGATGTGTGAACATTTGAATTTTGATGAAGTCCAGTTTATAATTTTGTTGCTTGTACTTTTTTTTCCCAAGGTGTTTATAAGAACAACGGCAACTAGTTCATTTTCCTGGGCAGGGCCTGTTTGCTAGACCCAGAAGGGAGGCAGATAAATACCATGACTTGGGGATTGGTCCTCCAGCTACAAGGGGAAAGGATCCAGGTGTGCCCAGTCCCTCCACTGCACACCCCCAAGATGCCGTGATGTTCCAACAGAAAGGCCACCTGCAGGGTGCGAATGTGCAGGCTTGCAGGGCAGGCTGGGACTGCTGTGGACGTCTCCTCTCATTCTGGCTCCATTTGGCTCCCCTCCAAGGTGGTCAGGTACTCGCTCAAGCGTAGACAGCTCATATGCTCGTCCGTGAACCATGTCAGGACTCGAGAGGAGCTGAGAATGCAGTTTTCCTGTTGGCATCCCTGCTCCATCCCTTTAGTGAGATCTGTTACTGTGTAGCGTTTAGAAAAATGGAGACCTTAAGAACAAAAGAGAATGCAAGCCCACATCCATCAGATGCACACAGAATCACTCAGTGGCTATGGCCCCTGCTTAAAGACCTGTGATGAATGAGCAGTAGGACCAGCGCAGGGACTGGAAATCCTCACTCATGCCAGGGCACTCAGCACTGCTTTTGATCAGCACATCCATAAGAAAAAGGAGCCTCGCAGTTTCTCTCCTTTCTGTTGAGTGTTTATGTCATGTTGTGATCTATTCTCCACCCCAGTGGCACAAAAAAAAAATTGGAATGAGAAATAATCATGGCCATAGTTGAATGGTTCTGTTGATACTATAAGGAGTATATGGGGCTGGTGCTGTGGTGCAGTAGGTTAATTCTCCGTCTGCGGCACTGGCTTCCTATATGGGCACCCATTCTAGTCCTGGCTACTCCTTTTCCGAACCAGCTCTCTGCTATGGCCTGGGAAAGCAGTGGAGGATGGCCCAAGTGCTTGGGTTCCTGCACCCACACGGGAGACCAGGAAGAAGCACCTGGCTCATAACTACAGATTGGTGCAGCTCCAGCCATTGTGGCCATTTGGGCAGTGAACCAACAGAAGGAAGATTTTTCACTCTGTGTCTACTTCTCACTGTCTGTAACTCTGCCTCTCAAATAAGTAAATATTTTCTTAAAAAAAGATAACAGACGGAGTATCTACAAACAGGTCCGAATTAAGGTTTTCCTTCAGTGCAGGATGGACTGCAATGCATTCTTGTGGGGCCACCTCTGGGGCAGAACAGAGCGGTTCAAAGATAAAAGTGGCCACATGGAAGTGCAACCCAAATTGCCAGAGCTGCAGGTCTTAAAAGAACCTAGAAATCACAATGTTATATGAAGTATCTCAAAAAAAAAAAAAAAAACTTGTTAGGAGAATCCAGTGTGAGGCCCCTGTGCACGTATACATTTCTGTTTGTGTGCTCTGCTTGGGCTGTTGATTTAAGATCTTGTAAAGTCAGATCCCAGCGCTAACTCAATGGAGTCGTCTTGAGAGCTTCACGGGAAACCGCTGTGTGGCTCCGATGGGCAGGGATTGTGCTGGGTGTCAGCACTTGCTCCACTCCCCAGGAGGTTGTCAAAGGCAGTCAGGGCTGGGAACATCTGGTCTGAGGACCATCTGGGTAGCGAGGGTCTGTCCCTACCTTTTTCTTCCTGTTGGTAGGGACATCTGGATATGAATGCTGGACAGAAAGATGCCCATACATGTAGGATTAGCATCTGGAAAATTGGCTGCAGTTCTTGCTTCTTGCCCTGATCTTTGGCTGTTTTATGAGCACAATCGGATGTCCCCTTGATGTCCTCTGCTGGGACTTCCTTACGTGAGCTTTGATCCCAGGCTGTGACTGATGCATCTGCAGAGCCAGTGGGCTGTTGTGCGAAGGGGCCCAGAGGTTTGTCCAGTCTGAGAGTGTCCTTTCTCCCACCCCATTCTGCTCTTGGGGACTCACAGGTGTGTCCCTGAAATGTGAGAGCCCTGTCCGGCTCCTGTTCTGGCACCCACCTGCCTGCTCCTCCTCTCCTTTCTGCTCGTGCACTGCCCCCCACCTCTGTGTGCCAGCTTTGTGGAGACAAACTCACCAGTGCAGACAGGAAAAAAAGAAACACAAGAGAGTGTATGGACAGAAAGCTACCATGCTGAGACTGTATGATCTTTGAAATGATTTTCATTTGCAAAAATATTCTGTGAATCTCACTGTTGATTGGTCACATGTGATCATAGCATTGTCATTATGGAATGGGACATTTGTTACAGTGTAGGGTCACAAACCAGCTATGAAGTAGGGCTTACATGGGAAGAGCTTGAGTTGCCTAAAGTACTTCAGCAACTGGGGCAGGTGCTGTGGTGCAATGGGTTAACGAAGCCCTGGCCTGAAGCACTGGTATCCCATATGGCGCCAGTTCGAGTCCCGGCTGCTCCTCTTCCAATCCAGCTCTCTGCTATGGCCTGGGAAAGCAGTAGAAGATGACCCAAGTCCTTGAGCCCCTGCACCCACATGGGAGACCTGGAAGAAGCTTCTGGCTCCTGGCTTCAGATCAGCGCAGCTCCATACATTGCGGCCAATTAGGGAGTGAACCATCGGATGGAAGATCTCTCTCTCTCTCTCTCTCTCTCTCTCTCTCTCTCTGTAACTCTGACTTTCAAATAAATAAATAAATAAATAAATAAATCTTTTAAAAAAGACTTCAGCTACTAAACCAGTAAACAGCAAGTTAAGGCAAAGTGTTGATTGCTCTTTAACCAGGGTAATGGGAATGTGAGATTCATTGGCAAATAGATTTGGTCCTCTGTAGCCATGGGATTCACATCCGTGGTTTTATCTGCCATTGGTTAGAATGTATTTGGGGAGAAGTTGCAAATGCATTGAACATGTACAGACATGTACATCATTCCCTGAGCAATGGAGTGTAACTCCAGTTGACAGTAGCTCAGGTATAACAAGTAACCGAGAAATGAGTAAAACATAAGAGGGTGTGTGAGGGCTATATGCAAATACTACACCATTGTACGTAAGAACCTTGCATATCTGAGGATTTTGATACCAGGCGAATCCCAGAACAAATGCAGTGTGTGCTAGGAGGGCTACTGTGTACCTCGCTTTCCTTTTTGTTTAGATGTTTTCTATAATTCTAAAATTTTACAGTATTCCAAGGTCTGATAAGATGTGATTCCAAAATTCTATATTTATTACCAGTTACTTCGTGCTTAAGATTAGTATGATGAAATTAGTGAATAACTTTTAAAAATGTAACAAACATATAATAAATTCAACACTTTGTTTTTAGAAAAAAAATAGAGAAAAATAGCCATCATCTGGCCTTCCCAATGTAATATTAGTGCTTTTTATGATTTTTTAAATTATTTAATTGGAAGACACTTAGGGGGAGAGAGAGAGAGATCTTCCATCTGCTGTTTCACTCCTCAAATGGCTGCAGAAGCTGGGACTGGGCCAGGCAGAAGCCAGGAGCCAGGGGCTTCTTCCAGGTCTCCCATGTGGGTGCAGAGGCCCAAGCACTTGGGCCATCCTCCACTTCATTCCCAGGTGCATTAACAGGGAGCTGGGTCAGAAGTGGAGCAGCCAGGACTGCAAACAGGGCCCGTGAGGGATGCCAGCATCGCAGGCTTAACCCGCTGGGTGCCAGCCCTGTAACATTAGCTTTTATAGTTATGCTGTGGCAGTGTTTTTCATTGCTGTACACATGGTTTGATTTCTACTTTATTTTTTTTATCATAATCAAGCACAGACCATGGGTCGAGGCTGGCATGGCTGTGACATCAGCTTTCTGCCCGCTTTGTGTTTGTAACCTTGAGAAAGCCTTGAAGAGGGAAGTATGGAGAGATGGGACTGTACCCAGGTACAGCCACTCAGTGGCTTGGCTACGACAGTGTTGCTGCAGGTGCTGCTCCTCAGACAGGATGAGTTGATCCAGAGTGAATGATGAAAACCACAGGATTCAGCCAGGCTCAGCAGAGCACAGATGCTGTGCAGTGAGCAGGACATATGCAGTCCTGCCTACGTGGAGATTGTAATCAGACTGGCATTATATTATGAAATGACCCACGGGAGACCACACTCTGAAGTGTGCATTTGGTAGCTGAATCACCTGTCATAACTCAGGGGCTCATGTGTTGGGAAGAGGGGAGGGCAGAGATTGGAACAGGCCAACAGAGACTAAGCTTGGGCCTACGTGGGTCCCTGCTTCTGATATTCCCTGTGTGGCAGTGCATTCAGAGAGCCAAACTTCTGGAATGGACCTATCCTGGCAAATTCTAATCTTGATGACTCTGGGGCTCCACATTTTAAAATCCATGGCCACCCCCTTCCAGATCTCCTGAATAATCACCCTTGAGCATGGAACTCAGACCTCTGGTTTTTTACCAAGCTCCCTGGAGAATTCATCCGTGAGCAGCTGAGTGCCTGTGTGACCACCAGCATAAGCAGTGAGACGAGGAGGCTGGAGTGGATTTGGATCCCTCAGAAACTACTCATCCTGCTCCTTAGAACCAAAAGAGACAGGGAATTTCAGCTTCCATACTCAGATTTTTAAAACACTGAGCATTACTATATACTGATGCATTTAATATAAATGTTATTTATAACCTGACAACTGTATCACAGTCATTGTAGAGAAAGGACTCTCCCTTAAGACTCTATTTCCTTCCCTCCCTCCTCACTCCCTGTCTTCATGTTTTGTGTCTGCCTATGTGTATATGCATGTATGCAAATAAGACAAAATAGTTATTTCCACATTTTCTGTTTTCCACATACAATACTTGGTTCCAAAATTCACTGGCAATAGTAAAGACCAAAAATAATCATGTTTCACCTGCTAATGAGCTATCATGGACCAGGGAGGATATACTTAAGGTGCCTTGTGTCCTCATTTAGCTTTTTATGTTATCATTTTGCACAAACATCCTTGCTTTGGGATTTGGCAGAATCCTGAACCAGAAGAGATGCAAGCTTGAAGAAAGAAAGAGGCTTGGCTTGAAGCCTCAGCTCTGCCCTGCACGGTGCAAGCTTTGCTGGATGATGGATCCTCCCTCGTTTTTATCATCTCATACATTGAAAAATAGTCTTCACTGTGCAGAATTTCGGGAGAACTGAATGAGACGATGTATAGAAAATGCCCCAAACCGTAAGTGCTCAAGAAACAGATCTCATTAGTAACTCCCCATTTTCACGAGACTCAACTTGAGTTTGTATTTTTGTATTTTTTCTCAACTTCTTTCCAGGACAGCAATGGTTTTTGTTAGAACCAGTGGTAGATACCTGTAGTAAGTGACGTATTTCAGAGTAAAGTAGTATCGTGTCCCGCAGGGCAAAGAGGGGACCAGTCTTTTGGAGCTATAAAGGATGGAAAAATCCTAGTGGTGTTGCTCAGTGCTGTGTGTAGTTTTTGTTTTGTTTTCTTATTTACAAAATGGGAATGGCCGTTTCATCTGTATGAACTTACTATGGCCGCTTTCACAGATGGCCACAAGCAGAGTGGCTTTAATCAGCAGAACTCTTCATCAACGGTTCTGGAGGCCGGAAGTCCACAGTGTGAGCACCGCTATGATGTCAGAAGGGCCGTGCTGCTGTCCTGAGGTCCTGAGGGAGACTCCCTGTCCTTGCCCTTCTCAGCGTGTAGAAGCTGCCCACCTCTCTTGGTCCACGGCTGCTTCCACTTTGACAGCCAGCAGTGGCCAGGGAGGCCCTCTTCCCATCATCTCGCTGCGATACTCCCACCTGCAGGCCTCTTCCCCACTGGAAGCCGCTGCCGGCACAGTGAGGCCACCTTGCACAGAGGAACTTCCTTCTTTGTGAGCTGATGGGCAGTGTGGTTCCCCTGAACCGTTGTTGCCTCCTGGCACTGCCTTCCTGCCCGCCACAGCCGGCCCCTGGAGGGGCTGCAGCCGAGCTCTTAGCACAGCGGTGGGCACACCATGTAGTGGCTTCTACAGATGGAGAAGCGGGTGTAGGAGACTGTTCCAAGAATTATTCTTCAAAAACAGACTGCAAGAAAGCAAATTCGTCGACGGTTTTAGCTGGGCTCACTGTTTCTGTGCATCCTACAGTTGTCCCCATAAGAAGATTGAAGGCTTTTCCTTCATAGCCAGCTCCATTAGCAACACAAATGATGCCTTGCGAATCAAAAGGGAGGGAAAGGTAGGATTCTCTGTGAGCTTCTTGGACATGACCTTGAGCTTTTTTTTTTTTTTTTTTCCTAATTTGAAATATTTTTGTATTTATTTGAAAGGCAGAGTTAGAGAAATCTCTCCCATCTGCTGGTTCGCTCCTCAAATGACTGCAGTGTCTGGGGCTGGGTCAGGTTGATGCAAGGAGCCTGAAATTCCACCCTGGTCTCCCACGTGGGTGGCAGGGGCCCAGGCACCTGGGCCATCTTCCCACTACCTTCCAAGGCACATTAGCAGGGAACTAGATCGGAAGCAGAGCCATCAAGACTTGAGTTGCCACTCCAGTATGAATGCCAGTATTGCAGACTGTGGTATAACTGCGGTACCACCTTGACTCATAAAGCCTGAAGCCCTTGGGCTGCATTAGAGCAAATTATTCTTAGGAGAATAAATCAGTGCTTCCCTTTCTATTGTTCCTTTTAAAAAATGGAAGTATAAAGCCCTAAAAGTTTTAAAGAAACCACTGTGGAAATAATTTAAAGATAAGTTATAGCCATTTGGGTCTTAAATTTGTAGCACAGTAATCCCTAACAATGAATAAAGTATGGCACTCCAGTTCAGGAGGAGCTGTGGAGGCCTGCAGAACACCAGTGTGGTAATTTCTGCCTGTTCATTCTGCTGAGTTCCGTGTGTCTGCGAAACACTGCGGCCTCTGGTTGCCAAGTGGTCCCATCAGTCAGCATCTTCCCCCAAACAGAGTCGCAGTCGAACCCCAGCATGCAGCTCAGGCACCGCCTCCCTGGGGGAGCAGGAGTAAGAACACTCTGGGCATGCTCACTGCTTAAGAATGACTGCCGGTCTGTGAGAAAAAGGAGCTCTGGCCCTCTACCTGTTCTTTCGTAATGCATCATAGCATTGACAGAGCTCATGCGGAAGGTGGTCATGCATAGAAGATAGTGTGTCTCCATTCACAGGTCACTGCCTTCATTCACTGGAACACAGCTGGGTTTACTCATTTGAGAGGTGGCCAGATAGAGACAGAGCAGTGTGGGCAGACATCAAGCTCCCTTCTGCTGGTTCACTCCCCAAAAGCCCACAACAGTGGTTCAGGGACCCAGGAATGGGTGTCCTCACCTGCTCTGCCCACAGTTGGAATTAGCAGGAAGCTCGAATCCACAACAGAGCAAGGACTCAAAACCAGGTGCTCCGATATGGGATGTGAGTGCCCCATCCTGCGTCTTCACAGCTAGGTTGAACACCCACCTCACACGTATACCTAACATGAAGTTGTATTAAAGTATTGGGTTTAACTACCAAGGCCTCAGAGGCAGTGTAGCGGCCAGAATGACAGCTTATAAATCTAGGTATTATCATTTATAAGATAATACACAGACATGAATATCTTTTCCTGTTCTGTTTAATAGGCACTACTTTGGAGTAGTCTTAGAAGCACCGTAAGGTTAGGTTTCCAACCTCCTCCTCCCTCACCAACCGTCCCCTGATGTTAGTGTTTGACATCTCCACGGTGTTTGTGGAAACTCTGAAGCCATCCTGAGTGCAGTGCTGTGAGCTCTGTCCCAGGAGCTTGCCTTTCCCTCTCTTGCAGCCCCTCGCGCAGGGTGCCACAAGGCCTCCAGCTGTGTGGACTCCCCAGGTGTCTCTCTTGGCTCAGACGGTTTCTCAGTCTTGCTTTGTCTGTTATGCTATCAGTAGCCTCACGTACTGATCAAATATGTCATAAATTATCCTTGAGTTTGGGTGTGCGTGATGTGTTCCTCATGGTTTGACGTGGGCTGTCCTTAGGGCACAGCGGAATTCTGCAGAGTGGAGCTTCCCTCCCCATCTTGTCGTCGTTGGGAGGCACCTGACATCCACACAGCCTCTTAGTGGTGAGGTCACCAGCACACCTGATCAGGGTGCTGTCGGCCAAGGGTGTCCCTGGCAAAATCAATACTTCTTCCTCTTCCCAACTTGAGGTTTTGCGTGTGGGTGACTGAGTGCAGCCCACACTCAGGGAGCAAACGAACTTGGACTGCATGGCAGAGGGATGTGCGTGTGTATATGTGTGTGTGTATACAAGTGTGTTTTCAGATGCTTTTCTATGTATGTGGGTATGTATGCACATGCATTTATGTTTTTGTAGTTGCTTTTCTGTATTTCCACGTGTGTCTGTGTATGTGTGCACATGTATCTATGTGTATATGTATTTATGAATTGTTCTGTGCATATATGTGCATGTCTATGTAAATGTGTGCATGTGCATAAATGTGTGTCTGTGTGTCTAAGTGTGAGTATGCTTGTGTGTGTATGCATCCTTTGCCGTGTTAGGGTAATTTTTGTAAGGAATGTTTGCTTCTCCCTAGATTTTTGGTTGAATTATTTATTTATGTTGGCGTGGACTCATGTCTGTTTGTCATACACTTTGGGTTGAAATCTCAAGCACATACTATCCAAGTGGTCCCAGCTTTGATCACAGAGAGCTTTTTTGTGTGGCTCCTGGATCCCTTTGACCTGTTCCCACCCCGTTTTCTCTCTCTTTTTCCCTTGGAATGATAAAACACACATTTGCCATCATAACCATTTACAGTGTGCAGCTCATTGGTATGAAACATATTCCTCTTTTTTTTTTTTTTTTTTTTTTTTTTTACAGGCAGAGTGGACAGTGAGAGAGAGAGAGACAGAGAGAAAGGTCTTCCTTTTGCCGTTGGTTCACCCTCCAATGGCCGCCGCGGCTGGCGCGCTGCGGCCGGTGCACCGCGCTTGTCCGATGGCAGGAGCCAGGAGCCAGGTGCTTTTCCTGGTCTCCCCATGGGGTGCAGGGCCCAAGCACCTGGGCCATCCTCCACTGCACTCCCGGGCCACAGCAGAGGGCTGGCCTGGAAGAGGGGCAACCGGGACAGAATCCGGTGCCCCGACCGGGACTAGAACCCGGTGTGCCGGCGCCACAAGGCGGAGGATTAGCCTGTTGAGCCACGGCGCCGGCCCGAAACATATTCCTAATGTGTTGCTGCCACCCCAGCTGTCTACAATACTCCTGCTCCTGCACAGCTGAAAATCTGTGACTGTTCACTGCTAACTGCCCAGCCACCACAGCTGCCCCTTCACTGTGTCTCTGCTTTGAACTAACCTAAGCAGCCTTGGTCAGTGGAATTGTTTCGTGCTAGCTTTCCTGTAACTGGCTTACTTTGCTTAGTGTGGTGTCTCCAGTTCTTCCCCTTACAGCATCTGCCAGCGCTTGCTTGCTTTTGCAGTGGCTAACACTCCCCTGTAGGTGTGGACGGCATCCTGCCCATCCCTTGGTGTGGTGACCACGTCCCTGCTCTCGGTTTGTGAGGCACTCCTGGCGTCTCTGCTGTCCCAGCAGTGGACTCAGACATTACTGTTAGGAGAGACCCATGATATTAACTCCCCTGTTGTTGTACTGTGGCGCCTTTGTCTATCACATTCATCAAAAAATAAAATAGTACATTGGTTCACTTAACAAATACGTATCAAGTAATTATATGCCATCAAAATGGGCTGCTCCCCAGGCATGTTTTTTAATATAAAAATACCATTTCAAGGTTATTAAAAAAGTATCTCTTGTATGGGAGTGTGTGTGTTTGTGTGTGTACCTTGCTAATTGAACATCTTGGCTTCTTTAAGCTTCAATTATTATTATGTTACCACAGTAACTACTGTTCCAACACTGTTGCAGTTTCATGGTGAGCTTTCCAAGGGGCAGGGGCAGGGAATATCCTGGATGCCTAAAATGCATTGATTTTGTTGTGGAGGACTCTTTTCTTAAACCTGAAAGTCAAGTTTGACAAATGAAGTCCCCATGCCGCTCACGAGCCAAGGGAGCGGAGGCAGGTGCGGCTCTCAGCATCTGTGTGTGTTGCGGAGTTCACGTGCTGAATTCCGCAGCATGGGAGCTGTCAGGCCTGATTAATACTTTACACCTGTGTGCATGTGCCTGGGTCTGTAGGCATCATGCGTGCTGCCTGCGGCCCCCACAAGGCAGCCGCCAGCCTCCGCTTCCAGGCATCTCTCCCACCGAGTTCCTCTCCCTGTGTCATACACTCGCCTATCACTCTTGCTAAAGGATTTTTCAGCTTGGAAAATAATTTACAGTGAGTAGCATCTTGGGAAGGATAGGTGTCACTTTCTCTAGAGTATGCAGGTGGGTTTTGGTTCGCAGCCTGTGAGAAGTCCGTGTGATAGTGAATGGAACATAATGCCTGAATCGTTTCCGGATACAATGAGATGGTTAGGAGATTAAAACCATAGCTGCCCTCACGTCTTGCACTTTTCAAAATTATGCAGGTGAAGTCAGAGGTGAGCATTTGGCACAGCGTTTTTGGTTGCAGCTTTAAACAACCATGTCCCCTTTCAAAGTGACTGTTTAGAGTCCTGGTGTCTCTTCCAGCCCTTCTTTGTGCTGGTGCTCCCTGGGAGGCAGCAGGTGATGGCTCAAGTTCTTGGGTCCCTGCCACCCACATGGGACACTGAGCCCTAGGCTCCTGGCTTCTGCCTAGCCCAGTCTGGGCATTTATCGGCATTTGCAAGGTGAACAAACAGATGGGCATTTTTTCGATCTCTGTCTCTAGTCTCTGTCTTGATCTTGTGCTTTCAAATAAAATGAAAATAAATAAAAAATCAATAGTAAAGTTATTTCCATAAGGGGACACTTGATTGTGTGCAGTGTTCCCTATGTGAAGTAATCACAGTGATGGGTGGCTAAAGTAGAACAAGTATACGGAGTAGTTTCAGATACTAGGTGATTATTTACCATGTGGAGGTAAAAATCTGATTCGATCCCCTCAAAATGTCTGTGTTCTGTTAATTGGAATGAACAGGTTGTCACTTCATGTAAGTAGTGTGCTCCCATTTCTGAAACAGGAAAATAAGCAGAATTTTTTAAAGATTGGTTTATTTTGGAAAGGCAGAGTTAGAGAGAGAGACAGAGATTTCTTGCAACCTGTGATTCACTTCCCAAATGGCCACAGTAACCAGAGCTGGGCCGATCTTAAGCCAGGAACTTCTTCCATGTTTCCCACTTGGGTGCAGGGACCCAAGAACTTGGGCCGTCCTCTGCTGCTTTCCCAGGAGCATTAGCAGGGGGCTGGATCAGAAGAGGAGTAGCCGGGATGCAAACCTGTACCCATATGGGATGGCGGTGCCACAGGCAGTGACTTTACCAGCTATGCCACAGTGCTGGCACGGATTAGAAAATTTTTAATATTCCCAAGTCGTGGAAGGATAAATACTGACTACCCAGAGCTTCTGCTTGGGAGTGGGCTTAAGGAGAGCCTTCCTTCCTATTGTAGAAGTTCTTTGTTTGAGGTTTTTGTAATGAACAGGTAACTTCTCAGAGACTGGGCAAAATTAGTGAATGCCCTGCGTAATAAGGTATTTTCTAAAGACAGTGTCATTCGGATAATGTTCTCTCTAAATAATGGAAAAATGTATCATTTCTGGTGCATTTCAGACCCCTTGCTGTAATGAGGATATTTGCAGTGGAGAGTAATAAAGTCACGATATCAAAAGAAATGCCTTCAAGTATTAGGTTGGATACACTTCCTGCCTCTCAACTATATTTAAACGTCATGCTGTGTGTCCAATATTAATGTAACTGAAGGGCTGGCATTGTAGTGTAGCCAGTTAAGCCACTGCCTGCAATACTGGCATCCCATATGAGCGCAGGTTCGAATCTTGGCTGCTCTGCTTTGACTCCAGCTCCCTGGCAATGTGCCTGGGGAAGTAGGGGAAGATGACCCAGGTGCTTGGGTCCATGCCACCCATGTGGGAGACCAGGATAGAGTTCTAGTCTCTTGTCTTTGGCCTGGTACAGTCCTGATATTTCAACTATTTGGGGAGTGAACCAGCAGATGGAAGATCTCTCTCGGTGTGTCTCTCCCTCTGTAACTCTGCCTCACAATAGACAAGTAAATATTTTTTAAAAGAATTTTCTTTAGGAATTCATCTATGCATGATGTCAAGGATTATGAAAGAGTAAAGGCAGACCTGATCGTGTGGGTGTGGTTGGTCTTAACCAGGCTGTGCAGAGCAGCCACTGTGGGATGACACTCTGAGTGTGCTGTAGCTCTTGTGACAAAACTGCACACCCTGGATGGCTTATAACAGGAGTGTCCCCCCACCCCGCTCAGATCTGAGATTAAGGTGTTGGCAGCTTTGCTTCCTGCTGGAGGCTCTCAGGAGGTATCTGCCTGAGCTGCCTTCTGAGCTCCTGGTGATGTGCAGGGGTCTGTGGCATTCCTTGGTTTACAGATGCGTTGCTTCCTGCCTCTCACGTCATGTTCTCATGTAGTTCTCCATGTCTCTGTCCACGCGGCCTTTCTTTGAGGAGAACAGCAGTCATAGAGGATCAGGGACGTGTCCTACCTCAGGATGACCTCATTTTACCTAAATCTTCAGTGACCATATATATAAGAAGTGCACAGTCTGAGATCAAGGGATGAGGACTTCAGGTTTTTGCTGTTAACAGATAACTTAAAAAACAGACACTCCTGGCAACCAGCATGGTGGCGCAGCAGATTGTGACACTGGCATCCCGTATCAGAGTACCGGTTTGAGTCCCCGCTGCTCCATTTCCAATCCAGCTCCATACTCATGCACCTGGGAAAGCAGCAGAGGATGGTCCCACTACTTGAGCCCCTGCTACTCTGTCTACCTTTTAAAGAAATATATATTTTTTAAAGTGGAGAATCCTAAACCCCAACAAATCAAATTATTTTAGGAGTGATGTATCCTAGGCCTGAGTAGTAAAGTGAAATTATCATCTTGAGAAACTTGATCTTTGAGCCGCCTGCTGCAGGTTAGGGCCATGGGGATGGATGGTAGAGAGAACTGTGTCTTTACTCAGTGGCAAACTCAATAGATGAAATGCAGGTTATAAAAGAGTAACTTGCTAGTGGCTGTTATCCTGTCTACACATGGAGTTTTCTGCTGTATTGGAGAGTAACCCTTTCTTTATGTGGAGAACTTCCCCGTGGATTTAGAACGGATCTCATTCACCAGTGCCAGTCAGGAATACATGGTATTTGAGGTCCTGCTTCCCAGTAAGCATGGCTGCAGGGGAAGTCCTCAGCTCCTCCTAATGGAAAACTCTATCCACGTGATGTGCCCATCGCTTCCTTCAGCCATTCTGGGTCCCCGAGATGATCAGTGCAACGTATTTCCTTCCTCCTAAAGTTGTCCGCTTGTAGCTTCTCCCTGCTGGCATACGCGTGAGACACCAGTGCTACCATCGGCAGCAGATGCACTGAGGGCCGCCACATTTCTCCCTCTCAGGCACTGTCTGCTTGGCGTGTAGATTCGTGTCTTCCATTGCTTATCCCCCTGGGTACTGTGCCCCACCCCAGAGCTGTCCTTGGCTGCAGGAATGACTTGCAAGCAGGGGTTCTGAACCCTGATGCCGCAGGTGGACCTCTGATTCTGAATCTATGCGTACACAAGGATGTGACCCCAGTTCTCTGTTAGGAATGGCAGATCCTGGCCACAAAGTCTTCTCTGGGGATCACCGGGCTGGTGAAGAAAAGGGGAATTTTCATAATTTTATATGTATATCCTCTTTAGCACCTGCCTTTGCCTATATTCTACTTTTTAAAAAATTCTTACTAGGTTTTTGCTACTTACTACTTGACTATGTGATATAAGCTATAGCCACCCTCTCCCCGTAATGATTCAGTTGTACTACAAGTGTCTATTTCAGTTTCTTAATTATATAAATTATATAATTTTTTTAGAAAGTTAGCTTTTTTTCTTCTTATTTAAAAGACAGAGATGGACAGAGACATTGCTCTTCCATCCACGGGTTCACTTCTCAAATACTCAGAACAGCTAGGTGTGGGCCATGGTGAATCCAGGAGCTCCAACCAGGACCACCACATGGGTATCGGGGACTCAAGCACTCGGGCTGTCTGCTGCTGCCTTCCAGTGTGGGCCTCAGCAGGAAGTGAGATGGAAGCAGAGACAGGACTCAAACCCAGGCCACTTACAACCCAAGCCTGGCTTATCCTGTACCATACATTCATTGAAAAAAAAAAACTGAGAGGAAGGAGTAATGGGGGGGGGGGTGGCAGACAGGTGGACAGAGAACCGCTGTCTACTTGTTTCCTCCTTAGCTGCTCACAAGGGCGGCGGCAGAACCACACCAAAGCTAGCAGCTGGGGACTGCATCGTGGTATCCTCTGTGGGATTAGTGGGGTCAACACCACTGCCTCCCAGGGTCTGCGTTAGCAGGAAGCTGGAGTCAGGAGCCAGAGGCTCTTGGATGACGTGTCAGATATTCCCCTTCTGTCAGTAATAGAGATAGTACTCCTGATGTTTCTATGCATAGACTAAGTTTTTACCACCAAGGTTTTTTTTTTTAATTTTTATTTATTTATTTGAAAGAGAGAAGGAGAGAAAGAGATCTTCAGATCTTCATTCTACTGGGTCACTCCTCAAATGGCTGCAAGCACCGGGGCTGGGCCTGGCTGAAGCCAGGAGCTTCTTCCAGGCATCCCACATGCATGCACGGGCCCCAGTGCTTGGACCATCTTCTGCTTCCTTGCCCAGGTGCATTAGCTGGGAGCTGTTTCAGAAATGGAGCAGCTGGGACTTGAACCAGCATCCAACCCGCCTTAGTTGTGGTTTGCTGGTCTCATACAGAAAACCCAGAAAAATCCCTTCCTCACGCGTTCTAGCACTGCCCCTCGAGGTTCACTCACAGGGATCCTCCAGCACTCTGCCCTCCAGCTTCTCGAGCCGTTGCGGCTGTGTCTTGCTTCCCTGGCTGAAGAGCTCCCAGCACTGGATTCTGGGTGTTCTCTCCTGTTCCCTCCCATCAGATGATGAGGAAGCAGAGCCTGCCGCAGAAAAGGCACCCCGGGTTCTAGTCCCGGTCGGGGCACCGGATTCTGTCCTGGTTGCCCCTCTTCCAGGCCAGCCCTCTGCTGTGGCCCAGGAGTGCAGTGGAGGATGGCCCAAGTGCTTGGGCCCTGCACCCCATGGGAGACCAGGAGGAAGCACCTGGCTCCTGGCTTCGGATCGGTGCAATGCGCCAGCCGTAGCAGCCATTTGGGGGGTGAACCAATGGAAGGAAGACCTTTGTCTGTCTCTCTCTCACTGTCTAACTCTGCCTGTCAAAAAAAAAAAAAAGAAAGAAAATAAAGGGGATCGTGGGGGTGAGAACACCACACAGAGAATGCATGGGGGGTATTTATAGTGCAGAACTGCAAGATGAAAAGTCCCTGAGAAGAGCTGCATTGCTTCCCAGGCACACAGGGAGAAACATGGACAGTGGTGGAGGAGCACACCAGAGAGTCAGGGTCGCGTCCCAATTAAAGTGACTTCCAGAAGCTTAACACGCAGCCCAGGTGATGTGTTCCGGCCAGGAAGGGACTCACGGTGCCTGGTGTCTCCTGCCTCTGTCCCCCTCCAGTAGGGAGGTGCCTGGGCTACCACCACCCTTGCAAAGCATCTGTGAGAATTACAGGCTCTGTGACTGTGCACCTGGGGTCTCATCACCCTGGTGATCCCAGGGGAAATGTCCCTTCCACTCTGTAGCTGTCCACAAGGAGCCTCCCCTAGGAGTGGGGTGGTGGGGAGGGAGCTGCTGTGGGCGTCTTTCCTGCAGACCAGTTTGTGAAATGGCATCAGCTCAGCCAGCTCTGCCTTCTTCTGTTTGCTCATTCAGCTTGGCCCTTTCTGCTTCATTAGGGCAGGCCTCTAACTAAACTCCCTTTAGGCAAAAGCAAGGAAAACGGGAAAGATTGATCTCTGGCCCTGCGACTCAGGTAGTGTAGGTTAGGGATGGCTTCCTGCCTGTGCCAGCCCACAGGTCCGTTCTCAGCTTCTCCCGGCTGCATTGCCTTTGTGGTTTTTTTCATAAAGTAGGTTTTGATCTGGTCACAGAAGACATCAGACGTAGAATCCACTCTTGAGCTTCCTGGGCATCCTGAACAAAGGATCACACGCTGGAGGGTTCAGAGCAGAAATGCATTTTCTCCCACTCTGGAGGCCACACGTATGACATCAGCCGTCCTCCGGGTGCGTGCCTTCTGGTGGCTCTGCGGGGGAGTTCATTCCTTTGCTTCTGGCTTCTGGTGGCTGCCAACAGCCATTGGTGTTCCTTGACTCGTCGCCACATCACTCCAGTTGCTGCCTCGGCTGTCACGTGGGCATCAGGTCTCCCTCTCCTTTTCCTGACAAAGACGCTAGGCACGTGGGGCCCGACCTGAATCCAGGAAGCTCTCATATCGAGAGTCTTCGTTACGAAGACCTCAAGCTCACATCCATTGGTACCAGGGATTAAGCCTTGGATGTGTCATTCATGGGTATGATGCAGCTTCCTTATCAGTGTATTAACCCTATTGCAAAAACAGAGACAACCTCACACATGCTGTACTGATGGTGCTTAGCTCTGATCTTCTGTCTGAAGAACTTGATCCACTCTTAGGCTAATCCACACAGCTGTCACTGGCCACTCTGGAACACCTGCTGACCCCAGGTAAAGGCTGGGGCATTTCAGGAGCACACAGAGCATCGGGAGGGGCAGGTGATGAAGAAGGCACACACTCATTTCCTGTGTGGAGCCAGACAAATGACGCTTTCAGAAAATAACAAGAACTCCTGGAACCTTCGCTGGGAAGGCATTGTGGGCAGAGTAGCTGGGTACTTGCTACAGAGTTTGCTCTCCCCAAAGCTGCGTGGACCATTGTCAACCCACTGAAAGTTTTTTTTTTTTAATTTTTATTTTTTTGACAGGCAGAGTAGACAGAGAGACAGAGAGAAAGGTCTTCCTTTTTGCCATTGGTTCACCCTCCAATGGCCGCCGCAGCTGGCGCACCGCGCTGATCTGATGGAAGGAGCCAGGTGCTTCCTCTTGGTCTCCCATGGGGTGCAGGGCCCAAGTACTTGGGCCATCCTCCACTGCATTCCGGGCCACAGCAGAGAGCTGGCCTGGAAGAGGGGCAACTGGGGACAGAATCTGGTGCCCCGACCGGGACTAGAACCCGGTGTGCTGGCGCCGCAAAGTGGAGGATTAGCCTATTGAGCCGCAGCGCCAGCCAACCCACTGAAAGTTTAAGGGTGGTGTGTGGTTTTGAGTTGAGTTCTGAGTAGGAGGGAAGGGCACATTTCTAAAACAGGATTGCATGGGCTTACTGAATCTTTTTGCTGACATGGTAGCTTGTGGACATCTCTTAAGCCATTTATTTATTTATTTATAAATGTTGAGCCCTATGATCTCGTTGAAACATTCTGACTAAGCAGGTGTGGGGGCAGTGCACTAGGGGCTTAGGATGCTGACTTAAGAATATTTATTTTATTTATTTGAAAGAGTTAGAGAGAGGAAGACATAGAGAGAGATCCTTCATCTGCTGGTTCACTCCACAAATGGCCACAAACCCTGGGGCTGTGCCAGTATGCAGCCAGGAGCCAGCAGCTTCTTCTAGGTCTCTCATGCAAGTGCAGGGGCAGGTGCAGGAGCCCAAGTACTTGGACCATCTTCCACTGCTTGCCCAGGTGCATTAGCAGGGAGCTGGATCAGAAGTGGAGCAGCCAAGACTTGAATGGCGCCCATTTTGGATGCTGACATTGCAGGCATTGGCTTTACCCACTATACCACAATGCTGGCCCTTTAGTTGCTTATTAAATAAAAGGATACAAAAGTAAGTGAGCTTCAGCATGAATACACGGTAGTAAAGAGAGATGAATGAGTGGGCTTTTGTCCCTCTCTTCCCTGCCAGGAGACACTGTCAAATTTGTGCTTGGATTTACGCCTGTCATATTAGAATATTGATAACCAATGCCAGGGATGCACTACAAGCTCTTAACACAGCTCTGGGCACAGACAGATCTGGAAGTCGGTTGCTGCAACCTTTGCCTGTACTGTACTCTGCCACGGTGACCATCACCCTGGAACCCTCAGAGTTGTTGCTGTATTTGCTTCTCTCATGGTCTTGTTCCAGCTCGTTTCACATCCTGAAACAATTAAAGGGGCGTTGGCTGTTTAAATGAACACATCCGCTCTTCAGCCAACTTCCTGTGACCAGAGTTATCATGCTGTCACCTTTGCCATTCTGCCATTTTTGTCCATTGGGAAGCACCTGCTTTGTTCTGGGCTGTATCTTAGTGTCTAGGAACATGCAGGCGAATGAGCAGAGGCTGCTCTGTACACTCTGTCCAGAAGCATGTGTTGTTCTGGGAAGAATCGAAACCTGTGCAAATCAATTGAATGAATAACAATGAGGTTCCAGGGCTGGCACCGTGGCTCACTAGGCTAATCCTCCGCCTGCAGCGCCGGCACCCTGGGTTCTACTCCCTGTTGGGGCGCTGGATTCTGTCCTGGTTGCTCCTCTTCCAGTCCAGCTCTCTGCTGTGGCCGGGAAGGCAGTGGAGGATGGCCCAGGTCCTTGAGCCCTGTACCTGCATAGTAAACCAGGAGGAAGCACCTGACTCCTGGCTTCGGATCGGCTCAGCGTGCTGACCACAACACGCTAGCCGTAGCAGCCACTTGGGGAGTGAACCAATGGAAAAAGGAAGACCTTTCTCTCTCTCTGTCTCTCTCTCACTGACTAACTCTGCCTATCAAAAAAAAAAAAAAAAATGAGGTTCCGGAGATTAGGCTGTTGTTCAGAAAGAAACAGCAGGACTGGGGCTTGAAGCCTGGTGTCTTCTGGGCTGCTGTGATGCAGGTGCGAGCACACAGTAAGCCTGGGAGAGATGGTGAAATCCACATGACAGAGGAGGTCTCTGATCATCATGATTCTTGTTGGGTTCAGATGCTGTGGTGCCTCTCACAATTAAATTCCATAGGCAAGAAGAAGTGGGAAAACCTTAAATATAAGCATGCAAAAGAGCCCAGATTGTACAGATGAGTATATGAGCAGGGGTGTAAGTGGAGTACGGAAGTAATGTGGTAACTTTCCTGTTGAACAAGTTGTGGGATAAGGTTTCTTGTTTGTTATAATATTAATTTATTGGAAAAGCAGAGTTAGAGGGAGAGACAGAGAGAGATTCTATCCATTGATTCACTTCCCACGTGGCTACAACAGCCTTGGTTGGACCAGGCCAAAGCCAGGAGCCTGGACCTCAGTACTGGGTCCCGAGTACTCGGACTGCCCCACTGTTTTCCCAGGTGCATTAGCAGCAGGGAGCTGGGTGGGAAGTGCCACAGCTGGGACTGGAATCCATATGGGATGCCGGCCTCATGGGTGGCAGTGGCTTTACTCGCTGAGCCACAGTGCCAGCCTGGTGGGTTACAATCTGGATCAGTAAAAGATCTCATTGCTTCCTTTACAAAGCTGCCCTTTGTGTCTTGTGTTTAAAGTTCTTAAAGCAACAGCAATACTAAGTTTGAGAAGTCTGCCCCTTGCCTGCCTGTTTCTCTGCCGTGGGGCCACCGGTTTGGGCCTGCCGGAGCTCCTGCTGTGTCTGTCAGGAGGCTCCAGGAGGGCTGATGGGGATGAATAAACCAAGCCCCTCTGCCTTCCTCCATCGCCATCTACCTGTCGTTAACATCTCACCTCCCACCTCTTCCGGCCGCTCGCCGCCTTGCGAGTTAGGACGCCTCGCCCCCAGATGGCTTCTGCTACTCCACCCCTGAAAGTGGCCGTAGGGCAGCTGTGTCTTCCGTGAGAATGACTGTCAGTGGCTTTTCCTTGGCAAGTTGTGTGGCTTTGCCTGGGGTCCCTGGAAACTCCTCCAGATGACTTGTGAAAGCAAAACAGGGAAAGCAGAACGCGGGATTCCTCCCCTCCCGCGGTTCTAATGTCAAGTCCACGAGGGCGCGTCTTTAATAAACTCTCTTATTGATTCAGTCAACACCTCGTGAGCCCACACCACATGTAAACACCGCGCCAGACCCCAGGGACCCGCACTTGTGTTCTTAGAAATTACTTCCTGCGGATAGGTGGGGGAGAGGCATATTCCAAAAATAATTTCACGCGCGATCATCTAATTGCTCTCGAGGTAAGCGCTAACATGAGAACTAAGGAGAACAAAGCCAGATTAAATTAGGAGAGCTGAGAAATGAGGCTGTTCTGTTCAGCCCTGTCACCTCGGGGCTTGTGGTGACGACAGCAAGAGCAGTTTGGGTGGGTGTGTGAGGAGCGTGGAGCTACGCCCAGACGGCGTCATCCTGTAGCTGAATTCCCAGTTACAAAGTGAGACCCCAAATAGAAAGTTGAGGCTCCTTTCCTTTTCCAGGTATTTCTGATGGAATTAACTTATTTAAAACTTTCAGAAACCCTTCCCCTCCCTCTGTAGCGGTCTCTGTCTCTCTCTGCCTCTCCTTATTGGTGCAAGCCAACCCCACCGTGGTTTTCAGAACTCTGCAGTTTCCCAACCCACCCCCCAAAACAGTGAAGCCATCTGCCTTATCACTATCTCTTCCGATTAATGTAATCTTGTTTCTGTTATTTCCACCATATTTTTCCATCCAGCGAGCCTCATTACATTTGCAAGTGCATTAAATTAGAGCCTCTATAGAAGGAGAGTGATGATTATCAGCTAATTTAATTATGTTTCTACATTTGCAGCATTTAATGATGTCTGCCATTGTATTAGGGATTCCTACACCGGCTCTAGGTGGAAATCAGCTCTGATTCCGTGTAAGGTTTACCTTATCAGATAATACTTGACAGCTCATTGAGGTGCGTGTTCAGTAATTTTTGAATCTAATCAAAATTGATTTATGTGCAATCAAATTACAGGAATAAAGAAACAGCTTCACATCATTTAGTTGCTGATTATAGTGTTGCCTGCCTCCGAAGTCACACCAGTGTGCGTCTCTTCGTTTGGTACCAACATTTCATCAAGGTCTAAAATTCGGGAGGGTGTTATTCCTTTTAAGTGCAAAGGGGTTTTGTACTCGTGAGCTCGTGGTGCAGGACAGAATGAACATGTATGTCCCTGGCGTTTTCTGTGTGACTCAGCAGATGCTGTCTGAGTGTCGGACTCAACCCTTGCTCCAGAGCCTGGGTTGCTCCTGAATGGAAATCCTGGGTATGCAGGAGCCACTGTTGAGGTTCTAGACTCTGAAGATCCTCCCTTCTTCCTTCTGCGAAGATTCCAAAGCCAATGAAAAATGAGTGCACAAGCCCTGTGACCATTCAGTACAGAGTTCGTTGAGTGAGGCCGTGAAGGAAAACTTATTTTATGTGTATTAAACACTTCTGTAATAGTTACTGCTTGCAAGGTACAACTTGTAAGACTTGATAAGCACAAGCCCATTTAATTTTCACAGCAGCCTGAAGACCAGATGGTGTTCCTCCATTCACATTTTGTAGGTGACGAAACTTGGGCACCGAGAGCTGGGATACTCTGTCGAAGGTGTCTCAGCTGGCGTGAGAAAAATCAGGATTCCAATCTGGTGGTCAGGCGCCACAGTCCATCGTGCTCCTGAGCACGGTGCCCTTTTGTTGTCTCCTAAACCTGAATCGCCTCTGTCACTCAACCTCCCCCTGCTGCACAACCACAGCCTGACCTTGGGACTGGCTGAGCCATCTGGAGGATGTTCGTCTACCGCAGGAGAAGGAAAGCTAGAGACATAGAGCCTGAAGCTGGCCTCCTCAAGGTGGAGCCCTTGAGCCTGCAGTAGGTGTTGCTTACCTGGCCCAGGTGTACTTACCTGTCCTAGGTGCTACTTCCTCTCCTGAAGTGAGCATAGGAAATGAGGGTCAAAGGAAAAATAACTATTAATTTTGGAGATAGCAAGCAGGCCAGAGAGTAAGGGGCAGTGCAGAAAGAGCAGCAGGCACTCATCGGCAAAGACAGGCCAGCTCCCCTGATGTGGCTAGAAGCAGTCCATGAAGGCCTCGTGTGCCCCCTTGCTGGAGCTTCCCAGTGGAAGGCAAGCACGTGGGTGGAACGTGTAGATGTCCGGCGATGCTGAGTGGCTTCAAGTCGTCATTCCCTAGGAGTTTCGGCTTCAGCCATCTCCCCTTGCATTTCAAGAGTCACCATAAATGTGCCACAGGCAGGAGCCAGGGTTGTGGTGTCTTAGGGCCTTCATAGGGCATCTGTAGGTCCCTGACCATCAGTGTGTTTGGCGCCTGCCTGGGCTCCCTGGTCGGTCTTGAAGCTGAGTTCTGGCCAGTGTCTTGCCTCCTGCCTCCCTGGGCTCCCAGGTCCCTCCCTCTCCTCACATTTTCTCTGCAGAATCTTAGGAGTCGATATGCAATGGCAGCCAAAGTGTCGTTCACTCCTTGCTCAGAACATGGCAGCTTTCTCGGGAACGGCTCCTTGATTGAAAATCACCGGTTGTCTCCTAAGACTGGCATGTGGTCCAGCAGCAGGATGTGATTTTAGTTTCATTTTAGTTTCCATCATGCATGGATAAGTGTTTTGTTGTAATTTTAGATGTGCATTTTTCAACCCTTTCATTTGTAGTTTTCACATACAGAAAAAATGAAAAAGTCATCCATATCCACAAATCCACCACCAAGATTTACTGTATTTGCATTGTCACATGTCTGTCGCTGTCTTCATTGTTACAACGTCTTGTGGTTTTTAATGCATCTCATAGTGATTTGCATCAGTGCCTTTTGTCTTTCAACAAGATGTAGGTCCTGGATGAAAGTTCACCTTTGCTCCATGCTCCTTTTATTTTTGAGATAAAATTCATTTATGTGAAAATACTCAAGCCTTAGGGGGACGGTCTGATGAGTTTTGACACCTGAGTATGCTTTGTTACTTGAACCTCTACGAAGATAGGGAATTGTTACTCCTCCAAAGCATAGTGTGACTTGCATATGCAATGGAAAAAGAAACTGAATATTAAAAGTAGGATCCTAGGCCGGCACCGCAACTCACTAGGCTAATCCTCCACCTGCAGTGCCGGCACACTGGGTTCTAGTCCCGTTCGAAGTGCCAGATTCTGTCCTGATTGCTCCTTTTCCTGTCCAGCACTCTGCTGTGGCCCAGGAGTGCAGTGGAGGATGGCCCAAGTGCTTGGGCCCTGCACCCGCATGGGAGACCAAGAGAAGCACCTGGCTCCTGGCTTCAGATCAGCGCGGTGTACCAGCCGCAGCAGCCATTGAGGGGTGAACCAACAAAAAAGGAAGACCTTTCTCTCTGTCTCTCTCTCTCTCTCACTGTCCACTCTGCCTGTCAAAAAAAAAAAAAAAAAAAGTAGGATCCCGTAGACAGTTCAGCTCAAAAAGTGATTGCATTGAAAATATATATCCGTGTGTGTGTGTGTAAAACTTATACATGACGATCCTTGTATAGGTGGTGTCTGTATGTAGGTGTGGCAACATTTATAATTAGGGTGGAAGTACTTCTGTGTTTGCCTGTTACAGGCCTAGGAAGGTGTTGGCCTGATCTGATTAGTGCTGTGCTCGCAAAGAACAGGAGTGTGTCCCATGTGTGAGACCGTGCTGATGTAATGCCCCACAGGCATGGAGAGAAACGGTGTTACTCATCTCATTGAGGATATTTAACAACTTTCTTCCGCGAGATACCAACAGCTGCAGTTCCTGGAAGTCAGCCTTGAGCTGGGTTGTATTTTTGTGAATACTCATTAGTGTCACAAGTGCCTGAGTTGGAATCCGCTTCATTCATTTTAAGAAGTAGGCGATGCACTCCTCTTTTGACCCTGTAACGTGCAGATCAAAGTCAACGTTAATTGGCAGGGTGAGTGAGGGTGGGGTCTGGCTGTAGTCTTCTTAGGGCTTTGCACGGGGAGATGCTCACAGCCCCTTGGCTGGAGATGACAACTCCACTTTAATTAACAGCAGGTGAGCCTTGTGGTCAGCTGTCTGACATTTAGGTGCATCCTGCAAATAGCCTTTCCCTTTGAACCACATTTATTTCCAGCTTAATTAATCCTTCTGAGGTAGCCTGGCTATTAGCAGCCATCTCTTCATTTAAGAGCCTTTCAACCAGGCCTTTTATTTTATTTTACTCTTCTCATTTTAGTACTAGCTTAATGTTATAAAGGATCTGGACTAACTCATTTTAATGACCTACACTA
This sequence comes from Sylvilagus floridanus, assembly GCA_949820135.1. NCBI lineage: Eukaryota > Metazoa > Chordata > Mammalia > Lagomorpha > Leporidae > Sylvilagus > Sylvilagus floridanus. The sequence goes on along the minus strand of OX463234.1, from coordinate 44,007,834 downwards.
CATAAATGCTAATTTTACATTTGGCCTTATTTCAGTAGATTTTTTTTTCAAGACCACTGCTTTCAGAAGGACAAAAATGGAAAGATTAAACCCCTTATGTCATCGCCCTGAGAATCCTGTGGTTTCTTCTGACAGGAAGAGGGTTTTCAAATCCCTGCTTGGTCTGAGTGTCTGAGCTGACATCTCATTATTTTATCCCGCTTCCACCGCGTCACCTTCACCCAGTTAATTAAGTAACTCATTGAATGTATTATGCAGTCCTGGTTCCCCGTCTGTGACAGAGGGGGACGGGGGAGTGCTTCTTTGTTGCTCCCCTCCTGCCGCCTCTCTGCCACCACGTCCAGGAAAGGACAGTGTGGGAAGCGGGAGGAGCAGAGGAGTGTTCAGAACTTCATCCGTCAGTACCTGGAAGGTGATGAAGCCATGACGCTGGTGGCGCTGTTGACAACGTGGCTACGTGCCAGACTTTCCTCTCGATATCTTGTACATACTTATGACCTCTGTGGCAAGTTACTGTTTCTCCCCATCCTTTACAGATAGGAGAACTAAGATTTAGTTGACTTACGCACTCAAGTCTTTTTGTTTATGTGTTTTTTTATTTTTGTTTATGTGTCTGAAAGGTGGAGTTTCACAGAGAAAAGGTCAGCGACACAGAGTTCCACTGTCTGCTGGTTTACCCAGACTTGGGCCGGGTTGAAGCTAGGACGCTGGAACTCCATGTGGGTCTCCCATCTGGGTGCAGGGACTCAAGTGCTTGAGCCCTCTGCTGCTGCTCTCCCAGGCACATCAGCAGGGAGCTGGATTGGAAGTGGAGCAGCCAGGACTTCAATGGTGGGATGCTGTTGTTGCAGGCAGAAGGGTCGCTGCGCCATGAGATTGTGATAGGTAGTGGCAACTTAATTTGAACCCACAAATAGCAGGTTCTTAACAGTTACATTCCCAAGAGCATTTCCGCTTAGAGGTTTCCGTTTTTGTAGTGAACTTTATATTCTTCAATGGGTAGGTGAGGATTTAAGGTAAAAAAAATGCCATAAGGAAAGATGTCTACATTCTAGACAGTCCACATCTCTTGATGTGTAGATGACAGGTGTTGACAGAGAATGTTGACTTTCTTCTAGGGCACTGGTTCTCAGTCCCCCAGGGTGTTATCTTCCAGGGGTGTTTATCCAATAGCTGCGATGCACCTCCCATGCATTGTGTGCATTAAACATCACAGCAAATGTTTCAGTGTCCCCTGTGGGGTGAGTTGGTGTTGGTGGGGAGGAGGGGCTGCACTTAGCCTTATCTAGTTGGTTGTCAACCCAGCCGGAAATAAACAAGACAAGACATTTAATAGAGATGAAATAGAAGGGTGGGTGTACAAGAGGGGTTCACAGAGAAAGGGAAAGAAACACTAACGTGGAAAGGCAGATGGAAAATTGAGAAGGTCAAAGGCAGAGTAATTGAAATAGAGCCTTGGAAATTGTGGATCTGAGAAAGAATTGGAGGTTAAGTGGTAGGTAAAAAGGAAGATGAGGAAAATAAAGCGACAAACAGAATCAAGCCGAAAAAGTGTATGTGTCTGAGAGAGAGGAAAATGTGTATTTAAGAGAAAGGAAGGCAGAATGCTATCGAGAACATGAGGTAGTAGCCATGATTACCTAAAGCCCTCATTGTTATGAAGCTCGTCTTGGGAGGGGACGACCTCCATGAGACGCTGTCCTGGGAGTGGGGAAAATGCTGGCTCCGACTGCACATTCTTGAAGGTGCTGCATTCATTCCCAAGCAGACACCCAGTGCAGGAAGTGATCTGGTTCTGTCGGGGAGCATATAGCCTGGGAAACACAAACTCAAGTTTTTCCCTTGAATCTAAGAAGCTGGTGGGTGTGGAGACAGAAAGATAAACCAGGGCACTGGTGTCTCCATCCACACTGCGGGGTGCAGAGGAGCTGTCTGCCACCAGGATGTCCTAAACACTGCTCTGCGGGGGTGGGTACAGCAGGTGCATGGCAACCCCCAAGGTGGGCAGGAGCTTGCTGTGTATGCAGAGCTGTGAGCCGGTCATTATGGCCAAAGGAGAGTGAGCAAGAGGAGATGTGGGAGTCATAAGGGCATGGGCCAGATTCTCAAGGAAGCTGTGGAGAGTCCACATAGAGACATTTCACAGTTTGATTATGTTCTAAGGATATACAGGGTTTGCTTGTTTGGTCTGCCACACACCCAGTGAGTGTCCTGAGTGTGATTGCTGCCAGCTCTGACCATTGGGTTGCTGAACCGTTGAGTTGCTATGGAGTGAGCCGTGTGCCTCTCTCAGGCATATGCCTGGTGTAGTCGGTGGTCAGTGCATGCCGCTAAAAACCAAAACCCATCACACACACCAGGAGAGCTGGAGAATCTGGAACCCAGCCGGTAAAACTGAAGAGGGTTAAAACACACATCTGAACTGCATGGAGAAATCAAAGGAGCTCAGCAATTGTATGGAGATCATGGGTGTTCGGATTATTTTGCAGAGGTGGCTCTCCTGCGGGCATTGGAATAACACTACTGCATTTCCTTGCCTGAGCATCCCTGAGTGTTATCCACGCACGGGACTGAACTCCATCTGGGAAGGACACGGAGACATGCATCTCCTGGCACTGTTGATGGATTTCAGCAGAGCAGAAACGAGTCCTCCGAGGAGAGAGGGCGGCCCGAGCTGGGGTGTGTTGCTGTGGCGTTCCTTTGACGGGGCCCTGCCGAGGGACAACCAGCAAGGCTCCAGTGGAGCTGCAGTGCCTGCCGGCCCCCTCCCCACCCTGGGCTTCCTCGGTGAAGCTCAAGCAGCCATGAGGCCTGTGACCTCCGAGTGACTTAGGCTGACTTTATCGGCCCTGGCTCTTCTTTCCATTATGTTTGCTGTTACGAGAGCTGATCTTCTTTCCTGAAGCCTGTTAACCTTATACAAAGAGATGAGACCACTTGAGCTCTCAGACAGGAAGCTGATGGGAAATTGTAAGCCTCCAAAATAGGTTGAGAGCTTCTTGTTGTTCAGGGTCCTGCTGGAGGTCAGAGAGGGGAAGAGGGAGAGAGAAACAAAGAGTTTGAAAAATAAGCATATGGGAGCCATCTTTCTTTCTGCTTATCTCTGTCTTTCAAATAAAACCTAAACAAGTACATACAATTTTTTATATAGGAGATAGAAAGGGGAGGAGAACTCCTTACATTCACTTCTATTTAAAAATTATGTGTCTTATACACATGCAAACACATGCACATACAGAGAGCAAGCAGACTGCTGTTGTCCTTGCGTCAGAGTGGCTGATGATCTCAGACAAGTGCAAAAGGTCCAGTCCTACAATAGCAGGACATGGCACCAGAGTGGATCTCGGTTCCGATGGACGGAACAGGGGAGAGGTGAGAATAGGTCTGGTGAGCAGGAGACAGGGAGTTGGGAGGAGGGGCTCTGAGCTGAGCCCAACCTGGGAACACAAACAAGATTGATAGACAAAAAAATTCAGCTGGGGCATGGAATCTGGGAGAAACGCAGTAGGATGTGAGTGTACGAACCTGGTGAGACGAGGGAGGAGTGGGACTCTAATTTCAGTAGATTCAAGTATTCTCAAGATTTTATCATATTACAGTTATTTTTAAAAATATTTATTGTTATTTAAAAGGCAGTGTTATCGAGGGATGGGGAGACACACACATGCACATGCACACACGCACACAGGGGGAGAGAGAGAGACACAGACATGGAGGGAACGATAGAGCAAGGGAGTTTCTGTCCCCTGGTTTGCTACCCAAATGGTCAGGATGGCTGGGGATGTGCAAGGCTAAAGCCAGGAGCCTGGATGTCCACCTGTGTCCTTCATGTGGATGGCTTAGGTCCATCTTCTGTTTTCCCAGGCCTTTGGCAAGGAATTGGATCAGGATGGAGCAACTGGGATTTGAAGCAGCACTCTCCTGGGATGCTGGCTTTACAGTCAGCAGCTTAACTGACTCTGCCACAGTACTCGTCCCTAATGAGTTATTTTTGATTAGTCATAATACTGAAGTGGTATGAATTACTTTTTATTTATTTGTATTACACAGTATAAACTACTTAGGTGGGGTTGGCCAGTCAAAGCTCATATATTGAAGTCAGTATCAGATTCATCTGACCACAGATCAATTCTCTGATACACCAGAAATCAGGTGAATTTGTTTTATTTCCTTAATTAAAGGATAAAAATTGTATGTATTATGTAAAACATGTTTTGAAGTATGCCTACCTTTCGGAGTGGCTCATCTGAGTTAATTAACATATGCATGTCTACCAAACATATATTTAACCATTTGACATTTGTAAATCTGGAAGTCATGAAACAAACATACAAAAGAACACAATGCACATTTCACTTTAAAAGTCTGAGGGCCAGCACTGTGGTGCAGCATGTTAAGCAGCACCTATCAGGATGCTGATTCAAGTCCTAGCTGCTCCATTTCCAAACCAGCTTCCTGGTAAATGTGCCTGGGAAAGCAATGGATGATGTCCCAAGTGCGTGAACCCCAGCTGTCTACATGTGGGTACCAGATAGAGCTCTTGGCTTCAGCCCCTGTTGTAGGTGTTTGGGGAGTGACCCAGTGAATGTAATATTTGTCTATCTTGGTCGGTCTCTCTGTCTTTCAAGTAGATAAATCTTTTTTTAAAAAATAAAAATTATTTATTTGAAAGTCAGAGTTACACAGAGAGAGAAGGAGAGGCAGAGAGCGAGGTCTTCCATCCACTGGTTCACTTCCCAGTGGGCTGCAATGGCTGGAGCTGCACAGATCTGAAGCCAGGAGCCAGGAGCTTCTTCCAGGTCTCCCACGTGGGTGCAGGGGCCCAAGGACTTAGGCCGTCTTGTACTGCTTTCCTAGTCCACAGCAGAGAGCTGGATCGGAAGTGGAACAGCCAGGTCTTGAACTGGCACCTATATGGGATGCCAGCACTGCAGGCCAGGGCGTTATCCTACTGTACCGCAGCGCCAGCCCCTCAAGTAGATAAATCTTAAAAAAAAAAAAATTGTAATGCTTTCCCAAGACAACCAGCTATGAATTGGGACTCAAATGAAATGGCGCCAGGAAGTACAGCTTCCCATGAAGGGATGCTGGGAGAACACGCCAAGGCAGCTGAATGACTTCAAGAAAGCAGCATCCTGGAGGACCGGGTGCTGTGTGCTCTCAGCATTTTGGAAATCCTCATTGAACTGTAATAGCACTGAAACCAAACACTCATACTTAGGGGATAGGCACAATGAAACATGATTTATAGGAATTTGACCTAGAATGGTTAAAATGACAACATTTCTGTCTGGGGCAGGTTTTCAGCATACTGAGTAGGTTATCAGCTGGGACACCTGCTGGGTGTCAGAGGACCTGGGATTGAGTGGCAGCTGTGCTGCTGATCCTAGCTTCCTGGTACTGCGCACCCTGAGAGGCAGCAGGTGACAGCCCAAGTAGTCGGGTCCCTGCCCCCCTTGTGGCTTGAATTTCAGTCTCCTGGCTTCCTTCTAGCCCAGTCTGGGTCAATGCAGGCATTTGAGTGCATCAGTGAGTGGGAGATCTCTCTAACTCTGTCTCTTTGTCCTTCAAATAATTGCTCAGTCTTTGTGATTTGGTAACTGTCAACATTTGCATTCTTATTGTATAACAGGCGCAAGTGAGGTATTTAAGATATCCTTAAGAGTAGCCTGGATTTTTGTTCCATCTCTCCCTCTCTCCCCTCCCATTTCTCTCACTCCCTGTCTTGACATAGCATCTATGTCCTGTGAATTGTGTAAGCCTGACAGTGCAAAAGAGAAAGTAATCAAAACTTTAATGAGAATATTCTTAATTCTCCTTTGCATATAAAAACCAAATGACAGGTTGTACAAGTAAACATGACATGTGGGAAATAGGGTGAAACAGCAGAGAAATGTAATTATCTTAAACTGTCTATTTTAAGTTACAGTTTTCCTCTGTTCACATAAGAATTGAAATGAGTGTTTTGCAGAATGAGTTATTAACAAATCACATGGCACAGGGAATAACATATACATTCAATTTTTCTGTTTCAATTTTGTGAAATATCACATAGTTATTTCTCTGATTTTTTTTTTTTTTGTTCACCTTCAGGGTTTGGAAGTTCAGGACTCATGCCTTTAGGTTTATGTGTGTGTTATGGTAACAGTGTAAATGTTTGTTTCTAGCAAATAACCTTTCAGTCCTGTATTTTCAAACTTAGGAGTATTCCAGGAGAAATCAAATGTAAAAGCCATTTTCTGTGTGTTCAGATGGATGGAGGCCTGTGCACACAGGTTGAATAACTTTTTTATTACCCTGGTTTATTGTTTACATCTCTGGTCTCGGATATTCTGTTTATGATGTTGTCTGATGAATAACACCTATTCCAGAGTGGAGAGAAGAAAGAGCCGCATGTCTTCCAGTTTCATTCAGATTAGTTTGGAGCAGGATCTGCAGTAAGTGGCTGTTTTAGCCATGTCAGTTACTGGAGGTAGAAGGTAGTGAGGTTGCATTCTTGGCATCAAGTTGGTTCCTTACTTGTATGGAAAGGAGTTCTATCCATTTTCATCCAGAAAGTGAGATGCTGAACCAAGGTCATCAGGACAGGAGCCATGGCTTCCCACGGAACTGTGGTTAGCAGGATGGTTGCATTCAGTGTGCAAGGGGACACCTAGCACTGCCCAGCAGCCAGCCAAATCCGGCCAGGGTCTCAGGCTGGGCAGGAGCCATGTGCTGGAGGCTGCCAGCTCAGCCCTTGTACTCAACAAGAAGCCAACGATGCTGATTTCTGAATTGGTTTGCGCCAGCTCCCTTGGCCTTCTGGGAGGATACACCTTCTCTGATAGGCATGGATGTTGCTCCAACCGATGGAGGTCTCTCAGGAATGGCTGATTGTAGGAGGAACTTAAATTGCTTGAGTCCTTGTCGTGTTTGAATCTTTGTAAGCGAGGCTTGGTTGGTGTTGAGAGGCTGTCCATCAGTGTCAGCGTTGTCCTTTAGAGACCAGGCTGAGTCCATTTAGTCGATGGACATGGCAGTGACTTGGGAGAACGAAGGCCGCTTTTAGAAATGTCTTCCATTAGGACTGGTGTTGTGGCCTACTGGGTAAAGCTGCCACCTGCAACACCAGCATCCCATGTGGATGGAAGTTCAAGTCCCAGCTGCTCCACTTTTGATCCAGCTCCCTGCTAATGTGCCTTGAAGACCAGCAGAATATAGCCCAAGTCCTTGGGCCCCTAAAGCCACATAGGAAACTTGGATGGAGCTCCTGGCTCAGCCTGGCCCAGCCCTGCCATTGTAGCCATCTGTAGAATGAACAACGGACAGAAGTTCTGTCTCTGCCTCTCCCACTCTTGCTTGCTCTCTCCCTCGTTCTCTCTTTCTCTGTAACTCTTTCAAATAAGTAAATAATTTTTTAAAAGAAAAAAAGTCTTATGTCATGAAGAATATTAATATTAAATGATTTCCAAATAATGTACAATAAATATACTTAAAATTTGAAAACTGTACTTCTAACTAAATGATCCTTAATACTTGTGATGATCTTACCAGAACTGTGCTCTGAGTTTTCAGAAATGTGGACACAGAGGCATAGGGCAGTCATCTTGTGAGCCACATAGCCTTTGAATGGTAGTGTTGGGGTTTGGAGCAGTGTAGACTGGATACTGGAATTTCTTAGGGATTTTGTTCTACACAGGGAGATGAAAATAGAATGCATTTAATTGCTGATTGCATTTTGCTTCAAACATCAGCATGGGTTATTTCATTATCTATCTTAGCGTTTCCAAATGTTCATTGGGCCCCATTTCCTCAAGAGGTTGATTTGCTGACTAAGAAACAGGCTGTGTTCTCCGTGTGTTCCTTCATTTGAGTCTTGATGGACAGTTTGGGAAGATGAGAAATGCGGGGCCCTGGGCAGCCACTGGAGCCCTCTAGGGAGAACGAGGAGGTTGCCCTGGAACACGCAGGTTCCGGTCTGGCTCCTCCTTCAGCTGACCTTGAGCCGGCTCTGTTCTCGGGGCATCTCATCCTAACAGGACATCACCGGCTGCAGCCCCTCTAGGGGTTGTGGTAGTGCACATGCCCCCTAGAAGCAGCATCAATCACATCGCCACATAAAATCCCAGAGGAGGCTCGAGATACAAGAACGCTTGTGATGACAGCCCCTGCCGTCGGGAGGGGTGGCCGGGTTTCCCGGTGGGGCGGACACGGTGGACTACTTTGTGCTTGGCCGAGTCCCTGGGCCTCAGCTCCCCTAACTGTTTCTGCATCCCTGATCCGTGCTTGAGATGCTTAACATGAGTGCGTACAGCTTCGATTAGGTAATTACATCCTCGGATTCTTTGAGGAGGGTGCCTCTCCCGTGTAGACGGTCGCCCATCACTGTGTGCTCATGAGCAGTGACCCGAGCTGCTCCCATCCACGCCAGGGGCGTCCTGGTGGCTTCTGCACACAGCTCCCGGCCACGGCCTCCGCTTTCACCTTCACTCCCCGCAGGCACCGACCTCTGTGGTTTTCCGGCGCTATTTATAAATCCGAGGGAGCGCTGCCTTGCCTTCTTGGAGCTGTTGATGTGGACATTTATCCTCGTCGTGTGCTGGGCCGTTCGGGGCTGGAGCCCTGCTCCCGCACGTCACCCTTCTCCTTGGGAATCTGTCTTGTTCTTTGGACAAAGCCACACACTCACCGACTGCTTGAGAGCTGCTTCTGCCTTCGCTTCCCTATCCTGAGTCGTGTGATCACTCGCAAGGGCCCCTCAGTGGCCATGCTGGGAGGCATCCAGGAGCCTTAAAGGCACCAGGGAAACAGAATCCGTGCCCCCTCCCCACCCCGCAGTTGCAGAGCTCGGAGGCCACCGCGGAGGTGCTCACTGGGAGTCCAGTTGCAGCCAGGGTGTGTTTCAGTGCCGGAGTCGGATTCACAGGAAAGGAGAGGGACCGCAGCGCACAGCGTCCGGCCTCCTGGCAAACTCGGGGCTTCCCGGGCTGGCCATGGTGTCCTCTGGACTTTTTTCAAGACCCCAAGTTGTTGAGAGAGTCTGTAGCAGGCTGTTCCTCCAGCAATATTATTCCTAAAAGCTGCACTGAAACTATTCACCTCGTGCGGAAAGCAATGCGATTTGCATCTAATATGGGTAATTACTCGTGCAGTTAATTAAAAGCGTGCTCATTAAACTCCTGCTGTGATGCTGCAGATGCATCCTGTTATTTACAAACAGACCCTGGCCTCGGCTCACCTTGCTGGCCTGGGCGCCTACCTGAGAGGGGCCTGGTGACACTGGAGTCTGAGCTGAACCGGCCCTGGTGTCCCCGGGCTGCTGGGCTTTGTTGCTCCTGAAGCCGGCTTCTGAGCTGCCCGGAAGCCTTGTGTCCACTGGTAACCAAGCTACAGAAACGTAGCATGCAATGAAATCTTTCTAGATCCTCTGTCGAAGCTCTTTGACTGTTGAGTGGTGTCACCATGTGTGAACTCACAACAACACTCAGAGGACAAAAAGGTGATGATGAAAAACAATTCAGAGACGCCAGGATGAGCACCCTGTCTCCTGGGTTGGCCTGGAAACTTGGACCGGGGACTCTTTTGTGGTTTTTCTGGCTGTATTTTTTTTTTTCAGTCCTGCACCCACCATACCCCTTCCAAATTCTTCTTTTGAAGAAAATACCCTCTAATGTTGATTAAAATTGTTCCAACTGGGGCCAAGGTTGTGTGCCACTGTGGTGCCGGAATCCCATATTAGAGCCCCAGTTTGAACCTTGGCTGCTCTTTCAGTTGGGCACCTTGCTAATGGTCTGAGAAAGCAGCAGATGATGGCCCAAGTGCCTGGGGCCCTGACACCCTGTGGGAGACCAGGATGGAGTTCCAGGCTTCTGACTTCGGCCAGAATCATCCATTGCAGCTGTTGGGGAGTGAACCAGAAGATGCAAGAGTTATCTCCCTCTCTCCCTTTGTCACTGTGGCTCTGCCTTTCAGATAAATAAAGTCTTTAAAAAAATTAAAAAAAAAAACATTTCTCCAATTAAGAAAGTTAAGTATTTGAAAGGCAGAGAGAGAGAGATTTCCAGTGTGCTGGTTCACTCTCTGAATGCCCACAACAGCCAGAGATGGGAACAGCCGAAGCCAGGAGTCCAGAGCTCAGTCTGGGTCTCCCACTGAGGGGGCGAGGGGGGGGGAAGGGGTCCAGCTACTTGAGCCATCACCTGCCGCCCCCCAGAGTGAGCATCAGCAGCCTGGAACCAGGAGTGAAGTCAGGACTGAAGCCCAGGGACTGCAGTGTGGGTGTGGGCGCTCCGGGTGGTGCCTGACCGCTGCGTTAGGTGTCTGTCCTGCTCCAAGTGTGGACGGAGGCCTGGCGTCCTTTCCTACTCAGCCACGGCAGATTTTGCTCTCTCAGTGTGATCACAGTGCAGCTTTGTCTGCTGTGGGTGGTTTCAGGTGCAGCAGCCCTCAGTCTCCGTCATTCTCACGCTCACATGCGAGCTCCGGTGTGTTCAAAACGCCCTGTGCCTGCACACAGGGATTCGCACCCTCCCTTTTTAACAACATGCTAATGAATGCCTCCCCCTGCTCCTGCTAGGTCGCCAGGGCTTAGCAATTAAAGCATGCGGTCATTTGAGACTTTTCCTGCAAGCGAAAAGAGCCTGGTCTTCTATGGAGTTTTCAGATTCTCTGAATGGAATCCTCTGGTTTGTGGGCAATGCTCGGTGCATTTATTTTTGCAGTTCTTTGCTGCTATCTGCTGGCCTTCTGTGGTATTGCAATGGCTGGTGAATTTGTGAATGGAAACAAAGTAGATCTGATAAATCAGGACATTTTATACTAAATTCTTCACCTATTCAAAGATCTTATCTTAATCTTTTGGGTTGAGTGAACACAAATGGAAGAATCCAGCTGTGAGGCAAGCATGATTTTAAATTTGACTACTGTGGTTCCAAGACAGTAGTTACTCAGTTCTCCAAGGTGGGGTGCAGTTGTCCCTAATAAGGCAGTTTCGCATGTTGTTTTAAATATTCAAATTCCAGGACAGTAGATTATGTTGGAGAGAGGATTAACCACACAACAGGTAGACCAGATGGACCCCAGTCCCTCTTCTCCCATCAGCTGGGCCACGTGAACTCCCAAGACTCAGCTCTGCTCATCAGAAGGGAGCCTCGGCCTCATGGTCAAAGTGGGTTTTTTTATCTTGAAGACTGAGTCTTTATGAACATAACAAAAAAAAAAAAAGAAATTGTCAAAAAAATTAACAACTCAGGTTTTAGAATATCACCCAGAGCTTCTTAGCTGCTGCATCTAAACTTACATTTATGGACTTAGTTTTAACTGAGTCATTACTGTTTTCAGGACAGGGGGAAGCCTGCATGTCCAAGTTGTCAGAACGATTGGTTTTGCCCTGGAAACCGTTTCTCAAGTCAACTCAGGATTCCGAATCACGTTGATTTCCTTGCAGAGTGTGATGTGAAAATTGGTTTTCCAGAATGTTCTGCGCCATCTTGCTGTAGCGCCTACTTCCTGTGTGGTAACGGCACACTTGGATTTCTTCCCAAGGAGGAAGGCAGCTGATCCCAGGCCTGGCGTGGGGTTGTCAGGGGGCCCTCCGACTGCATCCCCACCTCCCCAGGGTGGCGTCAGCTGTGGTGTCATCTGGGACATGCTCCCTGGGGCTTTCTGAGCATGTGTGTCCAAGACACTTCTTTCTCAGGCTCCTCTAGAACCGATGACCAGAATCGTCCATTTACAGTTTCCGGGAGCTGTCCCGTGGAATCTTGTCTTCCCTGGGTGGCCGCGGGGTCTTTGGGGAGGAGAGGCGACTGGACACCTGGGTGCTCCCTGTACCACGTCTTTGCCTCTCCTGGGTGATGAGTAGACATAGGAGACATGAGCAATCCATGTAAGAAACTCCTGGAAGTTGTTGATGTAATCACAAATTCCCCTAAGCTGGGTGGCTTTTGAACCCAGAGCAGCCTTCCAGAGGCTGGAGGTCAAAGGTCAGAGTCTGAGTCAGGCCTCGATCCCGCCTGAGGCCCCGGGGAGGGTCCCTGCTAACTTGTGGCTGCATCCCTCTGACCTCTCAGGGCCGTCTCCTTGCTTTGGCCTCTGTAAAGGACCTGTCTTTGGATTTGGGGCCCAGCCAGATAATGTATGTCAAGCTCCTTAGCTGCATCGGCAAAAGGGCTTTTTCCAGTCCTGCAGGTGTTAGGCCATGGGCATATTTTGGGAGCAGGGGAGCAGGACAGACCCTCACTTCTGGAGGTCTCTCTGGAACCTCCCTGGCCAGACACTTCTCTCCAGCTACCCACAGGGACCTTGAACTTCGGGGTTCCTGGGAGAGAAGGACGCCGCCACGGGATGGGGGTGAGGATGGCCACGCGTGGTGGCACAGAGGGCTTGACAGAGTCCTCAGCAGTGAACAGTGCACAATTGCAAAGGAAAAGAAATCGCTAGGGAGAGACGGCAGCTTCCGGGAAGGGCAGGTCCACTCAGACTCGGATACCTCCAAGCCGGAAGGAGTCAGAGGCCCAAGGAGGAGAAAACTTTAGAAATAGAGCTGTTTGCAAGCACTTGCTTCTCCGCTCGGAGTCGGGCTGCCCCAAGACTCCGGAGAATGTCAGCGGTGACAGCTGGCATTTCTCGGCTGTGGCCTGCGTCGGGGCTGAGGGCCAGCGCTTGCCGCAGCTGTGGCACTCCTTGCTCCCAGATGGGGAAACCGAGGCAGAGCAAAGTCGAGCTCCCTTCCGGTGAGGAGCAATGCGGCCGCTGAGATGGGGTCGGCTCGTGCAGGCCCAGGCTCCCCACTCCCTGCTCTGGAGCGGTGGAATGGCTGCATCTGTAGGGAAATTGATCGCCTGCTGCCCAGTCCAGGGCTCCAAGTTGATAATTCACACGTGAGCGGCGAGTCTGTTTCCTAGGCCGGAGCACTTCCATGACGCCTCTGCTTCCGAAAGGCCAGGTCAGAACCCGTCGGAGACCCCGGCTCCATGCACAGTGCCACGCGGGATAAATTGTGACATTTTTCCAATTTGAGAGGAACACTGTTCGGAAGCCAGTGCAGTCCCCTAGGGTGCTTCCTGCTGGATCCATGGCGGGTGACAAACCAACAGTATCATCTCAATAAAAAATCCAGCCTGGCTTTCGCAAATCCATCCCGACAGGAGTAAGTGGGATAATCTCAGGGAATCGGCACAGGCTCTGGTGCTGCCAGCTGGCTTTTTCCTGTCGCTTGCGTGTGTCCTCGATGGCAGACTCAAAGCAGAGATGTGCCTCTGCTGCATTGATTGCCTGAGTTCGCTGGTTGACACCTGCTGCTTCCCTGCGGTCCGTCGGACTTGGAGCCGGCTGCTCTCCCTCGGACCTCACCTCCTCCCTCTGGAGAGGATGAGGATGCCATGTGCCTCACCTGGGTGGAGCAGGAGCAGATTGACAGGGGCTCAGCTTTCCCACCTCGTGTCTGGATGGGACTTCCTAGGTTTAGAAATGATCCATAATTCTCAGCACTCCCATACTGACTTAATCTCCAGGTCTTGATTTTTTTCTTTTCTTTTCTTTCTTTCTTTTTTTTTTTTTTTGAGATTTATTCATTTATTTTGAAAGTCAAAGAGAAGTCTTCCATCCTCTGGTTCACTCCCCAAATGGCTGCAATGGCCAGAGCTCAGCCAGGCCAAAGCCAGGAGCCAGGAGCTTCATCCGGGTTTCCCTTGTGGGTGCCTGGGTCCAAGCACCTGGGCCATCTTCCGCTGCTTTCCCAGAGCTTTAGCAAGGAGCTGGATTTGGAAGTGGGGCCTCTGGGGCAGGATCTAGCACCCGTGTGGGATGCTGCTGCTGCCGGCTGAGGCTTTACCCTTGACGCCACAGCTCTGGTCTCTCTCTGGACATTACTTGGCAGACTGGGAAGAGTTCCTGGTGACAGTAAGGGTATTCTGCTGACTCGACGTCAGCATCCGTTAGCGTCTTCACCCTGTCCTGAGCAGCGAGGGTGAGAGAAGAAAGAGAATGCCTCCCGTCACTATGACCCCAAGTGCTGGGCCACTCAGTGCCTCGTAGGTCACTGGGAAACTGTGTTGAGGTCAGCTCTGGCTTCAGCAGCAGCGTTTGTTGTCTCAGGAGCCTGGGGGTTGGAGTTGCGGATGCCATGGTGGCCAGGTGACCCCTCCCTGGGTCATGGACATCACTTTGCCTCCATGTCCTCCTGTGGCCTTCCATTGGCTGGTGCCTTCAGAGAGGGCGTGAGGGAGCGAGTCCTCCGGTGTGTCTTCATGTAAGGCACGGATTTTTCCCCTCTCCTTTGACCCCAGGTAACCTTCACACAGCAGCCCCATCTCCAGACACAGCCACAGGAGGGTTAGAGCTGCAACCCATTCCGTCCATGCTACCGGCTGCAGCACGGATCCTGACTTGGCAAACCAGCCACGAGGCCTGCAACGTTGTGTGTTCTCAGCTTCCTGGGCTGGCGGTGTTGCTGGCTCACAGACCCCACTCTGAGTGGCCTGTTGCTCATTTGACGGCTGCATCACAGAAGAGACTGGAGTATGGAAAGTGCCGAGGGTGGTAGAGCCGAGTGTTGGCCTGTGGCAATCTGATGCCAACACCACGATGGTTAACCTGCTGCAGAATCCTTGGCAGCTTGTTCCTCCGTGGGCACAGCCTTCACTGTCGGAATTGTTGATTCTGTAGGCGTTCGGTGGGGCCAGAAATTCTGTGTGCATTTTTTCCTATTTGTGTGTTTAGATCAACAGAGATTGCGTGCGTTTGCTGCATACCACACATTTTGCGATAAGGGTACATTGGCTAAATAGAGCTGTCCACCTGTGTGTGCCCACCCATAGTTACCGATTTGTGTTGTGAGCTCACTTGCGCTGTAAGCCGTTCTCAAGAACGCAATCCCTTGTTAATCCTTCACCTTGATGTCCAGTGGATCTGTTGAGCCCCCTCCTCCTGCCAGAATGAAATTGTGTGTCCTTTTGGCCTAAGTCACCCTGAGCGCCTCCATGCCTCTTGGTAACCACTGCTGCTTTTCTCTACATATTAGAGGTTTTGGTTTTTGCAGAGATAGGATTTGTGCTTCTGTAACTGGCTTATTTCAGTTTGTGTCCTCCCAGCTCCTCCATCGCTCCCCAAGTGACAGAATTTCCTTCCTTCTCTTCACTCTGTTTCCTTCGGGCATAGACCAACATCTGGGATTCCTGGATCGTATACCGGCTCTCATTGTACTTTTTGAAGCACCTCTGTACTATTTTCCAGAGTGGCTGTGAGAATGCACATTTTTAACACGTTTCTGGCCGGCGCTGCTGGCTGGAAGGACTTCACTTTGAGAACCACAGCTGTGTAGTTTCTTTTCCCACTTTGCTGTGAGAAATCCTCTTTCTTCATAGCACAGCCAAGAGTGAGACTTGGGGCTTGAACACTGTGATGGACCCAGCACCTTGACTGACACAGGACCACCCAGAGGGCTTGGAAGGGTGCTGGTGTCGGGAGCCCCTCGCATCCAGTTCTGGGCTGGAACTCTATCGTTGTGTGGCCTACAGCCTACAGCTCATCTCAATGTTCTTATACTAAAAGTGAACAAATCGTGACCTCGTTTGGCTGCTGTGAGTTTTGATAGAAGCGTGAAGGACACCTAATGCCTGCTCCCAAAGATGTGGTCAGTCATCGCTCCCTGTTTCAGGCCCACTTTGTGGATTTCAAAACCGTCTGTTAGGAGGACAGGGCCGACCATGCTCTGCATCGTCCTCACCTTAGGAGCTGATTGCGTTTGCTCTGCTCTCCGTTCATGTCGGGCTTAGAGTTTGCTGTGTTCATTAACGCATAGCCACAGTGAGGGCCTCCTGATGGTACCACCCCTGTCCCCGTGCCACATCAGCAGAGCAGGCCCAGCTGCTCCCTGGTGGGGAAGCAAAGCTGCCTGTAGGACTCACTCATCCAGATGGGAGCTGCTGCTGTTTGCTGACCCCTCCCCAAGCTTCTGCACCCACACTCTCCCCTTGGAGGACCCCATCTTTCCCTCAAATGCCACATCCAGCTTTCAAGACATAGGGTTGGTAGGCTGGTGCCATGGTTCGCTAGGCTAATCCTCTGCCTGTGGCACTGGTACTCCGGGTTCTCATCCCGGTTGGGGCACCGGATTCTGTCCCGGTTGCTCCTCTTCCAGTCTAGCTCTCTGCTGTGGCCCGGGAGGGCAGTGGAGGATGGCCCAAGTGCTTGGGCTCTGCACTCACATGGGAGACCAGGAGGAAGCACCTAGCTCCTAGCTTCGGATTGGTGCAGCGCACTGACCGTAGCAGTCATCTGGGGGTGAACCAACGGAAGAAGGACATGTCTCTCTGTCTCTCTCTCACTGTCTAACCCTGCCGGCCAAAAAAAAAACAAAGACATACGGTTGGCTCCATCCAGCCTGGTCTGTGTCTCCACCCTTGTCCAGCCACTGTCCTTCACGCGTGGGCTCCTACGGCATCCCCAAAGCTGGCCCCTCCCCTTGCCTGTTCTGTTCAAACAGAAGCCAGAGCCTGGCTGTCCTCTCTCCAGCGCTGCTGCATGAAGAGGGTGTCATTGCGGTGTGGACGCTTGGGCCGTGCTGGGGGGATGTGAAAGGCTGCAGCCTCTGAAGAACAGCACAGAGGTTCCTCACGTTCAGCAGAATCCCATTGCATTCAGCATTTCCACTTCTGCACATGCACGCAGAAGACTCGGAAGCAGGGACTAGAACAGATGCTTAGACACCCGTGTTCATAGCGGCGGCCCGAATGTGAACTAGTTCCCATTGATGCGTGACACTTATGGATAAGCACAGTGTGGTTTATCTGTGCGATGGGGTGTTATCCAGGCTTAGAAAGCCAAGGAGTTATGAACCACGTGAATGGTTATTGAAGATACTGTGCTTAGTGAAGTAAGCTGGACACAGAGGACGCATGTCACGTGACCTCTCTTACACCAGTGTTGTTGTGGACTGAATGGAGTCCCTTCAAAAATGGGATTCCAAGGTCCTCACCCCCGGCCTGACTGTGTTGAGAGATTGGGACTTTACGGTGCTGATTGAGGTTAGACGAGGTCCCAAGAGTGGGATCCTCATCCAATAGGACTGGTGTATTTAGAGGAAGGGATACCACCCTTCCACCTCCCTCCCTCCCTTCCTCCCTCCCTCCCTCCCTCCCTCCCTCTCTCCCTCTCTCTCACTTTCACTCTCTGATAAAGTAGGAAAGCCTTGGGAGGGCCAGTGAAAAGGTTACAGCTACAGGCCAGGAGGAGAAGCCACCTCCGGAGCTCGCCTTGGCCTTGGACGTCGAGTCTCAGTGACAGCGTTCCTAGCAGACTGATGCAGAGAGGTCTAGAGTGTCCTCTGACTCATAGACACGGGAGCTGGAATACTGGTTGCCAGGGAACAGTGAAGGAAAAAGGGGGAATCAGTGCTTCGTGGGGCACAGTTCAGTCTGGGAAGATGAAAACTGCAGTGTGGATGGTGGGGATGATTGCACAGAAATGCGAATGGTCATGATGCCACTGGACTGTGCACTGTGCAGTGTACAAACGTGACTTAAAATGGTGAATTGGGCAGTGAGGTGCTGTGTGCTTTGTACCATTATCAAAAAAATAGAAATTGTGTGTCCTCGGTGCTCTCAGGATAAAAGCCTCCCCCTCTCCTCTCAGCTCCCCACATTGTCCTCTCTCACTTCCCTTTGGCCCCAGGAACTTGGGGGCCTTTGCACCTGCTCTCTGCTTGCCCTGGAGGCTCTGCCCTGCCTGAATCCTTGTCTCATACCTGACTTCCTCCAAGCCTTCTCTCAGTTTCAGCCCCTTTTTACGTTGAAAAATCTTACTCCTCTGTTCTCAGCATTTCCCATCTCCTCCCTACATCTTCTTAACATTGTTTACTGGTTGAGAAATTGTTCTCATCTGTCTGTCTGAGTAGAACCTAAGCTTCCATGGGCTGGGTAGGTAACTGAGCCTTCAGTGCCAACACACAGGCTGGGTGGATAACAGGTTCTGAACGTGTCTTCTAAATTTTTATTCATTCATTTTCATTGCATTTGAGAGACAGAGATCTTCCATCTCTTAGCAAACACGTAAGTTTGAGTAAATTAGTGTCTCCAATGCTGATGTGACTGTGTCTGCCATTCCTTCTAGTGAGCTCCATGGGTTATGACCATATTTTTTTTTATCTTTATATTCCAGAACAATAAGAAAAAATGCAGAAAAATATCTGTGCAATAAGTATGGCTGATTGGATGGGTGGATAGATGGATGAGTGAGTGCATCTGTGATGCTGGGTTTATAGGTGGGTGGGTTTGTTAATGATGAATGTGTGGGCAATGGTTTGTGGGTGGGTGGCTTTGTGGGTGGATAGATGGATAGATAGATGGTTGTTGACTAGGTGGATAGGTGGGCAGATATATGGTTGGATGAGTGAGTGTGAGGGGTATGGGAGTGTGGATGGCTGGTTGGTTGTATGGGATGATGGGTGGGTAGTTGGCTGGTTGGTTGTATGGGATGATGGGTGGGTAGTTGGCTGGTTGGTTGTATGGGAGGGTAGGTGGTTGGCTGGGTGGCTGTATGGGAGGGTGGGTGGCTGGTTGTCTGGTTGTATGGGACGGTGGTTGGCTGGTTGGTTGTATGGGAGGGTGGGTAACTGGTTCGCTGGTTGGTTGTGTGGGAGGGTGGGTAACTGGTTCGCTGGTTGGTTGTGTGGGAGGGTAGATAGATGTACAAGAGGTAAGCAGTGGTGGCTTTGTGTTAGAGTACGTTAGGTCTGACTTTTCTAAATTCGGAATGGGAGAGGTGTTAAGTTGGATTCAGGACACTCTCCACTGATGTGAATGGAGAGTTGGGGATCAAATTGTTTTATGAGCCTCCAGCTTCTCTGTGCAGTGGTCTCTGACCCATCACTGTGTCTTCACCCCACATCTGCATGCCGTAAAGCTTCTTACGGCATCCATATGTCTCGACTGCAAACACCATGGCATATCCCTCTCAAACGCACTATAAAGAGCAATGGCTCGGGGAAGAACTGTTAGGAGTGTGAGCCCCTTATTATTTTAAAGGGCATTTCAACAACACCACTGAACGTTCTCTGACCGTAAGCCTGACTCTGGTTTTCTCTCTTGCTTTGTTTTCTCGTCCTCTCAGGATATCAAGGCGGACTGCAATACCTGCGTGGGAATAGAAGACAGAAAGGTAGGTCGATATTTTTTACTGTTTTTGTCTCGAGCCGAACAGGAACTCTGTGACTGCAGCCCACGTGTTTAAGGCACGCCTCACTGGACGATGATTGCCGGTGGTTCGTGTGCCGGCATTAGCCCCGCACAGTCATGCTTAGAAGTGTGTGTCCTGTTCCCCTCTTGCACTCTGTGTTATTTCTGATGGATTCTAGGAGGATTTCACATGTAATTAAGTTTACAGAGAATCTGGTGCTGGTTTTAGTCTTAGTCGTCACCTTTTTCAGAAAAACAGCTCGCTTATGTTTTGGCTCATGCCGGATTTGTTTTGTGCATGGTGGTTCTGTATGTCATATGTGACATCTGTGATATTACATATGTTATAGGTCATGTAATGATGGGCTCTCAGCGTATCTGTGTGCTGTGACTTGAAAATCGTTTCCGTCAGGACACATTCCCATGGGTGGCAATTTCCTGCTGGAGACTGGGAGGTGGGCTGGGGTGGGGATGGGGTGGGGGTCACTTCCTGCATATTCACACTGTTCTCTCCACTTGTCCTCTGTGTTACGCTTGGTGGGTTTCCCCTCAGGAACAGCAGTGTTAGAGGATTTGCCTGCACTTCGCTGCTGCTACTGTGTGTCTCTCTTCACTGACGAGAGTCCTTGGGCGTTTCTGTAACTGAACTCTGGGAAGGTCAGGTGTCACCAGGTACACCTTGCATCCAAAGAGGTGGAATAGGGGGACCGAGGGGACACGCTGCTGGCCACTTCTGACTTCGTTCCATGATTTTGAAGGTCATTTCTCTTTGCAGTGGCGTCCCTGTTGTCCCATGTGGACACTGTATATAAATCGAGCAGAGATTCTCAGCTGTGATTTGTGATGGGTGGGGACCCTCTGCTGGTCATAAGGCCTTTGAGGACTGCTCAGAGCAAACTTTACTTTTACATAAAGGCAATTGCCACGTGTTATTTTCGTTCGTGTTAATCTCTCGGTGAGGGAAATAATGACATGGTCAGTTGAGTTCAGACTTGGTGATCCCAGCTCCAGTGTGAAGGCCAAGGTGACTCGGTGCACGTTGGCAGTCCCCTGTGTGTGCACGCAGGTTTGCTCGCATGAGCGTATTCTGTGAGCTGGACGAAATGGAATTTCCACGTAGGTTAACGTGTGTGCTGCTCCACTCTGCCCATGTCTCAGTGCTCTGGAACTGTTTCCTGCTCTGATTGCAAATGCCACGATGTTTCTCTCTCCCTTGCGCCTTTATGGACATGGACATGTTTCTGCCCAGTGTCTGTTGCTTTTTGATTTCTTTGCTACTGATGTTTGAATGTTACCAGGGGACTGATACTGTTAGAACTATGACAGACTCGTCATTGGGAAAATGTCAGTGAACAACCAGGATAAGCCTTGGTCAGTGAAGACCAAATCGCCTTTGGCTCAGCTGCAACCATGGTGCTGATCACTCACACCTGTGGCTGCAATGAGCCCCCTACCCCCACCCCGCTTCCTGCTGGGAGGTCACTTGGGACATGGCTTCAGATGCCCGTGCACACATCCACACACATGCACATACTCAAGTACACACCCATTTCTTTGTTTTTATTTTGTTGTGTTTTTCACTTAATATTATTTCTGAGAGAACACATTTTTAATTTATGTGATACTCACTTTATGGTAGGTAAATGAACTGAACAAGTTCACTGAACAAAGACTTCAACAAGTCAAATGTAAAAAGACTAGCTTAGCAGGAGTAGAGGCAGGATTTGTAAGCAACAGTCAAAAGAAAAAGGTGTTAAAGTTTCGGATGCTGGCACTGTGGCCAGGTAACAGGTTGAGCTACTGCCTGCTCTGTCGACATCCTGTATGTGTTCGTTTGCGTCCTGGCTGCCCCACTTCCGATCCAGCTTCCTGCTGGTGGCCTGGGAAAAGCAGCAGAGGATGACTCAAATGCATTTGCTCCTGCTACCCACATGGGAGACCTAGAAGATGCTCCTGGCTCCTGGATCCTGGCTTTAGCCTGGCCTAGCCTTGGCTGGGGAGGGAACCAATGGGGTGGAAGACCTCTTTCTCTGTCTGTCCCCCAGCTCTGACTTTTCAATGAATAGATAAATCTTTATAAGCTGTATATTGAACTTCACTCATTCAGAGTAAATTTTAAGATAGTCCTAGATCATTAAAACTCTGGCAGTATATAATTCTTAACAGTTTGACAAAGACTTGAAATGAAATTTGACAAAAGTGATGCCAGCATTTCGGGTTTCTTGATTTTTAAATTTTAGCTCCTGTGTGTCTTCATAGGTTGTTGAGTCAGATCTTCAAAGATTCCCATTTCCAAGGGCTCCCCAGCTGTTCTATAAACTTGACCTCATGTGGCTAATACAGAACTTAGCCAATCAGTTGGCTGCAAGTAGTCACCTCACTCCCTCAGGCTCTGTGGACTTGCCACTCCTGTGTCAGGGAGCAAATGTCCTTGCCTCCTGTTCCCTCCCCCCTTACGTCAGTCAGCAAATCTGACATCTGCTGTCATTCCTCTGGGTCCTAGATCACACTTAGAAACTGGGGATAGAGCTGGGGAGGTGGCTCTGTATACCTGAGTCCTTTCATTCCCGGGAAAGTCAGGGTGCGGGCAGAGCTCAAGTCTCACTGTCTGTGCACAGGGGTGTGGGGTGAGGACGCACTGGGAGAAGGCAGCCATGGCCATGGGAGCCATCATTGTGCACCTCCAGGAACTGTCTGTGCACAGGGGTGTGGGGTGAGGCCGCACTGGGAGAAGGCAGCCATGGCCATGGGAGCCATCATTGTGCATCTCTGGGAACTGTCTGTGCACAGGGGTGTGGGGTGAGGCCGCACTGGGAGACGGCAGCCATGGCCATGGGAGCCATCATTGTGCACCTGCAGGAACTGTCTGTGCACAGGAGTGTGGGGTGAGGCCGCACTGGGAGAAGGCAGCCATGGCCATGGGAGCCATCATTGTGCATCTCTGGGAACTGTCTGTGCACAGGGGTGTGGGGTGAGGCCACACTGGGAGAAGGCAGCCATGGCCATGGGAGCCATCATTGTGCACCTCCAGGAACTGTCTGTGCACAGGGGTGTGGGGTGAGGCCGCACTGGGAGAAGGCAGCCATGGCCATGGGAGCCATCATTGTGCACCTCCAGGAACTGTCTGTGCACAGGGGTGTGGGGTGAGGCCGCACTGGGAGACGGCAGCCATGGCCATGGGAGCCATCATTGTGCATCTCTGGGAACTGTCTGTGCACAGGGGTGTGGGGTGAGGCCGCACTGGGAGACGGCAGCCATGGCCATGGGAGCCATCATTGTGCACCTCCAGGAACTGTCTGTGCACAGGGGTGTGGGGTGAGGACGCACTGGGAGAAGGCAGCCATGGCCATGGGAGTCGTTCAACTCCAGGAACTGTGCTCTGGACCTCCTGCCACCCCGATGTGTAATGATGAAATTTCACTGCTGAAGTGCTGACGCTTGCTCCCACACACGCGTGTGCGTGTGAGTATGCACGCGCACACGCACACGTACTCTCTCTCCATGTAATCAGACGCTTCTGGCAAAACCAGTAATTTGATAAAGTGGAGCTGAAGTGACAGGGGATGACAGAGGTGTCAAAATAATCAGTGAACCTGGCTCTGAAGCAGCGCCCTCCTCGGCCCTGGCGGAGCATGTCCGCTGCCGTGCACTCCGGAGGGGAACTGGCCGTGTTTTCTTTGGAGCTGAGTTTCCGTTAGCAGAGGAAGCTTAGCAGAACCCCTGCAGGACTAGATGCCATCCCGAGTAGAACGTCACGTTGTCCTCCTTGCATTTCTCCTCCTCTTAGTTCTGTCTCCGCCTCTCCTGTGGCTTCTGCATTCATGGCTGTGGTCCTCTACTTCCGTTTCATACCTTTGCCTGGGTTGTCGACTGTCTCTGTGAGAGGAGCGTGTTAGAGAACAGAATCCCAAGTTTGCTGCTGCATCTTATTCCCGTGCTCTTAGGTTCTGCAGGGCTGTTGACCCTGAGGGACTCGTTTTCCCATTGCATCCCAGAGCAGGGGTCCAGGTGGGAGAGGAGAGGTGGATTTCAGCCATCCAAGGGAGCGGGCATCTTAATGCAGAGCCGTAGATCTGTTACCTTTGATCTGCTCTCGGGTCTGGCTCCGTCAGAGACTGTTGACAGGATGAAAGTGTTTTTTCCTCTCCTGTTTGGTTTTCTGCTTTATTTTTCTACCCTGCCATCCTGTTTTATCCCAGGGCCACAGAATGCTACTTGTCACTGGGAAAATCTTGCTGGTTGTTTACGGGGCCGCTCAGTGTGTGCGTGGCAAGGCGCTGCTCCCAGGCTTCCTGATGCACCAGTCCACGGGGCCCCTGTGAATGTCCCCAAGCTTGGAAGGCCCCCTGGCTGATGCTCCGATGTCTCCTGCAGGGTCACAAGGAGATCTGCGGGGAGGTTCAAATTCCTGCCCTTGGACGGGGAGCATCTGTGCTCATGGCTGCCTCCCCAGGCGTATGCCAGGGAGCTGATGTGAGTTTGGCAAGGGTGTTAGCAGGGAGACCACTGCTCATAGCGGCTGCTATGTGAAACCCCACAGTCTGACATTTACCGTGCCTGTGTTTCTGCTGAGGAGCCCATGCATTTAAACTCATCTTTATTTGCAGTGTAAACTCCATCTGGATTTCAGTACTGCTGTGTAGACTCTGACTTGGGTGACTGAGGCATAGGTGAATGGATCAGAGAGGGTTAAGAACCTGTCAGGAGGAGATGAGCCCCCTTTTGCCAGTGGCTGTAGGCAGACGCGGCTTCCTCCTGGCACTTCGGCCCTGGGCTGCTGCTGCATAATCGTTTTGGGTCTGCTGCAGACGTGCAGAGAATGAGTTTGGGGGTTTTCAGGGTTAGGATGACTTCCGGGTTGCATGTGAATAAATCTGCGATTGGGAGAGAGGAGTCTTGTTTTAAGGTTAGCACTGAGAGTTCTTGGCTTATCATTTTGTCACGCCTGCTGCAGATCAGGTGGCCTAACTACCGTGTGGGAGGCACCATCGTCATCCAATCACCCGTGGTTAACAGGTGGAAGGGGAAGCTGAGAGACGCGGACAGATTTGCCCAGTAGGACTCAAAGTGCATCGTGAGGTCAGGATTTGAACCTGGAGATTCCGAGCCCAGACCATGTGCTGTAAAGCCTGATGCCACCTGCCTTACCGCAGAAAGCAAGAACTAAATCTGTAGGGAGTGGCCGTTGCACTTTGCCTCTGATGAAGTTGTGCCTGGGCCAGTATTTATTGCCAAGTAAATAATCTGATTTTCACTTTGGGGTCTCCTGTTCTCCCCTGCATTTCAGCTGTGGTGGTTCTCAGTGAAGATTCTTCCCAGTCTGGGTTATCCTGCCCTTCTGGTGAGCAGCTGGTCCCATGAGAGGACGCCAGGGTGTCCTGTGGCCCTGCTGGGGAGAGACAGCAGCACTGGGTTCACATACTATGGTTTGTCCACTGAGGGGCATGAGTTGAAGGTGTGGTCCTCAGCCTGGTGGTGGCAGGACCCCGTAGAAGGTCAGAGGAGGCCCTGTCCAGACAGGGAGCAATGCTCCTTGTGTGACCCGTTGGTCGTTCCCGAGAGAATGGAGGATCCTCATGAAAGCCTGAGCTGGTCTGACCCTGCACTCTGTCCTCTGTTTGAGATGTGACCTCCTGCTCTCACAAGCACCACCCTGCCACTGTCATCCACCGTGATGGGATGCAGCCAAGAGTGTCCTCGCCAGAGCCCCACGCCCTCGACCCTCCAAAACCATGAGCCCAGGGAGCCTCTTTGTGCAAGTTTCCTGTCGCAGGTCTTTGGTTGTAGCAGTGAGAAGGGGACTCAGACAGTGGGGTTTGGCTTGAGTTTCCAGAGATCTGATTCAGTTCCTGGCTTTATTCAACAGGGTGTGGGTATTCGTGTGTGTGTGTGTGTGTGTGTGTGTGAGAGAGAGAGAGAGAGAGAGAGAGAGAGAGAGAGAGAGAGAGAAAGGAGAGAGGAGAGAGGAGAGAGAGATGCTTTAAACCCAGGAGTCGCCAGTGCAGATCATGAAGAACCACAGGCTTTGGAGCCTGAGGGTCTTGGATTTCAATCCCAGCTCTCCCCGTAATAGCTCTGTGACCCTGAACCTCGGTTATGCTAGTACCCATCTCTACACACTTATCTGTAAATTGAGCCTAGTGCGGTCCAGTTGGAGTGTCAGTTTAAAGAATGAAGAAGCAGGCACTTCTTCTTTTACTTCGCAAAGCAGTTTACCTACTAGGACCTGGAACAAAACAAGAACTGAAAGACCTGTAATGACATGTATTTTTATTTTGAGGATGTCTGTGCCTACAGGCATTTCTCGTCACTTACCATTAAATTTGCCTTTAAAAATGAGACCCCTGATGTATGATGGGAGCCCAGAGAAGTGGGCAACCAGTGTGACCTACCAAGCCTTGGGGGTATTTTACGAGGAAGAGGTGCTCGGCACAGGTGGGGGAGAAACAAGCTGTCTTCCAGACCCAGGCAGGAGCCACCCTTG
Source organism: Sylvilagus floridanus (assembly GCA_949820135.1). Lineage (NCBI taxonomy): Eukaryota > Metazoa > Chordata > Mammalia > Lagomorpha > Leporidae > Sylvilagus > Sylvilagus floridanus. Next base: position 43,982,196 of record OX463234.1, on the reverse strand, counting down.
AGTTAAGGCAGACAGGGATGCATGTAGGATAGGAGAAGTGGCTTGGGCCACAGTGACCTGGGAACGATGGCAGCACGTTCTGGGTGCTGTTACATAGTTTGTTGCAGCCATGTGGAATACGGGCTCACTGTTGCTGTTTTCTCAGCCATCCTCAAAATCTGACTTTTACTGAAAAGCCACTGATTCTTGACACACTGTGTGTGAGTGACGGGAGACACACGTGCAGGGAAGAGTCGCGGGGCTTCCAGGGCACAGGCTGGCCAGGCGTGAGTTGCAGGACGGGAGGGGTGTGTGTGGCTGTTGCTCCTGGGCAGACAGGAAGTTTTGCGAGCACACAGGCATTGAGGGTGGACTCAGGTCCAGTGTGCATGTCCTGGCCAGAGGAGAGTGCGATGGAGCTCAGGGTTCAGCCTTGGGTGGATGTGGGGATGAGGGGGAGGCTTCACCTAGAACGTGCTGACAGCATCGAGGACCCTAAGAGGTAATAGGGTGGCTATTCAGACATGTGTCCCCCTTGGAATGTGTGTGACCAGACGGACTTGGGAGTACAGGTATCCCTAAGAATGGGACGTCTGGGCCGGCGCCTTAGCATGGCAGGTAAAGAATGAGGCGTCTATTTCCTTTGCTGCATACCCAGAGGTGAGACCGCTGGATCACATGGCGGTTCTACACTGGATTGTTAATCAGCCTTAAAAATAAACAAGGAATTCCCGCCATCTGCAGCAGCGAGGGTGAACTTGGAGGATGTCCTGCTAAGTGGAGTCGGCCAGACACAGAAAGACAAACACTGGGCGAGTCCCTTCCCTGTAGAATCTAAGGTACAGTCAGACTCACAAAGCAGCAGAGAGTAGAATGCGGATTGTCACAGATTCAGCGGTAAAATGAGTCCGTTCTGGAGACAGTGTGCAGTGTGGTGCCTATGGTTGTGCTGTGCATCACACACCAGAAACATTCTATTTATTTATTTATTTCGCAGATAGAGTTAGAGAAAGAGAGACAGAGAGAAAGGTCTTCCTTCCGTTGGTTTACCCCCCAAATGGCCGCTAAGGCCAGAGCTATGCCGATCCAAAGCCAGGAACCAGGTGCTTCCTCCTGGTCTCCCATGCGGGCGCAGGCGCCCAAGTACTTGGGCCATCCTCCACTGCCTTCCCGGGCCACAGCAGAGAGCTGGACTGGAAGAGGAGCAAATGGGACTAGAACCCGGTACCCATTGGGATGCCGGCACCGCAGGTGGAGGATTAACCAAGTGAGCCACAATGCCGGCCCCCACCAGAAACATTCTAGGAGAGGAGGTCTCACGTGTCCTCACCCCTGCACACACAGGCAGCCATGTCACATGATGGAAATGTTCATTAGCATGGTGGCAGTCATTTCACAATGCAAATACATAGATGTATATCTCAAATATGACAGGAGACGCTCTAAATATATGCCACTCTGAGGTGTCAATCACTCAAGAAAGCTAGGGAAAGAATCTAGGTGCATGATAGGGGAGGCCCACAGTTTCCTGTGGGCCAGCGGTGCCCAAGTGTGGGATTCAGGCTTCAGGTGATAAATGGGGTATCAGGTGACTCAAGACCTTGGCGTCAGATCACCCAGTGAGCAGGTGAGGAAGTTATTCCCTTGCCAACACTTTGTAGACACTGAGATGGTATCAAAGTGATTTAATATGATTGTGTTCTATAAAACGAATTTCCCAGACTTGCTAATCTTTTTAATTCAAAGATCTAGAGACCTTAGCAGATAATTTTATGATTTCAAAACGTTTTACTTTTGAATTAGGGTTACTTTCTATATATGATGGATACTTCTCTTTCCATTTACTTCAGAGTTCTATGTTAATTTTTAAAATGACTTGTTTATTTATTTGAAAAGCAGAGTTATAGGGAGACAGAGACAAAGATCTTCCATCTGCTGGTTCACTCCTCGATTGGCTGCAGTGGCCAGGACTGGGCCCAGCTGAAGCCAAGAGCCAGGATCTTCTTTTGGTTTCCCATGTGGATGCAGGGGTCCAAGGCTTTGTGCCATTTTACTTTGCTTTCCCAAGCACATTAACAGGAAGCTGGATCAGAAGTGCAGCAGCCAGGACTTGAACCAGCACCCATATGGGATGCCAGCACTGTAGGTGATGCTTAACTGGCTATGCCACAGCACTGGCCCCCATAAACTCTGTCTTTAAAAAACTCTTCAGTGCATGTTAGCAAATCTGTTTTACTTTAGTAAAACATATATTAAGGATAAGAAATTTAAACCTCTGAAGAAAATCAGATAAATGCACATGGGGTTCCATTGGAGCCACTCTTTTCTACTATGTGCTGCAATCAGTGGTGCTTCTGCTTTGCGTTTTGGAAGGGATCGAACTCTGCTTATTTGCAAGGGATCGAGAAGGGTCCAGGGTCCAGGGAAGACTGGACATCAGAGAATGAGTCTGAAATAGAGCCGTGTAGGAAAGGGGGACCAAGACTTGAGAATGCAAGAAAATTAATCCATGCTGTCCATGTGACTTGGTGACTCCAGGAACATGTCCCAAACTTCTCAGCTTAAGAATGGGCTGGTTCACTGCCCTGTGGAGTATAGAGGCTGACCAGTATGGATGGTGAATTAATCTTGTGAATTCTGAAGGCTTCGCTGCCAGTGAGGTTGAACACGAGCACAGAGCAGTACCAGGGCTGGTATTCTGTCTAGCAGTACTTCGTTCCTGGAGACACAGATGGTTAGCCCTGGTTCTGACAGTGCAGGGATGGAGGCCAGGCATGCTCCTTACTGGAAGGGCTCTAACCTACAATGGTCAGTGTTCACCAGAGACTTTCTCATTGGAGACAGAGCTAAGATGCCTAGGGCAGCCAGGGGGAGGGTAGCAGTGAACACTCTTCTAGGAGAGCTCCCAGAGTTCATCTGGGGATTGATTTCTCTTCTGCACCAGATGCGCTTTGATGAAGCGTGATTGTGTGTTTGCATTAAAGGGAAGGTGTTCTCAGTTCCCCAGAGAGGAGGAAGTTAACATACCCCTGAGGGAGGATGAGTTTGAGCCTGGAGGGAAGGCGGTGGGGAGGGCATCCTGCCCAGGTTGCAGGGATGGACGCCTGCAAGTGGACGCCTGGCAGAATCCACTTGGGAGTCAAGGAGAGCTCAGTGCGGCAGGGGCTCAGGAAGCCCTGGGGAGAGTGAGCTGAGAGCAGGCGGGAACGCAGGCAGTGGCTGGGCCTTCTGAAGCCTTGGGGCAGGGAGGGCATTATGTCCTCAAGCGTAGAATGAGGTCTCCTCATGGCACGTGATTTAGTCATGTGGAACGATCAGAGCTTCAAAACGTGATGCTCTTCCAGCTCCTAGCTTCTGCTTACCCGTGTACGACCTCTAGTACTTGTGTTAGCTCGTTTGTGGTCTCACAAGCTCTGGCCAGAGTCGGTACAGTCATCTAACACCTGCACAAGGCCCTTCTCAATGTTTCTTGCTGTACATTTTCTGCAGTTTACATCTCATACAAATCATCTGCACGTGAGTAACCATCATTCCTACAGCTCGAGTTCCAACATAGTACATAGCTACCAGCCAAGCCTGTTGTTTGACTGTGTTTGGGGGCAGCAACTGACTGCAGGTCAACTGTCTTTGGCTATAGAATTGTCCATGACCCTGGAGCACCTGTAAAGCTGTCCACGTTTGCCATCTTACGTCGGTGGCTGCTTTGCTCAACATGACTTGTGGGTGGAACCTTGTTTGGATTTGGTTGCACAGTATAAACTGGCTTCATCTTGGTTTTGTTTTCTTGGAGGAACAAAGCACCATACAACAAAGCTGTGTACATAGCCCACCAGATGGTCAGACTCAACATCTTATTTACTTATATTTTGGGCAACATAGATAGGATAAATGCCAGTGTCATTGTGTGTTCAGAACCTGCAGATCAAAGTGGGTGGGAGTCATCTGGGAGGGCAGCTGCACCCTTGCCACCAAGGGTGCAGGTGGATGGTTGCTAAGAAATCCTCAGCGGTTTTGTGACATCTGCAGAATTTATCGCCTAAGATGCTACAGGGTAATGGAAAAGGGTTTTGCCACCTTAGTGATCTGAGTTTGAATCCTGGCTCTGCCACGTGCTAGGTAAACCTTGGAATGGTCAGAAACACTGGCTTTCTGATCCACAGCTACATGTGAGAATAGTGTTGTGTCTTCTGTGCCACAGTTCCCATGACGTAACGAATTGCACAACAGAAAACCGAGTTGGAGCCGATGAAAGAGAAGACAGCAGCGACAGCCGTTGAGTAAATTCTGGCTTTCTTTTGGAATATCTGTGACTTAATGCTGAGCTTTCCCCCGGATGGTAACGATGGTGACCACCGTTAGATGGTTCACTTCTACCTGTGTTAAGAAAGGCTGCTTCTCCAATGGGTTCAGCACAGTTCTTGGATGTGATGGCCATTGGCTTAGCAGGAGTCAGTCTACTCTGAGGAGCAGTACTGTGTACATTTGTCTGCCCTTGCCCACAACTAGAAGTGGGTGAACCCCTACTGAATGGCCTAACAGGGTGCAAGTATACAGGGGATGTTCCTCAAAACAAATCTTTTTTTTTAAAGATTTGTTTATTTATTTGAAAGATAGAGTTACAGACAGGGAGAGGAAGAGGCAAAGAGAGAGGTCACTTCCCAAATGGCCACAACAGCCATGGCTGAGCCGGGCCAAAGCCAGAAATAGGAGCTCCTTCCAGGTCTTCCACATGTGTCTGGGAGCCCAAGCACTTGGGACGTCTTCCACTGCATTCCCAGATGCGTTAGCAGGGAGCTGGATCGGAAGTAGAGCAGTCGGGACTTGGACTGGTGCCCACTTGGAATGCTAGCACTGCAGGTGGTGGCTCTACCCACTATACCACAATGCCTATGCTCTCAGAGGAAATAGTGGCTGATTTTTTTCCAAGTGAGAACATGGATAATAATAATAATAGCAACTAGCATGCAGTAAGTGCTTACTAAATGCTAGAGACCACTTTTAGCACTCTGTGTACTCTGTCTGTTTAAGAAGATGATTTTGAATCCATGTATTCTTTACCCCATGGTATAGATGAGAAAAGTGAGGGAAGGAGGAGTTGACAGCTCAAGGAGCAAGCGTGGAAATGGGATTCATAGGCAGAACTCCTTCATTTGACTCCTAACCACCGGGCTGAGCTACGTACGTCCTGTGAGGACGCCAAGTAGCAGAAACAGCAGATGTCCCTCGAGTACTTAACATGTTCAGTGCGTGGCACAGAGGCTGATGATCCCTCTACTTACGATACTTACTATAACAAAGACTTCAGCATGATAGCAATGACGGGGGCCCATCTTTAGTGACATTCTGCACGTTAAATTCCCTCTTAATCACTCTTTCTGATGTGGTAATCTGTGAGGTCCTCAATGGATTTGCTCTTCAACAAATGCTCCTGGTTCCAATCAAGGCTTCGCTTCCCAGCGTGACTGAGAGTTATTTTTGCAGACCGGAGCTTCTGACCCTCGAACAGGGCTCTATACCAGCCTTTTATGTAGTATCTGCAGGTTAGCGCTCCGGCTAGACTTTGAACATGAGATGTCAGTCATACTTCTCTCTCTCATTTATTTTATGAAAATTTGAGGTTGGTGGTAGGCTGGGGCTGGAGAGGCAGGTAAAAAGCCATCAGAGCTTCTCAAATGGATGTGGTGTTGAGTTCAATTAGGCTCCAAGGGCCCGGAAACCCAAACGACAGATGAGGGCTTAGTGGGCGCCCTCCACAGCCGCAGGGGTGCAGGTGTAGCGTGGCGGGTGCGTGAACGGCTGCTGAGGAAGATCAAGCCGCTTCTCTGGTGCACTCGCCCAGCAGCCTTGAAGTTGGCTCTCGTGGAGCTCGTCTGAAGAATCCCAGGTACAGCAGCGCCTGGAGCGCTGGAGTCGGCATTCTCAAAGGCCTGGGTCTGAACCTCAGCTTGGCTACTTCCTGGCTGTTTAACCTCTGCAATACTCAAGTTCTCAGGTAGAACAGACAGGAAGAGAGAGGCCTTTCCAAGGTCCCTGTGGGATTCAGTGAACTTAAATACTTAGGGTGCCTCGCATCCCACAAGGCACAGGGCATCCCTTTAGTGAGTGCACTGTGCGCGTTTTGGACACACAGGAGAGCACTTCAGAAACCCTATGGAAAATGGAATCAAAAGATAAGTTTATTTTAAAATCCATGTATTCCAGAAGTCTTCAAAGAGTTCATGAAAACTGCATTTTCTGACAAAGCTGTGTGTGGATTTTGATTCATTTTTTTGTACCAAAATATTCTTTTAATTCCATTTTTCTGTGAACGTTGTGAAGTAACCTTCTATTATTTTCCCCTTGCTCTTTTTTTCATCGTTGACTCAGTATCTTATATCTCTGATGGGATCCAAAAAGGTACATCTGGGAGCAGTTAGGTCAACTGCAAAATTAAATAATAGATATTAAACTAGGTAGCAGGTCCCCAGTTGCCAAGCAAAGATTTTGCATCGCCTGTGGGTAATACCTAGCTGTCTGTGTGCAGACACCCAGAGAGGGTGGGATGCAGAGCTGACGGTGTGCTCGAATGGGATCCCTGGTGTCACCTCAGGCTGAGAGTGGGCACACAGTCTAAAGTTGTGGCATCTGCTTTCTATCAAGTGCGTGATGGATGAGTGACACCAGCCAAGGGTGCGGGTGATGAGCTGCAGCGTGGGTGCCAGATTCAGGTTGTCCCTGCCAGAAGATGTCACGGACGATGAGAGTCACAAGGTCAAACACTCTGTGGAAACCCAGCAAGGAAGAGAAGACCAACATTCCATGCTTCCAAGTTTCTCTTCTTACTCTGAGGCTTTGAGGCCTGTGACAACGCTGGCATTTTCATGGATTTCACATGGGTTTAGAATAAGGTAACACAGGAGAGCTTCTGTCAGCGTCTGGAGGGGACTGTTCCCTTGGCTCCATTAGGGTGATAATTTACCTGACTGAAGTCTCAGGTACGTAGGGTTGTGTTTTGATACCTTAATTTTAAAAATGCGGTTTGTTATCTTTTCACAATTATGTATTAATTGGGGCTGAGTTGCTTACATTTTAATAACCCTAATTATAGCAATTATTTTCATTTGCCATTTATTTTACTTAACAGAAGCGAGTCTATTCTTTGTTGTAGTTTTTAGTGCTGCTACTTTCTTTAAACTCTGAATTAAAATGTATTTAGAAAGTGCTTAATTAACTGCAAAGCTATTTCTCTAGGATAGATCTGTCATCTACTCAAGAAAAAAAAAATGCCACTGGCTTTTTTCAGTGATGAGTGGAATGAGCATTAATTAATTTTTCCTGCTCCTCACTTGGTGTATTATCCCACTTCTTGTTACGTGATTGGGTGACTCCATGCTTCACATGGAAAGCCTGCCTGTCCAAATGTGATTTATGTCGTCCCGGCACTTCTGCACAGTTCAGCTGAAATTTTCTTCATGTTGATCGGGGTCAGAAAACTCTGGGATTACACCATCCATCTCTGCAACGAGGTTGCTAAGATAAGTTTGATGGAACCAGAGGCAAGGCAGCAGAATCCAAGGAAAAAACCTGCACATGCGTGATACACCCGTACACTAGAACACACACGCGTGCACACACACATTCTTGCTTATATATGTACACAAATACATGCACACAATTATGTTTGTTTGCCAATTATAGATTAGAATTTGTTTTACGTAAATCATCAAAAGTGTATTTTACTGTGATCCTAGTGTTTTGTTTTCTGTTTAAATATTTGAAAGAAAGCTGGGGGGAGAGGGGGGGAGGGAGGGGGAGGGAGGGGGAGGGAGGGAGAGAGGGGGAGAGAGCGAGAGAGGGATAGAGAGGGGGAGGGAGAGGGGGGAGAGGGGGGATGGAGAGAGAGGGAGGGAGAGAGACCATTCCCATCTGCTGATTCACTCCTCAAATGCCTGCAACAGCTGGGGCTGGCCCAAGCCAAAGCCAGGAGCTGAGAACTCAGTCCAGGTTTCTCACTTGGGACCCTAGCACTTGGGACATCACCTGCTATCTCTCAGGCTGTGCACGAACAGGAAGCTGAAGCTGTGAGCAGAGCTGGGCCTTGAACCAATGCACTCTGGTGTGGGCTGTCAGCATCCCAAGTGGCCATTTTAAACAAAAATCTGTCAGAGTTTACAGATCAACCAGAAGTTTTTAGTATTTTGTGTTTCTAGCTTTACTAGAGTATGATTAACAGATGTGTTTAAGATATACTGCCTGATGCTTTGCTAGCCCCAAACATTGTGAAGTAATCACCCTAATCAAGCTAATTAATATCTCCATCACCTCCCACAGTTGCTGGATTTTTTTCTTATATATGTGTGTATGGTGAGAACACTGAAGATCTATATGTTTTCCAAATTCCATGTGTTCCTTTTCACTAAAACATTTTCCTGTGGTGGACATTTGGTCCAGGAATTAAGATACCACTCGGGACACCTGCGTCCCAGGCCGGAGTGCCTGCTTCTGAGTCAGCTTCCTGTTAATGCAGACTCAGGGGCAGCACTGATGGCTCAAGTGCTTGGGTCCCTACCACCCACCAGAGAGATCTGGGTTGAGTTACAGGCTCTTGGCTTTCACCTGGCCCAGCTCTGGCTGTTGTGGGCATTTGGGGAGTGAACCAGTGCTTGGAAAATCTCTCTCTCTCTCTCTGCCTCTGGCTTTCAATTAAAATGAAAATAAGTAAATTTAAAGTCTTCTGGGAGGAGAGATCCTTTAGCACAGAAATAGGTTCAACTTCAAGAAATTCTAGCTTTTGTTTAAAGGAGCCAAAGTAGGAAGGAAAATGCTCCCCCTGCCCCAGGTGAGGACGATCCGAGCCAGCCAGGGAGGTGGGCAGCCCCTCGCAGCCATCGACCCTGTTCAGTGACTGGTACCTGTGGTACACACGTCTGCAGAGCCATTGGCAAGTCACGTCCACCTGTGTACTCCCTCTGAACAGCATCCTCATTTATAACAGAAAAAAAAAAAATCTAACAATCTGTTCAGATAGAGTAACAGCAAAACTCAAGCATCTCACAAAGTGATGAATATTCATTTTGTCCCTGTGTCAGGAATATTTTCTTGGGGGAATTATAAAGATGTAAGAGACAAGGATATAACAGAACGTTGACCCAAAAGAAAGTGTAAGCAGAATTCAACACGTGTCCCATACCTTTCCTTGATAGCACCATGAAAATACAAATTAAAACCCTGTAATTTGATGCACTGACTTCTACCTGCTGAATCGTCCATGTTAACATAGAATGTTAATTATTCCCCTGCTGGTGAGGGTGCAGAGAAACTGCACTTCCACTCTTTTTTTAAGATTTATTTAGTTGAAAGGCAGAGTTATACAGAGAGCAAGATAGATCTTCCATCTGCTGGTTCACTCCCCAAGTGGCTCCAATGACCAGAGTGGGGCTAGGCTGAAGCCAGGAGTCAGGAGCTTCTTCTTGGTCCCCTATGTGGGTACAAGGGCCCAATCACTTTCTTCATCTTGCGCTGCTTTGCCAGGAGCATTAGCAGGGAGCTATATTGGAAAGAGCAGCTAGGATGAACAGAGCCCATATGGGATGCTGGTACCTCAGGCAGCAGCTTTACCTGCAACGCAACAACATCGACCCCATCCCCCAAGTCCTTATTGGACATTCTACAGTGTGGTGGAAATCCTTTAACCACCAGAGAACACCTTTCTGTGAACAACCACACACGTAATGACTCACTCTGACCCCGTCTTACTCCCACGAGCTATTCCAGCTTGACAGAAACAGAAGAGGCACAAAACCAATCCACCATTGACACTTGACAGTGACGTGAATGTATAAACAGTATGGCGCTGACTTATTCTGATGTGTTGTTAGGTTGAGAGCCATACTCGATGATGTATTATACAGCTGTTAAAAATGCTGAATGTGCTTGTGTCAGAGGCCTGTGGGCAAAATAATAATCGATATAATGTTCAATACAAGCATCTCACAAGAGAGCGTGCACTCCTGATTATGGCCACGCATACAGTTTGCACAAGAGGGGCTTGCTTTGTGGTGTAGTGGGGTGCACCACTCCCCAGGACACCAGTGGCCCATATTGGAGTGCCTAGGATTGTGTTCTGCTTTATCTTCCAATGGAACTTCCCGTTAATGTTCACAGGAGGGAGAAGGGAAAAAGGAAGGAGAGGAAGGAAGAAGAAAGAAAAAGAATGAGGGGCCGGCTTTGCGGCCTTGCAGGCTAAGCCTCTGCCTACAGTAGAAGCATCCCTTATGGGCGCCAATTCATGTACCAGCTGCCCCATAAGCTCTCTGCTTATGGCTGGGGAAAGCAGCAGAAGATGGCCCAAGTCCTTGGGCCCCTGCACCCATGTGGGAGACCCAGGAAAAGCTCCTGGCACCTGGCTTCGGGTCAGCACAGCTCTGGCCGTTGAGGCCATTTGAGGAGTGAACCAGTGGATGGAAGACCTCTCTCTCTTACTCTTTCTGTAACTCTACCTCTCAAATAAATAAATCTTACAGAAAAGTAAGAGGGAAAAAAATTAATGAAGAATTCAATTTGATGAGACAGAATTTGAGAAGAGCACATGAGTGTGTTGACTTCAGGTCCACCTGGGCCCAGGTCCTCAAACGATGGTCGTGGAAGCCTTCACCCCCTCACCTCCTGGCTCTGTTTTCTCTGCACCGCCTCACCCTATAAAGCAGTGAGACCAACACCAGCAACTCCATCCTACCAGTTCAGGAACCCCAGTAGAAGCAGAGTTTCTTTTTATGAACAATTGTACCTTAACCTAGGTTCTGCATATCCTTTCATTGGTATCCTGCACCACACATCCTCACCCACCCCACCAACCAACCCCTTGGGCTGAGCTGACTCTCCTGGCTCTCAGCCTGGGTATGTAGGATGTTGGTCACCTAGGCCTACTGAGATAGATGCATGGATCGGAAGAGGAGCAGCCGGGACATGAACCAGTGCCCAAGTGGGGTGCCAGAGCCGCAGGTGGAGGCTTAGCCTACTGCATGCAGCACCTGCCCCAGGACTTCTGCTTTTTGGGTTATCCACATTGTGATGATTTGTGACAGCAGCCCCAGGAAAGGGATCCAGTCCCGTATCTGAAACTCCAGGGGGGTCTGGCTTCAGGCACAGATCAATGCAGGTGGTTCTGAGCATTTTCAGAATCACTAGACACCAGGGAAATGCAAATCAGAACCACAATAAGGTTTCACTTCACTCCAGTTACACTGGCTCTCCTAAAGAAATCAACAAATGACAAATGCTGGCGAGGATGTGGGAAAAAGGTACCCTGGTCCACTGTTGGTGGGAATGGTAAACTGGTGCAGCAACTGTGGAAGACAGTATGGAGATGCCTCAGAAATCTGAATATAGACCTACCATAAGATCTAGCCATCCCACTCCTGGGAATATACCCAAACCAAAAGAAATCAGCATATGAGTTATCTGTACCCCCATGTTCATTGCAGTACAATTCACAATAGCAAAGATATGGAATCAACCCAGATATCCATCAACTGTTGACTGGATAAAGAACTTAGGTATATATATATACTACTCAGCTATATTAAAAAAAAATCCTATCCTTTGCAACAAACTGGATGCAACTGTAAACAATTATACTAATTCAAATAAGCACCCAGTCCCCAAAAGACAGATTTCATTTGTTTTCCCTGATCCAAGGTATCTAATAGAATACCTGAAATGTAGCATCTTGGAGTGAAATAGACAATTTGAGATTCAATGATTGTTTACAGCCCTTGTCTCTTCTGTTGAGGAACAGTGTGGTTTATTGTTTAAACTATTTGTTGAGCTCTTGTACTTAGTGAAGGGTTAACTATAGGATCATTAAATAAACTGAACATAGATCTTTGTAAAACTAAAGAGTGGGAATGTGAGGGAGAGGAGGAGGGAAGGGTTGGAGCGTGGGCAGGAGGGAGAGTAGGGGGAAGTGTTACTGTGTTCCTAAAGCTGTATATATGAAATACATGAAACTTGTATAACTCAAATAAAATTAAAACACTAAAAAAATGCAGGTGTTCATCCATATCTTGTCACCGGGAATATGGCCATCACCCTTTCTAGGATGTGTGGTTCAGGATACCAACGAAAGGATATGTAGAACCTAGGTTAAGTACAATTGTTCATAAACAGGAACTCTGCTTCTGTTGGGGTTCCCGGGTGTCTCTGTTGCAGCACTCACTCCATTTCAGGCAGGCTCTTCCCAGGTGAAGCACATCAGCCTCAGACCATCAGCTCCAGCTTCCTGCTCGCGTCCTGACTCCTTTGCTGAGACCTGTCCTGCCTCCACGGCCAGGGGATGCTGTGTTTGGCTGGACCCAAGATCCTCGCGCATCCCTGGAATACTGGAGAGGAGAAATTCTGTGTAGGAAAAGAAGTTCTCAAAAACGTGCAGAGAAATGGGGTCAGAGCGTGTTAGTGCTGCAAGTAGGCAGAGGAGGCTGCCCGAGGGACGCAAGCACACGGTCTCCTGCCCTAGGTCAGCATGGCCACGTCTTACATGGCTGGGAAGGCCAGGTGAGGTGGTTTGTGGCTACTCAGGTAGGCTTGACCACAGTGGAGTAGATGTGAGATTTATAGTTAGTAGGATTTCCAAGGAGGGCTCACCATGATTAGGAAAGCATAGACGTAAGGCAGGTTTTGGACAGGGCACTACCTCACCCCCCTCCAAATGCTGAGATTGTCCTGCTACAGCACCTGGTCCAGCTGGGTCCTTAGCCTGAGATTGCTTTTATAGTAAATAAAGGTGCAGGAGGCTGTAATAGCAACCCAAACTAGGGCCAGCAAGAGCCTGAAGAGGCTGATGATCTTGGGGACATAAAGGCGTAGATTTTTCTGATGTAAATTCATTTTTTTATGCACAGCACTAGAAGAGGAGAATGCTTCACAAATACAAACTGCTGTTGTGTGCTGAATACCTTCTGTGTATACGGTTATTTGCTAATTGCTTTATAAGCATAATTTGTGGATTAAAAAATGTTTACTGTGTTCACATGCTGAAATGGAATTAGAAGTATTAAGTGGATATTCCAGGCTCATCAATGAAAGTCACCCAGGCTGCAACAGAAGTGAGCTTTAGCCAAGGCCTGCGACCATGGGTTTTTCAGCTACACTTAGTAGTCATGAAATAGAGTGCCCAGAGCGCTTGGTGTTACTTAATGCCCTCATGTAACTCTTGGTGCTTAGGTCTGCAGTAATGCAAACACATATGAAGATGTAGATATATGTGATAGGTTTTTGCTGAGACTAGAAGTCTTTATCAGGCTAAGTTCAAAATGTATTTATTTCCCCCCAAAAGGCTATCTACATCAAAAGATCCAAAAAAAAAAAAAAGTTTTAAGCATCCAGCATAAATTAGGAGCTCCATATCCAGAACATCAGGGAGCTGGAATTAAATAAAAATTAAGCCCCAAGCAGAGTGATGACCCAGTGGTTCGTTACAGCCTTACATTTTCAATCAAAGATAAAATCTCATTAAAAGTATATCTTTGATTAGGAAAGAAATTTGGACTGCTCCAAAGTTGGAGTGCTTTATCCATAGACTTGTGGGCCTTGCGATCTTTCATGGTCTTTTCTAACTTTAAAGGTTGTGAGCTGTTTGTCTTCTGACACTGTTAGAAAGGTTATTCATATACAGAAAGACCGAACTGAGCTGGCAAAGGTGCTGATATATCCACTGATGTCTTGCTGCATGTAATATTAAAAAACCTACTTATATTGGCTGTTGTAATTTTAGGTGATAACTTTTTAAAATGTATTTATTTATTTGAAAGAATCGAGAAGCAGAGATCTTCCATCTGCTGGTTTACTCTCCGAGTGGCCATAATGGCCCAGGCTGGGCCAGGCCAAAGCCAGGAGCCAGGAACTTCTTCCACATTTCTCATGCGGGTGCAGGGACCCAAGTACCTGGGCCATCCTCTGCTGCCTCCCCAAACACATTAGCATGGAGCTGAATTGGAAGTGGAGCAGCCCGGACTTGAACCAGTGTCCACATGGGATACTGGTGCTACGGGATTAAACTTAACCTCTGTGTCAGTGGTTGTCTCATAACAAAAGAGTTTCTACTTTGAAGATAGAGTGTGTACTAGGATTTCCCTTAATGATGTGATTTGGACACCAATGCTTCGAAGAAACAAGATACATTGGACTGTTGGCAAGGCATCCCTTAAGTTCCATATATCTCAGAGTAAATAGGCTCATCTAATTATTTGCATGAAGGACTGTGATGCCTCCACTTAGCATGAAGACTTGATTGTCGCTTTACTGTTCATCCAGGAAGGCAGCTGAAGCTTGATAGATGAGTGATTGATAGCTGTGTATCCAGGTGTTGCATGCTCTCTACCAGTTGTCAATGAAGTCATTTTGGATGGTGCATGGATGTGTCATGCAATACAAGTGAATCAGGAGGTGAGAATATCATCTAATCGACTCTCAAACTCATTTCAGCAGCCCTGTGGGTTACTCCTTCAAATCCAACATCTTATCTTGCTCATCTTTTTGAATACAGAGAAGAGATCTCAGCAGACAAAATACCTACCCTGAATTTAACAAATGAGGAACACTGCTTTGTCTTCAACACATTTACTCTGATAGTCTCCATCTATGTACAGCAAACTAGACAAGTTTTCAGTTTGGTGAGGATGTAAAACGGCACATAGAAGTTGACTGAATCATAAAAGAGTCAATTTAAAGAAAAATAAGTTGCTTCAAAGGTGAGTCAGCAACAAGGGGAAGTGGTGCAATAATAGGTGGTGAAGTAGGGCGTGGGAAGTGTTGTCTCAGGCATCGCTGCGTCTCTCTGTTTTGTAGTCTCAGTTTCCTTTCCTGGACCTGGCTCATTTCCACAAATGACGTTTCCTGGTGGATCACATTCTGTGGTGAAGCACTTGAAATCCTTTGCTCCCGGTGGCCTGACAGCGGTGCTGTTCTCTCTTTTAGGAAGTGGCTTCATTCTTTGTACAGATGCAAAGGGACTGGTGTCTTTCCAGCGTCCCCTTGCTCAGAAATTTTAAAAATGTTTACTCAGACGTGTGTGCCCATCCAAGCCCAGATTTATCACCACCATACCCCGCAGGAGATTTGGGTATGTTCTTAGAGGAGAAAAAGTTCGCATTACTTGTGTTGATAACTTCTTTGTTCTCTGCTTTCATGTTTGGTTTGTCAGTTAATTTATCAGAAAGGCTAAACAAATCTCAGAACTTTAATCATAAAGCCGTAGTTTTTAGTTTCTTTTACATTCTAACATTTTTCTGAGTTTTGCTGAATATTTTCGTTGAGTTTACTAGAGCAGAATTTTTATTTCATCTGCCAGAGTGGCAAGACAGGGTGGTTGAAAGTTTAGACTCCTGAATACAAGGGAGACCAAACTAGTTTTGTTCCTTCATAACAATATTGTCTTAAGGAAAATTCTCAAGAACTTGTTCTGTCTGAATTTTAGTTTTTTCATTTGTAAAAGGGGGACGTGGCAAAACTATACCATTGAGTTGTGTGTAGTGAGAATGAGAAGAAACAGGAAAGAAAGCAGTGTGGGGCTGTATTACACCCAATTGGTGATGGGATTGTAATTCTAATTGCCTGCGTTGTTCAACTCCTCATTTTAGTTTGACCTCCCAGTGGATGATGTGACTTGAGTTTCTCTCTGAAATCACTGCTAAGTTTGGCTTTTATGCTCTTACTTGAGTTTCCCATTGGCTCAGTTTACCATTAGCAGGACTACAAGTGGTATTTGACACTTTGGTTATTAATGAATCCTTTAAGGTGAAAGGTATGGCACGTGCTTACTCAACACTGCAAGCCATTCATTCAACCCGTGTTGTGATAGTACCAGCTTCTTGTTCAAAATGTGGAAGAAGTATAATCCACATTCCCTCTACCATGGCGAAAATAGAATTAAATCAGTTGTTATACACACATCACGGTATAAATGCAAGTGGGGTTGTATGATGATTTCTGCAGATTTCTCTACTGATCTCTATGTAAGTAGAAATCTGCTTTTAATCCTATCTTGCTTCAAGCCTTCACTTCTTATCTTATGTAGGAAACTTTGATCATTCAAAAATTTTTTCCTGGAAAGTTGCATTAAGAAGGATTCAGAGGTGTAAGCAGATTTAGTGGTAGTTCTCTTGAGGATTCATAAGATTTGCCTTGTTTCCAGAAGTGGGAATATATCCATCTATTTTCAGTCTTTCCGATGTGGACAACATAGGAGACATAGTATCATGAATGCGGCTCACTAAACAAGTAATGTACACCAGTACAGTGGCCCCAGTTTCTCCACAACAGTCATTTCACCAGCACCACCAACGGAAACTTGATCCAGGGGATTAAAGGCTGCACTTTCATCTGATCATGTCTTAAGTGGGGCCTCTCTTTGTAACTCACTTCTCACAGTCACAAAGTGGCCATTACAGCTGCCCTCTCTACTCCGTGAGGCTACGGTGAAGATCAAGTGGACCGTTTGGAGGATCAATCCAGTGAACATTCCCCGAATGCATCCTTTGTGCAACTTTGCTAGAATATGCTTGAAAAATTAGAGTATGTTCTTCAAATCAAAGCATGTCTGGGTAGGATTATCTTTCACTCACCTTTATTAATTCTGTAGTTTCTCAAAAACAGTGGAGTCTCCCCGACTCGCAACTCCTGCTGGTCGCTTGCTAGGCGTGCTTTGTGTTACTGCAGAGAATGAGACGTTAGGGTCTCCCAGAGCCCCTGCTGGTAAGGAATGAAGTCCTTGTTCCTGCCGTGTGGGTCCTTGCTATAAATTGTGTCAGCTGTGCACAAGGATTGCAGTCATTAAAGCAGCAGAGAATGTAGCACTAGTGCTTTCTGATCGGGGGCATACATTCTGAACTCCTGGGGCCCCCAGCCCTGTCTCTGGGGTGCTGAGCTCTTGGGTGTAGTTCCCACGTGGGCCACTAGAGGCATCCCTGCAGTTTATTTCCTCGTGGCTTTGTGATCAGACTTGGGGGCTGATGGACCCTACTGGGGACTTTATGTAGAGAAATAGGTTTCTTTTTATGACAAATGGGAGAAATTTAGTATTAATTATGTGTGTGTGTGTGTTGGCTCATGCATTTCAACATGGCTCTTCGCGGGCTCGGTGGGGTTGCTGCTTTGGACCCTGGAACTCTGCTGCAGTGCCTGGGCTGCAGCGCAAGATGCCAGTGGTGCTCCCTCCTGCCTCCCAGTGCCTGGGCCGCCGCTGCTCCCTAGTGGGCACAGGTGAGCATCACGCATGTAGGACAGTGTTGTGCTAGTAGTGATTCAGGGTCGAGTGCTGCAAAATTAGTTTTCTGCAGTGCACTTTCACATGTCTTAATCAAAGAGCAAAGCAAAATGAAGGCAAACAGAGGAGAAGGGAAAGCAAAAGTAAAGAAAGAAAAGCAAAGGAGGCAAAAGGTCACGAGATGGATTTCCCAGGCCAAGCCAAGTTGCACTGGGCATTGACAAGCTCCAGTTCTGAACACTGTGAATGGAAGGGGCTGGGGGTAAGGGCAAATCCATATCATCATGACACTGCCTTCCAGAGTGAGTGAGAGATGGTGGTTCTGTGTAATATTTACTCATTTTATGACCAAAGAGTTAACGAGCAAATTATTGTTTCCTTGAATATCACCCAGAGGACTTGCACTAAAATGTCATGTAGAAAACTGTGTGTGTATGTGTGTGTGTGTGTGTGTGCTAAGTTCACAGAGACAGAAGGAACATAGTCGAATGCAGTATTGGAGTTAATGTTTCAAAGGCTCTGAGTGACCCTGGGAACATTTAAGCACCACGTCAGGTGTTAGATGTGGTTTTGAATTACTGGTAGTTTTCATACATCTGAGCATGGAGTCATGGTTATTTAGGAGCCTGCTCTTAGAAGGTGCACGCTGGCCGGCGCTGTGGCTCAACAGGCTAATCCTCCGCCTTGCGGTGCCGGCACACCGGGTTCTAGTCCCGGTCGGGGCACCGGATTCTGTCCCGGTTGCCCCTCTTCCAGGCCAGCCCTCTGCTGTGGCCCAGGAGTGCAGTGGAGGATGGCCCAAGTGCTTGGGCCCTGCACCCCATGGGAGACCAGGAGAAGCACCTAGCACCTGGCTCCTGCCATCGGATGAGCGCGGTGCGCCGGCCGCAGCGCGCTGTCCGCGGCAGCCATTGGAGGGTGAACCAACGGCAAAGGAAGACCTTTCTCTCTGTCTCTCTCTCTCACTGTCCACTCTGCCTGTCAAAAAAAAAAAAAAAAAAAAGGTGCACGCTGATGTATTTTGAGAATGAGACAACGGTAGCTGACTTTTAGGTGGCTTAATAAAAAGCAAAGTAAGAACTCTGGATGTGTATACTCATATATACACACTTTGTGTATATGTACATGTGCGTAGATATTTATACAGAGGGGTGTGTTTGTGTGTGTGTTTAGTAAAACTCTGCAGAGCAAGTGAGGCACGCCAAGTCCAAGTGGACAAGCTCTCAGATCTTCACACTCTGGTAGTGCAGAGCACAGGAACTTGTGAGACGTGGGCTGGGCGGTGCCCATCAGCATTTGAGCTCTTTGAGATTCAGGCACACCTGGATTCAAAATATCCTTGTCCCAGTCGACAGCAAATTGACGTTGGGTGGGCTTCCTAGCTCTGAAGCCTTGATAATTCGTAAGTAACAGTCTTGGGTGAAACGGTTGTGAGAGTGAAGTGAGCCGAGGCATGTGACAGCCCCTGTCATTCCGTAGGTGCTGGAGTTACCTGCTGGATTCTGTCCTGCATGGCGTGTGGCCTTGTTAGTCACCAGCTTGAGGGTGTGAGCACTTTGAACATCTGCTTGAGGTTTGTTTGTGCCCTGTGTTCAAGCACAGGAAAAAAGATAGTTGGGTTTTCCTATTATCTTAGGAGCTGGTAGCGTATTCTTGTAGTTCGACTTCTGGATCCGATGCAGACACACTTGCACACGTGTGTGGACGTGAATGAATCCTCTGATGCGTGCAGCGGGTGCATTCCTGGTGCAGAGGCTGCAGTTGCCAGGAGAGGGCAGTGCATGCTAAAGAGAAAGCTCCCTCGTGCCAGCCACAGTTTTAATTAGCTAAAAGGAAGACAGGTATGCTTTCATATAGTTTTTGATTTTGTAATTTTCCTGAGCAGCCGTTGAGGGCATATGTTTTCCTCCTTTCTCCTGGTTTAAGTATCCGAGGAGAGGGAATATCAAGATGCAATCAATTGCTGGCCACGGCCACCCCCCTGAACTTGAGTCTTGCGAACATCATCAGCTTGTGCCATCTTAGAAATTGCTGCAGTGGAAGGAGGCAAGGCGCTATCAATTACTTCCAGGGCTGCCATCCCCTCTGTCCTTGAAAAGGAAGCAAACTGACTCCGGGGCTGGGGGAGGGGAAGACCAGGGTACAGCCACGGGGTGTGGGTGGCGGCTTCCTTGCCTCTGTGCTAGAAGTTGAGCTGTAGCCCTAGAGGAAGAAATTAAGGATCAGGTTAAATTGCATGTGATGGCTGAGCCCCCCCACCCCCCCCCGTAATGAATTGCCATTAGCTGGTCGGCAAAGTAATTGGAACATAGAGGGCTGGAGAGATGGGGCAGTTCCTCCAAGCGTTATTTTCTCCTCTAGTGGCCTCCTGTATAGTCTAAGTAAGGAAAGCTTGGTGCCCAGGGAGCCAGCATGTTCTGTGTCCATGCATGGTCCCAGACGGCTTAGCCATTTCCTGGTATAAGTTGGGGTAATCAGATGAACCCCCGTGGCAACTGGTGTTGGTCCCACTTTGCAGATGTGGACAGCTGGGTCTCAGAAGTAGTGGTGAAGGTGGTGGAGGCTGCATGCTGCCTCAGAGGTGGAGAGTGAGGCTGGGACTTCCTTCCTGTGCAGGGATTCCGGTGAGGCTGAGTGGTCTCCTGTTGTGTTCTGTGCCTTTTCTTCAGTCCCACTTTCCTTTCCTACTGGCACAAAGTACAGACTGATGCAGATGACTGTGACATGGGCAGTCAGTGATTTTTTCCTTTGATCATCCTGATTTCAAATTTGCTTATTTATTTAAAAAAAAAAGGTTTATTTATTTGAAAGAGTTAGAAACACACATACAGAGAGACAGAGACACAGAAAGAGAGAGAGAGACAGACACACACACACACACACACACAGAGAGAGAGAGAGAGAGAGAGAGAGAGAGAGAGAGAGAGAGAAAGAGAGAAGTATTCCATCCACTGGTTCACTCCCCAGATGGCAGTGATGGCCAGGATTGAGTTAGGCCACATCCAGGTGCCTCATCCGGGTCTCTCATGTGGCTGGCTGGTGCTCAATCACTTGCACCATGTGCTGCTGCTTTCCCAGGTGCAGTAACAGGGAGGTGGATCAGAAGTAGAGCAGCTGGGATAGGAACTGGCACTCACATGGGACACTAGGTTGTAGGCAGTGGCTTCACCTGCTACCCCAAAGTGCCAGCCCCTAGATTGGCTGTATTTTATTTACTGATTGATACTTTACAACTTGTTAGTTGCTTTATTTTTGATTGACACATCATCACTGTTTACATTTTGGGGTACACTGTGATGTTTTGATTCATGTGTACTATTCAGTTTCAAGAAGGGGGAGAGACTCATGTGTGGCATCATGGGTAAGTCTTGAAAGCATTACTCTGAATGACGTGTACAGAAAGATGCAGGCGGCCTGTTCCTCAGGAAGCAGAGTCGAAGGGTGGTGACACAAGGCTGGGAGGTGGGCAGGGTGGGAGCAGGGATCCAAGGTCGCAGGAACAGTGCCAGTAATGGGCTTGGCAAAAATGTACTCAAATGCAGATGGGGAGGGGGCTCCAATTTTGAACCACATTTAAAATACACAAGACCCAAACTTCATTTACTAATTACATTGATTTCAGGTCACTTAAAACTACAGAAAAGTATTACAAAATAGGTTGGCCTCAATGTTTGAGATAAAACACCTTTGACAGTTTGGTATCATCTGTTTTCTTTCCTACTCTACCCACCTATATGTAATTTTACCAGTGTCTGGGCAGCGTTACATTTTCATTATACTGTATTTCCTTTCTCAGTAAGTACTTTTTCCTCTCCTTAAAAAAAGCTTTGGCCGGCGCCGTGGCTCAATTGGCTAATCCTCCGCCTTGCGGTGCCGGCACACCGGGTTCTAGTCCCGGTCGGGGCGCCGGATTCTGTCCCGGTTGCCCCTCTTCCAGGCCAGCCCTCTGCTGTGGCCCGGGAGTGCAGTGGAGGATGGCCCAAGTGCTTGGGCCCTGCACCCCATGGGAGACCAGGAGAAGCACCTAGCACCTGGCTCCTGCCAACGGATGAGCGCGGTGCGCTGGCCGCAGCGCGCCGTCCGTGGCAGCCATTGGAGGGTGAACCAACGGCAAAAGGAAGACCTTTCTCTCTGTCTCTCTCTCTCACTGTCCACTCTGCCTGTCAAAAAAAAAAAAAAAAGCTTTAATATATTGGTGTCCTGTCCTGTTGTATTATATGACTATATCCTAGTTTAAAAAATTATTTATTTAGCTGAGAGGCAGAGACAGATGCCCAGAGCTCCTTTTTGCCGATTTACCTCCCCAAATGCTCACAAGGGCAGTGGCTGGCCTGGGGCCAAAGCTGAAAGCCAGGAACCCAAACCAGCTGTCCCACTTGGGTCGTGGGAACCCCAAGCACTTGAGCTGTCATCACCTGTTGCTGCCCAGAGTCTGCCTTAGCAGGGAGCAGTAACTAGAGCCAGTGCCCGAGGCCAAACCCAGGCACTCCTCTCTGCGTCATGGACATCCCAAGTGCTGTCCTGACTGGGAGACTCAGGGTTCACCTCTGAGTGGGTATTTTTCTTAATCTGTTCTTCCATTTCCGTATACTTAGGTTGGTTCCAACTTGGGAATGACAAATTCTCTCCGGCTCGTGAGGAGCCGGAGAGAAGTGCCACAACTGAGAAGAACCCTGTTTGAGTTTGTGGCACGTGCCGGACACTGCCCTCAGCTCAGCACGGGGTCATTTCACCCTCACAGCAGCGGCAGTGGGGACTCCATTGCTTCCACAGGGCAGGTGGGGAGATGACGAAGGGATGAATCCCTCAGCTATGAATCCTTCGACACCAGGTCAATCTCAAACCAGCCCAGGTGGCAGCTGGAGCCCTGCCCGGCACTCGAGTGCTTCTTTTCCCCTGGGAACGCTGAGACTCACGTGGGCCTCTTCTGAGTCTGTCCCCTCCCTGAGTCTGTGTGGGTGGGTCTGTTGCCCAGAAATGACAGCACACCCAACGGCCGCTGAGCCCGGGCCTCCTTGTTTTTGCATAATTTAAGCACTACATGGTTGTGCCGTTTAAGTTCTGTGAAATTGGTGTTCTCCCATCCATGAAATTATATACATCTTGGGAACATTTCCAGTTACTAAAGGGTGAACACGTTCTTCAGATGGGGTGACACGAGGCTGGAGTTGACAGAGCCGTCCCGGAGCATACCTCTCTGTCCTGGCCACCGTGAGACACCTTGTTAAATTCTAAGGAAACTGAACTGCATGGATAAGCCTCCTGTTACGTAGCAGCCCACACTTCATCCCCTCCTCCCGAGCCGCCTCTGGTACCCCCACCCTGAATCCCATCTCACACTGAGAGACCCCGGGAGATGGTTGACAGTGCAGGTCCCGTGTTCTTTCTAAACCTTCTCTGTGCTGCTGCTCTTGTGTGCTTTGGGCACGTAGGACGGTGATAAACAGCTTTCCAAGGAACACTGCCAATGGAGAGAGGTCTGCAGACAGTGCTGCCTACTCACTAAACATGCAGGAACGCTGAGAGTGGTTTCATCAGCATCTGCCCCGTTAACGATGGGGCAGGCACCTGGTATTGGGGTGAACCACACATGTAGAAAATAGACGCTTCTTCTTTTTGTGACTTCAGGCATCCACAGAAACCCAAAGTAGCATGGGGGTGCTTGGAGTTCCCGTTCAGAATGCAGGGTGACAGTCTGCGTGAGTCAGGCCAGGCTGGTTGGTGGGCAGGGAGAAGCCCAGCCTGGTAGCTCGGTGGCTTGCCTGGTGCAAGCTCGTCTCTTACTGCATAGAGCCCCCTGCTGGTCTATGGGTGTCTTCCAAGGGCAAGTGCCAGGATTCAAGTCCCTTCTGTGTCCCAGAGCTTTGCGGGGGTCTGAATCCGCCGTGCAGAGTTGCAGGAGCAGCAGAAGAGACAATGCAGAGGCAGCTTGTCCATGTGTCAGCCCACAGTGGTCCCGTGACACTCCTGTTTACTCTCTGTTGGCCAAAGCAAACCACGTGGGCCCACCTCACCGCAAAGGAGTCTGGGAAATATGTGCTCAGGAAGTACAAAATGAACCATGTCACAAGGAGCGCATCTCATTTCTCTCTGCCACACTATCGGACAAAAAGATGCTGCATGGTAGCAAAAGCTTTCCCCGGGAGCAGGGTCCCTGCAGGCTTTCCCCAGGAGCAGGGTCCCTGCCAGGCTCTGTGCTGGGCATTTTGCCTGCATTTTTCACTTGGACGCCACAGCAGCAGCAGTGGAAACTCTGTTTGTCTCTGTGTCATAATGAAGAGAGAGAAAGGCCGAGGATGACTTCCCAGGACTAGTAGTGGGCTTCAGTGGGACACAGGACCCCAAGAGGTCAAGCCTGTGTCCCTACCCTGTGGCCATCTACCTTGCAGATTCTTGTCATAACGCCTGCAGACCCCGGCCTCATCTCTAGCTCTGATTGTATGTAGAGTTTTTGTACAAATTAACTAGAGTTGGAGTTGAATTTTTCTTGTTTGTTTATATGTTTAAAACTCTTACACTGACCTGTAAGAATGGTGTTTCTTTTAAATCTTATCTTCCAGTTATTATATATTAAAATTGGGATAATTATTTGATTAACAATGTGTTGTTTTCAATAGTCACCACCTCTCCCGCATTTTAAATACAGTTTGTTTAGCGCACAGACTATTTCAGAGAACCAGAGATACTTGTCAGGGACCTGTCTTTCGAATCGAGTGCCTCAGTCTGGCTGTGGTAGTGTCTGCTTTATATGGTCCTGGGGTTTCTGTACTTGCCGTCTTCCTGGGTGTGGACACACTTGCAGGGACAGTTGTTATGAGGCTCCTCCGGAAGGGCTTTGGCCATGTGCCTGTCATTCACGTTCTGCTTGGTTTTCAGTGCAGATCCCGTCACATGGAAGTAAATGGAAGCCAGCTGGTTTTTGTTTGTTTTTGGTTTTTTTCTCCGTCTCCCTGCCGGTAGAGACCTCTGAGCTAAGGCAACAAGCATCATTTCCTGCACAGATATTAGTCTCTGAAGTTGTTTCCTTTTGTGTGTGATTCTGAGTGTGTGTGGTTTTGTGGATTAAAAATGGGCCACTAGGAGGTGCAAGAGTTGACTGCTCCCCAAAGCATGTGGGTGAGATGATAGAAAATTGGTTTTGGGTATTGATGATAAACGAGTTAATCTTCTTTGGGTAATCTTTTGAAAACATGTCTTGCTTTATATATTTATTACTATTCTTTTCCTGTAGGGAATTATCCATGACCGAAATAAAAAGTGCTCAGATGTTCTTAGATTTGAGCCTCTAGCTTATAAGGATTTCAATAAATATTATGTTACCTATGGCTTAGAACATGGGCTAATTCATCAGCAGTTTACTTTAAATAACGTACTTTCCAAGAAGATACTTCATTTTATTGGAATTCCAGGATGTGTGGAAAGAATGACACAATGTGGGCTTTCAGAAAAATGTTCAAGTGATAACATCGTCCCTCCCCTGTTGTAGAAGATAACTCACACATCTGTTCATAAGTGGACATGAAGGATCATCACACATAACAGGAGTATTTAAAATATAAAATGGTTTTGCTTTAGATTATTTAATAGTAAAGAAAAGATCAATTTACTTGTTTTGAACATGCTATTTAAGTGAAAGGCCAAGAAAACCTCAAAACTCATCACTCCGAAGCTATGCTTATTGGATGTTCTGAGGGTCTTACTCACCATTATTTAGCAAGGAGGCTTGTTGCTTGGTTGGTTGGGAATGTAGCAGGAACTTCTGTTTTTGGTCTATTATAGTCCAGCAAGAAATAGATTAAATAAAAAAAAAGATTTCCAACCCCAAGATATTTCAAGTTTGTTTTCTTGACTTTAGAAATACCCTGAGCCAAGAAATGTACTGTCTTGAGGCCATCATTTCCCTTCCTATAAATTCACATTACTGAATTCCTCCCCCCTTGGACGCAGATGCATAATCAGGGGAATTGGCAGGGTTGGGTTTTCATTTTCACCTCCAGCTAAATCTGTCAACCTGTGATGAGGTTGGTTGGGCACCATTGGGAAGCAAAATGTTTTCCTATTTGTGGAGTGGAAACAGCCCGGCTCACGCAGCAGCCACTCGTTTTGCTGTTCATGTTACATCATGTTCCTTCTGATGGTTAACATGACGGTGTCACTTTCTCTTGAGTGGGGTTGGGAAAAGTAAAAAGGAATTATCAACTTCTGGAAAGAAATCTCCCAACCATGTCTTTTGTATCAAAAACGCATCTGCTATTAGTTGCATGGGAAGCAGGTGTCCATCCTGCTGACAGCTGATTTCCTCCCGGTAAGATTGTTGTTATACTATGTACAGAGCAACTGTGTATACACAGGAAAGACACATGCATACAGGGAGGCAGAGGATGGAGGAGCTTTAAGCTCTTGATAGACATTGTAATTTCTTTTTAAGATTTATTTATTTGTTTGAGAGGCAGAGAGAGAGAGAGAGGCAGAGAGAGAGAAAGATCTTCCATCTACTCGTTCAATCCCCAAATGGCCACTATAGCCAGGGCTGAGTCAGGCCCAAGCTTGGAGCCTGGAACTATGTCCAGGTCCTCAACATGGGAGGCAGAACCCAGGCACTTTAGACCATCCTCTCTGTGTCCCGGGCATGTTAGCCAGGAGCTGGAGTGTGGCCTTTTCTTCAGCTTGTTTGCTGTCACTCTTCACTCTCCTCTCTGTGTTTTGACCTTCCTTTGTCTTGAAACCCAAACTCTTTACTTCTTTAGTACTTCTTTTAGTACTTTTGACATCTCTCTCTCTCTCTCTCTCTCTCTCTCTCTGTCTCTGTGTGTGTGTGTGTGTGTGTGTGTAGCTGCCACTCAAGTTTGAGAGATACAAGACATTCTGAATAAGTGCTAGGTCACATTATGGCATGATGTGTGTTAAATGTAGCATTTCACATTCATGGCAGCCACAGGAAGTAAGAATTTGCACCCATATTGTTGAGGATGATCGGGTCCCACAGAGGAATCAGAGTAAGTGCACCTACAAAATGTCCTTGCCCCAGTCCCTGCAACCTGTGACGGTGTTCCCTTCCATGGGAAACATGGTGCTGGGGTGGTTACGTCAAGCCTGCCGAGATGGGGAGGTTATCTTTAGTTTCCCAAATCCGTTTCGGGTAACCACATAGGTCGACAAGAGCTAGAATGTTTCATTGCCATGCTCAGGGAAGCAGTGTGGTAAGGGAAGAACGGTCACTGAGATGCAGCACTTTTGGCTTTGAAAATAGAGGAAGGGGCCCTGGACCATGGGATGATGATGGCCACTGGAATACGGACAAGACAGGGCAGCGTTCTCTCTAGAGCTGTGCCCAGAGGGATGCAGCCCTGCCTGCTCACAGCTTGAGTTCAGTTCAGGGAGATACCTGCACACTTGGATTGTATTGAGCTTGAATAACCTGGTCATTACATTGAACTAGATTATACTGAATTATATTGAACTGTAATAATCTATATTATATTGAATTATAATAATCTGGTCACTTCGTAGTTAGTGGCAGCATGTCACCGCAGCAATGGGAGGTGAACAGTGACCTCCCTGTAGGGTCACTCAGTGGACGGGCAGGTGTCTGGGCTGTGCTTTGAATTCAAGTTTCTCTCATAGAGCTCTTGTGGTTTTCCCTCAGTCTTTCTTCTGACCTAAGTCTTTGGCCTCATTTGCTGACTGACTCTGTGTAGAATTCCTCCTGTCGTCCATCCTACCTGTCGCAGGTGGATTCTTCTCCCTAAAGTCCTGGGATGATTTACCACTGTCTGGGTAAAAGCAATCACTAAGTAGAGACTTCACCAATTAGTATGAAAACAAAACAAAACAAAAAAATGTTGTTCCTTGACAGTCAAGGCAAGGGCTGGAACAAACCTTTAAGAGTATCTAGCATTTAGAATTGGCACACGTAGGCTATATCCAGTGTTAGCCCCCACATTCCCTTTTAGAGAGCAGAAGGGGAAACCGGCCTTTCCTACTACAGGGAAAATTTATTTTTGATTATGAATGGAAGTTGTCAAAAAAAAGTCTGGGCCTAGGAAACTGAAAAATATGGTGGTGACTTACCTGCCCTTCAAATTGTTGCTTTAGACATTTTGTTTAACAAGTGTTTCATCTGTCTCTGGGAACAACTCAGAGTCTCACACATACCAACCCACAGCTCTGCCTTTCACTGTGCTGGTTTTTTGTTTAAAGATTTATTTATTTATTTGAAAGTCTGAGTTGGAGAGAGGGAAAAAGATAAGGAGATCTTCCACCTGCTGGTTCCCTCCCCGGATAACCGCAAGAGGCAAGGCTGGGCCGAGCCAGGAGCTTCTTCCAGGACTCCTGCATGGGTGCAGGGGCCCAAACACTCAGGCCATCTTCCTCTGATTTCCTGGGTGCATTAGCAGGGAGCTGGATGGGAGGCGGAGCAGCTGAGACATGAACTGGCATCCATATGGGTTTGCTGGTGTCACAAGTGGCAGCTTTATCCACTTTGCCACGATGTTGACCCCCACTCCGTGTTGGCTTTTGATTACTGTTGGTTTTCCACATGATGCCAAGAGGACCAACAGGAGTCACATGCTGTACACTGTCTTGCTAGCAAGTCTATTAGTAGCAGTTAGGCACTTGAAGTACCAGGGTTGCTTCTCGTTGGACCAGTTGGGGCTGGTCACTGTGATGGAACACTTTGGACAGACCTGGTCCGTAACCCCACCCCTGGAGTCCTGGTAAGGACTTGGCACAGAGGGCACCTGGTGTCCTTGTAAGCAAGAGCCCAGCATGGTTATCTGGTGCAGGGGAGTGGATGTGGCAAAGATCAAAGCCTGTGTCATTACAGGTAGGCGTGTTTGCTGGAGGAGACCCAGCCAGTGGATAGACTTGCTGTTAGGCCCTTGATGAGTATGGAGAGGGTTATTGTTAAAAGACTGACATTTCAGAAAACCTATCCTTATTAATGAATACTACTAAAAAAAAAAAGAAAATAGTGTTGTATAATTAGATATATCTGGCTGTTGTTGCGATAACCAAGTTTTTTTTTTTTTTTTTTTTAACTGAAAGATACCTATTAGGAATCTCCAAGAATGACAGATAGGATGATGTAAGTTCTAAATGTGTTATCTCCTGAACTCCTCTCCTTTTTATTTTTCCTGGGAGAATGCCCTTGTGAGATATCATCACAGTGTCTGGCATAAATGAAGCATTTTCCAACAGCTTTTGGAAAAATGTGTTTTAAGGACAAAACTATGCATAGATTTCAAAGTACTTCTCCAAAAAGTTTTTGAAGAACCATCATAGTCATACTCCATCAATATTGTTGAAATAAGTGAATGACTCACACTGAACTTGGGAAATGTAGTTCAATAATGGTGACTCTATTCTCTAATCAAAAGCAAATACCACTCTTTGGGTGTCTTCATTGCCATGTTCCGCTTTGTTTGTTTGTTCTTTTCTCCATTTTCCCTGGTTGGTTTCAGAGGTCTGGGACTAACAAGTCCTTATTGGCCTTGAAACCAGGAGAGGAGACTGGGTGTGGTGACAGTTGTGGCCGACCAGCTCTTCTTTTGATAACCACATGTCGATAACTTTTCAGGGGGGATCTGACTCACACACCAGGTTGTTTACCGAGTGTGCACATAAACTGGCAAAGAAATGTACCTCGGGGAGACACTTGTTGTATCTGGAAAACTGTGAAAATTGAATTAAATTACAGGTGGAATACACTGGGGAGCTCATTACCAAATGGATCCTATCCTGAGCATTTGTGTAAAGTGAGTAATTATTTTGTGAAGTAAGTAAGAACCTCTAGTTTATGTAATGGACATACAAGGGGTATGCATTGTCTGTATGTCTTGTTACTTTGTGGATTCACAGTGATCATTAAAATACGGTATAATACTCATATTTAAACTACTGACATTTCGGTTATAAATTTTTATCTCTGAACCAAGTGAAATGTCTTTGATTTTTCCTTAGAAATTTTATTTGGGAAAAAATTCTAGAATAGTCCTGTCTTTGTGAGATGCAATGCATATTGTTTCATATTGAAACTTCAATCCATTTGCTTCTCAGCGAAAAATGCTTTTTCATCCTTTCTGAAATAAATATAATCTTTGAAATTAGAGTTGATGTAAATCCAAAGGTAATGAGATTCAATTTTTCATTGTAGCCAAATTAGATGGAGAACTTCAAATATTTATTTGAGGTTTAATTTGAGTAATTTAGGAAAACATTGAGTTTCTTCATTCGTAAATGATAATTACTTCTCTTCATCAAATATTATACTCTATTCCCTTCTGCTGTCTCCTTTGTCTCATTCAAATGTGAACACTTTGATATCTCAAAGGGTTTTGTCTTTTCATGTACCTTCTTGGATTCTTTAACTCACAAAACCTTTCGAAATGGAGTTTGCTGTGCCTGTGTTTTGCAGTGTTCAGTTTTATAGGGAAAAGGAGGTGAGAAGCAGAGTAACATTTACATTGATTTTCTTTAAGGGTGTGCTCTACTGAGAAATAGTATTTTGTCTTACTAAAGCACATGTTTAAGAAATGGAGATTGCTGTCTTGCAGAACTCCCAAAATAAACTCCAGCAGCTAAAAATGCCTGTAGCCTCTAGTTGATTATAATTCTGTACTAAATCAAAAGTGACTGCGTTTAAAAACTTCCATAAAGAAAAGCTTAGACTTTTCAAAGTAATGCTATCCCTGTACAACAGTCTCCATGCCTCTCCCTTCAGAGAGTCCTCTGGATAATAAAAAATAATCTACACACACGCGTGTGTGCACATACACATCTGTGTGGATATGCATTCTATGAAGATTTTTATGGATTGACTGGAGAAATCAGCCTACCCCATGAGTGGTGAGTTGTTCATCGCAACAGTGCACCAGATTATTAATTTGACCACATCTCATGTCCTTTTCTGCCTACCTTCTCCGTGACACTTAAGTCTTCTCATTGCACTTGCCAGAAAAAAAATTTCAGTAGGCATTTTACCAACCAGGGAACCTTTGGATGTAGGGGAGAGAAACCCAACTCTTGCTGACTTGGTATACACAGGGAAATAGAAGGTATCTTGAAAAGGGTTGTGGTGAATGTGTATCATGAAAAAGCACGGATTTAAAAATCATCTGAACACAAATAACCCTGCCTTTTAATTCCATTGCTCTCCAAACTTTTTGAAACATTCTTGTGTGTTAGATCCGATGGAAAATCCCTAGTAGACCCGACGTCAGGAATGGCAAATTCTCCAACCTGAATCCTGGCCATGATCTTTGATCTCCTTGCTGTAGATCTGTTCTATTCTTTGTAGCCACAGGATTCTTTCTCACAGGAGTAGCTCGGGTCAGGTGTGATGGATGAATGGGCTGATCATATTGAAGCAGCAAGCCTACCTCGTCCTCTCTCCTCTGGAGTTAAAGAGTAAGGATAATTCCAGCTTTTAAAAAATGGAGTTAGAGATGAGACTTCTCCCATGGTGCTACGGTGGTGTTCATAGAAGAGTGGCCAATGGATATTGAGCAAACCACAACAGATGTCTCATGGAATACTCAGCCTTGGTTTTGGAAGGTGTCTCTCCACGATCCACCATCGGGCATCTCCAGGAGGCATCAGACCTAACCCATTCAGTAGAACAGCAGTTCTAATGAAGTAGCACGTGGCCAGAGGGCAAACGTCTATTCTAAGTCTGCTTTATTTCTAGGAAGCAACCGGCCTAGAGTTGATTGGCCTGTGGCAGGTAATCAGTGAGCATGCCCCAACTGATCAATTCCATCAGCTTCCTCAGAAGTGGAATGACTTAGAATTGTCTCTTGTCCCACAGCAGGTTGGCTGTGAATCTGGAGGCATTTCAGCTTTTTGGAGATCATAAAATATGTATTCTGTTACTCATGAATTAGGGACTGGAAGCCAGCAATCCACTTAGATTTCTTCCAACTCCCTTCAAATTTTATTTTCCCTCATGCTCCAGTTTGACAACTGCATCATGTACATCTCATTATGTGAAAGAACCACAGCATCAGGACCCAAACAAAGGGTGTGGGACAACCCGTTTCCCCCTCTACGCCAGAGAAGTTTGGGTATGATTTACAAGAACTTGGGAGAATCCGCCTGCATCCTTTAGTGCAGCTTTTTAAGAGAACACCATGGATGCTGTAGGTGCGCAAGCTGGAGATCCCTGAACACGAACAGCCTTCTGAAGTCCTCCTGTGGCTGCCATAACCCAAATCGATTCCGTCAGACTCTCTCCCATGGCCAGCCCCTGGCTCTCCCCAAGTGCACCTGACTCTCTCCTTTGTCTTTTCAAATTTTTGTTTGTTCTTCTGAAGTCATCATCATCAATTAGTATTTGCCGGGGCCCATGGGGTCTAATGTGCCACTTCTCCATCTGCTGCACACCCGTGCAGACGTGGTGGTCCCACCTCTTTGGTTTGAATCACATTACCCAGTGCACACTGCGGCACCCTCCCTCACCGGCATTCTTCAAGCAGTTCTTGAATTCCACATCTTTGTTCTGCCCTGTTTTCCTCCCCTGGAATTTGACTTCCCTGGCATTGTGCTGTGGTGAAACAATTTTATCTCATAAGCCAATTTTGAATTCCAGCTCCACCACTTTCTACTGGATATGACTTAGGGATGTTGGAGATTCTGATGCTGTCTCCTCCTTCCCTGTACGACTGGCTTTGTGTAGACGCCTATACTGTTTGTGGCTTCTGGAGCCATGGGTATTGCTTGAGAGAATGAGTCTCAAGGTATAGAATGAGGTGTAGTTCTGGGTGTATATTGAGTACTCCAGGCTGGACATGTTTGTTGTCCTCGATGGATTAGGGTAGGCAGGTGAGTGACAATCACAATCAGCATGCAGCTGTTGTCACCATTGCTGTGTCTTCCACCCGTTTCATGTGCATATTCAGGGACACCATTGTGTCAGTAAATAATCTCTTTTATCCATGTGCAGGACAGAAGATGGACTGCTGTTCTGATGGCACTTGGTCTTGTGTGGTGTTTATGGTTTTTCCCTCAATAGTCATCCTGCCTGTGTTTGAAAATCATGGCAAGAGCCAGTGCCTGAGATGGAATTCTCAGGAATGGTCCTCTTAAACCTCCTTGATGCAGAAGGAATGACGTTCACAGAGGCAAGACTGTGTCACTTGTGTTTGCAGGAGAAGCCTCAGTTTAAAAGCCAGGCCACTTGGGGAGTATTAACTCGGTTGATTTCAGCACATTATATAAAGTGTCCAGTGGCCTGTAAACGCTGACTGGTCAGGACTCGGGTGCCGAACACCAAAGCGAGTGATACGTCATACCAGACAAATGGGCTGTTTAAGCCAGACAATGGCAACAGTGTTTTCATTGGCATGGATACTGACCTGTCAGTCATCCCCAGCCTCACTGTAATTATGGACAAGGCATTGGGTTGTTGCTCTGGGATATAAAATGAACCATCAGGCACGGCCCTTGGCCTGAAGGAAAATATGATCAAGTTGGGAAAATGGAGCTTTAAGACATGAGCACTTCCGGGCACGACACAGTAAAGGGAAACTCGGTGGTAGTTGTATACGAGAGCCAAATGAACAGCCTGAGCACCAAGTGTGGCTGTTCTGCTGCAGGTTCTTCAGTTTGGGCTCGGGGGCAGTGTTGAGTTGGTGGACAGGTCCAAACTGTTCCAAGCTATTGAGTCAAAATATAATTTGCCTGGGTATGCGGATGAACTTGCTGTCACAAATGTTTTCTGGGTTTTTCTTCTTTCTCCTGTGATTGGCAAGCAAAG
The DNA here is from genome assembly GCA_949820135.1 of Sylvilagus floridanus. Taxonomy (NCBI): domain Eukaryota; kingdom Metazoa; phylum Chordata; class Mammalia; order Lagomorpha; family Leporidae; genus Sylvilagus; species Sylvilagus floridanus. Next base: position 43,949,221 of record OX463234.1, on the reverse strand, counting down.
CTTAAGACCTCTCATCTAATTTCTCTCCCTCCCACACCCCAGCAGGGCTGCACAGGCTAGGCAGGCACCTGGAATGTGTAGAGGCTTCGTACTCCCCAGGAGATCTGTTTGATAACCAGAGCCAGAGTTTGGGACTTAGTCTGTTCACTCCAACAGGGGAATGTGGGAAGGGCACCGTCCCCTGTCCTATCCGTATCCCGGGCCTTCTACTTGGTGGCTGATGCCAAGGCTTGTTGAAGGGAGAGGTGAGTGGAGTCCTTACACGGTTACTGCCCATGACCATACATGGCCTCCTGAAGCTGAGTCACTTGGGAGGACAAGAGCTTCTTGAAACTCGGAATTCCGTCGTTACTACATTTACACTACCCTTTTTGTTTTTACAGTATCCAGTAAGTGACTAAAAGTAACAGTTACCAAGTTTAAGAATTTACCATGCACCTGGTAATGAGGACTTTACCTAGGTATATTTGAGATAGAGTACTCTTCTCCCATCTACTGATTGATTCCGCCAAATATTCCAATGGCTGTGACTAGAGCCAGGAGTAGGAATACAATCCAAGTCTCCCAACAATGGCAGGAACCCAAATACTGGAGCCATCATCACTTGTCTCCCTTGATGAGCTAGGAGCTGGAGCTAGCAAACAACTCCAGGCTCTCTGATGTGGACATTCATATCTTATCCAGCAGGCTAAGTGCTTTCTCTTTTTTGTGTTTTTATTAATGCTTCAAAAATTTTTAAGCTTAACTTTAACTTTCTTTTGTTTTCAAGATTTATTTTATTTATTTGGAAGACAAAGTTACTAAGAAAAAGAGGGAAGGAGGGAGAAACCTTCTATCCATAGTTCATTCCCCAAATAGCCAGAATTGCTTGGGGTGGGCCAGGCCACAGCCAGGGACCAGGAGCTTCATCTGGGTCTCCCAAGTAGGGTCAGGGGCTCAAGCACTTAGGCCATCTTCCACTGCTTTCTCAGGTGCATTAGCAGGGAACAGGATCAGAAGTGGAGCAGCCGGGACTCGAACCAGCAGGCTTAACCCATTACGCCACAGCCCTGGCCCCTGTGCTTCCAATATTTGTCTTTCCCTGATTACCAGTCATATCTTTGGATCCATTCACCACTGTTATGGGTTGGGTTTGCAGGTACTCAGGGCATTTGGGGTACAGGATGCTTATTAGGGATGCACACCTTTGAAAGAAAAGAGTAGTGAGCAGGACTGGGTAGGGGAAGCCCCTCACAGAGCCTCGCCTGCCTCAGTGGACAACTACAGCATACTTACCCCTTGGGGTTCTCCTGGTGGGGCTGAAGTGGCTGAGCCTTTATTCTCGACCTCTCAGGCTGCCCCCTGTCCCCGGCAGGTCTGACCTGGACGGAGGATGCTCTGTGCAGCTGTGATTCTGCTCAAAGCCCCCTTCTCTCCCCACAGCTGGGCGGGTGGTCTTGCCTGACTGGGTCCTGGGTGGGGGACACCTCTGTGTCTGCCCTCATGCTGCTAACTCCACAAAGTGGGAGAACATCCTATTCCTTCCCTTTCCCCAAAATCTTGCTATGGGGACTCAGTGAGTCATGTGTTACAAGCGCTCGGCCAGTGACTGTGCGGAGTCATCGGTCAGTATTGCTTTCTAAAGCCTGTGCAGTAGATCCAGAGCTCACTTGCACCCTTGAGCTTATGATCTCTGTCTTTCTCTATTTAAAACTGGTTTTCAGTTACTTTTTGTTATGGTATAGATATGTGTGTGTGTGTATATGTAGCATAACAACTGCTATTTTAGCTATTTTTAAGTGTACAATTGAGTGGCATTGTTCTCTGTCACGGTGTTGTACACCTATCACCTCCATCTGTCTCTAGAAATTTTTCATTTTTCCAAAGAGAAACTCTGTCCCCATTAAATAATAACTCCCTTCCCCCAGTCCCTGGTCGTTATCATTTTACTTTCCATCCCTGTGATTTGGCACATAGCACCCTGTGCTGAAGGCACACTCTGTTGAAGCCAGTGAGAGAACTGCATTCCTTTAAATGCTGAGTAACACTGTATCAGTGGCCAGACCACTGTCGTCACCTGTTCATCCCCTGGTGAGCATTGAGCTTCAAGCAGGTGGTGTTCTTACTGACGTTGTGTAGATAGGGACATGGGTCCAGGGCGAGTCCAGCTCCAGAACCCACATCCATGCAGCTCAGAGCCCACGCTGCTGAGCGCCATCGGTTGGACAGGTGTGGGCAATTCCCTGAGAATAGCACCTCCTAGTCATTCAGGAGGCTGAAGCAGGTTACTTCATCCCATGGGTGTGTGGCTTCCCCCTCCAGCAGAGAGAACGTGGCACGTTTCGGTTGCTTACCTTTGCCTTGAAGCTGATCTGTGTTTCTCCCCTGACTTCTCTCTGACCTATCACCAAATCCTTCCTCCTTTTCTAGCTACTCCAAGTTGAGGGAAATAGTAATGCCATGCACTGCCCTTATTCATCTCCCTTTCTTGTTAAAGGTGGAGGGTAGGTTTTATTCGTAGCACTCCCACGTTTGTGTAAGGACATGGAGTCACATCGAAGTTAAAAACCTGCCTCTCTGCACGTTGCCACCAACTGATGGGACTGTGGCTGGGACACAGGCGCTCCATTCTCCACTCAGCCGCTCGCCCACTGCTGCCTCTGGTATAGCAGCTGGAATTCAGACCCCTTTGTAGACTCAAGGTCTCTGAGCCAGGAGACAACGTTTCAGCCTTGGGCGGACAATCGGGAGGTGGAGCTGCCATCCTGTCTGCTTGTTGTCTGTGACCATTCGCTCTCCCTGGAGTCAGGATGTCCCCTTCACAAGCTTAGTAGCAAACCTGGAGGCCATTGCCGCTGCCTCGGTTTCCAGTACCCGTCTTGGGTCTGGAAGCTGCTGGAAGCAGGCATGCCCAGCCATTTATAAGCCCTGCTTCCCTCTACTAGCTGGAGCCAAGGTTGGGGTGGGGGGAGTGGAGGGGAAGAGAGAGAGAGACTGCCTCCTGACTGTGTATTTACCCCAAATCCATATATTATTTTGGAACATTCAGTATTGCAGAAATATGCAGAGGGATAAATCACTCCGTTTGCCATCTGGTCTCAGAGATCCTTCCCAAGAACCAGAGCTTCGTTTAATTTTTCTGTGTTCCTTTCTCAACCTCTTTGTGTTTTCCATCATCTTTTCTTGGCTGCGTTTTTGGGTTTGTTTTGCCTTCAGTTTCTTGCTCTTTTAGCTGTTTCTGAGTTTCAGTTTTTAAAAAGCAATAGCAGATCTCACTCAGCCGAGTCGTGCCAGATCCGTATCTGGCACGGCACTGCCTCGTGGCTATTTTCTAACCTTCATCTGGAGGCTTGGAGTGATGTGTGGATTTTTTTAATGCCCCAACCAGATGCACCCACCAGCCTGATGGTCGGTAATGAGGCAGTGCCGGGCCCCTGCCCTCCTAGAGCTTTTTGGCAAGGCCTTCATGGTGAATGTGTCAGTGATACAAGCATGGCACACCAAGGCCAGTCGCGGTTCTCTGGTTCCAAAGTCCTTTTAAATGAACAAATGGGTTGGCACTCGTCTAGGGAGAGTGCAGCTCCAACGAGATTACTCAGAACACACCAGGCACAGGCTACCACATTTGGAGTGGGAGGTTACAGACACACAAGAGAGGAGGCTGGAGAGACTCCGGGATTCAGCTCATGATGGGTTGGAGTTGGGCATCAGTTTGAACTCTCATTTGCCTTAAAATAAACACAGATGGTGAAGTATTGAAGTCTTTATAGACATGCACACACACATGGATTAGTACCCACATGCACAGGTGCATGGAGGAGTGTACACGTGTACACACAAGCGGATTGGTGCATATCCAAGTCTTGGCTGTGTCAACTGGTGGCACTAGCAGCAACAGCCCCCCCCAGCAGCAGAGAGCACACCTGGCTCCCGGCTGATGGTTTTTGTGGTCTTTCTCCTAGAAAGGGATCCAAATGTCCTTAGAGAAATGATTGTTTTGGGACTGGGATGTGAATGTGTCACAGTGCAAGAAAGAGCTCAAAAGAACAACATAAAATCACCACAATGGAGAATGTCTCATAAGTCAGAAATACACAGTTTAAACTTATTAATTAGATGGACAGTTTCTGGCCATGTGTCACTCTCACTAATTGCTGACTTTGTGCACTTTATTTCTTAGTTAAACATTTTTTTATTTTATTTGAAAGGAAAAAAGATATACAGACAGACACATGGACCCCCTGGCCGGCTCCTTAAAATGCCTGTAAAAATCAAAGCGAGGCCAAGGTGAGTCCAGGAGCTCGTAAGTCTTTCGCTCTTCCACACGGATGGCAGGGAACAAAGTACTGGAGTCATTATTTGCTGCTTCCCAAGATACACATTAGCAGGAACCTGGATCCAAAGTGGAGTAATCCCAACCTGAACCCAGGCACTCCTGCGAGGGATGCGGGCATCTCAAGCCATGACTTAACGTCTGAGCCAAATGCTTGTCCGTGTTGTATCTTGTTGTGTCTGAGGTTTTTGTTGGGTGCCTTTTGGCTGCTTTGTTGAGCAGGTGAGACCTGAATCCTGCTCCTCAGGATGACAATCACAGTCACTTTCTGGCGCTTCCACAGCCCAGTTTTAAAGATGGGGGGAAGGGGGACTTGAAACGAGGAGAGTGAAAAATAAATCATGTTTAGTGGAGAAAATCAAGTCGTTGCAACTCAATTATTAATGCACAGAACTGTTATATAATGTAGCAGCCCAATTAACAGGTGTCTCTTGGGGGATAATCAAGGCTTAATTTGGCATGATAATTAGTAAGCCCCCTCCCCCAGCTTGGGATGGGGGCTCCTGCAGGACAGGCTGATGGCTGGTAATGAGGCAAGATCACTTACTTTGCAGCCCTGTTAATTGCATCTTTCTGTGCATGGGGACAACACAGATTTACCTGTTTCTGGCTGCTGGGAAGTGCCAGTGGTCTAATAGAGTCATCTTTGTTTTCTGGTCTTGCCAACACTGGCCTTTCAGAAGGGCAACCCTGTTAGACTTTTGAGACTTCTTTAATTGGCTGAGTTGTTCTAATGGCTACAGCTGCAGTCTTTTTATTTTTTTATTTTTAATAGCATGTGTGGCAGGGTTCCAGTCTTACAAGACATATGGCCAGAGCTGACATGTTCTTAGGAATAATGAAATCGTCCAGTTTGTGGGCTCTGTAATAGTGTGTGGCCGGAGTCAGCTGGCATAGGTGTCTGTCTCCTTCATCCATGCTTCAGGGCTCCTCCTGGTCAAAAATGCTAGATGTTTGTGCAAGCTGCATAATCACAGAAAACGCAACTGTGTGAAAATACCAAAATGTGCTGTTCTTACTGACCAACACCACAAAGCAAGGAGGAAAGAAGAAAACATCACCTCTCGTCGGCCTGCAGCTGGGGAGTCACCACTGTACACCCACGAGGTGATGTCTTCTCAGGCCTTTATGTACATACCCATTGCTCCCCATGAATCTCTGTGGATCTGTGTCTGAAATCTGTCAGCAAAATCAGGAGTGTGGCATGCACAATGTTTGGGGAACATGTTTGATCTTAGCCACAGATCTTGAACCAGGTCTACGCAGGCTTTTCCTAAGCTCTGTTCCTCCTGAGTTTGGGAGCTGCTGGTCTCTGCTGAGAATGCAACTGAGACAATAGACATTTTCTTTCTCCTTCTTGGTAACACACAGTGAACATTCGTGTACTGAAGTCTTTGCTTAAATGTGAAAAACATTCTTTAGGGAAATCACACGTTAATAGCCCCTGCAACCATTTTGCTAAACCACACTTGGGAAAATGCTATTGAGCATTTAGATCGCTCACTGGCTTGATGGCTTTGTTTTGCAGTTGTAAACATTAGTGCAGGCAATGTCCTTGCAAGTCCATCTTGATGTCAAGTCCTGGTAGAACCAAGGTCAAAGGGCATGCCTATTTGCGGGTCTTGGATGCACTTGGGTGTGCGGCCCTCTATGGGAAGGTCATGAGCACATTTTTATTTGCAGCTTCTGTAACTTTAGTAGTGATGGAGGAAATGAAAAGAACAAGTTTATTGAATTTGTATTTATGTATTCAATTTTGTGTTGCCTTTGCCTCCACCAAGCTCAGGGCATGGCATGGAGAACATTGCATTGTAACTCTGGCTGCCTCTGCGAGACAAAGGGGCTGGAGGAGAAGGAAGGAGTGCAGGTGGTGCACTGAAGGTAGAATTTGGGTGCATGGTCAGCTAGGGCAGTGGGGGGCCTTTGGGGTTAGTGTCCAGGAACCCAGTTCCAGAGGGAGGCCCTTTCCCATTCCTGCCCTGTGGTAGAGGAGCCAGGGGGAGCTTCTGATCAGTATGCTGCCCGTTGACACCTGACTGGTGGGAGGAAGCTGACTGTAAGCACAGCCCCAGTCTTATCACCAAGCCTCCTGCCTTCATGCCGAGTCCTCCCTAATGGGTCACTCTTACTGTTACTAGTCATGCACAGCCCTTGTGAAGGGGACAGGAGACTGGGGTCGGGGGGAAGATTAATACACATGCTCACACATATACATTCACAAACATGCACACTAGCACACACACACTTACATGCACGTATACAGATTCTCATACACACCACCTATACATGCACAGTCATACATATACACACACACTGCACACACACTCTTGCAGGCACATTTACACATACTAATAAACACATAGACACACACAGACATACTTGTTCACACACATGCAGACGCACACATACACACATTCACACACTTTGACTTACCTACACATACACATACATGCACACTCATACACACACATCATCATCATCATCATCATTGCTGTCTTCCCAGCTACCTTGAGACCTTAAACTCTTACTTCCCATCACCTTTGTTAAGCTAGGGGCAAGTTAACTTCTACAATAACTTGATTTTCCAGGAGACATTTCTGTGAAAAATGCCCTTTGCTCCAGACACTGGAGGCAAAGGTCCTTGGGCATCTCTGTCCTGTTCCTCTCACGCCTCTGGCCCCCTGCCGCTTCCCGGTGTCTTGTTCCCAGTGATGCCGAGGCGCTGCAGGGAACCGGGACACCTTTACAGCCACCAGCTGAGCGATTTGCTATGACAATTCTGCCACTTTGCATTCCTTTAATTTCCAATTAATCAAACATTCAATAAATCATTAGTATAATTACACCTGCTCTCTTCTTGCCCCAGCACATTAGCCCAACCCAGGCAGCCTCCGCGGCTGGCGGTGGGGAAGGCGCTCATTTGTCTGCCCTGGCTGGGTGCACGTCCTTCCTCCCGGTGAGCCTTGAGAAATGACGAGGAAGAAATTGTAATTATTTCAGGCACCACAAGTTTGCTTGGTTCCCCTCTTTGCTTCTCACTCCAATGCTTCCCCAGCCACTTAAGCCAACATCGAAGCATCTTACTAGCAGTGGCTGGTTAATTTCAGCATGCTTTTTTTTTTTTAATCATTTTTATTCCCTGACTGTGCCTCTTTTCTAATTACACCATCTCCCCAGGTGAGTGATAATTCCCTCATCACCATATATCTCAAGCACAGATTATTAAAATAATATAGCTTATGTCATATAAATGTAACAGAAAGTATCTTAAAGATGCTTTATTGAAAGCTGGTAAATTGGTTCAACAGATGAATGTTTTAAGGCCTGTTTTTAAAAGGTTGCACAAGTATAAACCCACTGAATTACGGCTGCAGTTTCACACGAGCGGATGCAATTATTTTAAGCATCTAACTGTGCAAAAGACAGATCTGAAAGGGAAAGAGCTAAATTCTCTGAGATTAATTAAAGGGTTTCATTTTGCTCTTGATTTAAAAATAAATTTCAAGCATGCATCACTTGTTATTCTCTTGAAGAATTTGCATTACAGGGTTTTAAAAAAATACTGAGGGCGTTCAGCTTCATGAGTTCTTCGTACAGTGTAGCGAGCGGCTCATAAAAGGAAGGGTTGCCCTATTGTGGCAGTAGCATATTCGCTACATACTTCTTTACACTTTTCCATTTGCGAAGGACATTAATCTCGAAGCTCATTTCCAATGCAAGATTGTGCATTTACATGAATCTCCCCTAAGATTGCTGCCGATTCGATCTGTGCCCATTGATTTAATTTCTTTCACCTCACAGAGCCAGCGGTGCTGAAGGCTTTATGGTAATGACAGTGTTGTGGGTTCTGGTGGAGAAGATCCCTGGTATCTTCAGCTTGGGGTTGGTCTCCTGTGAACTCGCTCAGCCCTGCAGATAGTACGGCAAAGATCTCGGGGCAGGAGCTTGCAGGCCAGATCCGAGTGCGGGCTGCTACACAGCCTGGAGGCAAGGGGAGGCTGGGGAGGGAAGGGCCGGCGGCTACTGGCCAGATGGATTGCTGCGCTAAGGGGGCCCTTTTAAGGTGAGTCACTTGGCAACGTGGTGAGCTGGCAGACGGCTCAGCCACCTGTGCTCCACGTGAAATGAGACACAGAAAGCTTTCTGGTCTGAAATAGGCTGCCCGGCCTTTGAGAGACCGAGCCGTGTTACATGGGATGATTTGCTTAATAATGGGGGTACAGAGGAGACAGTGTAGCAGAGTCACCCTGGCTTTGATGTGGGATTGCAGTTTGCATCTGGGCTCTGTGTCTCTGAAACTATAGGAGCTTACAAGTTTATTTAATATTTCAAAATGAAAATGTGCATCTCTAACAGCAGTGTCCAGCAGACCAAGATACAAGTCACAGAGGTAATGTTAGTGTTCCTGGTAACCCTAATTTTTTAAAAGATTTATTTATTTATTTATTTGAAAGGCAGAGTTACACAGAGAGAGAAGGAGAAGCAGAGAGAGGTATTCCATCTGCTGGTTCACTTCCCGATTGGCTGCAACAGCCGAAGCTGTGCCAATCCGAAGCCAGGAGCTTCTTCAGGGTCTCCCACGCAGGTGCAGGAGACACGGACTTGGGCCATCCTCTACTGCCCTCCCAGGCCACAGCAGAGAGCTGGATCGGAAGTAGAGCAGCTGGGACTTGAACTGGCGCCCATATGGGATGCCGGCACTGCAGGCAGCGGCTTTACCTGCTACGCCACAGCTCTGGCCCCAGTAACCCATTTTTTTTAAAAAAGGTTGATTGATTTATTTGAGAGACAGAGTTACAGACAGAGAGAGGGAGAGACAGAGAGGTCTTAGATCCACCGGTTTTCTCCCCAAATGTACGCAACAGCCAGAGCTGAGCTGATCTGAAGCCAGGAGCCAAGAGCTGCTTCCAGGTCTCCCAGATGGGTGCAGGGGCCCAAGCACTTGGGCCACTTTCCACTGCTTTCCCAGGCAATTAGCAGAGAGCTGTATTGGAAGAGGAGCAGCTGGGACATGAGCCAGCACCCTTATTAGACTCAAGAACTGCTTGTGATATGAATGAGTGATGGGTGTAGAGCCACTCAGTGAACAGTGGATGCCATCACAGTTTGCACAGGAAGCTCTTTGTGCCCCGGGTGCAGTTAAACAGGATAGGACTCTGTTACCCACCCTCGCAAATCAACACCGCCTTCCTCTTGGACACTTTGGTCTTTATTCACTGGGTCTCCCTGACGCTCCTTTGCCCTTGTGTGTTTGGCACCACACTGTTGAAGTGGTACATGCATTTTGAGCAAGGACCAGCTGATCCTCCTCAATACTGGGCCACAGTTACAGAATTTGAGTTTTACTATGCAGTGTCTTAGATTATTCTCAGACCCCTAGAATTGGTGCCTCCTTGTTTCTCCATCATAACATCAGGGTCAGACATTTGGCCTAGCAGTGAAGTCACCATGTTCCACAGTGGAGTGCCAGGGTTCTGTTCTCAGCTCTGACTCCTGATTTCAGCTTTCTCCTAATGCATATTCTGAGAGGCAGTGGTGATGGCTCACCCGATTGGGTTCCTGCCACTCATGTGGGAGGCTTGGATCAAATTCTTAGCCCTTGGCTTCATTCTGGCCCTGTCCTAGCTGTTACAGGCATTGGGGGAGTGAACCAGTGAACTGGAGCTCATTCCTTCCACCCTCCCCCCTCCAATAAATAAACAAAAATTTAAAACGCCATGCCATTGTGCACCAATACTGTAAAGGTGTCTGCCTTCCACGGTGACTCCAGTTTTGGGTCTGTGCACCTAGGAGATGGGCAGTGCGTTTCTACAACAAGGGTGTTCACTGATTTGTTTCTTAGGAATAATGTGCTCCATTCTGGAGAGGTGCAATGCAGAGGCTCTTGGCATTCAGGCTAAAATCTGTGGAAGAAACTGGAAGTGGGGAAGCTGAGAGAGCTGGAGTGAAGAATCTAGACATGAAGGCATCCTGGAGATCCTGGTGGTTAAGCATTGAAGATAAGTGAGGTGGTCAGAGCAGTTGGGAGTGAGGTGGGAGGGTCATTGGGAGAAGAATCTGCATTCAGAATGAGCTCTGTTCCTTCTACCAAGGTTCGTGTGTGCAGCAGCAGGGAGTAGCGAATAAAGATTGCCACTTGGGACTAAGCCACAGCGTTTCCAAATAAAGACTTTAACAAACACTCCTCCCTCAGAATGAATTTCAGGGGCTAAACCTTATCACTCACACACACAGAACAGGGAATCTGTCCCTGAGGCAATGCAGGAAAAAGTTTGAAACTATTTTTTTAAAACCCTGTTCTACTGAATTATCTTCAAAAGTGCTTTAGCATGTGGGATCTGGGTGAGGACGGACAGACGGGGTTAGTGATCTTGAATGCTACAGCTTTATCTTGCTGCCTTATAAATATGTGATGGCATTTAAATGTAGCAAGCCATCAGGTTAATAAACAAATGATTGCCAGCTTTGTAATTGGCTAGGAAGGAGGTTATAATCTATAAGGAGCTTTGTGTCCCAACCAATTTATTCTCTAACAGAACTTCATTGCCACTGTCGCTGAAAACCCAGATTGGCCAAGCAAGTTTTCCTTTCTGGCTTCCTCTCTCACCTAGATAGACACTTGGAAAACACGTTTCTTTGAAATGCAGCCGCTCACCTGGTCTGGCAGCGCCTTTTTTGTTGCTTGTGAGTTGTTTTTATCCGGAGAGTTGGAAAGACGTGAATTACGTGGTGGAATCCATTTTCCAGCCTTGTTGGCTACACAAAATCGAGAAATGAAAAAGTGTGTTTTGTGAGACCCTTACCCAGTGTTGTGTGGGCTTCTCAGGGCATGAATGCCTTGTGGGACCAGGGCTCTGTTTGCACCTGCAGCCTCATATCCTGCTTCTGTCTCCCTGGGGCAGTGGTTAGTTGGCCGGGGACACAGCACCCAATTCTGTGGGGTGCATTAACTTTCTATGGTGGGATCACCACAGCTGATCTAAACTCATGTTGCTCAATCATACACAGTGGCCTCGGTTAAAATTTGAGGTTTTGGAATTACGTTGGCCTGAAGCAAATCCCACACTCAGAGAGTGACAGCAGACATGCTTGCTCATTGGTTGCTGACAGCACCTTACAGCACTGTTTTTAGAAATGATGCCAGGAATCCGCGTGCCGTCCCACATTTCCTCCCTTTGCCCGGGCCACTCGTTGTAGTCGTCTCTCAGAACTCACCCCAGATGCCTTTTGCTAGGTGTCTTCCCGGCCATCCTCCCTGTCCCTCCTGCCCGTCGCCTCTGGATGTCTGTGTCACTGGAAAGGTGGCAGTGCCATTTTTAAAGCAGTGGAATTTTTGTGCACCTTGGTTTTACCGCGTTTCTCATAGTTTATGGCCAACTACATCCTCTTATGCCTATTTCTGCAACTAAAATCTGTCTGCTTGTCTGCTGGTCTAGAACATACCCTTCTTGCAATGGAAATCTGTTGCCCAATCTTTTGAGCAACTATTTCTTCTGTGCTCTTACCACTCCTGTCATTCAGATAGCAGCTGACACCTCCAACCCTGTGACTCAGGCTTGTCCTGCCAGCATATTCCATGCCTCGGCTCATAGTGCTTGTGTCACCACTGGGCGTGGGATTCCAGTCTATCCAGGAAGAGACTGTTTTTTCTAGGGTTCTGTAATTCACAGGATGTAGGCCTGGGCGAGCTGATGGCATGTTACCGCTCCGTGAGTGCTGTGGACTGATGTCCTAACCCCCACAGTGATGGTATCAGGGGGCAGGGTGAGGCCTTTGGTGGGTGTTAGATTATGAAGGTAGAGATCTCAGGAGTGGGATTGATGCCCCTCTGAGAGGAGCTTAGTCATCTCTGCTTTCCACCATGTGAGCTCATGATGAGAACACGGCCGTTGGCAAACCAGAAAGGATGCCCTCAGGAGAAACTAGAGCTGCCAGGATCTTGATCCTGGAGGGCTTGGCTTCCAGAGCAGAGAAAAGCAAATGCTGTCGCATAAGGATGCTTGAAAAGGTTTGCGGACATGGATTTAAAAGGTGACTTTGGAGCAGGCCTGTAGCCTAGTGGTTAGGAAACCCACATGCCATACTGCAGTTCTTGCGTTTGGTACCCAGCCCTGGCTCCTACCTCCAGCTTCCTGCTAACGCAGACACTAGGAGATAGTGATGGTTCGAGAAACTGGGTTCCTGCTGTACACATGGGAGAACTGGGTTATGTTCCTGGCTTCTGGCCTCCGCTCAGCACAGTCCTGGCTGTTGAGGCATTTCAGAATTAAACCAGTTGATGGCAACTCTATCTCACTGTCTCTCTCTAAAATAAATAAATGAAGATCTTTTTAAAAGGATGAGAATTTTGATGCAAAAAAAAAAAAAAGTTTGTGAAAGCTGTGTGAGAGAAGGATCTCCAAGAAGCTCATGAAAAATATATATGTTGCAAAAACCATGCCTGGCTTTCAATTTTGGGAGGCATCAAAATAAATGTATATTTTAATTCCAGTTTCCACAAGCTTTGTGGAAACATGTATCCTGTTGTAGCAGCTCATTCTGACAATAAGGAAAGTCGGTCTGATCACAAAGGAAATGTTCACATGTGCATTGATGGCAGCATTCAGTTCTTGTTCCTTGCATTTTAATGAGCTTAAAGACTTCAACTTTCCTTTTTTTGATAAATCATGCTTTCTCCCTTTTTGTGTATAGGGAGCTGACGATTTGTTACCGACTGGTGCCCTCCCAACAGAGCCCATCTCACTGAAACCTGGGAAATCTGAGAGCCAGCTGATGTCTCTACCTAACACATTTTGGCATTTGTTCTGTTGAATTCAGAAATGCCAAATTCAGAGGTTTAGAAGCAGAGATTTAACAACCAAAAACCATGCATAGTCAACCTGATAAATTAAGATATCCTGTTAGCCTGAGACACTTAAGTGATTTTTTTTACCCAGAAATACAGTGATTTTTACATGTCATGTCCTGGATCGACTCTCTCTGTCAGCTCAGCGAGTGTCTTCTGAGCTGACAGGTGATAAACCCGTGGAAAGCCTCAGTCACATTGGTTATTGATGATGCTCGCTGAACCAGGGATGTGTCATTAGCATGTGCTTTTGGGGGCCTCGTGCCTATATATGGACCAGGAAGAAAACTTGGGATTCTGCAGGCATTCTTATTTTCTGAGGGAGTTTAGTGAAATGGCTTCTGTCCACAGGGGACGTGGAGTGGAAGGTATGAGGATAATTTCTTTGCCTTGTTTTGGATCCAGTGGCCGCCTCTCAGCCAGCTAGTGAGTATTTTCTGCAGAGAACCTGAATGCTGAGTTCTTTGCACAGATGTCTTTGTCTTTTGCCTCCACGTCCTCTTGAGAAAATCAAAATGAAAAGTTACAGCGGCAGATAATATTTATTTATTGGTCTTTTGTGTGTGGTAAGTTAGCTAGCGTAATCCCACATACTGTGATGAAATGGTCAGTGGTACTGGACTGTCTTGTCTTTTAGTGGGAGAGCTACATGGTAGGTCAGTCTGTGGATAACATGACTTTAGCCTTTGATGAAGGATGTGAGAGAATGCACATAGTGTTACAGCGAAGAGTAGATGGTAGTGATGATAGGTGGAAAAAGGTAGGAGACACCTGTTTTTGGAACAGTTCCCACAAGAAGCCATCTCTGAGGACTTTATTTTGAATGGAGACCTGTGAGTCAAGAAGGAGCCAGCCAAGCAAGCGTGTTCCAGGTAGAGAGAATGGGCAGGGCAAAACAGCCCTAGGGCTGGAGAGACCTTGGCGTGCTGATGAAGCAGAAGTGAGGTCAGCACTGATGGGGAGCATAGGTGAGAAGGAGGGAATGTTCTGGATGGAATGAGAGGAGGAGTGGCGGGGGCTGGGGAGAGTCCTCTGATTTGGGTCCCAAACAAATGGTAGGACACTTGGGCTCCATTCATGACTGTGGTCCTGTGTTTACTGTGCATGTGGGGGATGAGGTGTGTACCCCAGAAGGAGTGAGGATGGACCTCACACCACAAGTGGGCAGCACAACCATGATGCGTTAGCTCTTTCCACCCTCTTTCCCTTGGCATGGCTTTAGGACAGTGGTGGATTTCCTAAGCCCTAAGGGCATCCAGTAGAAGATGGGGCAGCCGTGAGTGTAGGTCTGTTAAGCCACTGACAGGCACAGTCGTGGCGCAGTAAACAATGTGTGACTCCCTCTGTTGGTTTCCCAGTCCATGTAACCTTCTTTAACTATAGTAAAGCCCACGTTGACATAAAATCTGCCATCTTAGCCCTTTGTAAACCTACAGTTCCGCTGTGTTAGGTGCTTTTGCAATGTTGTTTAGAGCTTTTCCATTTGCAAAACTGAATCTTCATAATCATTACACAACCGCCAACCCCACCCTCCCAATTCTACCCTCTCCAAGGCCCCAGATGGTTTTGCCTACTTTAGATGCATCTTGTAAAGAGGACCAGACAGTGTCTCTGTGTCCCTGTGTGAGCTGATAGAGTTCACTTAGCATGGTGTCTTTAAAGTTCGTCCATATGGTTAGAGCATGGTGGAATTCCCTCTTTTTAAGGTGGAATAATATTCTATAGTATTTATCCATTGATAGACACTTGAGTTGTTTCCAATTTTTGGCTGTTATGAATAATGCTACTATAACTGTAGCCATTGTAAAAACTGCTGCCAGCAATAAATATCTCCTTGTAACCCTGCTTTCATTTCTGTGAGTCTGTAACCAGAAGAGGAATTACTGGATCATCTGATATTTCTCTTTTTATTTCTTTGAAAAAGCATTCTACCATTTTCTGTGAGGCTGCTCCATTCTACACTCCCACCACTGTTTCAGAAGTGTGCTGATTTCCCTACAGTCTTGTGAACATCTGCTATTTTCTGGTTTTGTGTGCTTTTTTTTTGATAATAGCTAATATAATGGTGTGAGGAGGTCACCTCATACAATCCTAGCCACCACTCCAGGAAGTGTGTTATTTTTGGAGCCACTGGAAAGATCTCTTTCCTTCCTTCCGCTCCTTCCTGATGACAGTGCTGTATTCCATTGGTAGAATCTTAACCACATAGGTAAACGTGTTGTCATCATTTTGCCTTGAAAAGTAGTGTTTTGCTTACTCAGTACCACTTTTAGGTGACATTGTGAGAATGCACAGATTGAGGGGTCCTTGTGTTTCTGTGCTGGGTACTTAAAATGGTCCAACCCACTCCCATTTAAACCCAGTTAAAATACTGATTTTCTCTTAAAATTGTATGACTCGTAATTAAATGATTTGTAGGAGGAGTTTGAATTAAGGGCTCCATGCATCAATACTCCATGAGTTATGTAGGCATATCTTAATTTTTGCATTATTTATCTCAGCAACCAGATGGGTATGCTGGCTGTGATATTCATCAGCAAGAAATCCAAATGTCGCTCCAGCTCAGAGACATCCCTGCCTCGTCTGACCGCCTGGGGAGTGGAGTGAATGTCTGTGGTTGTGGACTGGGGCCCCTCTGTTTCCAGGTGGCTCTGGAGTGCCGGGAGTGCTGGGGGTTGACACTTGATTACTCACCCCCTAAGTAGCTCCTATCAGAGCCCAGTAGACAGAATCTGAAAGATGCCAAAGCGTTGGGGAGCAGGAGTCAGGGTTCTCTGAATGGGGATGTTGACAACAGCGTTTTCATGACTCATTCATTTTGCTTTCTAACATCCATGTGAAACTTAGAGTAATAGCAATGTCTCCTATTTAGGAAGGCAGTGCAGTTAGCAAATAAAACTATGCAAATAGAGGTTGCAGTCATAGCTCCCCCAGTAAATACTGTCTGATTAGGAGCAAGTATTTTTTCTTAAATTCCTCACCTAGAGAATAACTTAACTTAGGAACCTACTGTGTTGCAATGGTTTGGGCACTCATTGAACCTGTGGAGATTATACAGTGGAGAACCATGCGACTGTAGATTAACAAGATTAAGATTTAGAGGCACCACCATGGAGTGATATCAAAGATGTATTAGTTTTGAAAATACCAAGGGCCAATATTTATCTATGATCGCTGCCTGTTTGAGTAGGAAAGAACAATGCAGTTATAGAGTGGATTTGCTTGTATAAGCATAACATTTCTAGTACGTTCTACAAACAGCACTGCAAATGATTTCCTCTGGGGATGTAGATGGTGACTGGGAATGTCTTGAGTATTATTTAAATGGTGATCTTTGTGTTTATTTTATTATAAGAATGTATGAGTATTTTTTAATAAGAGAGCTTCATTTGCAAAACCAAAACTAAGATATAGAGATCTGTTTGTGTCTCACATGGAGATACTTTTTGTAACTGTGTAGGTTCTGTTTTAGTTTTTAGCAGTGAGTCTCACCTAGACCCCTGAGCCTTCGTGTCCTCTTATGGACTTGCATCCTGCACCAGATGTCACTCCATCCCCTGCCTAAAGACAGACCACTCGCCCAGTCATGATCCACTGGGTAGGGAGCTGGAGGGATCCTTCCCTAGCGCTTTGCTGACAACATGAAAGATGTCCACTCATCATTTGGGAGAAGTGGGTACTTGTCTCTTTCTTCTAAGCCCGCCCTTCCCCGACTCCCCCCAGTTCACACATTGAAGTCATGTGGATGGTGATGTTAGGAATTTGGGAGGTGGTTCCATTGTGCCATCAGTGCCCTGATGAAGGAGAACCCATTGGAGCTGTGTTGCCCCCTTCTCCATGTAAGGACACGGCCAGAAGCTGGCCACCCATGAGGCAAGAAGCAGACCCTCAGCAGACACTGCACCTGCCAGCACCTCCATCCTGGACTTCCAGCCTCCAGAACTGTGAGAAGCATTTCTGCTGCTTATAAGCTGCCCCGTGTGTGGTATTTTGCTACAGCCGTCTGACCGGAGGGAACACCATCAAAGTCCACATTTAAGAGATCAGAGCAATTATCAGTTCTTCTAAACTCTACAGCCAGGGCATAGCTTTCTTTTTCTTTTTTCTAACTAGGAGCAAAAACGCTATCATTTCAAGTCACTTTCCCAGACTGTGTATTCTCTGTAAGTGCTCAGCTCTCTGATGCCGTTTGCCGTTTCCTAGCTGTGTTCCTCGTTTGATTTATCAGATATGATACTTGGTAATTCAGTTTGATATCGTTCCCTGTATCTCATGATAAACACTTGAGGGAAACCAGGAAATCTATTTTTTATATTAAATAATAACGCTGGCCCTTCATTATCCTTTCAGAATTGCAAATCAACCTTGCTTTCTCAGCGAAGAGAGAGGAACTAAGATTTGTTTGGTGTTGCCTCCTATGTAATTATGTGATTCAGTGTTAAATATAATAGAATTTTGTTATACAGAACCAGGAGAGGGCAGTAAATTTCCTTTTTTTTACTGCTATTAAAAACGGATCCCCGTTTCACATGGAGCAAGATCTCATTTGCTTTCTCCAAAGCACAACCAGTTCCCCCCACCCCTGATTCCAGCAAGGGGCATTTTTGAGGGTGATGGTAACTCTCCCCATTCAGAGAACCCTGACTCCTGCTCCCCAAAGCGTTGGCATCTTTCAGATTCTGTCTACTGGGCTCTGATAGGAGCTACTTAGGGGGTGAGTAATCAAGTGTCAACCCCCAGCACTCCCGGCACTCCAGATTAGATTCTAAGTAGCATGCTTTCAAATCCTTACCTGCAAAAGGGCAAGGATAGACTTTGTAGTGGTAAAACACTGTCGACTTTTTGTGAGATGAAATCGTGACTTATGTCTTAGCTTTTCCTGTTCTTAGGTAGCTGATGGTGGAACTGGCCCCAGATATGCTGAAACCAAAGTGCCGTGCCTGGGTGTGGTTAGATCCTTGTGAAAAGTAAGAGAAGGGAGTGATGGCTTTCATCTAGTATCCTGTGGCTTCAGCAGGTCCCCTGGCAGGAGACCCGTGTGGGTGCCCGGAGAGCAAGCTTGTGATGGGTGTTGGCACTGTAACTCTCAGTCTGCAAATACACTTTCCTTTTGTTCTAGTGTTGCTGCTGCTGCCATAAATTTGTGTCTTTGAATACCATTAACTTACGTAATTGCTATGTTCCCTACCAGGGTACCTAATATATCTGGCTAGTTTTAAGGAACACCAAGTTTTCTCTGTGGGATGATTTGGGGGTGGTTTGGGAATTATTATTGGCTGAGCTATAAATGGCCTGGAAGGGGAGCAAAGAGGCTTCGAGGACACAATTAACGCCTCCTAATGGCACCGTCTGTGTGCTACCCAGAGCCTGGGAGGCAGTGCAGACCCAGAGCAAGAATTACGACTGGTGCAAGTCTACTGTGACTTGTAGGCATTGGGGCTGAAGAGAAACATATCTGTCTGCCCTTGTGAGTCACGCTTTTGTGGAAGGAGCAGGTCAGAGTTATTTCTCCCTGAGATTCTGACAGTCTCAAGGTACAGATTGGACATTAATGGCTATTTCTACAGGATATTGGGAAATACCTACAGGATATTTTCTTAAGGAACTAAATTCTCATTAGTCTTCATTTTACAGTTGTTGCCTTTTTTTTTTTTTCATTTTCCCCCCCTGCTTCCACCTACACCAGATGAAGCACAAGGCAAAAATTAGATTATACATAAATTGTACACTGATTTATTAGCCTGAGCCAGGACTTTAATGAAGGAAAGCATGCTATGCAGATGGTTCTTGGGTGATACCTTTGAGTGCAGCTCTGCTGCTTTGCCAAAGTTCAGTGGGACTTTGGGGGTGGTAGTGGCGTGGGGAGGGGGTATTCTGCCGCCTCCTTCCTAAAGGTAGGGGTGAGGGATGCATCTGCTCAGAGAAGTCGCTGTACATGTATTTCATAGGCTGGCTGTGTGAGTGCCTCCCTGCCAGTGTGCTGAGCTCAGTGGAAGCTCTTCAGTGCTTGTTCCCACAAGGGTTTTGTTTGATGCTCTCTGTGACATTTTGCCTTGTTTCTCTATTCCTCTTCGCACAGCATGTCTGTGGCTTTACCCTTATTTATTTAATCCCATTTGGAAATCCTGCCCCCCCCCATTCTGGTATCGCAGCTCTTCCACTTGTGTGCTTAGAGGTAGAGGGAAACAAATTCCATTTTTAATAAAAATGTTTGTTTATTTGGAAGGCAGAGAGACACAGGGAGAGACAGAGATCTTCCATCCGGTACTGCACTCCCCAACTGCCCCCAATACCCAAGTCTGGGCCAGACAGTTAGAGTGTCTTAGTCTCCCACATGGATGAAAGGATCCAAGTACTTGGGCCATCGCCCTCCGCTTTCCCAGGCGCATTAGCAGGGAGCTGGATCAGAAGCAGAGCAGCCAGGACTTGAGCTGCCGCTCCAGTATAGGATGCCAGTGTCACAAATGGTTACTTGGCCCTCTGTGCCACAACACTGGCCAAGGAAGCCAACTCTTCTGATCTCTTTAACTTTCACTTACATAAAGTGAGGAGATCCTGACAGTTCCATCCTGCCGCGTTCTATCTGAGACTCATCTGATATAACACAGTCAGGCTTTTAGCATAGGGTCAGGCAAACCACGAACACCCCTCAGTGTCTCGTGTTTCATTATTACTTTTGACTGCTGTACTCACACAGTTTCATTATGCTTTTTTTTTTGGAAAATATCTGTAGGCAGCACTGCTTCTTAGAGCCACTGTACCGTCCTCGGTGGTGTGGTCCTTATGCCTGTGAGTGGTCCTCAGCTTGGGGAAGTGGAAGGTTGCAGTTTACTTATCACATGGCTGGAAACATAACTTGGGCAAATGCCTCTCCTGTGTGATCGGTTAAAACTCAGTGTCTAGTCCTTTGTCTCTCTTTATCGAGGTTGGGTTCCTTGAGCCCAGCCATGGTTTGAATGTTCCATAACCTTGAAAATTGTTCATCTCTGTGAACCAATCCCTTTTATTACATAATATAAAGGGAAGATAAAGTTGTTCATTCTCTATGCATCTCAAGTAGTGACACGCAGCAAACAGCTCATTATCCCCCATACAAAGAACAATTACTCAATATAGGGAAACACTGCTTTGCAATGCTGCCTTATAGCTGAGCTTCCCCATGCTGGCTAATGTCAGATATTGATTCTGAATAATTCAAATAGCAATAAAATTGGGTTTTCATGACAGTCAATCAGAGGCATTTTATATTTAATGCTCAATGGAAGAAACACAGTGTCTTCTTACCTTCTGAATTTCAAAGCCATTAAAGTGATTGTAGGTCATTAAGCTAAATTTCTCTGCATAATCGGGAGAGTTAATCTAATTTGTACCACTCAAAACACTGGAGAAAGAAGAACTGATGAGTTTTAGTTAATGATATATACACATACACACACATTTGCATGTGCACATATACCTATAATCATACACACACACCTTTAGTCAAAGTAGTGCCACTTTACCAGCATTCGTTTCATTCAACACCATCAACAAATCAAATGGGGATAGTTTAAATACTCCATTTGATCCTGTTTCACAGATATTCCCAGAGGTCTCAGAGATGAGTAGCTTCTGTTGAAATGGAAATACCAAAGGAAGGTGATTATTCTATCATATGAATTGGCTGATTTTATCATTCTAATTCTCAGCCAATATATTATAAATATATGTATTCACATACAATATATATGTGTGTATGTACACACACACACACACACACACACACACCTGTATCCATAGGTCTGTCTATAGGTCTTTGACAACAGGCTCTGAGCACCAGGGTTTTATACATCTCCTTGGTGGATTCTGGTTCACAGCCCAGAGTGTGAACATTGATGAATCAGCTTCACTGAGTCATGTACACACATGTTCAAAATATTGCTTATCAAGTGCCTGCCATGTTCTGCAGTTTTACAGGTTTTCTGGTGGCTGACAGGACAAGCAAGATTGTCTTCTGAGAGTCTTCAGAAACATCCAGTTGAAAATTTTGAAGTGACAGCTTAGAACATAGAAACAAAGGAAATGTTTATAGATAACTTCCTGCAAAGCCTAGTACTTGGGCCTGTTTATCAGTATTATTCAAACAGCACAGAGAATGGGTTTTCATGGAGTTCGTGGCTGTCTGTAGAGGTGCTTCCTTCTGTCTTGAGACTTTTAAACCTTGATGTGTGGTCTCAGGTTTGTTCATGCAAAGGTAGTATGGAAGCTGAAGGCAGAATTCTACCTTACTTTTGTGGGGCTCCAAAGTCATTCTCTATGTTAATGTAGGGTGAGTTTGCTTCTAGCTTTACAAAGTCTGTGATACTTTTCATAGCATTACTGAAGTGTTGTCAGGATAATGGGTTTGAGGAAAAGCTGTTCAGAAAAGTGGTCCAAGAAGGGGCTTCCTAAGCCTTGCACAGAATAGCTCACTCTGAGAAGAAAGACATCACTAATCCGGACCGTAATTTTGACAAGTGCCTCTAATTCTTGAGAGCTTCTAATTCTTGAGTATTTTCCTCCAGGAAATAATTCAGAGAGCTTGAAAATTAATCATAGAAATGATGTTGATGTTCTTTCAATATCTCTGGACAGTCTGTTAAAAGATGTTTCTATACCCATGCAGTTCTTGATTCCTTTGACTTAAGCATTTGCTTCCTAAAGAAGTCTAAAATAATTACAACTCTTTATCTGGAGAAGAGGAGGAGGCATGGAAATAATACCTACAAAAATAGGAAGATGGAAGAATTGTTCACCAGTGCAAGGGACTCTAAGGATAGTAGGTAGGTGAAGAGCCTATCAAAAAGTAGTAGTCATTAAGGGGACTGACAGATGATAATTCCTGGGGTCTCACTTGTATTCATTTTAGGATGTGAAATGCGTTAGGTAGTAAGTGGTAAATGTATAAAACCAGTCTGTCTATCCATATGTTTGTATATCTATCCATCCATCCATTCGTGTGAAGTACTTAAGAGTTAGATTTAGGGATGATACTAATGTGATTGGTTAATGAGGACACTGGTCAATTTGTAGCAAATCTCCAATAATATTAAGTAAAAATTCCTATATGAAATGGCCATCCCCTGCACCTCCAAACATTTTTCAGGGTAATTATTAGAGACAACCAGACCTAAGTGACTATTGAGTGATTTCCAGAATTCTAGAGGTAGAAGACAGCTTAGATGTCATAGATGAAGATTTTGTCATCTTTGGCTGAGGATCAGAGCCACAAATGGGTTTAACTAATATTCTCAGATACCATTTACCATCTCCAAGTCAGAATTCCCTAGTGTGGGGTCCATGAATTTCTGTCTTTGACAGTTTCCTAGACAGTCCCATCATGATCCAAGAACCAGCGTTTAATAACCACTGGCTTACTTGGAATCATTTTTGCTATGGATCAGGAAAGAGCAGTTGTTGTCTTGCAAGTCAGATAAGAAGACAGATGGATTCCTTTGCTGGGAATCTGTTTTTTTTTTTTTTTTTTTTTTTTTTTTTTAATACTGTTACATGCCTCCCTTGGAAAGCCTGAACTTGAAAGTGAATTCTAAGAGATTTGGAAGACAGCTAGAATTACTGAAGCTGGAACAAATATAGGCAAGAAACAAGGTCAGGTCCTGGGGGAACCAGATTCAGATGTTCAAGTCCAACGGGCAGTGGTAGGATGAGTCAGGGGTCCAGCGAAGCTAAGGAGGATACAGAAATGTTGCCACAAGCAAAGGCAGGTCCTGATCTCTCACCCTCATGGACCCTCGATGTCTGGTGCATGACTGTCCTTTAGAAACAGGAGCTGAGTGGCACCAGACATCCTGTTGCAGAACTCTCTCCCCATTGCTTTATCCTGGAGCCTGATCATCTCCTGTGCCTCTGCAGACGTCCAGCTGCTAGTGTCTGTATCTGTCTGTCTGAGGGAATTCTCCAGGACTGTAGGAAGTTTCTTTGCCAAGACACATAAGAGAACAATCATGGTACAATTAATATCGCAGGGAGTTCCCGTCAGCCCCTCTGTGACTCTTGAGAGTTTAGGTATGAATATCCCTTCCCCTCTCAGCTGAGAGGATGCTGAGACGTGTACTTGATGTATTCACTGCTGTTAAAGGATGCCTTTCCACCCTGTGCCGCATCCTCCCTTCCCTACGGGCTTCGCTACAGTTCCCAATAAGCAACTTACTTTCAGATTCTTCTATCGTGGTCTACTTTTAGCATGCAAATGAATAGAATATCTCGTATGTTCCTGTGTTTCCTTGCACGGCCACTGAAAAGTCAAGTACTCTGTAGGAGTAATGTGTGAGGTTGACCAAGCCCGTTCAAAATTGCTTTGAATCACCAAAGAAGTGTTTTTTGTTTTTTGTTTTTGTTTTTGTTTTTGTTTTTGTTTTTTTGGAAGAATTGAGGAGAAACTTGAGGAACTGGATTGGGAGCTTTCGAGCTATGGCATCAAAGGTCCTAACTGCCTCCTTTCCTCTTCCCCTTCCACTCTTCCCTCTGCTTCTCCTCCCTCTGAACATCTGAATGCTGCTTCTATTTAAAACTGGACTCCCACCGGTGCCATGGCTCAGCAGGCTAATCCTCCACCTTGTGGTGCCGGCACACCGGGTTCTAGTCCCGGTCGGGGCGCCGGATTCTGTCCCGGTTGCCCCTCTTCCAGGCCAGCTCTCTGCTATGGCCCGGGAGTGCAGTGGAGGATGGCCCAAGTGCTTGGGCCCTGCACACCATGGGAGACCAGGAGAAGCACCTGGCTCCTGGCTTCGAATCAGCGCGGTGGCTGGCCGTGGTGGCCATTGGAGGGTGAACCAATGGCAAAGGAAGACCTTTCTCTCTGTCTCTGTCTCTCTCTCACTGTCCACTCTGCCTTTCAAAACAAACAAACAAACAAAACAAAACAAAACTGGACTCCCTAGAGTTTTGGCTTCTCTTCAATAGCAGCTGGTGTGTAGCTGGATTACAGTGGCACCAAATTTAGCCATGAATAATAAAATTTAACTCCAGGATTTACCATCTTCGAATTCTGGGTCCCCGTTCAAATCTCAGCAGAGGGTGTCTGGGTGACTCAGCAGCCTGCCCTGAAATGTGCCTCCTGGAGACCTCATTGGTGTGGCCTCCTGCACTGCTCCTGTACTGGAACAATGATTGGGGAGGATGCGGTCGTGTGGTTCATTGAGCTTGTCTTGGTGGTGGTGGAGGGGGTTGGCAGAGGGCTTTTACCTAGAAAGGAGATTTGGCCGAACAGCAGTTCCTTTCTCTCTAGAATAGGCATACCATCCAGCATGGTCAGTGCACAGAAGGCTTGCAAGGCAGGGCCGCTCTATTGCCAGAAGCATTTTGGTCTTGTACAGGAGAGCAAGGTGACCACTGGGCATTTAGAAGGAATGTTGATGTCCACTGTTGCCTGACTTATCAGCCTGATTTATACCCTGGGGGCCACGTTCATTCCGTACTTGGGCCCAAGCGTGCTGGATGCCTGCATGTGTAGAACAAGTGAGCAGTGTTTGTTGGCTTGTTTATGTTTTGTTTTACCTTGGGCAGTCATCATTTAAGGTTTCTGAAGCAAATCTGTCCAAGTCACATTTGACAAGTGATGAAAATACTAATGGCTGAGTAAAGGAAAAGCTGCTTTCTGCTCTTCTGGTGGAAGGAATCATACTTCACTTTTTTGGCATTGAAACAAGATGCAGTATACAGTATTATTTTATCAACATCTGGGACTGCCTTTTCCATAGAAGATGACATAAAAGAAATACAAGCAACCTTGAAACAAAAGCAGGTACCGAAATGTGAACAAGGAGCAGAACCAGCCCCGTATCGCTTATGTGCGGTTAGAAAATGCTTGGGGTTAGCACACGCCGCGGCGCTAAAAAATGCTCATTTTTAAAATGTGTTCAATGAGTCGTACATGACCTAGGCATGTGAGCAATGCACTTTTCTGATGTGTATACCCATTATCAGATAGAGCAGAGACAGTGTTTATCAGCTGAACCCACCCACTCCTGAAAATTACATAGAAAAGATTGCATTGTGGGTTTTCTGAGGCAACAGGAGAATTTGCTAAAGTCAGGTTTGTCAATATTTTTGTAATAATCCATTTGATAATTAATATGCAGTATAGGTAGATAATGGTGGAGCCTGCATGGTTAAAAACCTACGTCCC
The DNA here is from genome assembly GCA_949820135.1 of Sylvilagus floridanus. Classification (NCBI taxonomy): domain Eukaryota; kingdom Metazoa; phylum Chordata; class Mammalia; order Lagomorpha; family Leporidae; genus Sylvilagus; species Sylvilagus floridanus. The sequence goes on along the minus strand of OX463234.1, from coordinate 43,923,898 downwards.
GAAAAGGTTCTAAGCCTGTCCTTGTGGACGGTGGAGTGGGAGCTGACCCCAGAGCTGATGTCCGGCCAGGGTGCCCAGCCAGTCTCTCCAGATTCTCTGTGCATCCTTGTGTTTCCGCAAATAGTTGCCACAAAAAGTCTGTCGGTGAGTTTGTTAGGCACATCACCAGGGCTTACCACAGACACAGGTGTCATGCCGTCATCATATCAGAGAACTTCTACACAGTCTGCTTGACCGTGAAGTTTCAGTCTTATTTCCAGAACTGCACAAGCCTCTGCTGGAATTGCATAGAATTCAACAGCTTTATTTCGACTTTTTTGTGTGCTTTTGATCCTGGCCCATATCCATGCAGCTCAGCAATTGTGTGAAGCCTGACCCCTCCGTTCAACTCTCATTGAACGTCTATAAATGCTCTTTGTTAAGCTCTGTGCATGGGAGGGTTTGTATAGCTGTGTTTGCTTTGTTCAGGAGGAAGAAAGAATACCCTCCGGGCTGAGGTTTGAATTCTGAGATTGCTAATCATTGATCATAACAGCTCTAATTTACTGAACACTGGCGATTACGTGGCCGTTCCCCATTCCCCGTTCCTGGATTATCTCATTGAATCCTCATGAAACACCTGGAGGTGGGAGTCGTACTATCCCCCACATTACAGATAAGGACCTGGGTGCAGGAAGTTAAATCACTCACTCACCCGGCCAAGTCTGAACGGCTCAACGTGGAGCTCAGTCCAAGTCAATCGGAATGTCGTCTTCTCAGTCATCCTCTCACAGTACCCGGGACCAAGTCTCTGCCACTGCAGTGTCACTTCCCATTCGACAGCTTCTTGTCTCTCTCTCTCCAAATAGCTTTGTTGCAAAGGAGGGGACAACATGGGGCACTGGGCTTCCATTCCTCTCCCTGTTCTTTCTCCCACTAAGACAAAGTAATTGCATTTAGCATATGTGGAATATACCTCTTAGAAAAGCTGGCACATGAAACTGGTGCATCAGTGACAAAATGAGTAATTTTCCCTTAGTTCCCAGTGCCAAGGGGTAGGGATTTGGTGCATTGGTAAAGACTTTGCCTGAGGGCCGGCGCTGCAGCTCACTAGGCTAATCCTCTGCCTGTGGTGCCGGCACACCGGGTTCTAGTCCCGGTCGGGGCGCTGGATTCTGTCCCGGTTGCCTCTCTTCCAGGCCAGCTCTCTGCTGTGGCCCGGGAGTGCAGTGGAGGATGGCCCAAGTGCTTGGGCCCTGCACCCCATGGGAGACCAGGAGAAGCACCTGGCTCCTGCCTTTGGATCAGCGCAGTGCACCAGCCGCAGCGGCCATTGGAGGGTGAACCAATGGCAAAGGAAGACCTTTCTCTCTGTCTCTGTCTCTCTCTCACTGTCCATTCTGCCTATCAAAAAAAAAAAAAAAGACTTTGCCTGGGACTCCCTCATCCCACATCAGAGTATCTGGGTTCTAGTCCTGGCTCTGATTGCAACACCAGCTTCCTGCTAATATGCACATTAGGAGACAGTGGGTGATGGCTTCAGTGGTTAGGTCCCTGCCACTCATGTGGGAGACCTGGATCTAGTTCCTAGCACCTGACTCTGGTCTGGCTGGAACCTGGTTGTGGTGAATACTTGGGGATGAAACAGCAGATGGTGATCTGTATCCGTGTGTCTTTCTCTTTTTGCTGCTCCAATAAATAAAATACATTCGAATTTTTTAAAAATTGTTGATGCTTGGTAAATATTCTCTGAATATATTTTTTGAAATAAGCCTGGTTGTTTACTGCCGGATGCATATGAGTTGAAGGAAAGCGTATGGTTTGGGGAACTGTGTTAGCCTGGGCTCTGGTGTGAACACCGCAGATCATTTTGAGAAAGTTAAACTCTGAACACAGTGACTCTGTTGTCATTCAGAGAAATTGTACTTGATGGCTTTAGGATTAGAAAAGTGAAGATGGGTAAGTGTATGGACTAAGATCTCTTAATGCAGTGCCAGAGAAAATAGTGTTCAGAGGGTTTTTCGTGCCAGGCGCTGTTTGCTGTTTATTTCTTGCTCCATATAGGGTTACATTTAGTGCAGAAGCTGATGCTTGAGCAGGAAAACTTCACAGTGATGGCTCCTGAGTGGCAACACACTCAAAAAAGGGTGATCCGGAGCCGGTGGTCTGGGGTCCTCCTCCCACTGTGGACGGCATAGACAGGAAGACACAGATTCTAGAACTGGAACATCGGTTACATAATTCACAGGCCCTCCTTCTAGGACCACATGGAACAAGCAGATGGTTGCTGAACGAGGGTTTTTTGTTTGCTTGCTTTTTTGTTTTTGCTTTAATTTTTAGAATAATGGTGTTTATTGCCCTGGTAGGGCTGCTCGGGTGGATTCATTTGTTTCTTCCTAGGGACCTAGGGAAGCGTCTGTGTGGTTACCAAGCATTTTCTGACTTATCCAAGATCACACAACTTGTGATTAGATGATTTTAGCTGCGACAGAGGGGCATAAGCAGATGCAGCTCACGTCTGTGGATGGTCAGTTTGGAGGGAGAGGTTGTGATCAGGCAGTGGGATGCTGCATTCAGGCAGTGAGATGCTTGGAGTCTGACGCAGTGGATTTTGAGCCTGGGTGGGAACTTAGCAGAAGGGAGTGCCGTGATGGATTAGTGATGTCTGCCTGAGGGAGATGTGTGGAAGTGGCAGCTTATATGCCCTGCATTTACCATCTACCCCTGACCTACGGACCACCTGAGAGAATTCAGCAGAACTCAGTGAGCATCTACCATGTGACAGCTGTACTGGTGCGTGCTGAAGAATCAGAATAAGGTGGATGGCCCCTGCCTCCATGTCATGCACCGTAGAGGAAAGAACAGAGGCAGAGCTATAACCGTTACTGGCAAGAATCTCGGGTATTATTTGCCTAGACCAAGCAAAGAAAAAAGCACTATAATTTGGATAGATAGAGGACATAATATTTTTATATCTATTCATATTCCTCCCTTCTAAATTCCATATGCCATTTCCCTTGCCCTTATTCATTATTATTTCTTTATAAAAGGGTGAAATTTAATTAGGTGAGTCTGCTTTTTAAGTTTCCAGGCAAAAACTGGAAGAAATTTCAGACATGCATGCAGGCATGTATCACAGTATCAGGGTATAATTCAAATGTTTGAAAGTTGAAAGAACATTCATGTGTCCTTGTCCTGCTCAGCTGGCTGGAAAAGCTAATGTCTGTGTAGCTATCAGCTTTCTGGTTGTCATTTCTGCCAAACTCCGGTTTTGAATCCGAATTCTGCTTCCAGGTGTGTTTATCACCTGACTATATCATTGGATGTGAGGGCTTAGCAACAGAATAGTTTGGAAGAGTGGATAATGCTAACCAAGTGCAGTTTGGCCTGGTTTCTTCCCCTAAAATGTCCCAGATCCTTCATCAGTTCCAGTGTCCAACACTGTGAATGATGTATGGAATTGAAACAGTAATATGTATACTAATAAAAGGAGAACTATCTGATAGCAGGATTGCATATTTTAGGTCGTAATCTCTTTTATTTAGATGTCATTAGCTTTTTCAAAATAGAAAAAAAATTTTTAGAGACAGGAGAAGTCACAAAGCTCTAGTTTTATTAAAAATGTTTGTTAAGATAATAAGGAAGTGTCCTTTATCATGATGTTAGGCCCAGAAAAAGTATTAAATAAATTCTGACTGTTGCCAGTGTGCATGATAATGTGTCTCTACAGTAGAATTTTCTTAAAAAAAAAAAAAAGGGTTTTAGTTGTTCCCTTCTTTTTTGGTAATTCTCAACAGGTGAATTGGACTTTCATTTCTGGTGTACACAGAAAAAGTCAAAACCCAGATTTAATGTCTTAATGTATTATCACAGAACGCACAAAACACATGAGACATTGTTTTCCTAACTCTGTACATTGGACAGTGATGAACATGATCCTTGACAAACAGTAGCAAATGAGGTGAGCCTTACAATTTTCTGTACTTATTGCCCTAATAGTTTCCACGTGGGAGAAGGGGGACTCTGAGGAAGCCTGGTAGACTCCCTGTGTTGAGGGAGCAGAGCTGAGAGTCCATTGATCAACACAGCCATCGCTTTCAGGAGAGACAACCAGAGAGAAGAGTAAGAATCCAGGAGACAACTTACTAGAGTTCCAAATCTGTGTGTACCAAATGAAAGAGCTGCAGGTATCTGAAGTGAAAACTGGTAGAACTGAAAAAAAATATGCACATCCACAATTAACTGTAGACTTAAATATTCATCTCTCAGTAACTGATGGGAGAGCTAGATGAGCTACCAGCAAGGAGAGAGAAGCCCTCAGCACCACCGTCACCCAGCAGGACACAGGCAACTTTTACAGAACTCTGCCTCTGAACAGCAGGACGCGTATTCTTTTCAGAAACCCATGGATCATATTCCTAGGCAGCTTATGTCCTGGGCCATAAAACTATCTTCATAAATGAGAACACATTGAAATTATAGAGGTGTTCTCCAACTATAATGGAATCAAACTAGAAATCAATAGCATGAAGATAACAGGAAAATCTCCAAACACATGGTAATTAGACTTCTAGGTAACCCATGAATTGAAAACAAAATCAAAAGAGAAATTTTAAAATCACATCGAGTTTAATGAAAATAAGCTTACAGCACTTCAAAATGTGTGTGACCCAACTGGAGCAGTCCTTAGAGGGGAATGTATAGTGTTAATGCTTTCAGTGGAAGGAGAAAAGTCTAAAATCAATAATGTAAGCTCCTGCTTCATACAAATAGAGAAAAAAAGTTCTATAAAATCCAAGGCAAGCAGAAGGTAGGAAATAATAAAGATTACAGCCAAAATTAATGAAACTAAAAACGGAAATACAATAGAGAAAAAACTAGCTCTTTGAAAATATAGAAAAAAATTGCCAAACTCTAGCTAGAGTGATAGAGATAAAAGAAAAAAACAGAGGGTATCACTGTAGACCCTGCAGGTATTAAAAGGATAATGATAGAATACTGTCAACAGCTCTACACACATAAACTTCACAACTTGGGTGAAAGAAATAAATTTCTTGAAACACACAATTCACCAAAACTACAATTAGTGATTCCAGTAAACCTGCGGCTGCTAAGAAAACTGAATTCGTAATTCTAACCCTCCTCCCAAGGAATATCCCAGTGGTTTCCCTGGATCATCACACCAGTGTATAAAAAACAATTTCCAAACAATATTCACTACATCTTGCAGAAAAAAACATAGCAGGGGAATACTGTACTTAGGGAGACAGTTTATATCCCTGTAGTAAAACCAGACACAGGTGGTACAAAAGGAAGGCAAAAGACCAAAAATTTTTTTCCTGAGTATAGACATAAGATAAAAATATTTGCAAATAGGATTCGGCAATATATAGAAAGAATTACATACCATATTCTAGTGAGTAGTAGTCCAGGGATGAAACATTGGTTCAGTCTCTGAAAATCAGCCCACATAATCCACTACAGACTCAAGGAAAGAAAGAAAATCACATCATGTTTAAGTTAATGAAGAAAAAGCAGTCGACAGAACGGACACCTCTCCAGCACTCTCTGAGAACTAAGAAATAGGGCAACACTTGAACTTGATAAAGAACATGTTCCAAACACCTGTAGTTAGTGTCATTCTTAAAGGTGCAACCAAATACTTTCTCCCTAAGGTTGGAAATAAGGCACTGGTGTTATTCACATAATATGGAAATTCTAGCCAGTGCAATAAGACAAGAAAAGGAAACAAAAATCGTAATGTTCAGAGATGAAGAACTAAGACTTTCTATTTATGTGTGACATTGCTGTCTATACTGTACACCCTCAGCACATACACACATACATACACACTTTTAAGACTAACAGGTTAACTGGGGAAAGGCACAGAGTGCAATGTAACAGCATAACAAACAATTATATTTGTAAATTCTTGCAATAAGCATATAGAAACTGAACTCCAAAGTGTCATGCCTTTAATAATTACTCAGAAAAGTAAAGTACTTATGTATGCATGTAACAAAATACAGAGAAGACTTCTGTTTTGTAAACTACCAGATGTGATACAAGAAACCAAAAATCTAAATGCATGCAGAAGTATGCTACATTCATGGATTGCAAGATTCAACTGAATGATGCTAACTCTCCACAGGTTAATATACAAGCTTAATGTAATTCAGAATTCTAGAAAGATTATTTTGTAGAGCCGTAATAGGATTATCAGTAGAGGAGGGGTGCTGGAACAGTTGGATATCCATAGGTAAAATAATCATAATGAACCTTGACCTAAACTGCCATCAAAAGATTCACGCAGAATGGATCATAGACTTTGTGCAAAGCGTAAAGTTATCCATTTTTAAATGATGAGGAACAACCTTTAGAGCCTAGAGTTGTTAAAGCATATCACAAAATGTGTAACAGAAAATGAAAATAAGTTAGGCCTGTGGCGAGCCCTGTTGAGATACAGGAAAGACAGCTGCATATTGGAAGAAAAGATTGGCATAGCCTAGCAGTTAATGCCCACACACCACATTAAAGTACATGGGTTCTAATCCTAGCACTGGATCCTGATGCCAGCACTTGGTAAAGCAGACCCTGGGAGGCAGTAGTTGAGTTCCTGCCACTCACATGGGAGACCTGGATTAAGTTCACAGTTCCTGGCTTTCTCCCTGGCCTGGCTTCTGTCATGATGGACTCTTGGGGAGCAAGCCAGCTCAAGGAGTGTGTGATCTGTCCCCACAACTTCCGGGTTTATCTATGGAGACGCATGGAGATATTGGCCCAGGGACACCAAACTTTACTTAGGATAAATTCTGGAGATCTACTGTGGAACATGGTAACCACAATGAAAAGCAGTGTATAGTGTTTTTGAGAATCAGTATAATAGTACATTTTAAGTTATATCATCACACAAAATATAAGTGTATGAAGTAGTGCATGATTTAACAAAGCTCTATTGAGCCACTCTGCAGTGTATACATATTTCAAAATGTGAAGATAAATGTATATACAGTTCTGTTAACGTAAAAAAGTAAAATAAGCCCAATGAGAAAGTGGAAAGCAGACTTGAAGAAAAAAATTCACCAATTAAAATATATAGATACGTAAATAAGCATCTGAAAACTGTTCAATATTAAGGACATGCAAATTAAGATATGTCACCATGCTTATATTAGAACAGATAAAATAGGCCTGATACCAAATGCTTAGAAGGATGCAGAGAAACTGAATTTTTCAAACATTGATGGTGGGGATGTAAAACACCACTGACTTTCTGGAAGATTGGCCATTTTTCTTGAAGAATATGAATGTATACAATGATCACATGATTCGGCCACCCTGTGCAACTCTGTTTTTCAAATAAATAAATAAATCTTTTTTTTTTTTTAAAGAATCAGACATTATAAAGAAGCAAGTATCTCCTGCTATTAAATAGTTAAACTCTGGTGCACCCTCATGCTGTGAACTGCCCCTGTTCAGCAATGAGGAAGGAATGGTCTGTGAACACAAACAAGCATTTGGATAAACCTGAAGGATGTTGTGCTGGACAAGAAGAGAAATGAGATAATATCTATATGTCATGTAGCCTGTGATTCCGTTTATACAACATAAACAAAATGACAAATTTAGACAGTAATGAATTGTTGGTTGCTAGCACGATGGAAGAAAAGGGAGATGTGTGTGATGATAAAGGGACAATTTGAGGATGTATGACGATGATCCGGTTCCATATTTTGGTTGTGATGGTGGTTACAGAACCCTACACAAGTGATAAAAGAACATAAAACTGTGTAGACATATTACCTCTATGTTGATATCCTGCCATAGTTCCATAAAATAAAACCAGTGTCACCAACTGGATGGGGAGACATTAACTCTCTGTACTGTCTTTGCAAATTTGTGTGAATAAGTAATAATTTAGGGACCAGCGTTGTGGCTTAGCAGGTAAAGGCGGCGCCTGGAAGGCTGGGATCGCATATGGGTGCCGGTTCGTGTCTCGGCTCTTCCACTTCTCATCCAGCTCTCTGCTGATGTCCTGGGAAGGCAGCAGAGGATGGCCCACACGGTTGGGTCCTTTCATCTATGTGGAGACTTAGAAGAAGCTCCTACCCAGCCCTGGCCATTGCAGCCATCTGAAGAGTGAACCAATGGATGGAAGATTCATTCTCTCTCTCTATCTCTCTCTCTCTCTCTCTCTCTCTCTCTCTATATATATATATATATATATATATATATATATATATGTCTTTCCCTCACTCTCTGTAACTATAACTTTCAAAAAAAAATCTGTTTAAAAATAATTTTAAAACACAGTTATAAATATATTGCTAAATGTTGTATAGATCACTATATATATAAAATAAATTACTTTAAACCCTAAAGCGTCAATTAAAATAACAAAATTATAGCTAATAAGCCAAGAAAGAAAAATTAGAATCATAAAAAATACAATGAATCTATAAGGAGACAGAAAAATGGGAAAAGAGGAATAGAGCAAATGAAAACAAATAGATTTAACTCTAACCTTAATAATCACATTAAATATGAATCACTAAATTAACAGGAATAGGTTGTACTTTTGGCCTTGTAGTTAAGATACTATTTGGGATGGCTGTGTCCCATGTCAAAGTACTTGAGTTTGAGTCCTGATTCCCTTCTGGATTCTGAGTTCCAGCTAATGTGGATTCTGGGAGGCAGCAAAGGATGAATCAAGTAGTTGCATCTCTGGCCCCCTCCTGGGAAACCTGGATTGAGTTCCTGCCTTCTGGCACCAGCCTAGCTCAGCCCTCGCCATTGCCTGCAATGGGTCAACTGGGTCAGAAGATGGGAACTCTGTCTCTGTCTCTCTGCCTCTCTGCCTCTCAAATAAAAAAGGCAGCAATGATCACAGCAAATAAAAAAATAAGACTTCATTATAGGCTGTCTGCAATTTACACATTTATTGTTTTTTAAATTTTTCTTTGCATCTACGTGTGGGGAGTGGAGGGAAGAGATAGAGACAGGCATCTTCCATTCACTGACTCATGTAGCCAGGGCTGGAGCCAGGAGCTTGGAACTCCATCAAGGTCCCCCATGTGAATGGCATGGACTCAAGTACTTGAGTCACCATTGGTTGCGTCCTAGTATTCATTAATGGGAAGCTGGAATGGAAGCAGAGGAGCAGGGACTTGAACCAGCACTCTGATACGTAGAGTGAGCATCCCAAGCAGAGGCTTTTGCCACTGCATCACAGTGTCCACCCTTCGCCACCCAGGAACACAGTTTAAATATAAAGAAATGATACATTAACTACTTATGGTGAACAAAAGATACACACTTTACTAACACACATATGAAGAATATTGGAATTTCAGTATATTAATATCAGACTAATAGATTCTGTAGGAAAAAAAAAAAAAAAACTACCAGTGATAGAAAAGTCACTTCATCACAGAAAAGCTAATTGCTCAAGAAAACATAATGCCCTTAAATGTTTATGCTCCTGTGCTTCAGAAACATGAAACAAAACCAGATGGAATTACAGAGACATAGCTGGAAATTTCATTGTTTGTCTTTCAACAACTCATGGAATAAATAGCCAGAAAATCATTTAATTGACAGAAGATTTGAAGAACAGTATCTGCCAATTAGTGATTATATTAACTGCTCACCTCAACAAGCAGAATAAGTAATATCTTCAAGAGCAGAAGGAAAGTTTACCAAGGAAAGTTCTGTTCTGGGCTAGATCATTAAAAAAAAAAAATGAACAAAGTTGGTGGCTGGTGCTGTCGCATAACAGGTAGAGCCACTGCCTGCAGTGCTGGCATCCCACATGGATGCTGGATTGAGCACCAGCTATTCCATTTGTGATCCAGCTCTCTGCTATGGCCTGGGAAGACAGTAGAGGAAGGCCCAAGTCCTTGGGCCCCTATACCTGCATGGGAGGCCTGGAAGAAGCTCCTGGCTCCTGGCTTTGGATTGGCCCAGCTCCAGCCGTTGCAGCCATTTGGGGAGTGAACCATCATATGGAAGACCTCTCTTGCTCTCTCTGCTTCTGTCTTTCTATAACTCTGACTTCCCAATAAATAAATCATTTTTTTAAATGAACAAACTTAAGAAAGTTGAATTACTCACAGTGGAATCCAATTAGAAATAAATATAATGTGAAAATATCCAAATATGTGGAAAATAAACACACTTATAAATAATGTGCAGATCAAGAGGGAAGCCTAAAGAAAAAGAAATAAGGATCTGAATGAAAGTAAGCACACAGCGTATCAGGTTTTGGGGGAGTCATTAACCAGTGCTGAATGAGACATCCATAGCTTTACCCACTCATGTGAGAAGAGCAAAAAAGTTTTCCAATTACTTGTTTCATTTTCTGCTTTAGGAGAACAAAAAAAAGAAAATCAAACTAAAATAAGGGAGAACAAAGTAAATAGCAAAGATCGGAGTGGAGATCAATAAAATAGAAATCAGACCTGAACTGAAGAAAATGAATAAAAACAAAAACCAATTCTTTGAGAAAATCAATAAAATCAGTAAAATTTTAGCCAGATATAGCGAAGGAAGAAGAAAATATGAGTTGCTAGTGTCAGGAATGGAAGAGGTGCAATTACTACAGAACCTACAGATTCTATAAGAATGCAAATGTTATGAACAGTTTTATGACATAAAAATGAGAAGTGTGTATGAAATGGACATATTCCTTCAAAGGCCAGAAAGTTTGCTCAAGAAGAAATAGGTCATTTCAATTTTCTAATATCAAATAAAATAAAGCTGCAATTAAAAATCTTTCCACAAAGAAAATTCCAAGCCCAGATGAATTCATTGATAAAATATACAAAATGCTGTTGTGTAAAATGGAAGCGATGCTTCCCAATCTTCTTCTATGTAGCAAGCATTAATTTATTACCAAGATCAGAAAAAAGTACATGAAAAAAGCTACAAACAACTATCTTCTAAGAGCAACCATATGAAAATTCTAAGCAAAATTTAACCAAATCCATCAATACATTAAAGAGATAATGTATCATGGGACAGGTGAATTTTGTTTCATAATTGCAAAGCTGATTTAACATTTGAAAATCAACTTACATAACTCAGTGTATCAGTGGAATAAAACATTTAAAACCAAGATGATTTTTTAATAGATGTTGAAAACTAATTGACAAAGCTCAGCATCCTTTCTTGATTAAAAAAAAAAAAAAAACCAGCAAAGTAATAGCACAAGGAAATGACTCAGTATGGTAAAGATAATCTGAAAATACATAGGTAACATCATGTTAATCTACATTGTATTGGAGATTCTGACCAATGTAATAGAGCAACAGAAAGACATAAGATGTATCTGTTTTCAGCTGGCGCCGAGGCTCACTTGGCTAATCCTCCGCCTTTGGCGCCAGCACCCTGGATTCTAGTCCCGGTTGGGGCGCTGGATTCTGTCCCAGTTGCTCCTCTTCCAGTCCAGCTATCTGCTGTGGCCCGGGAGTGCAGTGGAGGATGGCCCAAGTGCTTGGGCCCTGCACCCGCATGGGAGATCAGGAGGAAGCACCTGGCTCCTGGCTTCGGATCAGAGCAGCACTGGCTGTGGCGGCCATTTTGGGTGTGAACCAACAGAAGGAAGACCTTTCTCTCTCACACGCACACTGTCTAACTCTGCCTGTCAAAAAAAAGAAAAGAAAAAGATGTATCTGTTTTCGAAAGGAATAAGTAAAATCTTCTTTTATTCATCCCATGATCCTCTGTGTGGAAAATTTGGTGTTACCTATAATAAAATCTATTTAAAAAGTCGAGTTCCAGGATGCAATGTCATTATTTGCATGCCAATTGTGTATCTATACATTAGTTATAAAAATTGAAAAATTTAATAAAATTACCTGTCAACAATAGTGTGTTGCAAGTGAAATACCGAGAGAGATAAATCTGGCAGAAATTGAGAAAAGAGATGAGCTAAGTAAACGAACATAGGAGGTCTACTGTGTGCATCATTTGAAACACCTACTATTGTTACTATTGTAAATGCTTACTATTGTTTGTTTCTTCCTGACTGATCTGTACTCAGCACAATGACAGCTAGACCGCAGTAGACTTTTTTGTTGTTGTTGTTAGAGAAGACCAAAATATCACTGAGAAGAATGAAGATCTTGGTGAGACTAATATGTGATTTTCAAACGTAGTAAAAAGCTTAAGTTATCAAGGCAGTGTTTGTTTTTCTCACTGATCCTTAAGCATTATCAAATTAATTGAACTGGTTTAGGCCTGTCATTGTACAAAGTGAGTGGAAGATACAAAAGAGAAGTTGTGCTAGATATAACCCAAATGTTACAGTGATCTCTTCTGTGTGGGCACGTGAGATCTTATTAAACAAAACAACTCAAATATTAATGTCTAGATCTTAGCCACTCCATCTCCCAACCATCTTCTAGAAGTGTCTGGAGAGGCTCCAGCAGGTATCTCCCTTGGGTCCAAGCTCAAATCACATCCCTTCCTATGGAGTTCTACTTCTATGCAGGTGGTAGGCATTCCCTGTCCACAGGTTTGCTAGGTGTCAGTCACCCCTGCCCACTGATGTTCTATCAGATCATGTCGGAACACTCATGCTGTCATAGCAGGTGCACACCCTGTGTGAAGTGGGGAGCATGTTGAGTGACCTTTCTGGTTTGCACTTTGTCATATGCTTTTTTTTGGACAGGCAGAGTTAGAGAGAGACAGAGAGGTCTTCCTTCCTTTGGTTCACTCCCCAAATGGCTGACACGGCCGGTGCGCTGCGCCAGTCCGAAGCGAGGAGTCAAGTGCCACCTCCTGGTCTCTCATGCGGGTGCAAGGCCCAAATACTTGGGCCATCCTCCACTGCCCCTGCAGACCACAGCAGAGAGCTGGACTGGAAGAGGGGCAACCAGGACAGAATCTGGTTCCCCAACTGGGACTAGAAGCTGGTGTGCCAGCATCGCTGGCGGAGGATTAGCCAAGTAAGTCCCAGCGCTGGCCAAGATGCTTTCTTGAAAGTGGTACCTTCGGTGTTTTCTCTGGCTGTTTGCAAACCTCAGACCTTGTGTGTTGTTAAAAAAAAAAAAAAGGGTGCTGTCCTGTACTACCCTTAACAGTGTCCCTCTGACAGCTCCCTATTTTGCACATGCAGAGATACACCTGGGTCCCATCCACCTGGTGACTACCAATTTCTGCAGATTCCTGAGAGTAGTCAGCCTGCATGACCAGATACGTCTGAATTGTGACTTATCCTCAGTCCCTACCCACCATCCCAAGTCATTTTCCCAACATAAAACTTTCACAGGCAATCCATACCTTATAGCTTCACAGTTGTAAACTGTTAGAAAACAAAACACTCTGCCAACCTCAGCATCGTGAGGGTTGAGTTATGCTTTCTCCTTTAAAAATACACACAGGACACAGGGCTTGAGTGATTTGATAGATTTTTCACCAGTAGAGACACTGTTATTTCTTGTATACTTTTTTTTAGTATTAACCAATCTTGTATCTCTAATTATTATCTGACAGTATCATTTTGGGTGATGTTGTGTATGGTGTGATTTACTAGCATCTCAATTAGGCAATAAATGCATATTTAATTGAATACCATTATTGGTTCAGTAGCATGCTGTGTGTAAATACCAGAGATACACAGACCCAGCATTCTTTTTTCTGCACTCTCCCAACTCCGTTTTCCCTCTGTTCATCATGATTGCTTTCTCCTTCTCTGTCTCCATATCCACACCTACCCATCATCCCACATACATAGACACATATCTGATGTGTTTATGCACTATATATCTCTTGGTAACTGAGCTGGGCAGATCCGAAACCTGGAGCCAGGAACTTCTTCCTGGTCTCCCAAGTGGCCGCAGGGGCCCAAGCATTTGGGCCATCTTCCACTGCTTTCCTAGGCCATAGCAAAGAGCTGGATTGGAAGAGGAGCAGCGGGGACACAAACTGGCACCCATATGGGATGCCGGCACCATAGGCAGAGTCCTAGTGTGCTACACTACAGTGCTGGCACCATAACCCAATTTTTGTATCTGTTCAAACCTACCTCCTACCCCTCCACCAACTTATCCTCTGTGCTCATTGTCATTTGTCTTCTGTAAGATCTTCCTCACCCCCAGGGCTTCTGCATATGAGGTTTTCATTTCAAAATACTCCCTGTTCTACTTGGCCAGTTGGCACCTTCCTATCACTTGCATCTCTGCTCACATGCATTCTTTTCAAAGAGCGCTTTCCCCCAGCAGCTCATCAGAAGCAAACCCCACTCTGCCTTCTACCAACACACACCATTTCAGCGCTCAGCTTGTTTGTTGACCTTTTTTCTTCCTACCACTGAGGCGATTGATCTGTGTGGGCAAGGGTCTGCTTTCCATGTACAGCCCTGTCCACAGTGCACGCAGTAGCTCCTCAGCAATTCTGCTAAATGACACATGGATAAACGAAGGAATACATTTTCCATAGGCGACACTTTTCACTGTATCTAAAGGCTTATGTGGTTTTTTTTTTATATTCCTTATGCGAAGGAATTCATACTCTGGTCACCAGTTTATTTTAACCTTCATTTCGGATAAACTGCTGGGAATAGCATACCAAGAAGCCTATGTCAAAAAGTATTAAACTTGAATAAAAAAAGAGTGGTTTAGTCTGAAAACATAAATCGCTCCGTAGCCAGCCTGGTTTCAGCTTCTGCTGCCGTTTCAAGCCCAGTTGCAGTTAAGTGTCTAAATGCCATAATATTGCATCTATCACCCAGCTCCTCTCACTGACCCATTATTAAAACCAAGATGTGCTGTGAGGCTATGAGAATTATTCAATACAAATGACTTAACAGCTATTGATAAATTTACCTTTAACAAATGCCCTCTGGTAGAGCCCATAATTCAATAAGTTTTTTTTCCCCAGCATCCCAGTCTACGTTATCCAAGACACCACTCAATGCAAATACAACAGCTGCAGTTCTGACAGTAACAGAAAGATCATAACCCTGCACACCTCGGTGGAAATCTGAATCGTAGCCCCTGGGTGATAGCTACATCAATTTCAAAGACGTCCTTCCAACCCCAGACTGTTAGAGAGAAAAATTCACAAAACTCTGAGAACACCTTCTTTTCATTTTTGTGTCTACTGACTCCCAACACCCTGAGACAGTTGGCGTGGACCTTATTATATTCTGAGGAGGTAGAGAAAAAGAAGTCTTTCAGAAATGTGTTTCCTGCTGACTATTATTCCTAGGGAGACAGAAAAGCGAGGGGAAATGAAAACATTTTACACTGCATTCTTCAGTGATTTTAATCATAAGGCTGCTCTGTTGACACTGAAAAACTTTCCAAGGAGCTGTTACTCCTAAGCAAGAATTCGTGCGCAGCATCTCTTTGGACTTATTATTCACTGAAGCCACTTGGACTTTCTTCCCCCAATACACTGATTAGGAAAGTGATCCATGGGCAGAATGTACATGGGGTCCGTAAATGGTGCAGTGAATGGAAAGAGCAGCGATGCTGAAGTCAGCTTGGAGCTACCACGCGTGTGTTCATGAGCAGGTCACTCAGCTCCACCAGACCTCAGCATCCTCATCCATAAACTGGGAAAAATTTAAATCCTGCTTCCCAAGGCCGTGTGGAATGTAAAGTGCAACAAAGTGGCAACCACCAGTTGCTTCTTTGTGTGGACAATAGAAAAGTTCTTGTGCTAAGAGCTCACTTGGACCCGATGATGGGAAATACTTCACTTGCATCTCTGTGGTTTCATTCAGTTGGGAAGATGATGTAACTGGCTTACTGTGCTAATGAGAAATGTGGACTCAGAAGAGCCACAGAACTGGTGAAGGGAAATCTCCCTGGGCACACAGGGCAGAGCCAGAACTCAAGGCCAGATCTGTGGGGGCCCACAACCTGCTCCTTCAGACACCACCCGGTCTCCTGAGTAGCTGCTCGGTAAATGCTCTTCCCATAGTTGCAGTCACCTGTGGACATTAATGTAGACTTCTCTCAGATACCCAGACTTGTTTTGCTTTCCACATGTGCTGAGGACCTTTCAGTCTCCCCGTTCAAACACATTCGTCTTATCCTCAGTTATTTTCCGAGGTCTGTGCTCTTCCTTAGACAGTCAAGGACTTTCCCTTCTTGTTCCTGGCATCTGGTAGGTTCTCAATGCCTTACTGAATGCAGAAGGAAGATAAGCACCTGTAACTTCCCCAGTGATTCTTCAGACATACAAGCCAAATCCAGGGACCAGGGCTGTGGCATAGCAAGCTAAGCCTAGCCTGCAATGCCGGTATCCTATATGGGTGCTCATTCATGTCCCAGCTGCTCCTCTTTCGATCCAGCTCCCTACTCATGTGCCTGGGGAAGCAGTGCAGGATGGACCTAAGGGCTTGTACCCCTGTACCCATGTGGGAGACCCAGAAATAGCTCCTGGTTTCCGATCAGCCTAGCTCTGGCCTTTGCGGCCATTTGGGGAATGAGCCAGTGAATGGAAGACTTCTCTGTCTGTCTCTCCTGCTCTCAGTCTGTAACTCTGCCTCTCAGATAAATAAAGAAATACATAATCCTCAGAAAAATTGGGTCAGTTAGGACTTTGCAAGGTTGCACATTGACATTTTATTCAAAATACAGTAGGGGTAATAATGAAGAATTTAATGATGTGGCTGTCAAACCTTGATGTGTACTTCTGGATCACTTTCACTGATGGTACAGTGGATATTTCAGTGGGATGCCTCGCAGTGACACGGGAGAAACATGACAGTGACCTCTATGGAGACCTGGATGGGCTGAGGTGCCTTCTTGTAGCCGGGAAGTTCTCTAATGGAGCATGGTCCATATTCTTGGAGCATCTAGATTCTGATGGCTCCATGTGCTGACTGTGTCTGGGTACGTCGAAGCAGCCGTTTGGTGATTTTTATGGGAGCTGCTGAAGGAGTCACTAGCTGAATGAAGTGCACCCAAGACAGAATGCACACTCCTTCCTCCATTTACCTGCTATGGGAGTTTTGGTCTTTACTTGTCTCTGACTGTATGAAATGTCAAATAAAACCAATAACGATGCTTTATTTCTTCAGGCTGTTGGTTATCCTCGCTTGCTGCTTGCATGTGTGAGTGGGGAAGGCCAGGAGAAGCAATTCCAGCTGTGGAATCTGCACTGTTTACTGCCCCCATAATCTTAGGGGGGACGGGTGATTACCGTACCCCACTTGTGTTGTCTTCATAATGAAACTGTCTGACCAGCCACAATCTTGGACTTACATAATTGAATTTTAGATGGAGATGCTCCACTGGTTTATATGAAATTTCTGCAGGTGTCAGCGTGAGTCCAGGCTTTAACAAACAATATTTTTAATTGAGATTTTATGTCCTTGCCCTCAAATCGAACATTTTAATAGAATCCCAGTTGGAGCAAGAGAGTCAGTAACAAGTTACCACTGCTTTCCATGTCAGCAAGGTGTTAATTTCTCTAAATCCTGCTGAGCGTCCATCTACTCTAGTGACCTACTGCCTACCTGTGCCTTAAAATGAGTGTTTTGCATCCCGTTATGTTCAAAGTATATCCTTTGTCATCTGCGTACTTTTCACTGGGTGTGCTGACTTTCCGTCAGAAAACATTAAGATGGAAAAATATTAAAAATATTGATTTGTCATTTATAACACTGAAGTGATAGATTGAAACGAGATTTGGATGTGCTCCAAGCCTGCAATAACTTTGTCATTATGAGATGAAATGGAATCATCTCAGTCTAATTACTCTGCCACATCCATATGACAGAAGTAGGGAGAATGAACCGAGGAACTGGCCACAAAGAAGTGAGGACTCCATTTGTTCAAGTGTTTCTGAGATGACACTCTCTATAGCTGGACCTGCTGTCAGCTGGAAGCTGTGTTCTGCCCACATGAGTTCATCTTCGAAAGAGAATTAGCACAGTCCTGACAAGCGGGTGATCTCAGCAGAGCTTCTGCGAAGTCCTTCCGACTGTTCCAGACGTCTTTCCATAACGTTCTTCCATGCCCAGGAGCTCCTGCAGCAGCTGTGGTGCACACACCTTTGTGGGTGTCGGACTCGTCTGTCTGCACTTCTTGTCGTGCTTCCTAACTTTGACCATTGTAGGCTTGAAGTGAAATAATCAAATGTTACATCTCCTAGTCCCCCAGCCCTTTTGGTCCTGGTGGTTCTACCTTTTCTATCATTCTTTGTTCAGTATTTTACAGGATTGCCTACTTCAATTTCTCTGTTCTCCAAGAGAATTGTTACCTTCCTGTCAGCAATGTGTTCCTAAGTTGGGGACACACAGCAGTTTAATTTGGTTGTCTTGGAAAAGGAGGATAAATACATATTTTCATAAAATGTGTATTCTTCTTGGAGAATTGCGTGAATTTTATGGTAACCATTTCATAGTGGTCCTATAGTCATATTAGGAGGTGGTACATCAAAAAGACTAACACTGGATATAAATGTATATTTGTGCCTCTTGATGATGTAGAGAGCATTGTGGTAATGTCTTAATTTTACTTTGAAATGCTCTAATAATGGTGATGAATGGATAGAGGGGCATGCAGTTGGAAAGACCTCAGATAAAGCAAGCCTGGTAAAATGTGGTAGTAGAATACAGGTGAGGAATTGAATATTTGCTGTGGAATTATGTTGGCTTTGCTGTATGCTTGTAAATTTTCACAGTCACGTATTGGAAAACTGTACAGAATTTCCAGTCCCATTGATAGCTCATGCACTGAGGTGGGAGTCATGTGCCTCCCTTGGGCATTGATTCTTTCGGGTGTGCTTTTGGGGTCGTACGTGCACCAGGATCACCTTGCTGTAACCCAGTTTCTCCATTTCTGCCCTCTACCCCATGTCTGCTTGCCTGTTTGCATCTTCCCTTTGAATGTGTGTTGCATCTGTCTTCATAGAAACAATGCAATTTGGTGTTTCTGACCGCTCTTGTGGGCAGGGGAAGCCACAGACCAAAGAGGAGAAAGAGGAATGTTTTTGTTACCCTCCTTTTCTTTTCTTCTGCCTCCTCTGAGCCTACCCGCCCTCCTCCTCACTGTTCCTCGTGTCAAAGTGAGTGGAGCAATTCTGGCCGCCTTGGATTTATGCGGCTCAGAGTGAGTGAATGCTGCCATTGCCCAGGCTGCTGCCTGCTCCACGTTGATTGAGTTTCCTGGGCTTGAGGGATTTTTGTGGAGCCGAGTTTTACGGTTGATATGCTCTCGGTCATTTGTCATAAAATCATTCCAACCAAGCTGTTGGCTGGTTTGAATGCTTAATTACTGAAGGAGAAGAGAATTGCTCCTTTCTGTGCTGGGTGTTGGTTTGGAATGCTTTCAGCTGGAGTAGTTATCTTCTGGTACCCAACTGATGCTGTGTAGTGCATATAATATGTGTCCCATCCTTCACACACACACACACACACACACACACACACACACACTAAAAGGCACCCACAATGTTACCTCAATATTCTGAGCTCGGCAACGACACATCTCACTTCCTATTATGACAGTGTTTTCTTTTGAATAGAAATTGATTGCACAACTCAGCAGTCAGCAGCTACAGCTCTGCAAAGATCTCTGCTCGGGGTTTCGGATCAGAGTGTTCATCTGGTTTATTTAGATCAATTTCCAGAAATGCATTGTGGACTCTCCCCTGGCTCAATATCCTTGATCCAAATTGCATAAATGGTGTTAGATATAATTATCTCCCAGAAAAAGTTCACCTCAATGGGAGTCAAATTTATTTGTGATTGCAAAGGCATCTTGGGAATTACATTTGAAAAGTGGTAGTCAAGGATTTAGTGTCTGGAGTCTTTGTATCTTTAGTCTTCGCCTGTGGTTTCTTTGCAATCTCGGTTATTCCATTCATGAGGAAAATCAAGCCTGTTTTTGTCTCCATTGATCTCTTGCTGGTGCTCATCGCCACAACGAAAGTTTCTTTAGGAATTGACCTTGACCACCTTCTGTCGTGAGTAGGATTTTGTTGAATGTGTAGGGTTCATGCTTTTCTGCATAGAGCTACTTCTGAAAAAGGGGCAGGAGAGCTAGGCAGAGAGAAACAGGGAGAGGAGACACACAGGAAGTGTCATGTTTTAATGCCAAGATAGCCTGTCAGAGCGCCTTCACTGTTGACCACAGGTTCGATGTTTCATTTATCTCTAAATCAGCAGGGCATTGTGGTGGTTCAATTTTTTATCACGGAGCGCTGTGGCTTTTTAAGAAATGAGATATTTTAAAAAAACTTAATTACCCTGTTATGAATGTAATGCTGGAGAATTGTTTTCTTGTAGTGTTATTTTCCCATTATTAAAAACAACTGCTTGTCACCTCTTCTTGTCTCTCCCCCTTTCTTTTAAATAACTATCCTTATTCAGAGCTATTATGCTTAAAGTAATCTGGCTTCTTTCACAGCTGCCAAAGGCGAAATTGACTTTTTGAGAATGTATAGCAGAAATCTGCCACCAGTGCACTTTCCCCGACGTGGACACATCCTGTGTGTTGAGGACAGGAGAGACAGTTGACAGCAATTTCTGGTTTCTTAGCTGGAGACAGTAGGCACTCACTTCTGCAGTCCCTGCAGCTTCCCCTAGATGGCGATGCACAGCGAGGTCTGTCCCAAGGAGTGACCACCAGGAACCTCCTCTGCCCCCTTCCCTTCACACACTTTATTTTGGCATTCCTAGTGGAAGCTTTTACCAGTCTAAACTTTTTTTCAGTGATTCTGGAGAATATATTAACATGTGCGTGAAAGTGGCCTTATTAACTAATTACAACATCTGAGACTTAGTATTTAATGCATCTCTAATATAGAGAACAGTCACAGCTTTAAGGAGTTGGTTCAGTGGAGCAGGTGTTGTGGCGTAGTGGGTAAAGCATGTGCCTCTGACAGCAGTTCCTGTCCCGGCTGCTCCACTTCTGATTCAGCTCCCTGCTATTGGCCTGGAAAGGCAGCAGAAAGATGGCCCAAGTATGTGGGCCCCTGCTACCTGTGTGGGAGACCCCAAGGAAGCTCCTGCCTTCAACCTGGCCCAGCACTGACTCTTGTGGCCATCTGGGGAGTGAACCAACAGATGGAAGATCTCTGTGTCTCCCTCTATGTAACTCTGCCTTTCAAAGTAAATAAACCTTTGGAGGTTTGGGGGAAAGAAATTCGTTCAAACTGCTGACCTATATTGATGGGAAAAGTCAGGGTTGGAAAGTCACTTAAAAAGGGAAGTAAACGCAGATGGATGACTCTGAAACCATGCGGTTTGACTTTAGAGTGCATCCCCTTCATTCACAAGCTCATTCTTGTGCATTTTGAGATCCAAGATAACCTGGCATTGATGAGAAACTGGGAAGCTACAAGCAGTGCCGGCCTTCTACTTGCTTTGTTACTGTAGACGAGAGATAATTTAGTGTAAAATGTCCCAATAAAAATTTTCCCCAAAGCATATGTAAACCACGACATAATAGATTTATCAAAGTAGCAGAATGCTATTATGTTCAAAAGATTAAGCAGACTGAAGCTATTTGTCATAGCAACGGGTACTAGAGTTGACAAATTACAATTGAACCCAGTTTGTAGCAAAATGTTAGACAGATCCTGGCACTGATTAATTGACACGAGAGTCCAGCCTGGAATATATCACAGCAATTTAAATATCATTCAGAACTGAGCATAGCTGTGTGGCGACACATCCCCAAACTGTAGCAAGCAACTATGACATTGGGAAAATGCATCGATAGCAAAACACACTGATGACTTAATTCTTTCTAATTGAAAAGAAAAAAAATCTTACGTTCAGTGCTTATGTTGCTTGCCGGGAAGCCTGTTATAAGCACCATAAAATGTGTGGTCAGGGCTAAGAGGGGCTGTCATCTTAGAAATAAGAAAAAAATTATTTAATTTCAGATAATGTATTTTACTCTAATGAGGTAAGAAACCTTTTCCTAATAAAACTTATGGACTGGAAGGTGATTTGTGATTAGGGAAGGAAGAAAAAGAGTAGAAAAGGTAGAAGAACTTTTGTTGTTCTGATTAGCTCGTGGGTTTGAAGTTACGCCTGTCCGGCCATGATGGGCAAGTCCGACTGTCACCAGAACAGGTCATCTTTCTCCTGCTGGTTCAAGTGTCTGTTAGGAAACAGAGAGGCCCACTAGGTCCTGCTGGAAGGAGAGGTGAAGATCAGCAGAATCAGTGGACGTTGATAGAGCCTGGCCCTGTCTTGCCAATTAATTCTGTGCTCCGGGTAGGTCAGCCCCGCGGCACGCTCCTGCGAGTGTTTGCGGTTTCTGCCCACGCAGCAGTTGCTGTCGTTTTCGCTGTGGGTCTGCACACCCCAGTGTTTCTGTGGCAGGGACGTTGTTCTTATACAGGAGGAGAATCATTGAGATACATCCTCTATTTTTACTTTTTCTAAATTTTTCAATTTATTTCCATTTTATTTGAAGGAGAGGGAGGCAGAGCTGTATCAAGTGAGAGAGAGTGATTCCTTCCATCTGCTGATTCACTCTCCAAATTCCTCAAACAGCCAGAGCTGGACCAGGTTGAAGGCCAAGAGCCTGCAACTCCATCCAGGACCGTCTAGGCCATGGATTCAAGCACATGCTGCCTCTCAGGACGCTCATTAGCAGGAAGTTGTAATGGGAAGCAGAGCCAGGATACGGAGATGTGGTTGGGAGTCTTGTGGCGTCTTAACTGCAACGCCAAGTACCTGCCTTTGCTTTGCCTTTTATCCAGCTCCAGCTCGGATGGAGCCTTCAGTAGACAGGACCATGCATCACTGTTCATTGACTATGTTCACACTAAGGGAGAAACAAGCGGCACATGTGATGGTGCGGCCATGAGGACGTCTAGGGCAGGGTTGTTCAGAATAGGAAACAACGGAAAATGAGCTGCATGGGCTGTGGCAAGGGATTGATTGGATCAAGTACGGAATAAGCCTATTCTGGACTTCTCATTAGTTTGCTTATGCGTCATCCTATCCAGTAATAGTTAAGTACCAGGCCTTGTGGAGATTTTGATATGTGGCCTTTGATTTGAAAGTGACAAGGTTGAAAAAAAAATCATCTGTGGCATAGGAAAATGCACTCAGAGTATTGATGCAAGGGATCCAAACTCAGTCCAGTCGCATTTTCATTAAGAGAAAAAAATGTACTGTAGGCATCTGTTTAACTTGGGAAAAAGTATGTCCTTGCATAAAGACATTAAGTGTTGTTTCCTTTGTCTTACCGGACTTTTAGTCTACCAGTAATCTGTAACGAACCTTTCATGTCTTTAGGTGGAAAACAAATTCTAAGAATTTCTTTGGGATAACATTTTTTTTATTTAAAATCAATGGTTTAATGACTCTTATAGATGAGGAGTTCAACAGATAATAAGTGAAAAGACCATGGTCCACCAGGAAAATAGGCAAGGACTATAAACAAGAATTAAATAAAAAGATTCAACTTCACTCATATGAAGTGACTTTTAAAATAGTCACAAAATCACTAATGATATAACTCCTAGCAATTTGTTTGATAAATATCTACTACCAAGTTTGGCAAAATACTGTATTTGCAACAGAACTGATATACATGGGCAGTATTTTTTTTTTTTTAATTCGAGCTCCCATATATAAGGGAGAACATGTGGTATTCGTCTTTCTGGCTAAGTATTTTTTTAAAAGGCAGCTATTTCTGAAGGCTGGTGGAGAGTGTTAGCACCTCCAAAAACATTTGCTCCTGCCTTTCTATTTTTGGTAAAAATGGAGGGATAAAATGATCTTCATCTAACAGAGTGCTTCCATGTAGCATCTACCTTTTGTCTCTTGCTGTAACAGTCAGTGGTATTTTAGTATTTAGGAAATGTTTAAAACACCATTGAAAACAACAGCTGAGTGGTGGTTGAGAGGGTAGGTTGGAAATAGTTTTAGAAAGAACTGTGGAGTATCTGGGATAATTTAGCGTTCAACCCAGTCCCATGTTGGCCTGCTGCCACTGGCGCTTTATTGACTGGTTTGAGAACAGCCAATGAAGCGTGTGCACTCAAGTGCCGAGTTGGAATCCTTCCCTTTCTCTGCCAGGTTTTTGTTCAGACTGAAGTCTATGCTTAGCGTGGAGTTGGTCCTCTGTATATAAAGTCCAACTAAAAATGAACAAAACCATAATGAAGAAGGACATGGGAGAGGGCAAAGGAGCTGGGATGGGAGTTGGTGGTGGGGGTAGGTATGGGGGAAAGAACCAGTGTATTCCTAAAGTTGTATCTATGAAAAAAATGCACTCATTAAATAAAAACTTTTTTTAAAAATGGAGGATATGGGGAGAGTGAGGATTAGGGCGATTCACGGCACAATCGCTCACTGCTCTTGGGGGAGGGTGCGTGGCGCTTCCCTGGGGAGCGTGGCTCCTTGCTCATGCTTCTCATTCAAACCCGTCTTGAAGGATTGTGTTTTCCTCACTCTCGGCCTTAATGTTGTTGTTGCTGTCTTTCCAATTAATAAGAAAATAACAAACAGAGCACTAAAGTTTATAGCTTCGCATTTTCAGATTAAATTATCTATTGATTAGTTGGGGGCTATTATTAAAAATCAGCACAAACACAGCTGACAGTGCCTTAAAAATATTCATCACAATGACTTTGATCAAATTGTAAATGGTGGCTGTGTCCTTTCTGGTAGGCGTGAAGGAGGCAAATGAGCAATAAATTTACGCTCAGGTAATTGGGGGAAAAATCATCTGTTTAATCAGTCCCTAGAGCGAAGTGTTTCGGAGCTGACACTGGCATATCTGGTGAACACTTTTTCTCTGAAAAGATCGCTTTTGCATGCTTAAGGAAATGCTCTGTAGTGGTCACTAGAAGCTGGGGAGAGGAAGACACCGGTCAGTAGACTCAGAGTTACAAGGAGGCAGGAGGAATGTCTTCTGGGGTTCTGTTGTACAGTAGAGTGACTGTGGCCGACAGCTTTACATTAGAGTTTCCTAAATAGCTGGCAGAGAGGTTTTAGACTGTTCTCTCCACAGGGAACTGATACAACTGGGAGATGATAGAGTTGTTTATTACACCATACAAAAGTAAACTAACATGTTACATTGTACCTTGTACCAATTTACTTTTTTTTACAAAAGAAAATATTGGGGCATCATTCAATGTAGTGGTGAAGAGGCCAGTTAGGTCATGTGCAACCATATCAGAGTACCTTGGTTCAAACAATCCCCATCTGCAATTCAGGATTCCAGCTTCCTGCTTATGCGGACTCTGGGAGGTGGCAGGTGACGGCTACAGTTGTTGGGTTTCTGTCACTCACGTGGAAGACCGGGACTGAGTCCCACCTCTTGGGTTTGACACCTCAGCTTTTGCAGACTTTTGGGAAGTGAACCAGTGGATCAGAGCTCTCTATCAGTCTTTCCAATAAATAAGAATACTTCATAACAGGATTAGATTTAATATTTGCGTCACTAATGCTACACTGTGTTAAGTTCTCAAATATACAGTAAAGATTAAGTTTTCTTCTCTTTTTATCTGCTGATACACCATCCATATGCCATTGGCTGAAAGAAGATACATCTTTCATTATAAGTTGATGCCTTCTTCCCCACACCCATCTCACCTATCCCCCATTTCTAGACTGAAGATCTTTTGTCTCTCTTTGTTCAACCACAGCTCACTTACTCCACCAGTCTCTTATGTTAAATCTCTACAATCCTGCAGATGCTATAACGAAACAGAGTGCAGAAGTTAGAAGGAACGCTCAGGACTCTGGTGTTAAAATCTGGCTCTTTCTGGTTTATTGTGGAAAGTTAACTTAGTTTCCTAGTACTTCTGTTTTCTTTTCTGTAAAATGTAAGAAACAATAAAAATGGTAGGAGGTATGGTTTGATTGGATAAAATCATACAATAGTAAAATAATTGTGAACAAACAGATAAGGAAGGTGATAGGTTTCACTTGTACTGTTGTATGGAATCTAAGATTCTGGTCCTCAGTGAACTGGTAAAACATCACTGTTTGTTTGTGCTTGATAAAATTTTAGCCTTGTAATGTATATAGAAGCCAGATACTAACGAATAGAACACATCTTTCAACAAAATGCGAAAGACAAAAGAATTATAGTCACTTGTCTACGAGGAAGAAATTGTTAGGACTTTCGGATTAGTTTTTGAAACTGGAATGACCTCTTTACGGATACTTTGTCCCAAGGTTGGAGCCTCAGGCTGCATATTTAATCCTCTCACAGCTGTGAGAAACTCCGAAGTCATTTCATCAAGCTTCATTCCTGGGGCCAGGTTTCTGTGTATCTTGATGATAGATGAGATGTTCTGGGTCCCTGTGATTTGACACACAGGTTGTTGAATTCCAAAGATACAAAAATTAGTAAGACAAAGACCCTATTGCAGGAGGCAAAGGACTTAGGGAGAGAGACTGCAAGGTAAACCAGAGATGTTGCGGAACCGCAGAGAAGGTGCGTCTCTGTGCCAAGGGAGTGGGTTCAGAGAGAATTTCTGGACAAGATGATGTCTAAGCTGAAAACTGCGGGTCAGGCAGGAGTTCTCCCACTGAAGGTGGAAGAAGAGAGGGAGCCACGTTCCTCATTGCCCTCAGCTGTGTAGATGGGAAGCTGTGAGATGGGTGGTACCACATTCATTGAGCAGGTATTCACCAGGGTCCTAATGTGTACCAGCACCTTATTTTGGGGACTTATTTTAATGCCAGGCCACTTTGTCTTCCTCCTGTAGCTGGGGTTCCTCCGCCTGTAGCAGGACAACTCCAGTCCCATGTATCTTTGTTAACCTGAGACCCTCAGCTCAGTGTTTATCTCATGGAAAACATTCAAGGTTTATTAGTTGAAGAAATAAATTAATCAATAAGTGGTTTATCACATTTGTCTCTTGTTAGTGACAAGCACAATCATTGATAAAACCATTGACCATGCGGGTCCAGGAGTAGAATCCTATGGTCCACCACTTGTGATCACCTTCCGAGTGTCAATCAATCCTTTAAGTATTAAGCCATACTTCCTGGCACAACCATTTAACCAGTAAGCTGAATCGTCCTCAAGCCCATGTCTCTGACTGACTTAAGGAGTTTCTCAGGCCCTAGGGCAGAGAAGTGATTTTTGTCCTGTCCTCCTTCCAGAATGATTGGAGCCACAGAGGAAATGAACTTAGTTCAGGTTGACTTTATGGAAAACTGACATAATAGATTTTACTCATCGCAAGCCCTTCCTTTTCTGGGGTCTCACCAACCATGCAGTTTTTTAAAATTTACTTGACAGGTAGAGATATAGACAGAGAGAGAGAGAGACAGAAAGGTCTTCTTTCCGTTGGCTCACTCCCCAAATGGCCACTGTGACCCGCGCTGCACCCATCCCAAGCCAGGAGCCAGGTGCTTCTTCCTGGTCTCCCATGTGGGTTCAGGGGCCCAAACACTTGGGCCATCCTCCACTGACCTCCTGGGCCATAGCAGAGAGCTGAACTGGAAGAGGCACAACCGGGACTAGAACCCGGTGTGCATATGGGATGCCGGTGCCGCAGGTGGAGGATTAGCCAAGTGAGCCATGGTGCCGGCCCTGAAATCCTTGAATTTCATTGGTACCTTTGTGAACTGTGTTCAAGACCCTGTGTCAGTGGTTGGAGGTAGCTTCTACTTCCCAGTCTTAATGAGATCCAAACAAAGTAGAATCTGCTGTTTTCCTTATGGTGGCCATCAAGAGAATGCAGTAGCCAGATGTTCGTTCTCCCTGTATGCTGTGAAGGATGACAGACTGGATTTAGGTGACCTCATTAATCACTCAGAATATGACCTGCTGTGTTTCTGCACATGTCTTGCCTCCCAGCCTTTGCATCTGAGCAGGAAAAGGTGGTATTCCCTCATCATCCTCAAATCTGGTTGCTCTAAAATCTTCCCACTGTAGCACCTTATTTGATATAAGTGGCTAGAATATGAAATAAACAGGACTAAAGAACTCTTAAGTTTGCCTTGTGTAGTCCTAGCTGTGCATAAATCGCCAATTTTCACGGTTTTGGAAATGGGCCACCCTAGAGGAAAACCTGACTGTAAGTGCTGTATTTCCTCAGGCCATCGGCTTTAGGCAAACCTCATCATTGACACTTGGTTCTTTTACCAGCAAATAAGGCAAGGCAGCATGGTGAGCACAACCCCCAGTCTCTCTCCAGTTCTCCTAGCCTGTCTGTCCATCCATCCATTTCTTCATTCATCCCACGAATATTTATTGTATATTCACTCAGCCTTAGGACAAGAAGAAGTAGGACAGGCCCAGTTTTGACACTTTTAGAAATTCTAATTTTATAAAGATTAGGAGAAAATAATAAAGCAGGTAATTCGAGATTCTGAGTGTTGTGAAAATACATCGGCCATCGGGATGGAGGATAACAGTATGTGTGTTGGCTGCGGAGGTCAGACAAGCTTTCTGGTGATTGACATTGAAGTGGAGAGCAAGAGCTGAGAGGGAGTCCAGGGAAGTCTGGTTTTGGCTGGTGGGGAAGGAGGTCCTTTGTGAAGGTGCTGAAGTGGAGAACGCCCAACCTTGCATGAAGCGCTCAGTCCATGATGCTGACATAAGTGGGTGGAGGCGCCAGGACAAAGGCAGGCCAGGACTTTTCATTTGGTTCCAAACATAATATCTACCTCAACTCAATATTGCACAAAACAAAATTCATCTGTCAACCTCTGGAAATAAAACATGGAGCATGTCTTGCTTGTCAGAAGTCTGTGTGTCACTATTTCTCATTATTGAAAAATTTTACATGTGGAGAATGAAAGATACAAGAGCTTTTGTATCCAGCTAACATTTGGGTTAGTTATTCCCTTGTTGTCTTTGCTTTTATACATGTCTGTTGTCTTTCTGTGGCAGAAAAAAAAAGAACTCTTCCTCATTTATATTTTTTAATGTTCAGAGAAAAAAACATAACTTTTACCATTGAGTTTTTGAGGTTTTGTTATATTTATCACTGTAAGCTTATTGTCATGGTAACCCAAGTGACCTTTCCAACATCACTTAACCTTTCCTAGCCTAGGAAAATGTCCTTCCTAATTTAAATTTTTTTTTCAGGGTGGGGGCAGATTTTGGAATACCACTACCTAGTAGAATTTTCTGCATTGAGCCAAAAATGATCTGTATTATCAGTGTCTAATACAGTACCAACTAACCACTAGTGTCTCCTGGACACTGAAATGCAATGTGGTGCTCCCAGGGGACTTAATTTTAGATTTCTTCTAGGTTTGGTGACTTCAAATGGAAATAGCCCCATGTGGCTAGTAGTGATGTGGGGCAGTACAGCCCAAGAGCCTAATTGTGAATGTCATGCTGGTGCTTCCCTGGAATTCACGCTGGTGATGGTCTACATTCATAACCACAGTTAGTGGTCTGATGGAGGTAGATCATAGTGCTCAGGGAGAAGACTGGTTGCTCGGAAGAGTTGTTGTTTCATCTCTCTGGTATCCATTCCCTCTTCCTCTGTTTGTGTAGCTGCCTTTTGTTTAGAAGACCCCCTCATCCTCATTCTCCAACAACCTTGCAAGGCGCTGGTTTAAGTAGCTCTGGAGTTCGTCTGAAAGCTGATCTAGCCAATCAGCATAATGAAATCTCCCAGCCATGGGGATTGGCTAGGAGAGCATCACGTAGCACAGGTCCATCCATTGAGATCTTAGAGGTCTTGTCCAGACTGTTGGTAGCTGTTGGTCCATCCATTGAGATCTTAGAGGTCTTGTTGAAACTGTTGGTGAGCATGCAGTTGCTGGCCATTTCTCCATCTCTCTGAGAATGTGGCCCACGTGTATAGACAGCATATATGTGGAACTGGACACCAGGTCACCAAATCTACCCTGCCAGTATGCAGAGCTATCGTGAGAGTGTAATATAAACTGATATATTTATTTATTGTTGAAGCCACTCTGTGTTACTGTTCAACCTGACTCCCCCTCCACCCAGAAAGTTGTGATGAATGCTACAATTATGTTAAGAAGTACAGCGTTTGGAAAGTATAAATTTCTCAAGTCTCCGGTACTAATGACTAAAAAATTAAGGGAGAAAACTGGCTATAATTGGGAGTACCGACAGTGGAAAATAATGAGGGAGCTAATGAATTTTCCTCCTTAATTATTTTGTTGGACACAGGAATCTGCCAGCAAAAGGTATTTATGCTGCTTCCTGTATAGATGGAAAATGCTACAATCCAGTCATTCGTCAGCCTTAAGTTTGGACTAAGGTTTAGTCTCAGGATAAGATGCTCCTGAAGTAAAAAAATTGGGGAAGAGCAGGGTGGAGATGGGTGTGAAAACAGTGTAGCTGTTATTTTAACCTCCGGAAGCAGGCCCAAGAGGTGAACTCACACAGAGAGTGAAGTCGATTATTATAATATTCTCCAGACTTGCGTCATGCACATCTCGTGAGAGGACAGGTCACTGGAGGTGTGTGTGATTGTAAACTAGAGTATGTGTGCCCTCGTGTGTGTCTCTGGCTTCCCACCTCATCTTCTGGACACAGGATTTCTCTCTGGCATGGAGCATGCTTCCTTGAGCCTTCTTGGTGGACTGGACCATTGGCTCTTTATTAATTGCCAAATTCAAGTCCAGAGCCATGCCCAGGAGCTTTGTATCTAACAGGAAATGAATATGCATGGTTTCTCAAGCAGTTGTGTGCCTGGCCTTGGCATAGCCCTAAGTGCACTCAACTTCCTGTGACTTGTAGTCCCGAGCTAGCTGTTGGGGGAACTGTCAATGCTTTCCCAGTGCTTTTCCTCATGGATCTGAGTCTATTTGTAGCCTCAGGATGGTCTTCCCTGATTTAATTAAGTGTGCTTCCTTCAGGACACACACAGAAGCATTCACAGATGCCCCGGAGTCCTGAGCGGGGCTGTAGAAGACTGGATAAAGGAGGACTCCGCTTGATGCTCCCTGTACTTTGTTGTGTTTTTGTTTTTAACAACGAGCCTTTGTGATTTACAAAACAGTGAAGAACATTACTTACAGTATTGCGTAGTTTCATTTTTCTACTAGGATGGGGTTTTTTCCCTTTTCTTCAATAATACAAATGTAATTGTGGCAAGAAGATTTAACATTAAACATAAAGTAGAAAGGTAAAATTTCCCACTCAACCCACACAAGCCTTCTATCAGAGGAAACTATTACAAATGAGATTTATTTTACACATATTCACAAACCTACTTAGATATAAATGTGTGTATGAGTGAAAAGGACAAGTGGGGGCATGTCTATATGCAAAGATGTAAAATTTTGTTTAGGGACTGGTGCTGTGGCACAGTGAGTTCAGCTCTATGTGCAAAACCGGCATCCACACTAGAGTTCATGTTTGAGTCCCTGCTGCTCTGCTTCCCATGCAGCTTCCTGCTAATGCCCCTGAGAAGATAACAGGTGATGGCCCCTGATACCCACATGGGAAACCCCAGTGGAGTTCCTGGCTCCTGGCTCTGGCCCGAAGTAGCCCCGGTTATTACAGTCTTTGGAGAGTAAACCAGTGGAACAAAAAACTCATCTTCTCTTGTGCTCAAACTCTCTCTCTCTCTCTCTCTCTCTCTCTCTCTCTCTCTCTCTGATGCTCTGCCTTTCAAAAAGACATGCATTTTTAAAATATGGCCTTTCCATATATATGTATGTATGCACATATATGCATATGGGTAGATGTATACATCTATACGTGTATGTGCATGTAATTGTTTTCTTTTTCGTGTATAACAGTATGTCTTGAATATCCCCCATGTTGGACAAACCCACCTGCAGCCTTCTGTTTACCAGCAGCCCAGCGTGCCACACTGTGTGTGTGTGTCTTTGAGCAGTTCAGTCTCCTCCCCTCCCTCATTAGTGAGCACAGGGCTGTTTCCTGTGTTTGCTGTGTTGCTATAAGCAACGCGAGATGGCATCCCCAGTCGAAAACAGTGGGCTCTCATGTCACCCCCACCTGTGAGTGTTGTCTGCTGCGATAGGACAGGTTTACGCAGCCTGATCTTGGCTGATGACAAAGGGGTGATTCTAAGCTCAGCATATAGAACAGTGACTGTTCTCAGATGATGCTATGAAGCAGTCTGAGGGCACCTTTCTCCAATTTGCACATGATTTCTTTTCAGTGACTGGTTCTCACCTGTTAGTTGGAGGGGGTTTCATGAACTGCCCTTATCTGTCTCACAGCTGCTGGGAGTGGGTCCTTAATTAGAGCAATATTTTTAAAAGAATGACTTTATTCCTGATAAGTTTGATGGGACTTTTAAAGAAGAAAGAAATCGGAAATTAGAACTGGAAAGAGGAATAGAGGTACAGTTTAAAACACCCGTTACTGTGAATAGTCCTGCATATATCCTGTAGAAGCTGTGAGTAAGAAAGTGAGGGACACTCTTGGGCTTTCTTCCAGAAACATGGTTGTTAAATTTCCACATGGGGGCTAGCGCCATGGCTCACTTGGTTAATCCTCCGTCTGTGGCACCGGCATCCCATGTGGGTGCCAGGTTCTGGTCCCAGTTGCTCCTCTTCCAGTCCAGCTCTCTTCTGTGACCCGGGAGGGCAGTGGAGGGTGGCCTGAGTGCTTGGGCCCCTGCATCCACATGGGAGACTGGGAGGAGGCGCCTAGCTCCTGGCTTCGGATCAGCACAACGCCGTCCATAGCAGCCATTTGGGGAGTGAACCAACAGAGGGAAGACCTTTCTCGCTGTCTCTCTCTCTCACTGCCTATAACTCTACATGTCAAATAAATTTTTAAAAATTTTTTTAAAAATTCTACATGTTCCTTCTTTGTCTTCAACTTGACCAAGTCTAGGAGGCCTTGAAATTGTAGAAATCAGATAACATACTTAATGTATGTATGTATGTATACTCTGGTCCTTCGGCTGTATCTCACCCACCTGCCTACTTGTGCAGTACAGTTTTGTAGGGACGCAGCTGCTCTATTTATTTATGAGGTGTCCATGTCTGGCGTGCTAAAGAGCAGAGCTGAGAAGTAGGATGGCCCTACAAGCCAAGAGTGTTTCCAAGCCCTTTCCAGAGAAAGTTTGTCAACCTAGGGGATTGCACTACTGAACAGTGTTCTATTGCATGATTTTTAAATGCGGAAGGAAATCAGACTCTACTCAGAGGCTGCAGGGTCTCCCTTAGAGGAGGAGGAGCCACATGGTTCCCTGTCTGCTTGGGAGGGAAACACAGATGTGTGAAAGGAGAGAGGGCCCAAGATGCCTGTCCTCCATGCATTCTCCTTGTCTCCCTCACCAAAGTTGCCTTTTCTGAAACAAGGAGGGAATGAGCAATGGGAAGGGACAACTCTAAATAAAAGAGCAGAAGTCCTTGGCAGAAAAAGCATGCCAGTGGGTCGTGGAATGGTCTTTGATGGGCTGGACTGTGTCCCATCTCCCTCTAACTTTGTACCTGCAAGTCATCGCTCTGGTAGCTCAGAATTCAGCTATGTCAGAGGTGGGGTTAAAGACCTAGAGTTGAGGGCTTGGTGCTGTGGCTCAGTGGGTAAAGCTGCCACTCGGGATGCTGCCATCCCATATGGGCACTGATTTGTGTCCCGGCTACTCCAGTTCTCATCCAGCTCCCTGCTAATGGCCTTGGAAGACAGTGAAAGAGGGCCCAAGTGTTTGGGTCCCTGCAACCCATGTGGAAGACCTGGAAGAAGCTTCTGGCTCCTAGCTTTGGTCTGTCTAATCCCTGGCCACTGAGGCCATTTGGGGAGTCAACAAGCATTTGGAAGATCTCTCTCCCTTTCTTTCATTCTCTTGCCCTCTCCTCTCTCCCTCTCTGTCTCTCTGTAATTCTGTCTTTTGAATAAATAAATAAATCTAAAAAAAAGACTTGGAGTTCAGGAGGTCATTGGGGCAAGTCCTGACCGCAGAAAACACACGCACCTGTGCTTCAGTGTGACGTGGCGGCTTCTCAGCTTATAGACCTTGCCTGTAGCTCAGGAGTCTGGTGTGCAGGTTGACAGTTCTCAACCACAGCAGTCCACCCCCACCCCAAGAAATAAAGACATTATTTAAATTGAGTGTTTGAGATGTAGACACACAACACACACACAAGGGGGGTTCTCTCTCTTCTGGTTTATTCCCCAGATATCTGCAACAGCTGGGGCTGTACTGGTTGACACTGGGGCCCATGAACTCAAGCTAGGTCTCCCACGTGGGTAACACAGTTGCAGTTACTTTAGCCATCCTTGGTACCTCCCAGAGTCTTCAGTAGCAGGGAGGTGGAATCAGGAATTGGAGCCCAGAAGCAAACCCAAGTTCTCCCATGTGGGATGCAGGTGTCTTACTGGTACCTGAACCACTGGGCTCAGTGTGTGCTCCAGAAGATAGTTCTGATGGTCACAACTGATCTGGCATCCAGTGCACTGAGGTCCAGGATGCCGGCAAACATCCTGTAGTGTACATGGCAGACTCCCGTAGTCAAGCATTGCCCAGCAAAAATGTCAGTTGTGCCACAGTCGGGAAATCCTGACATAGCCAAAGACCCCTCATTCCCAAGCTCTCTTCCCTTGTTCCTAGACCAGCGGTGTTCTCCAGAGGTGCCAAGAGAACTTAGCCCTCCATCTGAGCAA
The DNA here is from genome assembly GCA_949820135.1 of Sylvilagus floridanus. Lineage (NCBI taxonomy): Eukaryota > Metazoa > Chordata > Mammalia > Lagomorpha > Leporidae > Sylvilagus > Sylvilagus floridanus. The sequence goes on along the minus strand of OX463234.1, from coordinate 43,889,438 downwards.
TGCGTACAGTGTCTGCTTAGAATCATCAAATTAAGTGAAACTAAAAAGTCCCTTTAACTATCCTTACTATTCCAGTAAATTCCTGCTAAACACATTCTGAGAAATAGTTGGGAACTGCATGGTTTCTGTAACAGGGGCTTCCTTTGAAAGATCTTCACTTCCCGAAGTGTATAGCCTGTGGGTGGTGCTGGTGTGGGCATGAAGGAATGAATGATTGATGGGCTGCAATCCTCCCAAGTAGAAGCGAGCTGGTGGGAAGCTTTCTTTAATATCATATTTTATATACGAGTGTGGGTCAGGCCAGGCTGTGGATATACAGTGCCTGACCCTAGTATGGAGGAACGATCGATTGTGCTCAAACATTGAGCTATCCCCATGATTTATTTATGTGGCAATGCAGGCCTCTGATGCTTTGGAGGTGTGCACAGACTGGAAGGGTTGTGAGTATATGTGTATGTATGAGTATGTGAATGTATGTACATGTATGCGTATCCATGTGTCTGGAATCCTGTGATCTTTCAGGATCAAGCTGTGCCTGTAATTAGCTCCTCAGAGACCAGGTGATCACACTGTATTTTTAGCACCCAGAAATAACTCATTTAATTTTTTATTCCTTCTTAATTCACCAGCCTTATATCACCAAAAATTGTCCATTTGTTAAAAAAGAAAACAAAAAACAAGGTATCAGAACATAGAATAGCCTGATGAGCCAGCTAAAAGATTCCAGAGTCTCTCTGGTTGGGTGTGTCCCTTATTATTCTTTTCTTCCCCCTAAATTTGACAAGATGCTGTTGAGCGAATTATTTTGATTATACCCTCTGCATCCTTCTCTGGCTAGAATGGTCTTCTGGGAAGATAGCAAAACACGTAAGTTAGTGGTAGACATTCATACTTGGTTGTGTCAATCCAGGCATAGCAAATTTAGCCATGGTATCCCAGGGTAGAGATCCTGGTCCATGGTGAGGGCTCCAGGAAACAGGTGTCTGGCCCACCTCCACTACTGCACAGGGCCTCTCGTGGCGTTTGCTTTACTTTTCCTGTCAATCTAGGAATGTTCTCAGAATTCTGTTTCAGGGGATAATGAAGACTCTAAATTTTATTGATAGGAGGAGTAGAGATGCTTCTAGATATATAATGGGATTTACAACCTGGTAAAGCCTTCATAGGTTGGGATACTTTAAATCCAAAATGTGGTGAGTACATATGACCTACCATTATAGCTCAGCACACCATACACTGGAGAACATGAGTGGTTCCATGCGTGACCCCCAGCCTGATCAGGGTTTGCGGCACCTGTGCTGTCCGGCCCTGAGAGAGTGCCACGCTTCATATAGCTAGCCTGAGAATATATCCACATTCAAATTCCAGTGTGGTGACTTTGCAGCATTGTGAAGTCAAGAATCTATGAGTTGAGCCATCGTGAAATTGGGGCTTCTCACACTCCATAGTCAGCTGCTGTTGAGTTGAACTCTCTGTGGTGATAAGAATGTTCCATGTACGTGCCCTCCATGGAAATGACAAAGGAGCCACATGTACCTATTGAGCATTTGAATGTGGTTTGCACAGCTGGGGAGCTGAATGTTTAATCTTTTAAAATGTTAGTATACATTTAAATAGCCCTGTTAGTGGATACCAGTTGGAGAAATAACTGTTTACTGTCTTCTCATCTTTAAAAGACAGTATGAATGTGTATCTTTATTATGCATCTTTGTATGTGTAGAAAGTATTTAAAAACATAGACAAAAAGTCTACAAAAATACACAGCAAACTGTTCCCTCTCAGGTTGGGATTAGAAAGGTATAAAGAGGATTTTGAGGTTTTATCTTACCTAATTCCAAAAAGAAAAAGAAAAATGATGGGATTAAAAGCTAATCAGATAAATCTGACGAACTAATTATATCATGGAGCCAATTATGTCAAGACATCTCTTCGAATTACAATGAAAAGCAAAAGATGAAGGGTTGTGACCAATATCCCTGTGATCCAGGCAGCTCCCTCCTTTTGTCTGTCCCGGCCATTACAGATGAAGTGAATTTGGAGCCGTTGTCACACAGCCCTCGAATTGTATTGAGTTAGTGCCCCAGGTCATCCTTGCAGCCCTTTTCAAAGCTGTGATCCACGCCCAGGGCGAAGGAGAGGAGCAAGGTGTATCGCCCAATGTATGAGCCACAGTCAGTCTCCAAAATCGAAGCTAGATGTTGTAGAAGGTTATTGTTGAAAGCCCATTGCACAGCTTCCAGAATCTTCTTCTGGCTGGTACATGACAGTGAATGCCTCTCTCCACATCTCCCGAGAGAGAGAAAAATGGTCAACCAGCGACTGTTCCCAGGCTTATCTATTCCAAGTTTGATCACAGCCAGAGATTTCTTTTGTAGGTTTTTTTTCAGAAGTACCAGCACTTTACTTTCCTGGAGGGTGTGTGTGTGTGTGTGTGTGTGTGTGTGTGTGTGTAAGTGCTAAATCCTAAGGAAATAAGAGAGAAAGGAGGAAAACAGGAAGTATAGGAAAGTACCCTAAAGAGCAGGAACAGAATGCAGTGGAAGGATACGTAGAATCGTGGAATCCAAACACGTGGAAGAACAACCTCTGTTGAAATTACAGAGCTTGGGGCCGGTGCTGTGGTGCAGCGGGATAAAGCCCTGACCTGAAGCGCCAGCATCCCATATGGGCACTGGTGCCAGTCCCGGCTGCTCTTCTTCCAATCTAGCTCTCTGCTATGGCCTGAGATAGCAGTAGAAGATGGCCCAAGTCTATGGGCCCCTGCATCTGTGTGGGATACTCAGAAGAAGCTTCTGGCTCCTGACTTTGGATCAGTGCAGCTCCAGCCATTGCGATCATCTGGGGAGTGAACCAGTGGATGGAAGACCTGTCTCTCTGTCTCTACCTCTCTCTATAACTCTATCTTTCAAATAAATAAAATCTTTTTTTTTAAAAAAAAGAGAAATTACAGAGCTTGACCACATTCCATTTAGGGTGGTATGGGGATGCATCACCCTCCCTAGGTGGGCACAATTCCCTTTATCCCTGGCAAATCTAGGTGCCCTCACTGCAGACTTGAGTTATTTCACAGGTGATGATGTTATAAAGCTCCACCTGCTGTCAGGGACTCACTCTCTCCCCATGACTGAACTCAGAGGAGGTGCTTTTAAACCTTTCTGCATGGAAGCAATCAGATGAGAGAGTAAATCAGATACTATAACAGGTGACCGCCCAAGACCAGAAATGGCTTACGTTTTATTTTTTCTTTTTAGCGTTGTGAAAAGAACATGACATATGGTATATTTTAATTTTGGCAAATATTAATTTTTAATAGAAACCATGTGCCTGCACCTGTCTGTGATTATTGTTCCTTAATGACCTCAAAGGTTGAAGCTTTTTTCTATGATTGGGGTGCATTTGTAATTAAGGTAAAAAAATGAACATGCCTCTCTATGGGATAGCATGCCAATGTGAAAGTTTATCTGTGAGCGGGGAGTCTGCCTCAGGATGTTGCATCCTACACCGAGTGAACTGACAGAGTAAACCTTCCTCTGTGCTCTCTGCTGGTTCCTTTGCTGCAGTCTGACCCACGGGGGATTACAGTGGACCTGAGACTGAAGTTTCCAAGAAGAAGAGAGATTTTAATGAACTGCACAATATGATTGCGTTAAAAATATTAATAGTTTGTAACTGAGCGTTTTAATGAGCTGTTTTACTCCTGTATGCGGTGGATGATGTTCAAGTTAATTCTATTTTTGTGTTGCTGAGAAGGGAAAGTGAGTTGAGGAAGGAAAGAGAGGCAGATAAATAGTAATAATAACAATAAGCCCTAGGTATCATTTTCAGGTGCATATAAACCCAACTTACGTATTAATGGTTTTATTAGGAAGGCCTCTGTACTCTATTTTGTAATTCATTTTCCGTGAGAAGCTGTAGACCTCACAGACCTGTTTGCAATTCCTCTCAGGTTGGGAGGGGGAGGCAAAGAAGAGAATGAAGAAATTTCACACAGCCCTCAGTTTTATGGAACTCTTGGCCTGATGTTTTCTTAAATCTGAACGCCTCGCTGTTCTAATCTCATGCATTCTCCTGGAGCTTGATATTCCTAACTGACGAGTTTGGTAAATTTTTAAGCAGGACGTTGCACCTGATGAGAAAACACAAGGGGAGGTTTGTGTTTTGCACTTTGGAGCGGAGCCTGCCAGCTTCATTTTCACGTTTTGCACTGAGAGTATTCCTCAGAGGGGTCGGAGCTGCCCGGAGCTTCCACCCACGCTGAAATGGCTTCCTCTGAGCTTTCTGGAATTCCAATTTCAGTGCAGGTGGTAATATCTGAGAGTGAGCAGCAGAATAGATATCAGTTTAAAACTCATATAAATATACATTTAGACTCCACGTGTGGACTCATAACATGTGGGATAACTCTTGTCATTTCAACATAAGTGGAATAGCAAATAGATGGAAAATGGGATGCACTGTTGGGAAAACAGGTTGTGGACTCCCGCTGCAGGTGCCCACTGATGGCTCCGAGAGAAGTGAATTCCAGAGATCGGATGAAGAACTGATTACAGCGATTCTGTGTCTAATCATAATATTTCTTCTCTAGAATGTATTTTTTTTCAGTATTTTATTATGGAAAATACCAAATATTTACAAAACGGAGGTACCTGTCCTCAGATTGAGCTGTTGTCACCTTGTGATTAATCTATTTTTGTTGATACGTCACTTATTTCCTACACATTTCTGGATTATTTTAAAGGCAAGGCCATACCTCATTGTTTCACTCAGGAACAGTCGCTCTGCATCTTTAAAAATGATCACACCCTATCCTACAGCATTAAGATCGATTCTCTGGAGTGCTGATCGTCTGATCGGTGTTCACATTTCCCAGTTAGCTTCTTTGTTTTTTTAATTTAATTTAATTAATTTATTTTTTGACAGGCAGAGTGGATAGTGAGAGAGAGAGAGATGGAGAGAAAGGTCTTCCTTTTCCGCTGGTTCACCCCACAATGGCTGCTGCGGCCAGCGAGCCGTGGCCTGCAAACTGTGCTGATCCGAAGGCAGGAGCCAGGTGCTTCTCCTGGTCTCCATGCGGGTCCAGGGCCCAAGGACCTGGGCCATCCTCCACTGTACTCCTGGGCCACAGCAGAGAGCTGGACTGGAAGAAGAGCAACCAGGACAGAATCCGGCGCCCCAACTGGGACTAGAACCCGGGGTGCTAGCACCACAGATGGAGGATTAGCCTATTGAGCTGTGGCGCCAGCAGCTTATTTGTTTTTAAAGGTGGCACACTTGAGTTCATAGCCAGATACTGTCTGTGGCATACCTTGAGACCTAGGTTTTCTTGAGCCACATTAACCACACTAAAGGCCTGCCCTTTGTTCCTCTCTCTCTCTTTCTCTCTTCTCGGTTGTGATTTTTTTTCATTGATATTGAGGTTTTTTGTTTTGTGGGTTTTTTTTTTTTGCCATTTTAGTAAATTTGTTTTTATTTGTAAAACAGATTTTCAGAATTTGTTAACAGACTTGATTATCAGTATGGCTTTGACTATTAGAATAATGCTTTTAAATTTATTTAATATAAAGATAATAGATTAGTTCATAGCATCAATTCTTTTTTTTTTCCATAATTTGACAGGTAGAGTTAGAGACAGTGAGAGAGAGAGAGAAAGGTCTTCCTTCTGTTGGTTTACCCCCCAAATGGCTGCTATGGCCGGGACTGCACTGATCCGAAGCCAGGAGCCAGGTGCTTCTCCTGGTCTCCATGTGGGTGCAGGGCCCAAAGACCTGGGCCATCCTCCACTGCACTCCAGGGCCACAGCAGAGAGCTGGCCTGGAAGAGGGGACTAGAACCGGCACCCATATGGGATGCTGGCGCCGCAGGCAGAGGATTAACCTAGCGCGCCATGGCGCCGGCCCTGATACCATCAATTTTAACATGATACTTCCTTCCCCCCTTCTTTCCGTATCTTTCTTTTTTCCTTTTTTTAATTTTTGAGAGAAGATATTTTTAATTTACATTACAGTCAAAGGCTCCATGCTTCGCTGAGTAGAGTTCAGCATGTACATATTAAAAAGACCCTTGTTGCACTGGAATACAGGCAAAGGCTGGACACAGCAATCAAATGAAAAGTTGTCAGTTTCAGTCATCTATAGTACATTTTAAAAATAATCACAGATCAGTCAAAGTATATACCACACAAATGGTTAAGAATGACTTTTTTTTTTTTCATTTCTGATTGGAGTAGATACGGGAATTCTGTGTAAAATGTAATTGCTCTTGAGAAATGCAAGATGTGCCATTGGAAGGCGGCTGTAGTTTCCACCAGAGCATTTGTGATGAAGTTTGGTAGCACCCTCTGCTCCCCAGAGAGATCTTCTAGACCTGTTCTGTTCTTGGAGACAATGGGGGGAATCCCTCTGCCACCTTCCCTGCTCATGTGAGTTGACCAGAACAGGGATCCACAATGCCAGGGACACTGTGCCTCGTGTCTCCTGCTGTGTCTGTGGATCAGGGCGTTGTCCCCGCTGTCCTGGGTGCAGTGCTTGGAGGGAATGGACAGGCAGAGGCCAGTGCTTCCCAGCTGTGCAAAAGTGCACGTTCTCCTTAGCAGGAATCGACCAGAGGACCTTCAGGGAAGTCCGCGTGGGTCTGGGTGGCACCTTCCCATTCTGCCCCCACCCCAGCTGCTCCCCAGCACCCCTCTCAACCCTGAAATCACCTCCCATCCTAAAGGACAGGTTTTCCGATGCGTGTTTTATTTTTCATTGGTTTTCAAGTAAGCGTCAGAAGGGCTGGTCAGATGCTCCTTGTGTGCCATGCTCCATGGGAGCTCTTTGATCTTAAGGATTCACAGTGCCCTCCTACTGAGGCTGCCATCTTCCCAGTGAGGACGCAGAAGTGTGTGCAGGACACAACACCAGAGCAGCAATTGTTCAGGGCTCGTGAGTGACACTGCTGCAACTTGACCCAAAGTCCAGTAGACCGTGAAGATGGTGATGACCCCTAGAGTCTGCTTAGCACTCCCAGAAGTGCCTGGGTTCATGTATGTGGCACCTTGCATGCGTGTATGTGGCCTCCCAGCTGCTCCTTCTTCTCTGGCCACCTTCCCAGGGGCTACATCTCAATGCCCCCTCATCTCAGACCTGGGCGTACACATGGCGGGCACAGCACATCCAGTTGCATTGTGGGGCTTTCTCTAAATGTCTCACGTGGTTGAGGGAAAGAGCTGGAAGAAAGCATGACAGTGCCAGGCCCCCACCTCTGCCCCTGAGGAGGACCCACCTGGGACAGAAACGTATGCAGAACCAGGAGTGGTCCTAGCCACTTTGGCATAAAACAGACAAACCAGAAACTTGCGTTGTTTTGAGTGGAGTGCAGATCCTCTAGCCCTGTGGACTCCTCTCATAGTGGGGACGGAAGGGCACCCCTCTGTAGGATGTGTCGTGTCAGAGTTTCCAGAATCAAGAGCTGTGGTTCCTCCCATATCAGAGAGGCTCACACACTTGACCCCCTCGGTGGCGGGAATCCCCTTTGTTCCAGCAGCTTCACACCCCTCCTACCTTGAACTCAGTGCTGGAAGGTCCAGGACTGCAGCACCTGGAAGAAACAGGTTTGCAGGTGCAAAACAGAATTTTAAAAAAGCATTGGAGCCCTTGAAAGACTGTTGCCTTGAGCGTGTCAGAGCTCAGATCTCAGAAGGAGAAGAGAAGCCTCTCCGAAAAAGATAAATGAGATGTGTGGCACCCCAGCCTTATGGAAGCACTGGGCAGAGGGGTGCTTTCTGCTCACTTCACAGTCGAAGGAGTCTGCAGAGGGCTGTTTTCCCCAAGCACCCTCATTCACCTCTCTCCTAAACCCTCAGAGGCGAGGCACTTAACACAAGTACCCTCATCCACCTCTCCCCTAAACCCTCAGAGGTGAGGCACTTAACACAAGTACCCTCATCTACCTCTCCCCTAAACCCTCAGAGGTGAGGCACTTAACACAAGTACCCTCATCCACCTCTCCCCTAAACCCTCAGAGGTGAGGCACTTAACACAAGTACCCTCATCCACCTCTCCCCTAAACCCTCAGAGGTGAGGCACTTAACACAAGTACCCTCATCTACCTCTCCCCTAAACCCTCAGAGGTGAGGCACTTAACACAAGTACCCTCATCCACCTCTCCCCTAAACCCTCAGGGATGAGGCACTTAACACAAGTACCCTCATTCACCTCTGCCCTAAATCCTCGGAGATGAGGCACTTAGGACAAGCCACCCAGTGCAAGTGGCCGTGCAGCCACAGTGAGGGTCACGGTCACCGTTCGCTGCGAAGGTGGAGAATTGACTTGAGGGGCACGTATTTCAGGTCAGAAGGAAGGGAATCGCCTAGTCAGCAGTTCCTTTTCCAGAAAGGGCGTATCGACTGTTGGGACCTTCCTGCAAAGTCAGATGACGGTGTGTTCATTTTCACAGGTTGCCCATCTAGTTAAATAAAATAGCCTGCTTTGGGACAGAGGTCAGGAAGGCAGAGGCGCAGCAGTTGATCTGAATTCTGAACATGTGGAGGGGAAGCATCCTTGGTAGAATGTAACCCCACCCTGCCCCGAGAAATGCTGATGAACCATGTGTGACTCCGAGACCGTCAGGGGTGCACTGGAACAGGAAGGAGCTGGATGCAAGGAGCAGCATTCTCCGCTGCAGCGCCCTGATTTGCCCATCATAGGCAATAGAATCTTGGGAAGAAGAGGCCCCGCTGGGCCTACAGTTTCCAGGTATTCCTTAGTAACAGTGCACAAAGAAGTTCTTTCGGCTTGACATTTTATGCAGAGATAGCACAAATATTCAGTCCGAAGCAGAACAATGATGCCCTGTGTTTTCCAAGCCTGTTTTAGGTTTCTCCTTGGTGTACAGGTAGTCTGTGTCTGAGCCTCCCACAGGTTAAACTGGGGTTATGTGACTGTGTTCCAGAGAGTGCAAAGTGTGTATGAATCATGTGTCTGTCACACTTCTGGATATAGCTATGGCCCACCATGTGGCATTTCATAGGCTGATCTCCAACCATGGTGACCCAGGTTGTGAAGGTGTTGTATCAGATGGTAAGAGACTGACCCTCGAGTGTGTGTCTGATCACAGCACCTATGGGTTGTTTTAGGATGAACAGCAAATGGACAGTGAGGGCCTGTTTGTGTTGATCCCCTTGATCTAAAGTAAGACTTATTCTCTAACAATAATACAACAGTGTAAGCCAAGACTGTTGAGATAGACTTATCTTTCTTTAGTACTATCACATGTACAGAAGCATAATTATATACTACAGAGAGAGGTCAGACGTCGATATCCAACCATTCGTCAGCATCCAGTTGGCTAGGAGAAGTATGTTCCCATAAGCTGAGGAGGTATTTCATGTATTTTTATTTGTGTCTTGTCTGTTCAATTCTTTGGCCCATTTTTCTGTGGGAGGTTTTCATATTAGCCATTTCATCTGGACTTTCACATTAGTTTGCAAAGAGGTCTACGAAGTAGTCTCCTATTTTTTTAAGATCTTGTTTTAATGGTAATCCTTTAATTTCTTACTTGGAGTATTTATGCTTATTTTTCTTCATGAAATGTTGCTTAGCTTATTTTTTCTTATAAAATGCCGTGATTTTTGTCGATCTGTGATCTGGTATTTGTGAAGCCTTCCCTTTCATGTGTGTGGTAGTTCATCAGTATTTTCCTAAATTTTTGAGTTGCGGATCTACTGCATTTACCCTCTTTTTTTTTTTTTTTTAAGTGGAAGTGTTTATGCTATGAATTTTCTTCTGGTGACTACATGAAATCCAAGATGTTAGATCCTCGACTTTAATATGTAGTGTGTTTATTATCCTTTTAAAGAGCTCTGTATTTCCTTTAATATTTCCAATGTTCTTTAATAGTTTTTATATTTCTTTTTAAAAAAAATAATTATTTATTTGAAAGGCAGAGTTACAGAGAGGCAGAGGCGGAGGGAGAGGGGTTGGTGAGGGAAGTCTTCCATCTGTTGGTTCACTCCCCAAATGGCCACAGTGGCTGGAGCTGGGCCAATCTGAAGCCAGGAGATTCTTCCAGGTCTCCTATGAGGGTGCAGGGCCCAAGCATTTGGGCCATCTTCTGCTGCTTTCCCAAGCCATAGCAGAGAGCTGGATCCGAAATGGAGTAGCCAGGAATCGAAAAGCGTCCATAAGGGATGCTGGCACTGCAGGTGGCAGCTTTACCCAGTAAGCCACAGTGCCAACCCCCATATATTTCTTAAGAGTTCCAGAGGATGATAGATTCAGATAATCATTCCATTCTGCCCTTTTTATGATTCTTCCCCATCAAGTCCAATTTTGCATCCGTCGGATGGTCTCTGCATGTTTTGTGTTTCTACCACTGCTTTGTGATGCAGTTCCTTTTTTTTTTCTTAATCTCACCACTGTTCCGTTAGTTTTTCTATTGTTTTTCTTTAATGCCATATTAAATTTTCATTCACATGTTTTTCCTGAATACCTCATAATTCTGACAGTGTTTCTTAAGTGATTTTGCTTTTCTCTTCATTTCTTCTGTGAATTCAGTCAACCATCGTTTGATGCGTTTCTTGCCCATTTCTGGTGTTTTTGAATTTTTGATGTTTCTAATATAGTCCTCAATGTTTGTTTAATATATTTTGCTCAATATATTTCTCAATATATTAATATTTTTGTTCTTTAGTATATTTCCAAATGTGTGCTTAGTATTATTCTGAATATCTAAGCATATTCAGAATTTGTTTTCATTTTATTTGAAAGGCAGAGAGTCACACAAAGGAGATAGACATCCGGTGGTTCACTTCCCAAATGTTTGAAACAGCCAGGACTGGGCCCACTGAAGCCAGGATCTCTCACCCCAGTCCGAGTATCCGACATGGTTTTCAGGGACCCGGAGACCTGGGCCGTCACCTGCTGCCTCCCAGGGTGCACATTTCAGAAAGTTGGAATCGAAGGTACAGCCAGAACTTGACCCAGGTGTCTCAGGCTGTGACTAAGCTGCTGTGTCAGTTGCCCACCCTGAGAAAATGCAGTTCAGTTTGTAGTGCTGTATTGCAGTTTTCTGGTGCTGCACAGTTGGAATGTGGGACACATGTCCACCGCATTGGTAAATTTTCATGATCATTTGTGCTTGTCAAGCCTAGTGGTTTGGGGAGGGCACCAGATTTGCTGTTCATAATTGCTCTCCTCTCCTATAGTGAAACATATTTTCTTTAATGGTTGGTTTTTTGCTGGGAATAAGAAAGTTTCCTAAGAAGAGACACTTTTGTTCCTTTCTGTTTCTTCAGACTTAATGGATTGTTAACATCTACATGTTGCTATTTATTTACTTATTTAGCAGAGTGAGAGAGGGGAAACAGTGGGGGCATAGCTGGGGAAACAAGGGAGAGAGATCTTCATTTGCTGAGTGGGAATCAGAACAGCCTGAGCCAGCGCTGCAGCTCACTAGGCTATCCTCCGCCTTGCGGCGCCGGCACCCCTGGTTCTAGTCCCAGTCGGGGTGCCAGATTCTGTCCCGGTTGCTTCTCTTCCAGTCCAGCTCTCTTCTGTGGCCCGGGAGTGCAGTGGAGGATGGCCCAAGTGCTTGGGCCCTGCACCCCATGGTAGACGAGGAGAAGCACCTGGCTCCTGGCTTCGGATCAGCGCAGTGCACTGGCTGCGGCGGCCATTGGAGGGTGAACCAATGGCAAAGGAAGACCTTTCTCTCTGTCTCTCTCTCTCTCATTGTCTACTCTGCCTGTCAGGAAAAAAAAAAAAAAAAACAGCCTGGACTTGAACTGGTGCTCAGATTTGGGATGGACTCCAGTGTGGCAAATGGCAGCTCCATTGTCTGGGCCCCACGGCCAGCCCCTCTTCATTTTGTTTCTTGTTCGCTTTGTGTCACGGTTTGCATAGGGTCCTCCTCCAGTCAGTGTCTGCTCCCCAGCTCAGGTCTATCCAGCACTGCCTTCCCAAATTCAGGGTCCATTTTTCAGTCCCTTCCCTATAGGTAGCACCCTGAATTACCAGTTCTGTTTTTCAGTATTTTCACGCTTACCTCAGAGGTTTTCTTTCTGGGCATGATTGTGCTTTACTTTAGTTTTCCATTCTCTTTCCTTTTTTAAAAGTGTTTATTTCAAAGGTGATGGGGGAAGTGAAGAAGACAGAGAGAATCTTGCATCACTCCCATAATGGCCACAGAACTGGGCCAGGTTCAAGCCAGGAATCAGGACTTCTGGATCTCTCACTTCAGTGGCCGAGACCCAGATTCTTGGGCCATCATCTGCTGCCTTCTAGGATGCATTAGAGAGAAGCTAGTTTGGAGTAGAGGATCTGGGACTCAGGTGCACTGGGTGCAGGGTTCCATGTGGTGGCTGAACCTGCTGCCCCAGAACACTTCCCAACCCTAGTCCCTTGTCTTATGTTTTTCTGTGCCCTATTTACGCTTGCTAAAGCTCAGAGTAGGATATAGAGAAATAGTTACGCTGGGAGGTGGGAGGTGATGTTTATTTTCGCAGCACAGATTTTGTGACTGTTATAGTTGTTGTCCAGTGGTCTTAAGAGCATGGTCTTCATGAGGGGTGTTTCTGTGCAAAGTGCAAAGAATGTAGTGATGGCAAAAACAGAGCATCTAATCCAGTGCACGACCTCTTTGAGTGAGGCCCTTTGTAGTTGTGTGGCCCATGCACCCATGAAATGTCAGTGATGTATGTTCAGAGATGTCAGGAATGTCAAGCTGTCTGTCACAGAGACAGAGACATGTAGAGCCAGGCATAGAGAGAAAGACACACGCATGCATAGAGAGAGAGAAAGTGTAAGAGAGAATAATACAGACAACGTTTTTGTGAGAGTTTTAAAGACCTGACATCTATCTCTAAATTTTTCTGGAATTGGCAGTTTGACCTGGAATAAATGATCTCTTTGGAGTTCTGTTTTCCAATTGAAAATTGGAAGAGTTTACCTGAAGTTGTCTTAAAAGGTTTTCCACATAGTACTGCTATCTGAACAAATTTTTAAAGTGTTATCTATTGTATTAGATAGGAAAAAGTAGAACATGACAATTGTGCTTTTATTTATATTATTTCCTGACAAGTGGCTATGATGAGTAAGTCAGAAAATCAAGATCGGTTTCAAGGCATTGCTGGAGAATTGTCAGTGTAGATGATACCTGGGTGTGCTAAGAATCGTGATGTTGTAAAAGCATGGGAGTTTGATAAACTGCACTCGGGATGACTCCGTAGGACACTCTGAGTTCCTCTCAGCATTTTGAGAACCTGTCATTGCATGTGTTTATCCAAAATTGTGAATATACCTATCCAATTTGGAAAGGAGAGAGATTTTTAAATATGTGATTGAAAGTCATCCTCTTCACACCTCCTAGAAAGACTGATGGGGAGATGAATTCCATATTCTTGCTTCTCCGCAGCTCATTCCATTTAAAGATTCAGAAGTGTGCACTGTCCCCATATGCTCGCAGTGTCAACCAAACTCAGTCACGAAGTTTAAGTCAGGGTTGGGAAAGCCACCGTGCAGGGATGCTAACTATGGTAACTTGATGTCAAGTCTTCTCGACATTAGATTTTCATGTCTGACAGTCTACAAAATTCAAAATAGGCTGTTCTTGAAGGGGTAAAAATAGGAGTGATAATGCTGTACATCTGTTAACCAGCCACTCGATGTTATCTGCCAGATCTCAGAAGGTTCATGATACACTTGTACAGTTCAGTTGCACTAGCCAGATGTGTTTATTTATTTTTTTAAGATTTATTTGAAACTCAGAGTTAGAGAAAAAAGGAGAGGCAGAGAGAAAGAGAAAGGTCTTCCATGCGATGGTTCACTCCCCTATTGGCCACAGTGGCCAGGACCCAGGAGTTTCTTCTTGGTCTCCTGCATGGGTGCAGGGGCCCAAGGACTTGGGCTGCCTTGTACTGATTTCCCAGGCCATAGCAGAGAGCTGCATTGGAAATGGAGCAGCCGGGACTCAAACTGGTGCCCATATGGAATGCTGGCACTGTAGGTGGTGGCTTTACCCACTATGCCACAGTGCTGGCCCCAGATGTGTTTATTATGTTAAGAGTCCCAGAACTTAAAACAGAGTGTGTGATCCTGTTGATCAAACACTATAATCTTTACAAAGACATTCTTTTTAATATCGAGGAGATCCTAATAGACTAGTAGAAATAAACATTTACTCTCCCTTTTAGGCATATGATTAAAAAAATATTTCTATACAGTGAATATTCTTCTAAGTTGAGATTTTTTTGCAACATCTCTTTTCCAGTTGGCCTAGAGATTAATTTATTTCTCTGTGATTGGAGTGGCCTTTTTTTTTCTTAATTTCCTTCATCACAAACAACACCACGTGATCAGCATTTCTACAGATCAGTCCTTGCTTACAACCCAAAAATTTCCATGAGATAAATTGCTGGAATCAAATCATTTGTTCAGAGTGCTTACATGGTAAAAGCTAGTGCCTCCTTTTATGTCCAGAGACACTGCTCCAGTACTGGCATGTCCTTCTGTGTATTTGACCTCCAGCCTTACGAATATACAGTCCCTGGCTTAGGATCATGTGATTTATGGCTTTTTTTTTTTTTTTTTTTGGTGGAGGGATCAGTATAGATGCTGCAAAAGCATTGCTAAGCATGGATTTTAAATACAGTTTGAAATGAAGTTTTGAAGACAGAGAAGTTCAATTCTTTCCCCAAATTTCATTTTCTTCCATTGAGATTAATTGGACTCTCTTTGTTCCCTTTGGGATACCATGATTCCTCCACATCTTCTCAAGCCAGAATATCCCAGTAGAAATGCTCCTTCCACAGGGTCTGAGCAGGCATCCATGAGCATTGCAGAGAGCTTCACACTTGATTCATTCTAGGCAATCACCTTTCATTGCCACTCATGGTCCTCCCTGCAGTGTGCAACTGTTGGCTGTTCACAAGAACAGAATGGGGCTTCACTCTCCAGAAAGAAAGAAAACTGGGTCTAATGTGAGATGCTCTGTAGGAAATGAAAGCAAGGAATTGTCTATCTTTTCACTCTTGTTGTTAGAACATATCAAATTAAAACAGCAAGCAATAGATATTGGTTTCCATGGTTGTTTGGGATTTATGTTGGCGCATGATTTTGACTGTGGTTTTGCTTAGGAGGAGTGAGTATTAAAATGAAAGTTTTGTGTGGCTGACAGGAATAGCTTACGAAAAAAAAAAAAGGTTATGAAACATCTATCTTCCTCTTGAGCAACAGTCCAAGGGAGCAATCACATATCAAAATAAAAACAAGAGGGTAGGGATACAGCAAGCGGTGTATGATTCAATAACTCCTCTAGATTGCTTTATTGGTTAGGTAATGAAGCATACTCAGGAATTTCAGCCAAACATGAGTCAGCACATTGCAAACTAATGTTAGAAATGTCTGAGCTACAAGTTGAGGAGCATGGGATGAGGTGAACTGTTAAATTACTGCTAGATTGGAAACGGCTCCCAACACTCTTCCCACCACCACCTGGAGCAGCTGACCGGGGCTGCTTGGAGAAGACACAGCTTTTCAGATCTTCTCAGAGCTCTTCCGAGTGCCCAGAGGTTTATTTTGTTGTTGTTTGCTTTGATTTTGAGCACAAAGGCATTGAAACCTGGCTGATGGGAACATGAGGTGTTCTCCACTACAGGAAATTGCTTTTCTTAACTGTACACTTGTTTTTAAAAAATTGATGTTTAATTACCTGCTGCCTCTATTCCACTCAGGCTTCCTTCAGGATTTGGGAGAGGGTTGAGAGAGATTTCCTCTGCAGTATAATGCAATTGTTCATCATGACAACATATGGTCATTTTATAAGTTCCTAATTATTTTAAGTGATGGGTGCATGGTCGTTTGCACGGGCTGTTTAGCAGAATGCTCATTTCATTCGATGGCCTACGTATAAATCACAGACGATTCTCTAGACATCCAAAGCAGGTGGGAGAGCCGACCCCCTCCCACTTACGGTACCAATGTATGCGTTCCAGGGTGTATAAATTGTAACAGCCGCTTGGATTCGGTGCTGTTGGTGTAGAAGTGTGGTTGGTGTGGGGAAACATGTTCAACTTTCCTTCAGTAGCAGATGGCACACAGAGTTTATGTGGTGCAGGCTCTGCTTCCCAATGCACTTGCCAACGGCTTTTCTCCTCCATATTAAAAAAAAAAGAAAAGGCCTCATAATCCTTCTAGATCTATTCAATCATTTTACAGGTGAACAACTGAGATGGAACTGGTGAGTGATCTTTCCTAAATCAGTGGTTTGCAGACAGCGGGCTAACATTCAGCCGTCCCGAGTCAGCCTAATTCTCTCTTCTTCAGACTGCACATTCCCTTTTGATAGTTTGTATGATATATGTCACTTTAAAAAAATGGAATTGCATTTCTGGTTATATTTTATCTCCTTTCCTCCTCTGGAAGCCGAGTTCCATTGATTCATAAAAGGGCGACTATTTCACGGTGCTAATTCCAAGTCGGGAATAATTTGTGACTTTTGGGGTACTCCCATGTGGCCACACACTGCCTCAATTTGTTGAACTTAGGGTCACCTGGATAGGAAGGGTTCCTCAGAGCATATCTTATTCTGTGATTTTTTTTTTCCAACGGAGATTTCAGGGCTGGTCGTGTCTTCTGCAATTTCTCCCGAGTCCACAATGAAATAAGAATGAAAAAAAAAAAATCAGTGTAGGAACTTGGGCTTCCCGTGAAGTTAATCCCCCTTTTGTCTTTAATCTTCATGAAATGATTTTAATCTTTATGAGATGACCCAGGCAGTAGCACCTGGACATCAGCCCCTGCACCCACGAATCACTCCAAGCCTTCATCCCTTGCTGCCTTTCAGGTCCTCTATGTTTTCCTGTCGGTGGAATCCAAACACCCAGAATCTCAGGGATCAGGGGTGATTTTACAGGAAAATGCACTCTGAGATGTCATTGTTAGTACTCTCATGCTCTGGCTAATCCAATAAATAAAAGGTGAAGCACCCCCAACCCTCACGGCCACAATGTGCTCCCGGTGCCAGTGGCTCCTTTGCCACTGCTGAAAAATCACTTTCCTTCTATTGTAAGTGGCAGAAGAGATGCTGTCTGAATTCAGACCTAATTATTTATTTGTGTGTTTTCACCTATCTTAGACTTCCCACAAAGGAGTTTTCTCCCTCTCTTTTAAAAATTATTTCCTGTGATTCTTGGACTAATGGGCTACCAAGTCTTATTTGATGACATCTCTTATGCAAGTACCCATGGGGATGTACCTGCGTCTACCTCCAAAGTCTATCCCCTGTACCTGTAGGTAGCAACATTATTTCCTGGGTAATCTGGAAGATGATAGGGAGAAGATAAGTTGTATGACTGGCACTTTGCTGTCATTTGGAAAAAAGCCTTAGGTCTCCATTTCCCATCTCTTCCACATCTGTAGTTGGAAGTTGCTGAGAGGCAGGGGACATAAAACAAGGCATCCTGTAGAGTGCAAACTAAGATGCCGTGTAACACACCAACACTGGGGACTTTTACTGCTGGTCCTCAAGGTTGCCTCAGTGAAACAAAGTAACACACAGACACTCCCAAGGGCTGAAGGCTGTGCATAAATTGTGTGACCACCCCATAGGCTGAGAGCAGCAGCAGATTCGTTGGTAGCAAGGAGGAAACCAAGCCTCCTGTATCTACCTAGGAATCTCTGTCCAACTTGGGGGTGCCTTGCATGGGCATCGTTGCCAGCCCATAGCCCCCTCCTGGGAACCCTGGTAAATCTCAAACTGTCAGTGAGGCAAAGCTGGAAAACAGTGAAAGAGGGAATAGAGATCATCCCCAGTTGTCTAGAGGGAGAGAAAGAAGAGATGAGGGAGGAGGGGGAGAGGGAAAGGGGAAGGGGGAGGGAAAGAGAGGGAGAGTAAGGGAGAGAGAGGGAGAGTGAGGGAGAGTAAGGGAGAGAGAAGGAGGGGGAGGGAGAGTGAGGGAGAAAGAGGGAGAGAGAGGGAGGGGGAGGGAGAGTGAGGGAGAAAGAGGGAGAGAGAGGGAGGGGGAGGGAGAGTGAGGGGGAGAGAGAGAGAGAGAGAGAGAGAGAGAGAGAGAGAGAGGCTTTCTTGCTAACAGCAGGGAGAGGAACACAGTTGCACAAATGTGACACAGGCTGTTTGTCCCAACAAAAAACCTGTGTATTCCTGATTTCAGGCTCCTCTGGTGAGTTTCCATTTCACACACATTATAGGACAGTGACATAGAAGGAGCATTTTTGTGAAAGAAGAGATAAAACAGCAACAGTGACAGCAACTGGACACTTAGAGTAAACTGGACCATCACATCCATACCCCTGAAGAACTGGTGTTCACAAACAGTGTTGTGTTACGGTGTGCTATGCCTGGCTTCATGATGTTCGAACACTCAGAATCTATTGGTGGGAAGTGACATCACCTTGTATCTATGACCATGAGCTGTACACTCCCCCTGCTTGAATTTCCACCACACTTGTACCAACTGTAGGTTGGATGACCTTGAGAAAGGCCATTAAACTCTGTGTGTCCTTGTTTCTTCCTTAGATGGTGGGAGGGGGTGGCGATAACACCCACCTCATTGGGATGTTGGGAATAGGATTAGTAAATGCCCACCCATGCCTGGTGCATACTACACATCCTACCAGCAGTATCTCTCAGTGTGATGGGCAGTGTCAGTCAAAGAAGGACTTCCCTGAGTCCATCTCTACCCTTGGCCCTAGGAGCCGAGGCAGGTGGCTGATCCTGTGAGAAGTCCCTGGGTCCTACTAACCACTTCCTGAATCTCTGTAGGTCTTACTCGGGAATGTTCGTGTTGATGAACACCCCACAAGGTTAGAATTTGAGAATGGTTGAACTTTGGAAAAGGTGAAAAACATGCAGGCTTGGCGGGGAGGTGGCTGTCACCAGGTGGTCCTATTTAATAGACAGGGAGAGACAGAGAGCCCCTGTGCTGTTTAATTCAGAATGGCATGGAGCTGAAACATTGCCTAATTCAGAAGCAAAACTCCAGACCCCTGATGCTTAAAGAGGAATCCCAGATAACATCCCTAATTCTAACTGCAGCCCTGCTAACCAAGATAACAGCTGTCTCCATCCAAAGACACATATATCTGCCCTTCCTTGACTAGTGCCGTACGTTTCTGTGGCCAGAACAAATGTGCTGTTTTGGCTTTAACTTTGCACTTTTAACTAATTAAATTGTACGTGTGAACTAAAATATTTATATGCCCAAGATAATGAAAATAACCCATGATAAATGGGACAAATGGAGTAAAAGTAAAGTAGATTTAGTGGCACCGTAGTTCATTGAGCATCTGTGATTAGATTGTGTGCCCTAGTTTGCTTTGGGGACTGTAATTCAATCTGCAGTTTGAACTGATGAATCCTCTCTTCTGCAGAGGTTTAGGGAAAAAAGGAATTCTTGTTCTTAATATCTCAAGTGTCTCTTTAAATGACCATTTGTTCAATCTTTTTATTTTTTTATATTTTTTTGACAGGCAGAGTTAGACAGTGAGAGAGAGAGAGAGAGAGAGAGAGAGAGATCTTCCTTTTCTGTTGATTCATCCCACAATGGCTGTTGCGGCCAGTGTACCACGCTGATCCGAAGCCGGGAGCCAGGTGCTTCTCCTGGTCTCCCATGCGGGTGCAGGGCCCAAGCACTTGCACCATCCTCCACTGCACTCCCGGGCCACAGCAGAGAGCTGGACAGGAAGAGGAGCAACCAGGACACAATCCAGTGCCCCGACTGGGATTAGAACCTGGGGTGCCGGTGCTGCAGGTGGAGGATTAGCCTAGTGAGCCATGGCGCCGGCCCATTTGTTCAATCTGCAGGAAAAGGAAGAAGGGCTTGTTTAATGCCATCCCTGGGGTCGGGCAGAGGATGAAACCTGTGGCCTTTGGGAGCTCATTATGTGCAAAGATGGTGTGGGGGGACCATTGTCGCTTGCCTGCCCTTGTCCGAGATTTAGCACCCAGTCTTGAAATCCCTCAGCCCAGGGAGAACCAAAAGGTTGGTCAACCCAAAAAGTCAGGGGTGTGTGTCTTTTTGTTCTTCGCACAATAACTTACATAAGTGGCTCATGCAGTCTTGAATGGTCAGCCCTCACGGCTTTGCAGGATCTGCTCCAGGATCCCTGGGGTTACTAAAAGCCCATGAACACTCAGACTTGTATAAAATTCTATAGTGTGTGCACATAAACTTTGCACACGCTTCTGTATGCATTAAATTATCTCTGGATTACTTGTGGTACATAGTTTGATATAGATGTTTGTAAATGATTCTTCTACTTTATTATTTAGGGGATGATGTGAAGAGAAGGAAGCAAGAGTCTGTATGCGTTTAGTGCAGATGCAGTTTTTTTCCGGATACTTCCTACCCAAGGTTGGATGAATCCTCACATGGATGGATGGTGCTTCTCAGATTTCAGTGTGTATAGGCATCACCTGAGAATCTTGTTAAATACAGATTCAGAGTCACTAGGTCAGGAGTGGGGTCCAAGATTCTGAATTTTTTTTTTGCATTTATATAAAGCTTTTATTTAAAAAATATAAATTTCCGAAGTACAGCTTATGGATTACAATGGCTCCCCCCCACACAACTTCCCTCCCTCCCGCTACCTTCCCCTCTCCCGCTCCCTCTCCCCTTCCATTCACATCAAGATTCATTTTCAATTCTCTTTATACACAGAAGATCAGTTTAGTACATATTACTTAAAGATTTCAACAGTTTGTCCTCACATAGAGACACAAAATGAAAATACTGTTGGAGTACTAGTTATAGTATTAATTCGCAATGTACAGCACATTAAAGACAGAGATCCTACATGATTTTTTTTTAAAGAATTGATTAATTATCTATGCAATTTCCAATTTAACACCAAGATTTTTTAATCATTTGCAATTATCAGAAGATCAATTTAATATATACTATGTAAAGATTTCATCAGTTTGCACCCACACAGAAACACAAAGTGTAAAAATACTGTTTCAGTACTAGTAATAGCATTATTTCACATTGGATAACACATTAAGGACAGATCCCTCATGAGACGTAAGTACACAGTGACTCCTGAAGTTGATTTAACAATTTGACACTCTTGTTTATGGCGTCAGTAATCTCCCTAGGCTCTAGTCATGAGTTGCCGAGGCTATGGAAGCCTTTAGGGTTCGCCGACTTCAATCTTATTCCGACAGGGTCATAGTCAAAGTGGAAGTTCTCTCCTCCCTTCAGAGAAAGGTACCTCCTTCTTTGATGGCCCCGTTCTTTCCACTGGGATCTCACTCGCAGAGATCTTCCATTTAGGTCTTCTTCTTTTTTTTTTTTTTTTTTTTCAGAGTGTCTTAGCTTTCCATGCCTAAACTATTCTCATGGGCTCTTGAGCCAGATCCGAATGCCTTAAGGGCTGATTCTGAGGCCAGAGTGATTCTGCATTTTTTTAAAGATTCATTTATGTAAAAGAGTTTCAGAGAGAGACAGACAGATTTCAGTCTGCTGGTGGCTGCAATGGCCAGGACTGGGCCAGACTGAAGCCAGCTTTTTCTTAGTCTTCCACGTGGTTGCAGGGACCCAAGGACTTGAGTACTATGCTGCTGCTTTCCCAGGCACATTAGCAGGGAGTTGGACTGGAAGTGGAGCAGCTGGGACTCAAACTGGTGCCCGTATGAGATGCTGGCGTGGCTTTACTGGATAAGCCACAATGCCGGCTGGCCATGAGATACTGCATTTCTAACAAGCATCTAGGTGGTGTCCAGCTGCCCGCCCATGCAGTGCACTTTGAGTTACAAACTTCTAGAAGACACAGTCATGGTCCAGTAGGATCCTCCTCCTTCTGATTCATCCCGGTTCTCTCCCTAGAATTTTGCTGTTTAAACAAGCACTTGAGGTGGCCCATGTGGCAACTAAAATGCCTCTTTACCTTTTAGATAGTCATAAGGAAGGATCTCCAGAAACTAGTGGATGACAAAGTAGTGTTTTAGACCAGAGTCTCACCTGAGTGATTCTGTCTGCATAGATTACCAAATGGGGACTTTTCCCTTCTCTTCTGGTTATTTTGTCGTTACGTTGGAAGTTATTTCGCTTTTTCAAACGGGAGACTGGAGAACAGTTGATGCTCAGTCTTTCTCCACCTGGAGCATCCCTTACAGGTTTCTGACAACAGTGTGGGCAATCTGTAAATGCTGGGCAACTAAATGTAAGAGATTCGTGTGCAGTCATGGCTCTCAGGCCTTAAGGTCCATAGGAATCAACATGGTGAGCTTGTTAACACTGCACATTCTGATTCAGTAGGTCTGGGACTGACTCACAGTAAGCATTTCTAATGTGCTCCTAGGTTATGCTATGTTCAGGGCCAGCAATCTAGATTAAACATGCAAAAGATGTAACATTATCATCATGAATATTGCACCAGAGTATACAATTAGTAGAATATGTGGTGGTTACTTTGACATTTAAACCATATATTTAACATTAAGATGAAACCATACATGTGTCTTGCTCATGTGACCCAGTCATTCAACTTCTGGGAATTTACCCAAAGGAAATGAAATCAGTGTATGAAAGAATTGTCTATACCCCCATGTTTATAGCAGCTCAACTCAAATAGCTAAGATATGGAGTCAAGCCAGATATCCATCAACTGATGGATAAAAATATTGTGGTATGTATATACCATGGAATACTCCTAAGCCATAAAAAGGAGTGAAATCCTGTCTTTTGCAACAAAAATGCATGCAATCGAAGACCATTACACTGGGTGAAATAAACCAGTTCCAAAAAGACAAATATGGTATGTTTGAACTGATTTGTGATAATACACACAAGTATTAAAAAGTCATGTATATGAGTGAAATTGACATTTTGAGGCTTGATTATTGTCTACAGCCCTTGTCTATCTTTATTCAGTAGAGAGTTAAGCTTGTGATGATAAAGAAAATTCAAAGTATGTCACTGCACAAATTAAAACACAAATAAGAAAGGAGGAGGGAGGGTAGGCATGAGGGATGAAGGAAGTTACAGGGGGAAGTATCACTAGGCTCTTAAAACTGTATATGAAATACACGAAATTCATTCACTTTATATAAAAAATAAAGACAAGATTGCATCTACTTTGTCCTAGCTCCTTTCACTTTGGAGCCATCCAATTCTGGATAAATTTACAAAACAGACTCATGGTAGCTTAATAGCCAGCAAAAATAAGGATTATTGAGCCAAAGTGACTCAATAAAATTCTGCTTGTCATATACAAGTGAAGGTTGGTGCCCTTAAAGTTCAGGGTGCAGCAAAGGTGAACCCTTAATTGGGATGAAGATGGGGAGAGAGCCAGGAGCCCACCTTGAGCTTCTCAGTGGAGCAGCAGAGAGCCCTGTGTGCCGGCTGGAAATGCCTTTGCTTGGGTGTTAGTATGTGCATTTAACGGTCAGATAGTTTTTATTTATCTTTACTGGTTCATCTAGAACATCCTCTTCCTCTCGTGGCAAGGGACTGATTGTGGACTGATAGAGGCTGTAGAAGGCTGACTCCAGAGACTCAGATGTTATAAACCACTTTAATTCACCTTTCTCTTAAGAAACTAAATTTGTGGGATAGCGCGAGAAGTATTTGAGGTTTCCTTGATGCTAAATGTCAGAGAGAAGATGGCTTCTTCTAGATGAAATCTTATTTTCTCCTCTTTAAATTTGTTTTGAAAGGGTTTTAGCTGATTCACTGTTAGGAAAAGGGACTCATTCAGTTCCAGTCTATTCACAAATGATAGCGTGAGTGTGGCGAGTTTATCTGTCTGCCCACCTAGCCATACTCCTCTCTACCAGACTGAGTCTTGATTTTTAAAATTGCTCTGAACTGGACATTTTAGGAAATCAGGTGCTAGAAATTAATCAAAAATGTTCACCTATTTCTCTTTGACTACGGGATTGTTCTTCACCCTCTGCCTGAAGTTGCAGCTTCAGCCTGCCAGAGGTTAGGTTCCTGAAGCTGGCACCATTTCCTTGGTCACTGCAAAAGGCAAACCACAGCAGAAAGGTTGCCAATGGCCCAAGTAGGAGCAATCTGCAGGCGATCAGGAAGCAGTGAGAAAGTGAGGGTGCCGTTCCTGCCTTTCACAACCAAAGCAAAAGAAAATATTTGTTATTTTTCTGGGGTCTGAAATTATGGATCCCTAGTGTAATCTCTGTATAATCTCTGTTAACCCTATTTGAGAAACAAATAAAGGAAGAATTGTTTTCCTAAATTATTTATGGAGTTAACTTATCTAAAGGACAAGGAAACAGTTTCTACACCCAGGAGACTTTAGTCAAACAATCATTCACCATTGCTCATTTTGCCTCATACAAATATGCCAGATATTTTATCAGATAGAGAGTAGAGCCCTGTGTTGACTCTGTGCAAGAGGTATTATTTTGAGAATAAGAACATTCATAAGAAGGGATGTTCATGTCATGGTCCTACCAGGAGGTTCATAGGATGCATTTGGAATTTTCCGGAAGTACACCCATTACTGTAAGATCTGGAGCGTGACTCACCTGTAAGATGTTACCTGAGTCATAGATCCTGGAGATTAATCGGAACCCAGAATTGTCCAACACCTGTATGTTACACCTGAAGCTAAGTTATTTATACAAATGTTAACTTCAGGGACCTTTGAACGCACCCTGATGTGACCAGCTCCTTAAAGGTAGATAAAAATCCTCTTACTCCCCATCCTTTTCAGCCACCAGACATACAGCCCTGGACAAAAAAATAAATAAATAAAAAGTCCCTTCCTTCATAGAGGTTATATTCTAATAGGATCCCTGCTGCCCCTTCTAGCCCTGATACACAGCAGATAAACTGTGACTGTCGATTGAAAATCGAGTGCATCGTCCCCTGCCTCCACTGGAGCCAACAGGGTCAGCAGCTCCAGGTGCATCCATGGTCTTCTTGCTACACATACGGAACCTAATTGAACCCTAACTATTGCATGTGGCTCCTGTGGAAGTTAGGGAGGTGATGGGATGAATAATATCAGGCTTTGCAGTACAGTTCTGGTGGGGTCAGAGCATGGCAGTACTTACTCAAGGAGCACCCTGGACTGGGGGCCATTGCCTGCTCTATTACCTGGCACCCATGTGTGCCTGGTGCCCTGACATCCCATAGATGAAAGGGTGGACATGGCAGTAATGTCCTTCACACTCCATTTCATCCCTACAAGGGTCATATGTCTCAAACAGTGAAGCTTCATGGCTAATAGAAATTCTAAAAAGAAAAAAAAAATGACCTAATAATTTCTTGCATCTGTAAAAATCAAATATGTTGCGATCATCAGACAATTAAAAGCAAGACAGTTATTCCTGGTAAGTCATCAAGGATATTTACAAAGAGAAAATTCAGTTATTAATACTAAGAACATTTTTAAGATTCTGTCTGCCCATCTGCTCTACTCTGAATCCTTTGTACGGGAAACAACTCCTCTCAAAAAATGCTTTTCCTGCACTGTTAGTTACACCCAAGGCGTGGGAAGCTCCTCACATGCTTCTCCCTGTGGCCCTCAGCTTCCATCCGACCCTTTATCATCCCGCTTGTGGAACCTGGCTCCTTCCAACCCAATGCCCAGGTCTTCACTGTTCCGGTTCGTTTTTACTCATTGATGTGGTTCTGATCTAAAAAAAAGCTCCAGGAAAGAAGCTGGAAAATTGGGAATTACTCTTGGAGCTGGCAGTGGGAAAGCTGTGAGCGTTCACATGGTGGCGCTCCTTGCTACAACTCAACGAGATCCTATTCAGCAACTTGGAGAAGGGCATGTGTCACAAAGGTGACCCACCTAGGAACCAGCTGGGGCATTTAAATGATTGCGAATAGAATTAATAGAAGTTACTGTGGAACTGCCACAGGTCACAACGTAAAAGTATAGTTAGTGAATTCATTGAATGTTGCTCTGTAGTAGTATTTGTTTTAAAGATTTTTTATGGAGTACTTTTTCCATTTGAAAGTCATTATCAAGCTTTATATTACCCTGGTGATGCATGATACTTAGTTTAGCATCATCCAGGAAAACATACCGTGGTTTATTTGAGTCCTGTTTTAAATATTTTTATTTACTTTATACTCCTTTTAATTGAGAAATTATTTTTTCTTTTTTTATATATATAAAGCTTTTATTTAAAGAATATAAATTTCCAAAGAACAGCTTATGGATTACAATGGCTCCCCCCACACAACTTCCCTCCCTCCCGCTACCCTCCCCTTTCCCACTCCCTCTCCCCTTCCATTCACATCAAGATTAATTTTCAGTTCACTTTATACACAGAAGATCAGTTTAGTACATATTACGTTACTGTTGGAGTACTAGTTATAGTATTAATTCACAATGTACAGCACATTAAGGACAGAGATCCTACATGATTTTTTTTTAAAGAATTGATTAATTATCTATGCAATTTCCAATTTAACACCAAGATTTTTTAATCATTTGCAATTATCTTTATATACAGAAGATCGATTCAGTATATGCTATGTAAAGATTTCATCAGTTTGCACCCACACAGAAACACAAAGTGTAAAAATACTGTTTCAGTACTAGTAATAGCATTATTTCACATTGGATAACACATTAAGGACAGATCCCTCATGAGACGTAAGTACACAGTGACTCCTGAAGTTGATTTAACAATTTGACACTCTTGTTTATGGCGTCAGTAATCTCCCTAGGCTCTAGTCATGAGTTGCCGAGGCTATGGAAGCCTTTAGGGTTCGCCGACTTCAATCTTATTCCTACAGGGTCATAGTCAAAGTGGAGGTTCTCTCCTCCCTTCAGAGAAAGGTACCTCCTTCTTTGATGGCCCCGTTCTTTCCACTGGGATCTCACTCACAGAGATCTTTCATTTAGGTCTTCTTTTTTTTGTTTTTCAGAGTGTCTTAGCTTTCCATGCCTAAAATATTCTCATGGGCTCTTGAGCCAGATCCGAATGCCTTAAGGGCTGGTTCTGAGGCCAGAGTGCTATTTAGGACATCTGCCATTCTATGAGTCTGCTGTGTATCCCGCTTCCCATGTTGGATCATTCTCTCCCTTTTTGATTCTATCAGTTAGTATTAGCAGACACTAGTCTTGTTTGTGTGATCCCTTTGACTCTTAGACCTATCAGTGTGATCAATTGTGAGCTGAAATTGATCACTTGGACTAATGAGATGGCCTTGGTACATGCCACCTTGATGGGATTGTATTGGAATAATCCCCTGGCACAATTCTAACTCCATCATTTGGGGCAGTTCCGATTGAGCATGTCCCAAATTGTACATCTCCTCCCTCTCTTATTCCCACTCTTATATTACACGTATGTAGTACCCTGTGATGTTTTGATACATCAAGATAATTAACATATCAATTGCCTTGACATTTTCTGGGGGTGATAGATTTGAAATTTACTCTCAGTTACTTTAAAATACACAATATGTTACTATGGACTGTTGTCACCCTGCTGTGCAATAGCTTTCAAAATTCATCGTTCTTGTCAAGCTAAAATGTTGTAGCCTTTGACCGAGTAACTGCCCCTCTCTCACTTTACCACCTCCCCCAGCCTCTGAGAACCTCCATTCTACTCTGCATTTCCGTGACTTCTAGGATTCCATATGTAGGTGGAGAACTCCACATGTAAGTGGCACACCCCACATGTAAGCGGCATCTTTAACTTCCTGAACAGAGAGAGGCCAGCCTTACAGATGGTGAGGGCTACTGCACAGAGGTGGAGGTGCTTACTCAGTGAGCACCCTGGAGTGGGAGCTATGGAATTGAGAGCCATTCCCTCCCCCTGTTGGCAGTATTGCATATGTGTCTGCCACTCTGACTTCCCACAGGACAAGGACTGAAGCCACAGTTACAGCTGTCACAGCCCATGCCATCCCTTCTAATGCTAGATGTCTCCCACTCCATTGCTTCATTCTTGGCTTTCTGTGCCTGGGCTGTTTCTATTAGCACGATGCCCTGCAGGTTCACCTGTACCTCGGTCTGCTTTTTATGTTACTATAACAGAGCATCTGAGGCTGCACACTCTATAAAGAAGAGAGATTTATGATGCTTCTGGTTCTGGAAGTTGATGAACATAGTGCCACCATCTGCTTGGCTGTGGTCCTGGAGGGTCCCAATAGCATGACAGTGGCATCCTGGTCATATGCAACTGGCTGCATTGCCATATGATAGAAAAATGGAAGGAGAACTGGCTATGTGCTTAAGGAACCAGTGTGCAAGTAGTGAAGCAAGAGACAGAGGAGGGACTGGGCTCATTGTTCTAACAACTTGCTCTCATGGAAGCTGGCCCATTCCTCTGAACAGCGTGAATCCCCACAAAGATGGTTCTCTCATGGCCTAATTATCTTCCACTGAGCCTCACCTTTTAAAGGTACCACCACTCTGAGGATCAAGATTCTAGACTATCATCCTGTGGCATATGTAAGCCACAGCAGTCTATATCCTCACACATAAAAAAATTCAAATCGGGCGCCAGGTTCCAGTCCCGGTTGCTCCTCTTCCAGTCCAGCTCTCTGCTGTGGCCTGGGAAGGCAGTGGAGGATGGCCCAAGTGCTTGGGCCCCTGCACCCACGTAGGAGACCAGGAGGAGGCACCTGGCTCCTGGCTTCAGATCAGCACAGTGCTGGCCGTGGTGGCCATTTGGGGGGCGAACCAATGGAAGGTAGACCTTTCTCTCTGTCTCTCTCACTAACTCTGTCCAAAAAAAAAATTCAAATCCTTACAAAGACTCAACAGTGTTCCACTGTGTGTGTGTATCCCATTTTCTTTATGCATTCATTCCCCAATGGACATTTATTTAGGTTGAGTGCATTCTTTGACTATTTAAAATAACACTGCATTGAACATGGGGGTGCAGGTCTCCTTCTATCATACTGATTTTAACTCCTTCATTTATATTCTCAGAAATGGGACTTCTGAATCATATGGTATTTCTGTTTTTATTTTTGAATGAACTTTATAATGTTTTTCTTAATGACTCTACTAAATTATTGCTCCACCAGTGGTGAGCAAGGGTTTCCTTCTCTCTCCGTCTTCACCAGTACTTATCTTCTGTCTTTTTAATAAAAGCCATTCCAACAGATGGGAGGCAGTATCTCTATGTGGTTTTAATTTGTATTTCCCCAGTGGTTCATGGTGTTGGTAATCTTTCCATGCACCTGTTGGTTGCGTGTATATCTTCTTTTGAGAAATGTTTACCCAGTCTCTTTGCCCATCCTTATTGTGGCTATTTGTTTTCTTGCTATAGAGTTGAGTTCATTGCATATTAATCCTTTATTCAGATGTGTGGTTTGCAAATGCTTTTTCACACTCTTTGGGTTGTCTCTTTGCTTTGTCTCACTTGCTGTTGAGATGATTTTTAGTTTGATGTATTCTATTGGTATAATTTTGCTTTTTTTGCCCAAGCTTTTAGGGTCATATCAAGAAATCCTTGTCTAGAAAATGTTACGGAGTTTTTTCCCTCTATGTTCTCTTATATTAGTTTTACATGTTCATGTCTTAGGTTTAAGTCTATTGTTCACTTTGAGTTGCCTTTTTTTGTGCCTGATGAGTGACAAGCATCTAATTTCACAGTTTTATATGTAGATGGCCAGTTTTCACAGCACCATGTATTGAGTAGACTCCCCTTCTCACTTTTGTGTCATTAGAATTTGCCAAAAATCAATTGACTAAAATGTATGGATTTATTTTTAGGCTTTCTAACCTGTTCTTTTGGTTAAGGTATCTGTTTTTATGACACTACGGTATTGTTTTTATTAAAATGTCTTCATAATATATTTTTTCAACTTTTATTTAATAAATATAAATTTCCAAAGTACAACTTTTGGATTATAGCAGCTTTTCCCCCCATAACCTCCCTCCCACCCACAACCATCCCATCTCCCACTCTGTCTCCCTTCCCATTCTCCATGAAGATTAATTTTCAATTATCTTTATATACAGAAGATCAACTTAGTGTATACTAAGTAAAGATTTCAATATCTGGAGACATCACACTATCTGACTTCATAATATGTTTTGAAGTCATCTAGTGTGATGTCTCTAAATCTGTTCTTTTTGCTTAAGAGTGTTTGGGCAGTTTGAGATCTGTATTTCCATTCCAGTTTAAGGTTTTTACTCCTATTTATTTGGAAATGGACAGTGGAATTACATTGAACCCATGTATTGTTTTGAGAAGTAGTGTATTTTAACAATATTAATTCTTCCAGTCTGTGGACATGAATTATTTTTCCATTCATTTTTGTTTCCCTCAGTTTCTTTGATCAGCATTTTGTAGTGTTTAGTACACAAATATTTCATCTCCTTAGTTAATACTTACGTTAGGGTCCTGGGTATGTCTGCAATTGTAAGTGGGTTGTTTCCTTAATTTCCTTTTCAGGTAGCTCATTTTTTGTGTACACAAATATAACTGATTTTATGTGTTGATTTTTATATGCTGAAATTTCATTCAGTATTTCTATGAGCTCTAACGGCTTTTTGGTGGCATCTGTAGAATTTCTATATACATGATCATGTCTTTAGCACACAGACTATCTCACTTCTTTCCTACTGGAATGTCTTCCATTTGCTACGGCTAGTACTTCCATTGCTTTGAAAGGCAGCATAGCAGACTGGGCTATGGTAAGGAAAGGACAAAAAGATTATTACCTTCCCAAAAGTGTATTTACTGTCATTCCAACTTAATATATTCACTGGAGCTAATAAGTGTTCAATAATTTCAGAAATAATCATTTCTAGGCCTATTCTGATGCACAACTAAAACAACACTGCAAGGGTAATCTTTTATGTTAGTGACTGTGTGTGTGTGTGTGTGTGTGTGTGTGTACACATATAGGGATCCTGATCTTGATCTGTGAAAATTCTGTCACATTATTACATGTTTTTGTTCTTAAATTTAAAAAACATGTATCTATTGAATATTCAGTAGCTCTTATTCTGACAGTCTCTACACTCCAATGCACTGTAATCACCCCTTGCCTTTTACATTCTCTCCTGGCTTCAGTCACCCCATCTCGGATTCCTATTTGGTTATGGCCACTCTACTAAAACAGCTTTTTAGCTGCTCTCATTCTTTGAAGGATAGCTTTCTGAAAAGCTGTGGGGCAGAGTTCCTGTTCTCCACGTGAGGCATCTGTGTCCCAATGTGTTAAATGTCAGTAGTAGCATTTTCCTCTGCGATTCTTAGAAGAGAATGTTGTAAACACTCAGTAACTATTTCCTGATCAAAAATGACTGCTGTTTTAGGGTCTTGGTTGTTATTTTAATGAAATTTAAACAGATGACACTTTCATAGGAGTCTCATTTCACAAGGTATAAAGTGATATACCATGAAAAGCAGTTTTTCTCACAACCTCCTACCCAAGCCTCTTCCTAGACAAGCACCTGTTTCTGTTTGTCTTCTCCCAGACATAAGATGGAGAATCTCAGAGCTACAGTACAGTCCCTGTCCCTTGCCAAGTGAATACTTACAGTAACACTTTTAGTAGGGATCAGCATCACATAGTTCCAAATCAAAGAAAGAAGTGAAGTGTGTATTGCTTTTTAAGTGCCAGAAACCGTGCTAGACACTTTTTGCATGCTGTTTTGTGTTAGTGGTGAGTTAGATATTTTCGAAAGAAGAAACTGGTGCTCGGTGATTGAGGACACAGCAAGGAACTAAGAAAGTGGGGGTTGAGCTGAGATCTGTCTTATTCCAAAACCAATTCTATTCCCCAGCTATGTTGGGAAGCTATGTTTCATTCCAGGAGGCAGAGTTTAATGAGTTTTTATGCACCTAACATTTTGCCCTTTTGTATATAAAACCGTAAACCAGGGGTGGCATACACCTTGGTACAGAATCACTACCCCATCAGAAATCCTTAGGATCACAGCACAGAGCAAACTGAAAGCTGAGAATCCTAGTTGAGATTTGTAGAACTGTGGAGAAGGAGTTTTGCATTGTCTGAATTGGTCTTTCTCAGCGATAGTCATTTACGAGATGGGGCAATCATAGAAAGCAGTGGCTTAAAAAAAAAAAAAAAAAACACTTTAGCTGCCAAAAACCTCATTCCAGTTCTCTGGAAGAGTGCTGTCACACCAAGTGCAATTCACCAGCCCAGTGTCTTTCTGGAAGCTGTGAAATTGGAGACGGTTGCCTTTGCTCAAGTGAGCACATACCACCGAGATGAGCCCACCAGCTTGTCCTGAGTGGAGCTTTATGGGATGAACATCTAGAGCTTGTCCCCTGGTTGTCAGTCTGAGAATACGCCCCTCCTCTTCTGTTCCCTCTAAGGTCAACTCTGAGTGAATCCAAGGAAGGAAATGGATTTCTGTCTTTTTTACCTCCCCAACCAAGAATTACCAGCGATGGTGATTAATAGGAAATATGCATTTATGTGTGTAATTAAGGGTTATGGATTGTGAATCACTCCCATTGGTCTGTGTGTCATTGTGCAACTTGGAGTGGGCGTTTTTGTTTGGGTTTGGACTTCTTGGCTACCTAGGAAATATTGGGTTTTTCCTTCTTATTTTGAAGAAACTACCTTTCTACAATACTGTGTGATCCAAATGGGTTTGTTGGTCATGGTGATTGAAAGGTGAACAAGTCCCCTTGGGCTCCACAGCAGCTCCTGAGAGTCCCTGCCGCCTCCAGGCAGCATTTAGTGAAGAGGGAGGCACACAGCTGAGCTTGACCGTTTGCACTTTCTCTACTGATTGTCTAGACAGAAGGCTACAGGAATGGTGGTGAAGCAGTGGTCTTTATTTCTGCACTCAAGCCAGTGTTTTTTGAGTCCTGACAGTGAACGTCTCTTCATCCTCTTGGAAGTTCTCCCTCTTTGTCCTAAGTTTGCAACTTGCAAGTCTTGTTTCTTCCAACTATGGAACTACCAAATTGTTCATTAAATGCCAGTGCAAGACATATTTAACCAATTTCTGGAATAATAATAGATCGTTATAGAAGATACACAGAACAGGGGTGGCTGTCTTGAATGCTATGTCTGAGATGCCTTTTGCTGAGTCACTTCTAGGGCCCCCCCACTTCTCAGGGATAAGTAGAGGGATGGTTTGGGATTTGGAAAAGGAATTGGAAGACCTCCCATGGGGAGAATTGATTGAGGTCAGGGAAAAGCCGAGTTATTACTAAATTGAGTAAAAGACCAAAGAAAACACAATAGCATTGCCATTCAACATCTTAATAAAATTGAAACCACTGATACTGAACAAGAATATTGGGTAAGATGGCTTTTTTAATCTGATGATATTTCATTCGGGGTAACATTGAGTATTTTGATCTTTGATTGCGTGTTGTACAACATACTTTTTTTTTCTCATGAATAGTCTAGCTCCTCTGCTTGTTCAGATTGAGAGGAAGGGGAGTTTAAGGGACCATGGAGCTAGAGTTTACAGGAAGCCAAGATCAGCGTGGCTTTATCTGGTTTGGGGAAAATTAACAATATTGGTGCTAACATTTCCAAGAGCCAGGGAAAAATACTGAATAAGATTGCAAACCAGAACTTCCTGTATACAAGGACATTTTACAAAGTTAATGGGAAAATGAATATTTGGTGCAAAAAATTGGGAAATCTGTGCATATAAGGATACTGCAAAAATGTTGGAAAGTATATATAATGGAAAAACGATGCATGGGCTTCAAAATATTTTTGCACCAAAATAAATTTATCTTTCAATCACTGTTCCACAAATTCTTTGAAGTTGCCGTGTAGGTTGGTTCTTCTCAACAATGAATGGAGGTCTCAAACCTGTAGTAGAATACAAGTGTACTGGCTTGTTTTTGGTATCAACATATATAGTTTGTTTCTTCAGACTCTGCGTGATGGAGACTTCATGAGAAATTGTCAAAGCAAATTTATTTTACATTAGTGAATGATTTTTCAGAGTAAGCCTGTGTACTATCAACTGTTTGCCCTTCTGTAAAAACAAATGTCTGCTTTTTTATTAGATTCTCAAACTTCCCATGTAGCTTGGAAATTCATTAAAAAAAAAAAAGCATATTTCTTCCTTCGGACCATGCTGGCATATAGCATGGAAAGCTACAGGCTGCCCTGTGCTGTAAAGTTAGGCTCAGTTTTTAGTGCCTTGATTTGTTTCTGCATGTTCTAGAGCCATGTGTAGCCTCAGCAGCCTGGAGATTGGGAGGCCAGCCCTTTATCTGTGCTTAGAGCTGGCCTTTTCCTTGCGGGTCCCTATTTCACTCTTTAGTGTTTCCCATTTGGTATCAGGAGAGAGAGCATTCAGAAGTGGTGGTAAGGCCATAGACTCACCAGTCATATCGGAGACCAATGCTTCTGGAAGCCATGGCTCGCTTGCTCTTTTGGGACTGAAAGAGCAAGGAAGTACAGGAAGGATTTAAGTTTTCCTCTCCTTTCTTTCTTGTTAGTTTTTAAATGCAATTTTATTTCAGAAAAATGACGTATTTTTGTGACTACCAAATAGTGCTCACATGTATGAAGAAAACTATGACTCTTTTCCACTCTCATTAAAAAAAAATACAATCCAGTCATCCTGTTCTCACTATTTTGGGGCTGAAAATCAGGTTGCTATGATTGTATATGCCAAAATTATTATTGTATGGAAAAAACATCACTGGACTGTTACTAATCACCGATCTTCTGTACCCAAAGTAGTGTCCAGAGAGTTTCTGTCAGACTTGGGAAGATGACTCGCTTAGTGTCTTCTCCTGAGAATCAGCCGTCTCCACCCACGTCCAGCTTCCAGCTGACCACACCCACATAACTGCCTCCTGGGGCTCCCCAGCACTTCCTCTCATTGTGTGCACTCCCGTGTCATACTAACTATTACCTCAGAGGCTCTCGTTTTGGGACACAGACCATTCTTAGTTTTTCGTTGACTTGTTTGATTTAAAGAGAAACAAATGCCTTCCTCCTCGCTGTGTATTGTGATTTGTCTCCTGTTCCTCAAGGTTTGTCTTTGGCATCCAAACCTCTTTCTCCACAGGTGGCTCAAAATCAACCCGAGGAACTGCGTAGGGGGTGGATGGGATTCCTTTCCATTTCACACTTCCTCCTCACTTTTCCAGACTCCAGACTCCCACACCCAATCAAAATCCTGCACTTCATCCTTGTGTTGTGCACTTGTACCTCCTTGGCATGTCGACAGTGGCAAGCGGGTGCAGAGAAGGGGAGGGTCTGCGATGGATGGAGCATGATGTTGGTCATTTGCACCACGTCCTTAGCTTGCTATGCCATGGAAAGGAAATCAGGGCCCAGACTTCTCACTCTTCCTTCCTGGAGTTACCCAGCAAAATATGAACCAGGCCCTACCACCAAAACTCTCATCTTGGCACTGGTAATATCCTGGGTTCAGTTCAGTGATCTGCATAAGGGGAAATTAGATGCAAACAAACATAACAACTTGTCCTGGAGTGAAAAGCAGATGCGTAATTTCTCTCATTTGTCCCCACTTTATTTAATAGCCCACATAGGGAGCTTGTTTAAAACCACAACAACAACAACAACAAGCCAAAGCAGCCAATATTGTGAAAAGATCTCACTGCGCGATCAACATGATGATAATAATGATTGTCTTCTGGGAGATAATAACCTAGGGGGGAGGTTGGGGGGGCAGAAGGGAAGCTGCAGGAGAGTAGGAAATGTCCTTTTCTGTTCTCTAAGCTGAAAATAGGAGGGTGAAGACCTCACTCGTGGATACGTCCTGCGTGTTTTTACTTTTTCTCTGTGAGTTTCCCATCCATTCATGTGCCCATAGCTGTTGAGTCCCTCCCATGTGACAGGCCTGACACTGGGTGCCAGGAGAAGGCTGGAGAATGAGGTGGAGGTGGTCTTACAGTCTATTGGGGAGCGATGGGTGGGTGTCATTCAAATCAGTCAGTCAGTAATCACAGTCAAATAGGTGCTATGAAGGGATGCTCAGTGGAGCCAGGGACATAGAAAGCAGAGTTACCATTGCTAATCCAGCAAGTTTTCTTCCTCAATGTTGGTTGAGGGGATAGCTGAGGGAAGAGTGGAAGGTGTCTGGTGTGTAACAATCTTCCCAGGCAGATGGATCAGTTAATTCACAAGCTTTTATTGGGATTCCAATCCTGGGTGAGGTTCACTGGTCCCAGCAGGGCGGGGGCCAGGGAAGTCACACATCAGAGGTTGGGAGGGCTCCTTTTATGGATACAGGATGTGGGGGTTAAAGGTTGAGGCAGGTCTAATCCTTACTGGTTGACCTTTAGGCACCCGCGGGGACCTTGACAAGGACTTTTCATCCCCAGAAGTGCGGGGGCAGGGACTCCCCATTCCCAGAAGTGTAGACCTTCTCTCCTTGCGGATCCCAAAGCTACCAAAGAGTAGGGCTTCACTAAGTGGGGGGAGAGTCTCCCAAGCTGAGGGTGGAGGGGCACAGATTTGGAAAAGATCTTAGAAACCCTACAGAGTGAAGTGACATGTCCTTAAAACTGGGGCCCAGGAGGAGGGGTGGGGCTGGAAGTGAGGCTGGAGAACAGGTGCGCATCAGGCATCTTGGGTTTTGTCTGAGTAGCAATGGGGACCCTTCGCAAGATATGAAATAGGTGAACTTGCTTCCCACTCCCCCCCGGGCACTGTGCCCATCGCGGATTATGCCCTATCTCTCTAAGCCCTCCTGTTGTCCCCATTTTCCCAATGAGTAAGGTGAACATTGGACTATTCAATGACTTCCCTTAGGCTATCCAGTCATGACTTACTGGAGCCAAGGTTCAAACACGTGTTCTTAACCTAACACTATATAGCTTCCAGTCGTAAGCAAAACTTTTGCCATTGTTTTCAGCCATACCTCTTTCTAATATTTACTTAGGGGAAAATTTTAATTTTCACCAAATTTGTTCATACTGCATCCATGCTAATATGTGTTATTAGAAATATTCATTTCCTTCCATTGATGCCAAGGGCAATGTTGACCCTCTGGAAGTAAAATGCTTTAAGACCTTCAGGTCTTGGGTCTTAAAAAAATGAATATGGGGAAATGATTGGGGGAAAATGCTCATTGCTAGGTATTATACCATTTTTAAATAATTATGGCAACTGAACCTGCCTGTAGAAGAACATTGTAAAGGAAAGTGAATCAGGTTTTGCTGTTAATGATTGGCCTTGGATTACCTGCATACCATTTGTATGCATCAAGGAACTGGGCTTCCAGTCTGCAGTCTGGCTTTAGAATGAAGGAGAAGCTTTGATGGAGCATTGTGCACACTGCTGAGGATATGCTGACCCTGCACTGCACCTGTAATACATCAAACTGTCCACATGGCTGGGGGCAGGCAGCTGCGTCCCAGAGATTTTAAAGAGGACCCCAACATCCAGGTAACCCTTTTCTGACTGCTTTCATCCATCATAACTTCAAACACACTCAACCAGAATGCCTTTTTCCTGCGGAAGGATCCTGCTCAGCCATCAGCCGCAGGTGGAACCTCCTTTAGAGTCTTATACGGGAAAGGATTCAGTTTTAACTCTTACATTCAGAGCCCCCTGAAATTGTATGTTAAACACACAACTATTGTAGTTTTTCCCCTCAAATTTGTTTTTTGACAATGGAAATGTTACTGGTGACTTTACCCCAAGCACTCTTGAAATTCTCTGTTAGTGTGGTCCATCTTGGACAACAGGGACCAAGCGCTCAATGAAAGCTTGTCTTGTACCCCATTCTCGCATTGCCTACCTCCACATCCTGCTACGTCTCATGATTGTACTTTGAACTTAGATAACCTGATTTTAAATTCAGTTCTGGCATCATCTAACCAAATGGAACAGTTACTAAAAATGTTGTATCTGCTTTCTGGTGTCTAAAATGAGAATAAAAATACCTTGAATGCTATGGTCAAGTTGTGATATATTGTAAAATTCTCCATGCCTCCTTAATTAACCATATTCTTACTGTTAGGGTCTGCAGTATTTGCTTCCCTGACCCAGTGATGCCAATCTTCATCATGCGACCTAATTACAGCATGAAATGTAATAGATACAGTCTAGGCAAAGGGTTCTGAAATGCTTGCACAGTCAGATTCGGCTTCATGAGCTTGTTTCTTTACTGTGGGCATAATTGTTTCTGAAAAGTCCATTGACCCCTGGAGCAACACATGGGTCTCAACACAAACCAATCCACAACTGAGAGATACACACAGTCTAGCTCAGCACAATCCTGGCTAATCCACAGATATGTGAGGACAGAGAGAAGCTTATTGTTGACTGCCAGGTTTGTTCCTTGGTATCGATGTGGCAGTCATACCACGTGTTGTAAGAGTTAAAAGGTAGTAGTAACTCTTCTAAGATTGAATGGACCTCCGATTTAACCCCTGTTATAACACTTGTCATTTGGCACCTGTGGCAGTTAGCTGTTGTTTTCCAAGCTCAGCCTTCCCCACTTCCTCCCTGAAATTCTTCTGTTTTTCTCTGGAGGACTCCTCTCCTCCTTTCTTTGTCTGAGTCATCAGTGCTGTACATTCTCTCCATTCTGCAGGGGCAGCAGCTGACCCAAGATGACTCCTGATTCCATCTCATCTTCCTGGCCTCCTGTATTGGTCTGTGGATAGACATGGGACCCCAGCTAATCCAGAGATCTTGTGTCTCAGGAGTTTACAAGGGATGTTGGGAAACACAGATTTTACGTTGTCTAGGGAGGCTGAACTTATAGTAGTAGAACAGAAATGTGGACTTTCTAGTAGTCACGTCTGCATGTTTTAAATGTCACCTAAGAATGAAACCGACACAGAGAAAAATGGGTAAGAGATGGAGACCTACTCCCAGCAGGATTGTGTAAGCGACTTGAAACTGGTGCATATGAATCCAAATGCCTATAGAGTTCCAGCTTCATGTTCAAAAACAGGGCATTTTTCAGGTAGTTTGCTTTATATCAGGTATCTGTCCTTTGCACATTGAGTTTCCTAACATTCTGTTTATGGCACTGTAGAAATTATCTTCACTGTGTCCAGAAATGCTGTCATATTTAGCTCTGTGTTGCCGGTGGAAATGGCATAGTCATTTGTATATAGCAGGTGCTCATGTACATTTGAATTATTGATTAAATGAATATGTCAGTCTATAGTGAATACAGACACACATGCACACACACACACACCATGTGTTTAACATGATTGTAAATTTTAAGCTGTAAAATTCAATTTTTAGAAACCCAAAGGTATATACTATAATAGGTAAAAAAAATGTTTTCAAAGAGATAAGCTTGTTTATTTACAGTAGAACCAGCGTATGGATATAGTCCTCTGATTCTAGCCTAACTGTCTACAATGTAGTGAATCCTCAAGGCAGATCTTGGAGAGATCACTGGAACAGGAAGGATATTCTCTCTAAGACAATGCTACCACCTGGTATCTCCACTCATCTCCTCATCATTATGTAATCTTTGGGTGCCTAGTGGATGGAGAGAATGGTGAAGGTAGTAACTTCAGCGCACTCCCACTCTCAGGAGTTCTGGGGATCCCTTTATGGGCTGCAGGTTATGAATACTGAGCCAGAGATGTAACTGAAGGGGACTCATGAATGAGCACAGATCTGTGACCCACTGGTCCTTCAAAAGAAGTCTTAAAGAAGCTCATTAGTTTGGATTCACAGTGTTCTTGGTTTTCAACCCTCATCATTCTTGGCAGCTTTGACTCCACACTCCTTGCCCAACGATTAATTGACAGTTAAACCTACCAATTATTGGAGTAGTTACTGTGTGTTAGACACAGAGACTTATAAGAGAGTTTTTCAGTCGCTTAATTCTGCAAATGATTTTTCTGTCTTTTTTTTTTTTTTCATATGGACAACACAACTTTGTAAATGTGAAGTATGTAGTGCTTCACGGAACCAGGGTTGTGTGCCAGGTCCGTCTACTGCACTGAGATGCTTTTGCTGGAAATTGCCCCTGGACTTTGCTTAGTACCCACTCTGGGTCTGCACTCTTGCAGCTCATGCAGACTTCCTGTCTCTCTTTGTATAATGGTGGGCATGACCTTGGTCTCTCATGTTTTCCTCCCTTCTCCATTACATGGTCGTTGTACCTGACCTTTAATATCCTAGATTTTAGAAGCTAATCTTTTATTTTTATTTTTTTAGTTATTAAAAATAGTTAGGGGGCCGGCACTGTGGTGCAGATTAATCATCTGCCTCCAGTGCCAGCATCCCATATGGGCCCTGATTCTAATCCCAGCTACTCCTTTTCTGATCCAGCTCTCTGCTATGGCCTGGGAGAGCAATAGAAGATAGCCTAAGTGCTTAGGTCCCTACACCCACATGGGAGACCTGGAAGAAGTGCCTGGATTCTGGCTTCAGATCGGCACAGCTCTGGCCATTGCAACCATTTGGGGAGTGAACCAGTGGGTGGAAGACCTTTCTTTTCTCTCCCTCTCTCCCTCTCTCTTTGTCTATAACTCTACATTTCAGATAAATAAATATTAAAAAAAATTAAAGTGAATTTCACATAATATATAATCAACCATTTTAAGTAAGCAATTCGATGGCACATACTACATGTACAGTGTTGTATACCTACTACCTTTATCTGGTTCCCAAACCTCTGCTTCACCCCACAAGGAAGACCCATTACCATTAGGGACATCATTCCCATTCCTTCCTTCCCTATGCCTCTGGCAGCCTCTGATCTTCTCTCTGCCTCTTTGGTTTGGCCTATTCTAGAATTGTTACATAGATTTGTATAATATGTGGCTTTGGGCTTCTTTCCCTTGGCATGATGACTTCAGCTTTCACCCATGCTCAGAGTTTATCAATACTCTATTTCTTTCAATGGTTGAATAGTATGAATAGTATTCCATTCTATATGTAGGCCACAATTGATCATTTCATCCACTGATGAGCATTTGGCTTACTTCTGTTTCCTGGCTATTGTGAATAGTGCTGCTATGAACACTTGTGCGCCTACCCTTGTTTGAGTCCCTGTTTTTAGTTCCAGGAAGAGATTGCTGGGTCATATGGTAGATCTACGTTGAACCCTTTGAGGAATGACCCAGCTGCTCTCCATCACTCTGGTCTGTGATTTGCTTGTGTCTGCTATTTGAGGTTGAATGGTTCTTGGTTGACATAGCTTCTGTGTGACCTCATAAAGAAGCACAGATATATAGAATTGAGAGATGCTTATCGCAATGAGCGCATTGTCAGCTAAATGATTGTGTGTATGTATGGCAGCCACTGGAGAAATGATCTCTGGAAGTAGAATGGACGCTCTCATCATGTAAGGAGCCCAGGCAGTGTTGTACCAAGGAGGGTAGATGGCTGTATGACAGTCAGTTGGAAATACTGGGTATCCATACTCACTAGTTCCCATTTCTGCTTTTCCTGTTTTATCACCATTATTCTTTCCTGGACATGCGTATTCTTCAATGCTTGTTGACTCGCAACCATTCTGTGGTCTGTTACTGTCACTTGCAAGAATTTGGCTGTCAGGGAAGATGCCAGCAGGCCTTTTAAAAGCCACTGCAAACTTTCATTGCTAACTTGTAACTTGGAGGAACTTTCAGAGAAAGGGTTATAAATAAAACGCATGCATCAATCTGGGTTTCGCAACAGGAATGCAATTCCACTTCGTGGCTAGAGATAAAACATGTCTTGCCGTGCACAGTGAGCTCTTCGCCGTGCCTGCGTTTTATTTCCCATCACAATCTAAGTTATGGCAGATGAAGCTGCTCATAAGGTATGAGGTTAGACAGCCCCATGCTAATTCACACTTACACATTATGGTGTATTTTTAAGGCTCCGTGCTCTGCTCTATTTAGCTACTCATGCTTGAAAGGCAGGAGAGGAGCTGGAAAATCCCCACAGGACCAGGGTTAGTGTGGTTTGACTCTCTGGCAGCTTAAGCCTTTGGATAGCAACGGGTGAGTCTTGAATCTCTCTGTGCCTTCAGGTGCCTGGCAGAGAGACGCCCATAAAGGTCGTGCTTCAGATTAACGAATGTGTGCAGTTGCTACAGAGAAGGTTCTGAGCACCCCTAGAAGTGTTGCACAAAAAGGATTCCTAGCAGCTACTCAACACGCAGATCATTTGCTCTGTGTTTTTGTGAGTTCGTGTTCATAATCAGCATATGGTTTTGATTCCACTGTAATTTCCATCGCAGAGATGGGAAACTGAGCAGCATAGAGTAGTAGCTATTGTATAAAATTCACAGGGGATAGAAGACAGAACCAACACTTTTGGTGTGGCCACAGGAGGGGCAGACAGATTGAGATTAGAGATAAAGACAGAGGTATAAATAGAGAGAAAAATAGATAGAAATTCTACCGGCTTGCTCATTCCCCAAATGCCTATGACAGCCAGGACTGGTCTAAACTGAAGTCAGGAGCCTGGATCTTAATCCAAGTTTCCTGTGTTGTTGGCAGGACTCAAGTACTTGAGCCATTGTCTGCTGTCGCCCAGGTTGTGTGTTAGCAGGAAGCAGAGTAACTTGGACTGGATCCCAAG
The DNA here is from genome assembly GCA_949820135.1 of Sylvilagus floridanus. Taxonomy (NCBI): domain Eukaryota; kingdom Metazoa; phylum Chordata; class Mammalia; order Lagomorpha; family Leporidae; genus Sylvilagus; species Sylvilagus floridanus. The sequence continues at coordinate 43,847,062 of OX463234.1, read as the reverse complement.
TTCTCTGATGGGGAATGGGGTGTCCCAAGAAGCCGCTTAACCTGCTGCACCACAATGACAGCCCCCTGTTTTCTTTCTTAATGACTCAGACACACTGACCTCTCTACCTACCTCAAATGCCTCCGAAGGGAATATGCTAACTCCTTCTTTCCTGGGATGCATAACTGCTTTTTCTTCTTTGGCTTTTATATTTTCCTATTTTTTTTTTTTTATTTTTGAGGTCATTAGAAGCCATTCTTGTTCCTTTTTACATTTGCTTATCTATTCATTATTTTAATCATTCACATTTCACTTGCTGTTTTAAAGAACTAGTGAATACCAGCAGCCCTTGTTCCTGTTGTTTCAGATAAGAGAATACAGACAGGGAATCACAGAAATACAGGGTTCTCTGTTATGGGCTGTGTTGAGGAAGTTGCAAGATTCTACAGAAAGGAGCATATTGGAGCTACACTCAATCAGTAAAGGCGGGAGTCAGCATCCTGGGAGGGATGACTTTTGGTCTGACTCTTAGAGAGTGAGTAGGAGCTGGGCATAGGGATGCAAGTTTGGAGAGAGTGTGGAGTTCTCTTTCCCGTGGATTTCTAACTCTGTCTACACATTGCATTTTGAAGTAGGAGAATGGCAAGGAGAAGGTTCAAGAATATAAATCATATCTTACAAACAAGACAACTACTCAAGATGTTCTGTTGCATTAAAAACACAACATTGATCTGTAGTAAATTCTGGATTTCATTTTTAATGATTCACATCTTAAATATGTCTCCTCCTTTGTTCTGATCATCACAGTAAAAAACAATGAAGGTCTGTTAGTGAAAATGTGTCCCTTTTATCAACATGACACGAAAAGAAAAAATGGATTCCTTCCTTATCAAAACAGGTTCTTCTTTGGATCAGTAACCCACTACCTTGAAAGCATTTTTTCTTTACTTAATTTTGCCTTTCTTTAAAAAGCTCATAGACCTTTTTAAAATGTGTGTAATTGTGTGTAGAGTCATAAATCAGTGCATGTATACAATGTGTAGTGATCAAGTCAGGGTAATTACCATTTCCATCTGTTTAACTGTTTGTCATTTCTTTGTATTGGGACTGTGGGCTTCTCCTATGAGGCCCATATTGTCGGGATAGTGGGGCAATGGGGTTCTTCAACAAGCAGCACTGGAGACAGTTTCGGTCGAATATGTCCATGTATTAACAGTTGGGCACAAGCTTTTATAGGGCAGGCAAAGGGGAGTAGCTAGCTCAGGGTAGCAACGCTAATTCTATAGGATAAAGCCAATATTGGTGCCTCTATGCTTCTACAGTCAGCTTGAAAGTCACGTAGTCTATCTAGCCTTCCAGGTGATCTTATGGGTCTGGGCCACACCAGGGAGCTATTCACCAAGTTTACAATCACAAGACTGCTCAACAGGACGCGGGGGTGGGGGAAGTGTGCCTGGGGCCCCTGCCACCTGCCAACAGTGGGATCATATGTGGGTCTCAGTGTGCTGAGCCCCTGACCAGGGTCTTTCCCGGGGGGCATGGTGTGCCATGCCCCCTTAACTTTCTGCATGGGCTAGACAGGCAGTCTCCCAGCCAGGCACAGGGTCACCCCACATGGGAACCTTCACATTCCTGTCTTCTGGTGCTTTGTGAAGCATGCAGTAGTAGAATGTAGTGAAGTCAAGCCTAGAAGTTGCTCCTCTTCTCTTGTTTTGGCACATGTCATCCAGTTTCCACCTCTCCCTTTCCCGTTCTCAGTCTCCAGTGAGCCCCCTGTTCTGCTCTCTACTTCTATGACATCACCTTCTTCATCATGTTCTCTGGTTCCAGATCTGTTGCTACCAATGATAGAATTTCACCCTTGGGTAGCTGAAGACTTTTCCATCAAGTATATGAACCACATTTTCTTTATCCATTCATTGATCAATGTGTATGTGTGTGGCTTTTTTTTTTTTTTTGGCAGGCAGGTTAGACAGTGAGAGAGACAGAGAGAAAGGTCTTCCTTCCGTTGGTTCACCCCCCAAGTGGCCACTATGGCTGGTGCGCTGCACTGATCTGAAGCCAGGAGCCAGGTGCTTCCTCCTGGTCTCTCATGCGGGTGCAGAGCCCAAGCACTTGGGCCATCCTCCACTGCCTTCCCGGGCCACAGCAGAGAGCTGGACTGGAAGAGGAGCAACCGGGACAGAATCGGCACCCCAAGCAGGACTAGAACCTGGAATGCCGACGCCGCAGGCAGAGGATTAGCCTAGTGAGCCGTGGCACAGGCGATCAGTGTGTTCTTAATCCCTGCCTTTTACTGTGTCTGTTTTGATATTGGTGGTTCAAAAACTTACATATATGAAGCATCTTTCAATTCTATTTTCTCTTCCTTTTTAAAATTGCACCATCATCTCCCTGTTGGTGGGTATTTATGCACTGGGTCCCTGTAGAAAGCCTAAGTTCCGGGAGTCAAAACCACAGAGAATGACACTGACAGAGAGGCAGAAGGGAAGGAGGGAGGTGAGACAATTGATGCAGGGAGCAAATGCCCTGGGAAGCTTGACACTGTGGCTCGTGAGGTGGGTGGAGCCCTCCCAGGTGGTGGAGATGGAGGTGGGTGTGGGGTGCAGGAACTCTCATCTTTGGTCCAGAAAGGAGAGTTCATGTCTCTGGAGAAGTTTATGATGTAGGTGGAGTCCACACCCTAGGAGTCTAGCAAATGTGAATTCCAATCTTGTTGGTACCACAGGGTGCTCAGCTTTGTGGGATTGAGTTTCTGTGTCTTTGAAAGTCTTGAGCTTTCTTTGCATTTTGGATGAGCAGAGCCCTGGATGGTTCATTGCCCACCTGCCCTCACTTGGTCATTTCTTTCAGTGTGGCCATGTCCTCTAACTGCTCCCTAGATCATTTTTGTCACTTGGGGAGAACGAAAGATTCTCAGCTCAGCAGATTGTATGGATTAGCCAGTTGGTGTGCATCTGATCTTAGAACATTGGCCTATGTGCGGGGACCTGGGAGACCCCCTCTGGAAAACGCCACACCTGACCTCATGTCAGGGTTTTAGTCATAACACAGGGTCACTAAAAGCATAAGATCGCCTCTCAGTGTCTGCCTAAGGTATAGAGGAAACAGAAGTGAATCTGGGGTTGAGACTTGGATCCCGTTTGTGAGTTATTTCACCTTATATACTCCAATACGTCAAAATCCTTTGTCTATGAAAGTACTTCAAAATCGGAAGTCTTACAGCAGAAGCATTTCTGGTCCCAAGGGGTTTGGATGGTGCTTGCTCAGCCTGTGTCATCATCACTCAAGTGATGGTGCTGGGTTGCTGGGAGGGTCAAAGGTGTGGGAAACCCCTGGAAGTGCTTGGAGTAGTTGCTCAGTATTCTGCAGGTGACAGTGCCTGCTCCACATTGCTCTCCTCATCCCCTTCCTCTCAGCATTTGACTTTCTACCCCTCCCTTTTTTATACTTCTTTTCTTTACCTCTCTGCTACAAGTCTCCAAGCCCAGGTGAGAGAGGACTAACCCCGAGACCACACGATTTATTTTTCTCACGCTCATTTCTGTTTTAATAATTATCATATCAGCTCTGAATTTATTACACTACAAGAATGACTTCATGAGGAATCTCATGAATTTAAACATTAATGTAAGATAAATTAGTTTTAAATTGAATTCCTTGAATGCAATTGAATGTGTTTCCGTATGATGAATAAGGAAATTTCCAAATAAAATCTAAATCTGATGTTCCATTTTCGAGCGGGTAGAAGAAAACACGTGGGTATTTGATAAGGTTGAAATGTGATTGCACTGCAGCAGATTAGCCATTCTATAAACTAACCTCTTAGTTTGTGGAGGAAGAAGTTTGGGTGCAGAGTTTAGTAGATAAAATGTGGAGATTTCTGTGTACACGTTTAGTGAGGCTCTTCATTACCTCCAACTTCACACCATTATTATAAGATACGATCCCACCAAAGATAGCACTCTTCCTTTTTTGGGTGTTTAAATTAATTGATTCCATTGTTAGGAATTAATTTTTGAAAACTGCACCTACTGTAATCCCATTTTCTTGGGAAACTCTTCTTTTCAGTATAATCTTTGAGGGCCTGAAAGTGCCTTCCTCTGAACCAGGCCTGAGAGCAAGTGGTCACAGATGAAGAAAGGAAATCCATTACAGAAGAAATGGGAAAACGTGTTCCGAGCCTTATCAGACCCACAATTATCTCTGGGAGCGAAGTGCTTATGGGGAAGGAGGAAAAGCCAGCTCGGCTGATGGAGGCTCAGGGTGGTGACAGCCAGTGACTTCCCGCCTATTATTCATCACACTTCAGCAGGGTGATCTTTGCAGAGCCTGCATGGGACACTGCTTTCCAGTGTTTGCAGAATAAGAGTTAAACCCAGCTCAGGCACGTGGCTCAGGGTGTCCTGCTGCCAGTGTTCATCCTCCACGTCATAAACCTTCTCCACCCCTGCTCCATCCTTACTGATCCCAAGGGACCCACCTGCCTCCCACGTCCCCCCGCCTGCATCTACTGCCACCTCCATCTCTCTCACATGGCTCTCACCTCCCTGGTAGTTGGATCCCAGCCACATGGTCCACTTCCGTATTGTTCAGAAACCTCAGCCTCTGTCAGGTTCCATCATCATCGCTAAGACCACAGGGGCTCCACCATGGGACAGTCGTTGCTGTTGTACACATATTTCTGAGCAGTTTTGATTGATGGCTCAGGTTCCCACTGTGCTATATGCTCCCTAGGAGACACATCTTACCAATGTTTTGCTCCTTAATCCTCACCTCATTGCTGGTAAATAGTTCAACCCTAGGGGCACATGGTAAACTCGTGAGAAAATAAATAAAAAGCTGTAAGCCATGCAGATGCAACAGAGACAACGAGGAGGTACATGTGATGTGGGACGTGAGTTGAGAAGGAACTCGGCTTGAGGAGGAAGGTCAGTGGCTCCTAGATGGGATCCAGCACTGCCCCCACCCCTAAGAGAGTCCCCAGGAATCTGTGTGATTGTCTAATGAGTGCAAGGTAGAAGGGAGGGTCTCAGACAGCCAGAGCAATGTTTGCTGTACTCTCTGACCCACAGGGGAAGCATTAGCAAAGAAGTTAATGAAATGCATTCAGAAAGAAAAATACTGCATAAAAGAGAAAAAGCCTGAGCAATTATACTTCTAGGAAGTTAATCTATATAAACGTAATAAGGATACTTCAAAGAGTCTGTAGAAATGGAAGAGAAATGTGAGTTTGTTGTGGTGCAGAACTTTTTTTTAAATTCATGCTTGGTCTTTTTACAGTGTGCATTTTCTGTGAACTTTTGAATCCTTTTTGCATACCAGGGAGCAAGACTGTATGGGGAGGTGAATTCAGTCACACGTGTACACACACACACACACACACACACACATGCACACACGTGAGGAATGAAGCTAAAATGCTGCTCTCAGTAGATTAGCAATAGACTGCTTGAGTAGGTTTGCTTGGTCTCTGCTGTGAAATACTACTCAACTGCTACAATGAGCAAAGTTACCTTAGGGAAAAGTGTGAAGTACTGTTTGTTAGCTAGTACTTTACACGACTGTGTAACTGATATAAATGGACTTCATGTGTGTATACAGATGGGAGTGTCTAGGAAACAGTGGTGTATACATTCTAATGTATGCCTTGGGCAAAGTGGAAAATGATTCGTGAGTATTATTACTGGTTAGCTTCAGGAAATTAGGTTGATAAAGGGATTTCTCCAAAGACTTGTGAATGATAATGTCACAGGAGGAAGATCTCAGAAAAATAATCGAAGTGAAGCCATCCTCTGTACTAGTGGTTCTCAGCTGAGCCTGGCTGGGACCCCAGGGGACATTGCCATGTCTGGAGGCATTCCAGTTTGTCATGCTTTGGGATGGGGTGGATGCTACCACCACGTAGTTGGCAGAGGCCAGGGATTCTGCTCAGCATCCTGCAATGCACAGAACAGCCCCCACAGCAAACCCTTAGGTGATCTGAAGCGTCAGCTCTGCCAGGGTGGAGAAGCTCTGCTCTCTGCCTATTCTGCTGGGATTTGCAGAATGAGGTCCTCTGTTGTGACGGTCAGGAGCCCACAGGGTTCTCCATGGCTTTAGAACACCGTGTGCAAGTCTTCCGAATGGGAGCCCTGCGACGTTGTAGCCTGCAGTAGACCTAATCTGAGAGTGTGTTGTGGACCCGTGGATAGTTTATTTAATTGTGGCATCCAAGAAAAATCTAAATACGGAAGCCATGTGCCATTTTTACTCAACTTTCATGCCTTTCTCTAGCTTGCCTCATTCTCTGTCCTATTATCAAATTTATTTCAAGCTCAGGTTAAGGTAGATAGACCTGAACAAGGGCTGTAACACTCCACTCTCATTGATTTGGTTTGCATGTGGGTTTGCTCACTATAATTTTACTAGGGTAATGGGGAGAGGAGAGAGGATACAGTACAACTTAGTCTTACTTTAAACCTTGGCTAAACTGACATCTTGTGATTTGATGGCTACTGTAGCCTTGTCTACACCCCTGCAGTGGTCTGTGTTCCTCATACTGGTGGAGCTCTGTGTTACAGGAGCGTGGAGGCTGTGACTATAAAAGAAACTGAAAATCTGTTACTGCAAAACAGCAAAAGAGGAAAGGGAGGAAGAAGCAGGGAGGGAGGAAAGCATCATCGTGTTCTTGGAATCACATCTATGAAAGTCAAGAGATCTGTTCTCTGTAAATAAATAAAAACGTAGCAATAAAAACTTTTAAAAACGGTGAACATAAAAATTCATTTTTAACTCTGATCTGACGTCACCCTTGTCTCATCAGCCAAGATGGAAACACGGAGTCTTCCTCTTCCTTGTTCCCGTTATTGTTCCCAGTGTCTTAATTCTGCAGATTTTATATATTTCATTTTTTAAAAAAAATTTTTACAGGCAGAGTTAGATAGTGAGAGAAAGAGACAGAAAGAAAGGTCTTCCTTCCGTTGGTTCACTCCCCTAATGGCCACCACGGCCAGCGCTGTGCCCATCTGAAGCCAGGTGCTTCTTCATGGTCTCCCATGCGGGTGCAGAGCCCAGGCACTTGGACCATCCTCCACTGCCCTCCTGGGCCACAGCAGAGAGCTGGACTGGAAGAGGGGCAACTGGGACAGAATCTGGGGCCCCAACCAGGACTAGAACCTGGGGTGCTGGCGCCGCAGGCGGAGGATTAGCCTAGTGAGCCATGGCACCGACCCACATATTTCATTTCTAATATCTAAGCACAAACTATAAATATCCAGAAACACATGTAGCTACACCGTTGCACCTATGGAAACCCTCTCACACAACGCCCATTGTATTTACTCGTCCTCACTTATCTACCTTCTGGAATAGAGCAGACTTCCTCTATTACTTTGAGTGTTGGGCAATTGTTTTCTATAACCATTTGAGTAACTGGAGGAAATTCTGTTTCACCAAGGGTCAGCGCTGCGGTGAGCAGTGCACTAGACATGGTTTATAACAGAGATGATGGCCAGCAGCCCAGTTCCATTACTCGTGACTTCTGTCTTCTTTTTTCATCTCTGGGGTTGCAGAAGAGCTGGTTCTGCTGGGGCCATGATTCATTCTGTTTCCACATCTTTGGGAGCAAGGGATAGCAGAGAGAACAAGCCCCAGAACTGGGGGATTTTTATAATCAGCCCCCATTGTGAATGCTGGGGGCATCATTTATGCAGTGGCTAGATTAGGAAAGCCAGAGTCTCATTTCTAATATAGAACCAGAAGTTCTCCAAGGAGGTGGAATAAAATTGCTCTTGTGAAAACAGGAAGATGCTGCTAATGGGAACATGCTGAATGGTACCACTAATTAAATAAGGCACTTTGGAATTAATTGACAGCCTACACTTAAGATTCTAATTGCATATTAATCAACCATTTGTAGACAAAACTTCATGCTATTTATTATGTGAAGACAAACTTTTTCCTGATATTTCAAAGCCAGGGAATCAACTTTGGTCCTTAATTCATCTCGAGAAATGAATATACTGTATTGGTGTGTGAGGAGCCCAAGTGAATAAGTAACTGGGAATTTCTGAGGGGAACAACGCAGTGGGATTCATCTTGAAAAGAGCAATTGCGGACGTATGTCGTATGTCATTACTCTAGAGTTGGCGACAGCGTTGTTCATTATGTGGTTTCTGAGTGTTCTAAATTAGAGGAATGGATTATTGGAAGTGGGTGATTTCCCCAGATTGCTACTTAATAGTGACGAAGGGGTCTGCATTACTCATATTTGTGATGAAAATGGTGCCAAAACCCAGCAGTGGTTGACTGAAATGAAATGTAAGGCCCATTGGGTATTATCTTGAGATGCTGCCTAATTGTGTGTCTCTTGCTTGGTGTAAATGTGCTGAGGTCTCAGAGGTTGGGATGCTCACAGACACTGCAGCTGCAAAGTGAAGCTTTCTGTTGTTTACCTCTTTGTCTCTTCCTGCTTCCTTGCTGCCATGCGTGCACACTGCAAGAATTACCAACTAAAAATAAGTTTCTCTGCTGGCCCTGAGAAACGTACACCTCTGCAGCTTGCTAGAACGGTCCTTACCGGTTTCCTGCTGCCAAGATTCCCCCTCTGAAGCGAGCAGCTTGGTTGCCGTGTTCATTCATTTATTCATTAAATGGAGTTTCCACTAAGTGTCAAAGCCTGTGCCTGACCGTCACTCTGGAGTGATGTGCAGAGCGGCATCATTGCATTCCTGGGTGTTTGTCTCTTGGAGAGGTAGACATGTAAAATACAGGCCTGTAGGCCCAGGTGCAGTTCCTGCTGACCGCCTACTGCTGCTGCTTGCTAACGGCTCTCTGTTCTGGCCACACTGCTCTCCTTTCTCTTAAATGTCCCAGGCTCTTTTCCTCCACGGAGCCTTGGCCCTCGCTTCCATCTTCCTGCAAATGTCTCCCTGTTGCCTGCACATCTTTCAAGGCTTCTTCTACCTGCTGACCTCTCACATTGATTTTCCTTGACCACCCAGTCTAGAAGGAGACCCTAAACTAGCTCTGCTTCTGCACGTCACAGCATTTAGCAAACTGTGAGCATCTTGTTTATTTTCACGTGTGTTGCCTGCCTCTCCCTCCAGAAGGTCCCTGTCCTGCGAGGGCAGGGAGTTTGTCTTCCTCACACATTATAATCAGCACCTAGAAGTGGGCAGGTGCTCAGTAAGCATTTGTTGTTGATAGATGTAGCTGCCAGCCGTGACGTAAGGAAAGCACCAAGGGTCGTGGGACATTATAATGGAAAGAACAGTTTGGTTGTAAGTTCCAGAGAAGACGTCTGTGAAGGATTGACATCTGTGTTGATGGGTTTATAGGAACGAGATCAGGAAGGATTGATATCTGCCTTGGCAAGTGTGTAGGAACTAGAGAAAGACATCTACATTGGCAGGTATGTAGGAATTAGTCGGGAAGGATAGGGATCTATGTTGCTGGGTATATGGGGATTATGTAGGCAAAGACTGACAACTGTGTTGGCAAGTATGTAAGAATTAGATTGGGAAAGATTGACATCTGTGTTGACCCGTATGTAGGAGTTAGATAGATGTTGATTGGTATGTAGGAATTAGAGAAGGGCTGGCATCCACACTGAAGGGTATGTAGGAAGGAAGATAGAGGATCGGAGTCTATGTTGACAGGTATGTAAGCGTTAGATAGGGAAATATTGACATCTGTGTTGACGGGTCTGTGGGGATTAGATTGGGAAGGATTGGTGTCTTGTTTGATGGGTGTGTGGGAGTTAGATAGGAAGAGAGACGAGCAGGAGAGTGAAGACAAAGGAAGGAGCCTAGAGCGCCGCTCGGGGTGGGGAGGAGCGTGGCAGCTGTCACGGATGGACAGGTGATTGCATCCGGGCCCCGGCAGAGAGGGAGCAGGCTGGGACGGAGCTGGAGAAGGCGTGCTTGGAGGCTGGAGGGATTTGGGCTCTCTGGAAGGGAGGCCCCTGGAGAAACTGAAACGACTGGAGAGACCCAACCCTAAAAACACTTTAATAAAATCTCTTGGGCTTTTGTTGGAGTTTGAAAGGGCAAGAGTAAAGATGCCTAGAGCGTCGTTTGGCACAGGGCGAAGCACTCCGGAGCTCTCGGTCAAATGAGGAATTAATGAGTCAATAGGGGGAGTCAGGAGGAAGCAATGTGTTTCTAAAAGCAGCCGTGCCGGACCGTGAAGATCTCTGGGGAGTTTGTGAAACAAGGGTAGATGGAATGTTGCCGCTGCACATGGGACTTCCTGGTAGTTACTAGAAGTGTTCCAACGCCGTGATGATGTTGTCCTGACTTGAGCGGTGCCTGAAGTCACGACTCCTCTTGGCCTGCTGCTGCCAGCAGGACACAGTCGCATCTCGCTGTGCAGCCCTGACTTCCGCAGTGGTTCTTACAGCGGTTTTCATTCTGTTGTCTGTGACCTGTGCAGCTGGGTGTCAAAGGTCATTTTGTTCATTTGACTTCAAAGGCCCAGCTGTCCCGTGAGTACAGAAGACACTCACGGCCAGCTGGGTGAACCAAGCCCCACAAACGCAGGCTGCTACAAGTGTGAATCAGTCACCCAGCCTGGAGCTGTTATGTGGGGGCCCTATCTGTGCCTTGCTGGGTTGTGAAGTCCAAAGATAGCACTGATGGGCTATTTAGTATTTTGTTCCACATGATGAAGACAGAAAAGAGGCTGTTTTTAAGCTTCAGTAAATCTTGGTAGCCTTACAAAACTCAGGTTTTTATTGTCTGAGATGGAGCTCAACATGGCTGTCCGAAGGATGGGCGGCTCAGCTCCATGGTGTGACTCAGGGCCCCAGGCTCCTTCTTTCAGTGGTTCTACTGTGACAGTTGCCAAGGCCAAGGGGGATTGCAGGCCGTGATGGGGCCTGGTAGCCCTTCTGCTGCTGTTCTGTTGAAGAAATCATTTTCCTGGCCATGGTAACCCGCACAAGAAGCCAAAGCACAGGCTCTGTCCTTGGAAGAAACAGAACCTGCAGGTTAACAGCCAAGCTCTATCACAGATCTAACCAACCCATTTCTTGTCTGTAGTTGATGGCATTTAGTGACTGAATTACTGCACTGCATAACAAGTACTTCGTATGTTAGGCATTACGTTGTTCTCATTATTTCTTGGGAAAAAAAAAATGAAGTTGTTGCAGCATTCTAACTTCCCATTGGGCTCCTGTTTTTACAAACAATGGGCTAGTTAAGGATTTTCGGCTCTGCAGTTGAATTAAGCTACAAAAAGAAAGTGGCCTTTGAAGTTAGCCGACTAAAACAGACAGTGACACAGGCAACCAGAAACCCCACAGGGATTTAACCTTGTTTTGTCACATCTTCCAACAAACTCCTGATTTGTTTGGGGATTATGCTGAGCTCTTTTGGAGATATCTTGATTTCTGCATCACTTCAAGCCTTCCTCCTATCTGTAGTAGCCTTAGGGTGGATCAGAATGGTGCTGTAAAATAGGAACCTTTTGCGCCTGGAGAAGCCAGATCGTCTTTCAAGAAGTGGCTCAAGGGATGTCTCTTGCAGGAGCCCTTCCAGACTTCGCCTCATCGCGCCTTCCAGGTTGGCGGACCGATTCTTTCTCGGATCCTTAATTTTCCCTGTGCGAAACACGACGGCTCCTCTGCTACAGAATGCAGTTCTTTGTGTTTCTTTTCTTGTCTGGAATATCCCACTAGACATCACAGAACATTTAGAAATTATTGATTTAAAAAAAATCAAGTAAAGATCATGCATGACTCCAGTATGCAGAGTAGTCATTGCTGGGAGACGTTGTTTGTGTCATCGTCTTAGGAGTGTGAAGGAGTTCAGGACTTCCTGCCATCGTCATTGAATCCCCATGGCCAAGCAGAGAGCCTGGTGGGTGTTAACTCACCATAACAGCAGCTGAAAGGAAAGGTAACTGGCTGGATACGTGACTGCACCTACATGCTGCTTAAGCATGGGCTGTCCATGATACATATTGATTAACATCAGCAAAGCAAGGCTGAGATTTGAGTGTCCTCATTTGCAAGCAGTTCAGTTTTACATTCCTCAGAGAGTTGATTTTTGCAAGTTTAAATCACTGTAAAATCAGGGCTGGCACTGTGGCATGGTACACTAAGCCTCTGCCTGCAGAGCTGGCATCCCATATGGGTACCTCTTCAAGTCCAGGCTGCTCCACTTCCAATCCAGCTCCTTGCTAGTGTGCCTGGAAAAGCAGTAGAAGATGGCCCCAATGCCAGTAGAAGATGGCACCCACATGGGAGACCTGGAAGAAGCTCCTGGCTTCAGGTCAGCCCAGCTTCAGCCATTGCAGCCATATGGGGAGTGAACTAGCGGATGGAAGACCTCTCTGTCTCTCCCTTTCTCTGTAACCCTGCCTCTCAAATAAATAAATAAATCTTTTTTAAAAACCTGTAAAATCAGGCTAGGCTGTACCACTGTGCAAGCTGTCAGTCTTAGGGTTTGAACTCTGAGAAGTATACCACTTAGTCACACCATTGTGCTGGAGGGTTCCCCACACCTGTCAGGAGTGGCTCAGCCTGTGCGTTCTGGACTCAGGCTTCCTGGGCCTGTGGCCTTACTGGGCATGCTATTCCATCTTGGCCCAGTGCCACTCCTCTTTGAGCCTCAGCTGTCTGATTGAAGGTTTGGAGTAGCAGTAACTTCACTTCAACATTATACTGATCATTGAACCTGGACATTGTGTGAGTTTATTAAATGGTAGTTATCTTCAAGTGTTCATGCATATTTAAAATAATTCATTATTACAAACCTATTAGTAGCAGCACCAGCAGTAACAACGATACGTGCGTACCTCAAATTTTTCCAATTTTTCCAATTTTTCCAATCAAACTCTGAATAAAAATTGCACAGAGAATCCCACCCGCCCGAAGTGTGTCCATTGTTGAACACCATGCAAAACCGGGCACCCTGTTTTTGAGAGACACCAAAAAGGGGAGGGGCATGTCCATTCTCAGCATTGCTGCCTCAGTCTGCAGTGATCGCTCCTCGTGCCATCATTAACCCCATTGACTCCATCTCAGCAGAAAGGCTGATGGGGTGCTCTGGGCTGCCGGGCTGCCGGAACACGGACAGACTCAATAAACTCCCTGAAATTTAACATGCGTCTCCTGTCTGCCGAACAGCTCTGGGCACAAATAGGTTTCTTTTATTATGGACAGAAAGGCCAAGTGAAATTTTAATCAGACAGACAAGGAGAGTATCTGAGTAGCACTGAAATGCCAGCCCTGCTGGTATTTCCACGATATTGAACTTGTCTTTTTGGGGCCGTTGTAGGTATTTCAATTAGCTGAGAGACACACACGGTCTGTGTTTCTGTAGAGTCTTCTTTTTTTAATTAAGCAGCTGCTCACCGGGATCTTAGAAGGCTCACAATTCTTTTTGTAATATGCAAACCATCGAAGAGAAAACTAAGCAGTTGAAACATTGGGATTTGGATGGCAGTTTTACCTCAACCCTTGTGCTCAAAGAGAAAGTTACGTAGCACTGTTCTTCTTGCTTGTTGTAGGTCTTCTCCTGCCCTCATCTAAGTGTCTAGATTTCCTGGTCTTAAAATTGTATTGTTATATTTACCCTTAGCATTTAGTGACCCTGCTTTCTTTTTAAATAATGTGATAATTGGTATAGACAAATGGATATCTATAACAAATACAGGCATTTGGGAATCACAGGAAAATTAAAATCCACAAAGCTACACCCAACTTAGAAATCAAAACATGTGTCAGAACTGCTGAAATGACCTGTCTGGTCTGTGGTGAGTTTATTTTTCAGGAAAATAGTCGAGCACCATTTTGCCAGTAAGTGCCTAAAAGTACCATAGGTCGTTAGAAATGATAGAATCAAAGAGGTCTTTTGCGCTCTAAATTAAAGCTTTTTCGGTTTAATAGTCATAGGAAATCTGTTGAAATTTATTTCTAAAAGTAGAAAGGTGACTGTCGATTTAGGGGAGGCTGTTTTGCCCTCTCTGACCTTCACTCATTCATTCATTCATTCATTCTGCACTCATTGGTTCCTGTACTTAGATTCCTGCATTCACTCCTCCATCCCTTCATTAAGTATTGGATCTTTTTTGAAATGCAAGGAGCGTGATATCCGCTGTCTTTGGGACGTTTATGTCTCCCCGGATTTGTGTGTTGAAGATTTCATCTCCAAGGTGATGGTGTTGAGTTGAGCTCTTCGGGAGGTGTCTGGGTCTCAGATAAGACCAGAGCCCTTATGAAGGGGATTCCAGGGAGTCCTCATGCAGGTGAAGTGAGCGTGAGAAGTGGACCTTCGCCCCATGCTGAATCCCCCGGCACCTCTAACGTGGATGTCCTGGCCTCCAGAACTGTTGAGACCCACATTCCTGCTGCTGATAAGCTGCACAGTCCATGATAGTTTTCATATGACAGCTGGAATAGACTGAGGCGCTGACTGCTGTGATGTGTCATTTTAACATTCTGAGACTTGAGTAGGGCCCTAGATTTCATTTACAAATGTGTAGCTTTAGGAAGCAATCTTCAGAAGGGTGAAGCAAGGATCTAGCTGCCATACACTAAGGTGGATGCAAGGCGTTTTAATTGAGGTTGTATTTTCTACCTGTTTTCTTCTTTTGTTTGCTTGAAGGTGAAATCCACACGGAGTCCACGTGGAATTTCAGTCAGTAACTCTGTGGTTCTTGATCATTTTCTGAGCAGTCTAACCTCAGGCTAATGAGACACATCTTACACCAGGTCTCCCCTTCCACAAGCTGTCCACCCACAGTTCCAGAGCTAATTTTACCCTCCAGACTCTCACGGATGCCTCTGGTTCCTGCTGACTTTTTTTTTTTTTTTGACAGGCAGAGTGGACAGTGAGAGAGAGAGAGAGAAAGGTCTTCCTTTGCCATTGGTTCACCCTCCAATGGCTGCCGTGGCCGGCGCACCGCACTGATCCAATGGCAGGAGCCAGGTGCTTCTCCTGGTCTCCCATGGGGTGCAGGGCCCAAGCACTTGGGCCATCCTCCACTGCACTCCCTGGCCACAGCAGAGAGCTGGCCTGGAAGAGGGGCAACCGGGGGACAGAATCTGGCGCCCCGACCGGGACTAGAACCCAGTGTGCCGGCGCCGCAAGGCGGAGGATTAGCCTATTGACCTGCGGCGCCAGCCTCCTGCTGACTCTTGAGCAGTGAAAAGTGCCATAGGCCTCTGGGGACAGCGACTGTGGGAACACTGGGGCACGGGTACCTTCCAGGAAGACGCCAGCATCCACCTGTGCGTTCCTGGGAGCTGTAGCTTCTGTGTGCTACGCTCAAGTCAGTGAGTGCCATCGTCTTCGTCTGAGTGTCCACGAGGGGTTACTCAGCATCACATCTCACAACTGAATCTTAGCTGTTTGAATAGTGTCACCTACAAAAGATGAGGGTGCTTCAAGAAGTTTTTGGGAAAAATGAAATTAAAAGATAAGTGTATCGTAGTGCAAACGTTTTTGCCATGAGCTGTTAGAAGATCTCTCAGATACAAGAACAGCAAATGGTTTTGCACCAACATCAACTTAGCTTTTCATTGCATTTTCTTTCAGGCCTGACTCGCAGGTCTTCCCTTAGTGTCTCTGATAAAGGACAAAGTTTCAGCATTCTGATCACCTGCACCATGCAGATCAGAAGGATCGCTTAAGTCATGGCGTCTGAGAATTACTCTGAACATGGGTCGCATCATTTTTGTCTGAACATTTCTTCACAGTCTACCTGCTGGGGTTGTGCTAGATGTTTGTGTACTTATCTTTCCGTCTCACCATCTGTCTTACTGTCGCTCTGTCTCTCTTCCTATCTCTATTTGTCTATCTCTATTCCTCTCTCTCTCTCTCTCTCTGTGTGTGTGTGTGTAGTCCTCTCTCTCTCTCTCTCTCCCTGTCTCCGTCTCTCTGTATCTCCTTCTCCATCTCCATGTCGTGCCCAGTGTGCCCCTGCACCCCCTCCACTCCTGCTTACCCTGGTCCTTTATCAGGTCCTGAAGCAGGCAAAGATCTTCGATGCTTGAGTCACCCCCTGTCCGTCCTTCACCACCCCTCGGATGATCTCAGCCCCTGACTCACATGACTGTCTCTTCTCATTCTTGTTTCTCCCTTTAAATGTCATCTTCTCAAAGGGCAGACAGCCACCACCACCACCACACCCCGACCATTTTGCAATTGGTGCCTCTTCTTCAAGGCTTGACTGATGCTAGGCCAGGCTTGTGTCATACTTCCTGCACACTACCGTTTATATATAACCCGTGCCCATATTTTTCTCTCACTGCAATGCAAGTTCCATGAAGGAAAATCCACATTATTCATGTTTATATTACACTCTGCCTATCCCAGTACCTCCTGCAGTGTGGCTTACCAATAAATAAATATGTGTTGAGTTGATGGGTGAAGAGAGGGAAGGACTTGAGTTGTTTTAAGTCGCTGCGATAGCCTTGTCTCTCACTACGTGAGTAGGCCTGTGTTCAGACTTTACAGATCTCTCCCGCTCAACAGAACACCAAGCTGTGTTGCCTGAAACCAGTAATGAGCAAGCTTTTGACAAAGAATGGAGCAATAGAGAGTGAGAGACTGTATTGTGTTCTCCAAAAAAGTAACTGGGTTATAATCGGGGAGAGGAGCATAAGACCCAGCCAATGGGAGATGCAACGTGTAACACAGTGGACAGGGAAGAACCAGGAGGGCTCTTTAGAGAGCTGCTGTGTGAGAAGATTGGAGCTGCAGCCGGCGCCGCATCTCACTAGGCTAATCCTCCGCCAATGGCACCAGCACCCTGGGGTTCTAGTCCCAGTTGGGGCGCCAGTTCTGTCCCAGTTGCTCCTCTTCCAGGCCAGCTCTCTGCTGTGGCCCGGGAAGGCAGTGGAGAATGGCCCGAGTGCTTGGGCCCTGCACCCGCATGGGAGACCAAGAGAAGCACCTGGCTCCTAGCTTTGGATCGGCGTAGCACACCGGCCGCAATGCGCTGGCCATGGTGACCACTCGCGGGTGAACCAACGAAAAGGAAGACCTTTCTCTCTGTCTCTCTCTGTCTAACTCTGCCTGTTAAAAAAAAAAAAAAAAAAGATGATTAGAACTGCAAGGTGGGAAGCTCAGAGAACTTTACCCCCATGCATCATGTTGGGGAAATGAGTAACCAATAAGGTTTCATGGATGGTACCGCTCACTGGTATCTGGAAGAATAAGGCTGACCTATGACATCATCTGCTACCCACATTAGGTCGTTGGTCTTTGACAGGAGATGCTCACTTTCTTATTCCTGTGTGTTCATCTGTAAGTGGATGCTTTAATAAGTCAGCATCATCTCGGCTGTCATGTGCATGAGTCCTGGTGAAGCCTGGATGAAAATTATAGAGCAATGGTCGCCTCTAAATTAGACAAGAAAATAAGGGGCAGCAGCCCACACTTACAAGAGATGTAGTTTCACTTGTCTGCTGCACAAGGTCTTTTCTTCTTTGTTCTTGCATAGAGGAAGAAGAGAAGGTCTCCAATCATGCAATGGAGAAATGGGTTCTCTTCTGCCCCTTGTGCAAAAAGTGTCTCTCCTTCCTTGATAACTCTAGCCTTTCTCAATCACCCTCTCTGACAGATGGTTCACCCACAGCTGTCTTCGTGCCATAAACCTGGCACCTTAAGCCTACCCTGCTTCCAAGAGCATGATATTAGTCACTTATTACTAAATAAAAACAACATTTCATGAAAAACAGCCCCACTGTGTCAGTTGGGGGTTGGCTGTCCCATCCTGGAGTTAGGTGTATGTCCCTTTTAATATTGTGGGTCCAGCCAGACGTGCTCCTTGCAACTGTGGGTGATGCTTGAGTCTCCTGCCCTCAAGTGCCAGTATGGGAGAAGCCAGGGTCTGGAAGTGTTGCTTCATGCTCCATTGTTATCTTCATGGTGTAGGAAGGCATGGTAAACTAGAACCCACCCACTGTAGTCCAGATTTTATTGTGCAAAGCAAGTTATGCAACCAAGGCCAACAGCAAGGCATAGGGAAGTATATTCTACCACTCAGAGCCTGGAAATTTGCATGCTCAATGACATAAATACAAGGGGATGAAGAACTCAAGAACAGGTTCTGATAATTCAGTCTACCTCTGTCTCTCTGCAGGAGCTGCTTCAGCTACCAGACACCAGCAGGTACAGCTATCAAAGCATAAATGTTGAAATACTTATTTGTTTTAAAACAAGCACGTCTTTAGTAAAACCTGGTAATATGAATTTACTTGGAAAAAAATGCAGAGATTGAGATACTCCCAAGAAGGTGTTGTGATCTCGGTAACATCAGATGGCAAACAAAGAGCTGCCTGTAGCTTCCTCAAAGACAGAGATGGCAAGTGGCTGGCAGTTTGGAGAACTGCGAAGGCCCTGGGTGTTCACAGAGAATCAACACAGAGATGCTGCTGCTTAGGACCACGTGGACCAGTGGGCATTTGAGGCCTGCTTTTTCATTGGCTCAGAGACGGCTGGCATCTATTTTCAAATATAAAATGTCCAGTTTTTAACTGTTTTTAGTAGAAAATATTACAGTAATACTTTGCATCCCAAACAAAAGACGTCTGTTAACCGTACATGGCCAGCAGGCACCAGATTGCCGGTCTGAGGTCAGGGTTGCTATTTGCAGCACTGTTGGTCAGATCTAGATGTTCAGTGTGGGGATGGGACTGGGAGGAGAGCACGGATGATGGAGAGGAAGAAAGGAAGAAGGAGAAATAGATGAAAGGGAGAAAAGAGGAAAGCAAGAAGCTAGGCATATAACTTACAGCATACAGCAGCATGAGAAGCAATGAAGAAAATAAGCAGGTTGCATGTAAAATTTAAAGATCTATTGACTTATTTTAAAAGGGTGGGGGAGATTTATCTTGATTGCTTGATTGCATTCACTGGTTCAGGCCCCGAGGCCTGCAATAGCTGGATTGTGCCAGGATAAGCCCAGGAACCATTAACTCCATCTTGATCTCCCACACGGGTGGCAAGGTCCCAAGTGTTTGAGCCATCCTCCACTCAGGTGCCTTGGCAAGGAGCTAGATCAGAAGTGGAGGCAGGGCCAGCACCACGGCTCACTAGGATAATCCTCTGCCTGGGGCACCGGCACACCAGGTTCTAGTCCCGGTTGGGGTGCTGGATTCTGTCCCGGTTGGTCCTCTTCCAGTCCAGCTCTCTGCTGTGGCCCAGGAAGGCAGTGGAGGATGGCCCAAGTGCTTGGGCCCTGCACCTGAATGGGAGACCAGGAGGAAGCACCTGGCTCCTGGCTTCGGATGGGTACAGTGCGCTGGCCTTGGCAACCATTTGGGAGGTGAACCAACGGAAGGAAGACCTTTCTCTGTCTCTCTCTCTCTCACTGTCTAACTCTGCCTGTCAAAAAAAAAAGAAGTGGAGGCAGGACTTGATCCTATTCTCTCCAGTATGGGATGTGGTTGTCCAGAACAGTGATTTCACTTGCTATGCCACATACCTGACCCAACAGGCAGCATTTGAAGAGACCCAGAGAGAGCGAGAGAGCACATTTAGTGTCAGGAACAATGAGAAAAATTTCCTGATTGCATCTACTTGTGCAAAAAGAAAAACAGCAGCGTGGTGTGCCGGCCGCAGCATGCCGGCCGCGGCGGCCATTGGAGGGTGAACCAACGGCAAAGGAAGACCTTTCTCTCTGTCTCTCTCTCACTGTCCACTCTGCCTGTCAAAAAAATTTTAAAAAAATTAAAAAAAAAAAAACAAAATTTAGAATGGAAAACAAACCAGCCAAAGACCGTCTTACCCTGGGTGGCTCTGCTTTGCCCTGTGCACATTTATTTTCCCTTTGCTTATGCAAAGAGAACAGATTTCATATATTTCGTATGTACAGTTTTTATTTCTGTTTTTGTTTTTGGCAGGCAGAGTTAGTGAGAGAGAGAGACAGAGAGAAAGTTCTTCCTTTACTGTTGGTTCACCCTACAATGACCGCTTTGGCGGTGCGCTGCGGCCGG
Organism: Sylvilagus floridanus; assembly: GCA_949820135.1. Classification (NCBI taxonomy): domain Eukaryota; kingdom Metazoa; phylum Chordata; class Mammalia; order Lagomorpha; family Leporidae; genus Sylvilagus; species Sylvilagus floridanus. The sequence goes on along the minus strand of OX463234.1, from coordinate 43,827,150 downwards.
CGCACCGCGCTGATCTGAAGGCAGGAGCCAGGTGCTTCTCCTGGTCTCCCATGGGGTGCAGGGCCCAAGCACTTGGGCCATCCTCCACTGCACTCCCAGGCCACAGCAGAGAGCTGGACTGGAAGAGGAGCAACTGGGAGAGAATCCAGCGCCCCAACCAGGACTAGAACCCGGTGTGCCAGCACCACAGGCAGAGGATTAGCCTATTGAGCCACGGCGCTGGCGTATGCACAGTTTTAAAAACACAATGATACTTCCCCACCGCCTGCTTCTCACCCTCACGCCTCCTCCATCTTTCTTTATTATTTTTAATTTTTGTGATGACATGCTCTAAGTTTACTTTATAATCACAAACAGAATCCTCCACTGAATCAAGAATTCAACAGAAGTAAATAGGAAGAACCTGTTCTCGGGGTAGAGACAAGGGCTCCAAACAATAATGAAGTCTCAAGATGTAAGTTTCACTCATATGCATTGACATTTTTTTGCTATCTATATATTAGAAATCAGAGAAAACATGATCTTTGTCTTTCAGGGACTGATTTCAATAAGCCTACTGGTCTCCAGTGGCATATATTTTGTTGTGAAAGACAGGATTACATTCTTTTCTATGGCTGAGTAGTATTCCATAGTATATAGATAGCGAAATTTCTTTATCCAGTCAGTAGGTGATGGGCATCTGGCTTGATCCCTGTGTTAGCTATTGTGAGTTGAGTGACTATAAACAAGAGAGTACAAATAATTCTTGCATATGTTGATTTCATTTCCTTTGGATAAATTCCCATGAGATGGCTGGGTCATATGGTAGATGTATTTACAGCTTTCTGAGGAATCTCTGGACTGTCTTCCATCATGGCTGTACTGGTTTACACTCCCCCTCCCCCAACAGCGTATTGGGGCGACTTTTCCCCCACATTCTCACCAGCATCTGTCTTTGGTTTTGGGTGATGGACATTCTGACTGGGGTCCTTGCAGTTCTTACTTGCATTTCCCTGATGGCCGATGATCCTGAGCCGTGTTGCATTGCATCAGCAATGAGGGAGCCCTGGTTCAGTCCATGCCTAGGTAGCAGGCACCCTTGGCTGCACTTTTGTCCACTTGAGCCCGCACTTTTAGGGGGAATTAAACAGCTCTCTTCAAACTTGGTGAGAGCCTCCCAGGTTTCTCTTTTCTCATTCATAGACAAGCACTCCCAGAGTGAAACCAAAGAGCCTGGAGTTCACTAAACGTTCCTGAATGAAGAGGAGAAAGATGCCCACCCACCAAAAAAGCTTGATTCTTCCATGCTGAAGAATTCTCTTTCTCTGGTTCCTGAAAGTCATCTCCTGCAACATTCTGCTCATTGGCAGGAATTAGGTTCATTGTAAGAGCAATGGATTCTGACAGAAGGGGAAAATAATATCCTCATGTTTTCTCAAGGACAGAGAGACCCCTCTACTGTGACTGAGAGTCTAAATCTCACACAGCCTTAAAACCGAGTTCCCATGTCCTCTCCTCCAGGAAGCTACCCTGACTTCTCTTCACTGAAAGTCTTTTCTCATTTGTTTCTCTGCACCTGCTTATTTGTTTACATTTCACTTTTTTTGTTAACTCCCTCTTCATTGCCTTGTAGTTACAGGTGTGTGTGTGTGTGTGTGTGTGTGTCCCCACCAGAATAGGAAGGTAACTCAGGAACTTACTATTTGAACCTTGCATGTACTGTTGATGCTGACAAGTGAGCAGGAGTGATGAGTGACTTTGTTTTCCTTAGAAGCACAGAAAACGTGATCCTCTACCTCCCTATTTGTATGCCTTTTAAAAAAATAGTTACTTGAAAGAACGAGAGAGAGAGAATATGGATGTTTCTTCCACTGGTACAATCCCCAAATGGCCGCAGCAACCCCGGGCTATGCCAGGACAAGGCCAGAAGCCAAGATCTCCATCCTGGGCTCCCACATGCACGGCAGAGGCCCAAGGACTTGAACAGTCTTTCCGCTGCTCTGCCAGGCGCATCCACAGGGAGCTGGATGGGAAGTGGGGTTGTGGGAACTGAACAGGTGCTCCAGTATAGGATGCTGGCATTGCAAGCAGTGGCTTAACCCACGGTGGCACAACTCCAGCCCTATGTACATTTTTTCAAACCAAGCAGATCAAAACAGGCCCTTAAGCATTTAGCCTCTTGGGCTGCAAAGTGAGGTTCTAATTTCCCTCAACCTGGGGCACTCTTCCCCCCATCATTCAGTCATTCGTTCAACAGCTGTTCCCTGAGCTAGCTGCCTGAGGATGTTCTCAGATGAAGCAGAACTGATTTGCATTCTCAGGCTTAAAATACAGTATGAAGCTTTATGGAAAGGTAAATGAATACTTACTTACTTAGAAACAGTGGCAAGTTATTGAAAAATAAAAGCAGGCATTCTACAAAAGGAGATACAATTGGGAGCTGGTGCGGCAGAGACCTGTTTACGTAGAGTGATCCTCAAAGTCTTCCCTGAGGGTGTCCGGCAGGGTGAGAGGTAAGATGATGACAAGGAACCAGCCTGTGACAAATGGGGGAGGAAGCATCTAGAAGACGGACGTGCATGTGACAGTTCCTTAGGGTGCCGAAGAATTGCCTGAGTTCAGAACCTGGAAGTGTGGCTAGGATGGGAGAGAGAATTGAAGGAACAGTCAGGGCCAGATCAGCACCCTCGCAGCTATGTGTCTCCAGTGTGCTGAAGCTTCTCTGCTGGCCTGGACAGATGCAAAGCCTTCATCCAGGCCAGCGCCGCAGATCACTAGGCTAATCCTCCGCCTGTGGTGCATCCCGGGTTCTAGTCCCAGTCGGGGCACCAGATTCTGTCCCGGTTGCCCCTCTTCCAGTCCAGCTCTCTGCTGTGGCCCGGGAGTGCAGTGGAGGATGGCCCAGGTGCTGGGGCCCTGCACCTGCATGGGAGTCCAGGAGAAGCACCTGGCTCCTGGCTATGGATCATTGCAGTGCGCCGGCCACAACTGCCAATAGGGGGTGAACCAGTGGCAAAGGAAGACCTTTCTCTCTGTCTCTCTCCCACTGTCCACTCTGCCTGTCAAAAAGAACAACAACAACAACAACAATGGCTCCATCGAGAGCCTTCCCTGAGCTCCTTCCTGATGTGACATTGCGGGTACTTCTGCCTCTCCGTGTCCTGACTCCTGTTATAAATGGCCGTGCACAGAAAAAAAATCCATTTCTTGGCTGAAATAAAATAATAGTGATTCCACTAGCTGCTGACAAGGCTTGCTCGTATATTGGTGGTGGGGATGTAAAGTGGCACAACTTTCTGGGTAAGTGTCTAATTTCTTGTAAAACTAAGCATGTGACTAACATACGACTTGGTAGTTGTGACCTCGGCCTTTATCCCGGAAATACTGAAAACATGCCCATACAACAACCTACCCACAAGTGTTCAGTGCGGCTTGAATTACTACAAATTATTATTTGTAATTACTCAAACCTGAAAAGGCCTTGATGTCTTTCATAGGCTAATGGTACAGCAAGCTGTGGTGATAAATACCTTGGAATACTACGAGGCAGTAAGCAACAGCAACGTGTTGAGACACACCACAACTAGGATGGAACTCCAGGGCATTGTGCCAAGTAAAGAGCGACTACCCCTAAAACTTGGATCCAGTATGCTTCCATTTCTATGTCAGCATTCTAGAAACAGGGAAGGGATGAGCAGTCACCACGCATCAGGAGTGAGGGTGTGGTTGTAAAAGGCATCCTTCATGGATACACCATTTTGTGACTTTCCTGTGTCAAGGCCACTATGTTGGCTGTGATTCTGTCTTAGAGTTTTCTAAGACGTCACGAGTGGGGCAGTTAGGCACAGGGTACAGGAGATCTCTGTATTATTCCCTACGACTACAGTGAACCTACAATTTTGTCAAAATCAAAGTTTTATTTTAAAAACGTTCATATGACAACTTAGAGTGTTTAGAGGTTTTTTTAAAAACTGTAGCCCATTAAATTTTTGTGTATCTGTCCTCTTTGTCAGACTGTAAGAATTTTCAGCTCGGAGATCATGTCTTCATCATCTTCACATGCATCTGTCTCTATCTCTCTGCCTCTCGAGTAAATAAAAAAATCATTCGAAAAGCTGAAAAATAAATGCAGGGAGCAAGCATTCAGCCTAGTCCAGTGGTTAAGTTGCCTGCATCATATACTGTACCTTGGTTAGATTGCTGACGCTGGCACTGACTTAGTTTCCCTCTAATGCAGACCGTGGGAGGCAGCAGGTATAGCTCACACAGTTGGGTCCTTGCCAACCTTGCGGGAGACCTAGATTGTGTTTCCAGCTCCTGGCTCTGAACTTGGCCCAGCCCTTGCCCCTGTAAGAATTCGGGGGAACAACCACCATGGAGAACTCTCTGCCTGTCGGTGACTGTCTCCTTGCTTCGCAAATGAAATATAATCATCATTATCTTTGCATGCCTCCTCTCAACAAGCCTCCTTTTCTGGAAAGAACAAGATTTTGGTGTTGGGAAAATATGGGCAACATATCAGATCCAGTGTCAGGCTATGGACTTTGGCAAACTCAGGGCATGACTTCTCAAAGACTGGTGAACATGCATAGGCTGAAGTGCGAGCAGGTGCACCTACCCTCACTCCATGTCTCCTCTCCTCTCCTCTCCTCTCCTCTGAGGATCCTTGGAGGACCAGGCTCAGCTGGGTGCACTGTGTGCTTGTGTTCTTGGATACAGACCGAATTTCCCTTTTGCTTTCCTTTTCTGGGAGAAGTGGTTGGGGGCACACGTGTGTTATTTTCCTCTGGCTTCTGTAATAATTACCATAAACACAGTAGTAATTAAAACAACAGAAACTTATTCTCTCATGGTTCTGGTGGCCAGAGGTCTGAACTCTGTGTCACAGGCTGAGTTCAAGGTGTTATTGGGGCCATTATCACTCCAGAGTCTTCTCTTCTAGCCTCCAGAGGCTGCCTGTGGTGGCTGGGTGGCTGCAGTCCCTGCCTGCCTGGGTGCTCATGCTGCCTTCTGTTCTGTGTGTGTCTGCCTCTTTCTTAGGTGAACACCTGAGGTTGCGTGTAGGATCATCTGGATAATCTAGAATCATCTCTCTTCTTCCTGGCCCATGATCCTTCATTTACTCACAGATGCAAAGAACCTTTGTCCCTGTAACATTTGCAGGTTCAAGGGATTAGGACTTGGTATCTTTGGGTGACTGTTACTCAGACTGTGTCAGGGAGTGTGAAAATGGTTTCTAGTATGTAGAAAATCAGCTGTTCTGGTAACCCTGCATGTTGGGATCTATCTGTGCAGGGTGGATGCTGGGGATGAGTTGTTCAGGAGAGGTGAAGTGCATGCTGGGAACTAGCTGTCCAGATGCATTGCATGCTATTTTATAACTGTCCAGGCCAGGTGCGTGCTGGAAACTTGCTGTGTAGGTGAAATGCATGCTAGGGATGGGCTGTTCAGGAGAGGTGAAATGCACGCTGGGAATTAGCTGTCCAGGTGAAAGGTATGCTGGGGACTATGACTGTAGGTGAGGTGCATGCAGGTTGTTAGCTGTCCAGGAGGTACACATGCTGGGGACAGTGCCATTGACATCAGGAGACATCCAGAGGGGATGACTGCATGTGTAGACAGTCTCATTGGTGCAGTTGGAACAGGTGGTCCCTGTGGCTGATGGCCAGGCAACCCACAGAAAGCCTTGGGTTTCATTCCTCAGACCACTATGATCCCTCTCCCCATATCCGTCACTTAATGACTGCATGAACTCGGGAAAGTCGCTTCACTTCTCTAAGCCTCAGTTTCCCCTTTTGCAAAAGGTATGTAATACTCAAATTCAACACTTAGGGCTCTTGGGAACAAAGCGATCACGTAGCTAAGGTTCTTAGCAAGCACCACGTAAGTGATGGTGATGATTTTTTTTCTAGAGTTGTCGGTGCTGTTACCATGATGATGGTGTTTGTGGTGGTGATGACAGCTGTGCCTCCTGTAGGCCCTTCTTAGTGTTGACTGCACAACACTGAATTTGGGTTCAGAGAAGGGTTGTTGCTGACGGCAGTTGCATGCCGGGGCCCCTTGCCATTTGGTTTCCTGGTTGAAAAGACAGATGCTCCCTGTGGAGAACGAAGCCTTCCACGTGGTTCTTGAGCACAACTGGAACCTGCTTGAGAAACAGTGGTGGGTGCTCTCAGGATTTGGGTCGCGAATGGCCGAGGGGTGCCAGCAAATGGGGTCCAGCTTCCTTGCACCGTATGGGACAGTGTGATGGGATTCATTTGCATGGCTTGTAGCAAGTGCTCTCAGTCTGCAAGGAGCCTAATTTGCGAACCTGTGGCAATTCATCGTCCTTGGTTGGGTTTGTTTACCAGTAGACAACGTCACTGGGATAATGTGTCTCGCTGTGCACAGAGAGGAGCTGCGGTCTGACCTCACTTGAAGAAGCCTCCATGGGGGTGGCATCTTCCCCAACAGATGAGTGATGCTTGCAGTACAGTGACAAATGATCAGTGCTCTACATGGTTAATACAGCCAGGGCCAGGATCCGTATGATTTATGCAAATAATTAGCTCATCCTGGGTAGTGGCCTGCATGTCGAGGTAACTTTTATTTTTTCCGACAGTCATCTCCGTAATGAGCTATTAGTCTGCAGGCCAGCAAGAAAGGAGGAGAGAAGGAAGCAAAGACCTCAGGCAGTTAAGGCTTTGTTCCTTCCAGAAATCCTCATTTATTTAAAACCAGATGTGATAATGCTTCTTTTTACAAAACCCTGTTGCTCTGTATTGTAAAAGCAACTCAAAATATGAGGGTCTGACTTTTATTTATCTCAATAATGGATTCTGGGGTTTGGCCAGAGCTTGCATTTCATTACCAAGTGGGACGTACACCATTAGCACCATTTTCTAGTTAGACAATGGAAGGGAAGCTGGAGAATCAATTTGACTATTAGGCAGGAATTGCTGAGTGCAAATGTCAGAACCTGTATACAGGAAATGGGTTAATTATTATCATAATAGATGCATTGTACAACCAAGAGAAGATCTCGGAAGCCCAGGTTCTAGATATTCTTGGGTATATCCATACCTCTAAGACCACCGGAAATGGGAAGTTGCGTGAAGTTGGGGGCTTCCTCACATCTTTTTCTGGCTCAGGTTCTCCCTTTCCTCCAGCCAGCAATGTCTCCTGACCCTCATCACGCTCCCCTGTCACAAGAGCTGTCTCTCTTTTCCTTGACCTGGTTTACACATAACAGGGAATAACCTGGATCACTAAGACAGTTGCCTGAACCTACTGTGCTGACCAAAAGTGAGTGCCACATAGAAGCAGGGTGACACTGTTGCGGGGGGGGGAGGGGTGGGCTGCTGCTTAGAGGAGATAGGGATGAGCCCAGAAGTAGGGAAGGCTTATACTATGTAAGCCATATGATAGATTCCATCAGGATGCGAAGGCCCCATGATGGAGGCAGCCACACCTGCCCAGTGAATACTTGCCTGTTCACCTCAGTGCTCAACGCAGAGCTTGGTTCAGTGATGAACACGTCGTCAACATGGATGTAAGGGAGCTCTGATAGGTGAGACAAAACAGTGTTTTCAGTTGACAGTCACACAAAGCAACAATGAGGGTAAGGTTTAGGCTACCACTTCGGACGCTGGTTAAGACACTGAGTACCATGTCGACATGCCGGAGTTTGATACTTGGCTCTGGCTCTTGACCCCAGCTCCCTGCCCCTGCAGATACTGCGAGGCGGCCATGATACCTCAGATCATTGGATTTCTGCCACCCATGTGGGAGAACTGGATTGAGTTTTTGGCTCCTGGCTTTGGCCAGGCCCAGTTCTAGCCATTGTGGGCATTTGGGGAATGAGCCAGCAGATAAGAGCTCTGTCTCTGTTTCGCTGCCTTTCAAATAAAATGCAAAGGTAAGAATAAGAAATCTTTCAACTCTGGCGAGAGTCCTGCAGGATGGAAGCCTAGAGAACTTTCCTGCTTTCTTGCAGCCCCCTGATTGATGAGCGCATGGGGACTCAATCCTCTACCTTAAGGATTTTACATGGTCATTGAACTCCCTCCCTGTGTCTTTCCCTTTTTCACCCTGTGTCTTTCCCTTTTTCACATATGCTCGGGAAGTAAATTTTGTACTAGCCACCAGAGAGGTTGGGATGGTCAAGGTGAGCCTTCTCCTGCTCATCTTTTTTTTAGAGCCTGTTTGTTGATTACAATGAAGGGGTTTTAGTCTCAATTCGTATTATTTTGATACCATCTCTAGGTTCTGAGTGACTCTGACCGTTCAAGAACTATGTCCTCTTGGGACCACTGTTTGAGTGAGGGATCCTGGTTGTGCTGGGGACAGAACAGGGTCACCTGAGATTCTGTCCTCATACCTGGGATCTTGATTCCCCCCTTCCAACCCTCACGACAATAAATGAGTCACATAGTAGGTTGTTCCCTTTGGAATGTTCTTCCAGGAGCGTTCCAAGTCAGAGGAGTTCCATCTCTTTTGGCCGTGCCAGGATTCAGCAAAGATGAGAAGGCAGTGAAAAACCACCTCTCATGCAGGACTATTCATATATTTCTAGACTCTTCAAGATCCTAAGCACAGTCACAAATTCTATTTAAGAAGCCAGCATCTCAGGAACGCAGTACCATGAGACAGTTACAATGATTCATTTGTCAAAACCATCACTCATGGCACTCAGGAGCTATGGGTAACAGTTGCATTTTAAGCATTTTTATTCTAAATCCATTAATTGATAGCTTAATCTGTCAATTTGGATCACATTCCTTCAGCTTCAAAATGCTTCTTCAAAATAAAGAAAAAGGAAAGAAAGGAAGGCTGGGAAATGAGGGAGGAAATGAGCAGTAGACCTAAGGGATTCTCTGGAGTAGCTTTTGAATAGATCATTGCAAATCACGGTCAGCCCATTTCTTTGCTGGCTGGTTGTCTTACTCATTTTGTTTGTGAGCTGTTGGTTTCAAAAACCCTGACACAAACCTCTGTAGAGTGATTTTTGTGTGGTCAAGAATTCTGCTATTTTAAAGGCTTTCTGGTTCTTGCTGATGTGGGACTCTGGCTGTCTGTGTGCTGATATGGAGAGTGTATTCCAGCACGTTCATAGCCTTCCTGATCCCTAAGCATACTAGGGGCTCATTAAGAAGGAGCTCAACGAAGAAGTCAACACCTCAACTGAAGAGTGATTTTAGAAGATGTGTGTTGTTAGCATCTAAATAATCAGACTATTCTTATTGAAACAGAGAACCCAGTCCTAGGAGAAAGCAAAGACCGACTGAAAGAGTTAAGCCATTTTTCTATTTACATGGTTTATTTCACAAGTGTCTGACTCATTGGGCATAACCAGCACAGTTAAATTACAAAATTACTATTTGGTCCCTTTTTTATTGACTACAATTCAAGGCTGCTTCAAGCCTCCCAAATTTAATCCCCCAAGCTCTCTGCCAAGAACATTACCTTTTATTTTCAGTGTTAAACTGTGTAAGATACCCCTAAGGCTACATGGGAACTCACTCCCTGTGATAGCCGCTAACGGAGTGTATCAATTGTTCATGATTTCCCATTCTCCTGTAAATTGGGAGAGGCAGGGAGAGCAGTGGAATGCGAATTCTGTTCTGTCAGCACTTTGCTGCCCCAGCTTGAGCCAGGCAGTCAGTGCCTGTTTTGGTAATTAATTATAGTGTGTTTGTGGCTCTTCATTCTGAGTTACCATTTAGCAACCTGTCAAATCCTGAGCTAATGAGCCTATCCCATAGAATTCAATGCATTTATTTTATTTTATTTTTAAGCATCGAGACAAATACTGGCTTTTCTTAGGTCAGATGAAATGAGGAGGGAGATTCTGAACCAGCTCATGGGAAAGAAAAGGCCTTTTCCCTGCGTTCACACACCTCTGAACCAAGGATGGGCATGTTCAAGATTGGCATTGCCTTTGGCCTGGTGAACCAGACCTTGGAGTATCTTGGTTGCTATTGTAATTGTGAGTTACTGTTTGGTGGATGAAACAGAACCTGCATGAATGTCCTTGACAAAGTGGTGATGCATACAGTATCCAGATGAGGATTTTCCCTGAAATTGCAGGAAAAACCAGAATGAATCCATGATGCCTCCTTCTTATGGTTGCTTTTCTTTATGGTTCTCTCTCTCATGGTCAGCGTGCAGGAGTTCTTTAATTTCTTCGTAGGAAGGACTTAAGCATAGCATTGTGGTTTCAGGGCAGAGGTAGAACAGGCTCCTTAAAACCACATTTCTACAGCGGGTATGCTTTCTTGACATAGAATTGTATGGTTACAGCTCAATTAAAATGGCACAGTTTTCTGAGGATGCTCTCATTCTTTTTCCATGAAACACATCACTTGTCCCCAGCAAAGAACAGGAAAATCGCTGTATGGAATTACCTGTCAGACTATGGATGTTACGTTTGACCACTTTAGAGAACAGTGTATATCCCAAACACAGTATCTTTGTTCTTTTCTAGTTTTCTAGTTGAAAGTCTTAGAGAATCACAGACTTATAGCAGTGACATTCACCTCTTGTTGGGAGAATTAGTCTTCAATTCAGCATGTACAATGCAGACTTGTAGATATCTCTGGAGTGCCCCACTAGCTGTAGCATCCTGTGACCCATAGCTATCACAAATCCACTAGGGATATTTGCTTTCCTGATATTCAAAAGTGGATTAAAAAATATCCAATGTTTATTTCTTCATACTCTTTGTTGAACTCTTTTACTTAGTGTAGGGTTAACTTTATGATCATTAAGTAAACTGAAAGTAGACCTCTGTGAAAATTAAGAGTGGGAATGGGAAAGAGAGGAAGAAGGGTTGGAGCATGGGCAAGAGGGAGGATGAGGGGGAATTATCTCTATGTTCCTAGATCTGTATATATGAAATATATGAAACTTGTATAACTTAAATAAAAATTTTAAAATAAAACTAAAAAAAACCTCATATTACAGTTTAGCTGATCACGTCACAATGATGTGCACCTGATTATGAAGAGACCAGCGATGAACTTGAAAGTAGGAAGTAGCCTATATCCCCTTAAAACCAGCAGAGCTGATGGTTCATTGTATGAAAAGGCTGTAAATACAAATTAATTCTTGGATCTAATAAAAATTTAGTATTCACTCTTTGTAAGAATGCCACCTTTCAAGTATCATATTAATCATATCTGCTTTCTTTCACTTAATTTATTTCTTTTGAGATAATACTTCAATCTACATTGTAACTAAATGTTTCATGGCACTACTAAATACAGAGATCAACAAATAAGTAAAAAGGCCACCGTGCAGCAAGAAAAATAGGAAAGGACAATAAACAATAATCAAATGAAGACATTCAACTTCACGCAGATAAAGTACACTTTAAAATAATAACAAAATCATGAAAACAGTAGTTGTGTATCTTTTTATAATAAAAAGCTGAAAATTCTAAACACAATTCTTTGATTCCCTTACAGAGGAGGAAGCTCATTTCCTGATCTTTTAGCCCATATTTAGGGTTTATATTGACTCGGGGATCAGAATTGCTTTGACTTGTAGGCTGTCTCTTCACCAGAAACCTTGACATTCATGAGAACAGCTGCTCACTCTTGTTCAGGGATACAGCCCTAATGCCAGTGGACCTGCAGGTTTCTCATTGTGAGTGGGTTTTGTTGTTTGCTTCTCCATGCTGCGTGTAACAATCGGAGCTGAACCGCACATTGTGTGGGATGATTCTGAGACCTTCCCATGTTGGAAGTCACTCTGGACTCACGCTTACCCTGCATGGAATCGTCCTGTGCTAGCCACTCGATAGCACAACTATTGAATTCACATTTTTTAATTGACTGCAGTAGCAACAAAATGAAGACCGTCCTTCAGGCCTCCCCTTTGACAATAGCAGACATGTTAATATGAAGTTATTTTATCCTCCCCAAGGACATTGGCACAAGTTTTTTTTTTTTCTGCTATTCTTGTTTCTTTATAGATTCACACTTTTAAGTATTGAGAGCTTGCCTTTCCTTTCAGTTAGAGGAATGCAATGGAGAGAAGTGTTATTGATGAGGGCTGATTAAGCAAATTAATGAATTGAGACAGCTGAATAGTAAGTGAGAAGAATTTGAGGAGTGGAATTGGTTTTTGCTCATTGACTGTAAAGTGTAGGAGTTAAAGCCACAAGGGTACCTGCTAGAACATGCTTTATTGCAGAGGTAAGAAAGGAGAATTTGGAATTGCGTGTATGTTTTTATTTTTCTTTTCCCAAGAATAGTCGTGTGCTGAATATTCTCAGCTTTCCTGGCACATATCTTCCTTGCCTCATTTTCTGAGTCATCTGCAATATCTGAAATGAATCCATTCTACAAATATTGAATGTCCATTACATTCCAGACACAATGGTAGGCACTTAGTGATGTTGGTAGATATTACTTAATTTGTCTGGTTACTGAATGTTCTCAGTTCTAATAGAATGCAAGTGTTGTTTGCTGGGAGTGCTAAATATTCATTCTGGAAGGCGTCTCTGGAAAGTATTTGTTACTTCACAGTCTTCAAATCGACATGTTTTAAAAAGCTAGACAATGCTGCATGTTGGCAAGTTTCTGGGCACTGGTGCACACTTAGGCACGCTACTGGAGGGAGTACATATTGATTCAACTGCTTTGGGGTTCGACTTAGTAGCATCACAGGGAGTTTAAGAGGCGCATATCCTTGACTCAGATATTTTTTCCTAAATGCGTGCTTTGAAAGCCACGAAGCTTGAAAGATACAAAGATTCATCTTGCAGTTGAAGTAAAACATTGGAAAAACAGCAGTCAACCAAACAAACATTAATTGCTCACCAATAGGGAAGTAGAACATAAATTGTAGCAGAATTCATCTCTGGAACACTGTGCTGTAGTTGAAATGAACAAATTGCATCTCGATGTGTCAACAAGGATAAATCTCAAAGCCATGATGTTGAACACCACCACAAAGTAATTTTCAGGAGGAGACATACAGGGTGACATCATTTCTGTACTGTTACTGAACATGGGAAAAATACGTCTTTTCTTGGTGTGTGTGAACACAAGTGGGAGAGACACACTGATGCTAAAATCAGCAGTGTGCACCTGTCTAGTAGAGAAGAGAGGTGTACACTCAGGGAGAGGGATTGAGAAAGAGTGAGTTGTATTTTATGTTGTGAGCTTTGGTGTGGACACGTAGTGATTGCTGTAGGATCTTCTGTATTTTATACGTGTTTGATGTATTGCATAAAAACACTCTCAGGAGCTATGGCCATGACTCTGTGTGTGCGTAGGTGTGTGCATGCATTTGCAAATTCTTTGACTGCCTTTCTCCAGATAGCCATACTGTAATAATTTTCAAGTTTTTGCGGCGGCTTTGTCCACAAGCAATGCCCGTTTGTAGTGTCATATCTCAGCAAGATTGTCTGAGGAGGATGAGCTGTACTCTCGGTTTACAAGACAAAAGCTGGACAAGTCAAGCAGTTCCCTAATGGCTTTGATCAATGTAAACTGCTAATTGCAAAGCATGACTCCTTCCAAAAGAAATGATTTTCTCCTCTCAATTACTAGGGTAATTGTTTCAACTCTGAATGTTCTTTTAACTGGGCAAATCCAATGTTAGCATCCAAGGCTCTCATTTCGTATTGAATTACTAAGTTGTTCCAGTGAACGACCCCTCGATTGGGTTTTTCTATTGCAGTATTATAGACTTGGCATGCACCCTTCTCCATTTTTCTGTGTGATAAAGTCAGATTTGCTTTGGGAAGGTTCTCATGTCTTCCAGATTTATAGCTATTTGAAAACCCGTCACTAATGACAATTTGGCCACAGTGCTTTCATGTTCATGTACTTGCTCTCTCTCCTGGCTAGTGTTGCCATCCCTATCTCCCTTTATTAAAATCTAACCTGTACTTTCTCCTCATGCAGAAATGGTATATACAGTACAAGTGTTCTTTCGGACAGCAGCAGGAGTTCTGTAGGGGAAACTGGCTTAGAATGTGCATCAGGCAGGCTTGAATCAAAAAATAGCTGTAATGCAGATGGTGGAGGTGTTGGGCAAACTCAGTCACAACTCCGGCCACTACCGAGAGGGAAGGGCAGGGCAAAGCTCATTTTGATGAGAACCTGTCACTGGATGGTAGGAAAGGATGTGTGCAACAAGGAAAAGTTCTGTTTGCTTTTTAAATTTAATTATCAGTTACATCAAGAGAGGTTGCTGCGCATGTTATGTTTTGAGCTATGGATTTTCTATTTATTTTTTTAACAGGCAGAGTGGACAGAGAGAGAGAGAGAGAGAGACAAAGGTCTTCCTTTTTCCATTGGTTCACCCTCCAATGGCCTCTGCGGCCGGCGCTGATCCGAAGCCAGGAACCAGGTGCTTCTCCTGGTCTCCCATGGGGTGCAGGGCACAAGCACCTGGGCCATCCTCCACTGCACTCCCGGGTCACAGCAGAGAGCTGGCCTGGAAGAGGGGCAACCGGGACAGAATCCGGCGCCCCGACCAGGACTAGAACCCAGGGTACCGGCACCGCAGGCAGAGGATTAGCCTATTGAGCCGCAGCACCGGCCTGTTTTGAGCTATGAAGCAAAATGGGCACTGGTTTCTACTCCACAGTTCTGCTGGGCATAAGAATCCCTGGAAATAGACACAGATTCCTGGGTCACCTACCTGCGGAGACTGTAATCCAGGAGGTCTGGAGTGGAGCCCTTGAGTTTCCCACTGTAACAGGCTCACTTGTGCTGAGTCCATTGGTTCAGGGAAGCACATTTGACATAGCAAGAAGGTCCTTGAGTGTGTTGGCTGTAAGGGGGAAAGCAGTCATTTAAAAAATTCAATGAATGCTTTTTGGGGGTGCAACAGCAGAGTTATTAGCAAGATTATGGTAATGTTGGGAAGCAAGTCACTCTGTCTTCTTGAAGAACCTGCAGAAAGCAGACAGCATGTGACCTGAGTCTCGACGGATGAAGAGATTTCCAGGCAGGAAAGAGAGCTGGTGTTAGAGCACATGAGATGAAGAAAGTGCGTGTGGAAAACATAGTGAGAAGTGGGAAGTCGGAGTGGCGTGATCACAGATGGTATTTCAAAATAGACTACAGTGGACTGGACGGAGGGATGTGCTGTGTCCTCCGAAGGTGTTTGGGGTATTATTCTGCTGTAGGGAGCCATGGAAGGATTCCTTTTAAAGAATATTTTTGGGAAAGTTGTTAGAAAAAAGAGTTGCAGATTGGTGCCTCCCCAAAAATGTTAGGAAAAGAGTTGCATATCGGTGCCTCCTTACTGGGGCACCAGAAATGTTAGGGAAAGAGGCACAGAATAGAGAGAAGGAAGTGCATGAATTCACAGCCTGACCGACTTTATTCAGAGAAAATAGATTTCTAGAGGTGGGTGACCAGCTGCCAGCCTGCATATGATGGAATACATGGAAGAAGGTCCTGACCCCCAGGGGCCGGGCCTTTTTGTATTTTGGGAGGGCTAGCAATGGGGGTGGGGGTACAGGGCGGCAGGCCAAGGGGAATTCCTGCAACTGGTCTTTGAGGTGGCCATGGGGGGTGGGGTACGAAGGCAACAGGCTGTGAGACCCAATTGAAATTCAAAAGCAAGGAATACATTCCAATGAATATCTGTTTTTTGGCAATGCACAAGAATGGCTGAGGCTTATGTCTTTGTTCCATCAAAAGTGAAGGAGGGGAGACTAATTAGTGGGATCAGGCTCCCAGATGAGGAAGGAAGAAAGTTGATCCCCATTTGTTCTTGGAGTAGAGAAGGACCTGATATGAGACACTGCAACCCAAATCAAGACCCTCAAGTTTGGAGCCAAAGCATCTTCTAGATGTAGATTAGAGAGAATGGTCAAGAACTCAGGGTCAAGATGAATTTGTGGAGATGATGTGTGTGAGTAACCAGGACAGTGAGGACTCGGCTGCTGTGAAGAACAGGTGGCTGGAACTTCAAGATGATTACTGAAAATGTGGATCACACCCATGGAGGAAGGAAATGGCCAGTGTTGCCCTCTCCTGCCCTTCTGTTGCTCGTGAAATTAGAACACACAGTGGGGACTGTATTTTAGTAGCTATTATCATTAATTCCTGACATAGATAAAGTCAGTGTCATTAAAGATGTAGCCTGTTCCTTGATGCCTTTTTGATCTTCTTTATCAGATAAAGGAGACAGGGGTGACCGGAGCTGTGGCATAGCAGGTAAAGCCACCGTGCAGGCACACGCCGATAAGGGCACGGGTCCAAATCTTGGCTGCTCCGCTTCTGATCTAGCACTCTGCTGTGGCCTGGGAAAGCTGTAGAAGATGGCCCAAGTCTTTAAGCCCCTGCACCCATGTGGGAGACTGGGAAGAAGCACCTGGCTGCTGGCTTCGCATCAGTGCAGCTTCGGCCATTGCAGCCATTTGGGCAGTGGACCAACGGATTGAAGACTTTTCTCTCTCTCTTTCTCACTCTCTCTCACACTCTCACTCTCTGCTTCTGCCTCTCTGTAACTCTACCTTTCAAATAAATAAATAAACCTTAAGGAAGGAGGAGAGGAGGAGGCAAGGAGAATAACATGGAAATACCAAGATTCGGGTTTAAGAAAAAATGACCCTAAGTGCAAATTGGATGTTGGCATGTGTATTTACCAATGCCAGATAGAACCTTTAGGAGGTGTTGAGCTGTGCAGCACAGTCTCCTGAGGTGTGGAGTGCAAGGAAAGGAGTCCTGCAGCTGGAATGAAATACTTAGTTCTTTACTGGTATTCTGAGTATTTGCTACAAAAATGTGCATTTCTGTTTGTTTCATTTGCATTCTGTGCTCCTCCATTCTTCATTTTGTTGCAGAATCCTCATATATTTTATTCCTCCTTCTGTCCAGACTGTATCTTGGATAACCTTTAATTAACCTTCTTTATCCAGATGAGAGGGTAGAAAAATGAAACAGAAAATCCAGGATTCTCTTCAGTAGGAAGACAGAGAGGTCATTTCAGGGAACTTATTTTAGTCATTCTTGTCTCCCGCTTTTTCTTTTCAAGTCATGAATTCCTCAACTTTTCCCACAGAGCAACTCTTCCACTTTGAGAAGTACTTAAAAATAAGAAATTCGAGATCATCTTTAATTCTTTAGTTATGTAATCCAGTAATTTCATGACAAGAAAATATTTCAGTAATAACAAATGCAGGGTCCAATATAAATAAACTGTTTTATAAGTTTTTAGAATTTTCAAAATCAGTATTTCATAAAATAAATGACAGTAAGAAGAACATAATCTCAGAATTAAAAAAAACAACCCTCAATTAAAATTTAACATTTAGTTTTAAAATCTCCTACTCTACTCTGTCAGGGAGTAAACTGGACCATTTTTTGTAGGTCAAAGGAAGGGTATTTAGGAAACAGTGATCTAATTGATGGGCTTTACTTTGTGATGGAAAATTCCAAACTGGCTTTTAAAACCTTTTGATAAATCCCCAAGAAGAAGTTGTTTCCTGGATTGTTTGGCTCTGTTCGAACCTGCCTTTTCAAAGTTTATTTTTCCTTTGAGATGGACTTGAAAATAGTAAACAGACAAAACCACCAGTTAAATATTCCTTTTGGAGGCCACTTCCTCTTTTTTGACATTATGTAAATGGACAGTCCTCAACACAAGAGGCGTGTTTAGGTTTTTCTTTCTGGTGATAAATTTAAAGTGGAGAACAACAAGTTAACCCTTTTGCTGAATCTTAGTGTCAGTGTTGGGAGCAGGTCTTCAAGGTCTTTCATTAATTTCTGAAATGATATGTGGTCATACTAGATGCCGTGAAATATACAGCCGAACACAAGGAAGAAACACCCATTCCCACTTGTCACTGTTGATGGTGACTGAGTATCATTTTGTGTTTTTT
The DNA here is from genome assembly GCA_949820135.1 of Sylvilagus floridanus. Taxonomy (NCBI): domain Eukaryota; kingdom Metazoa; phylum Chordata; class Mammalia; order Lagomorpha; family Leporidae; genus Sylvilagus; species Sylvilagus floridanus. The sequence continues at coordinate 43,809,332 of OX463234.1, read as the reverse complement.
TTTCTTTATGGCCATCAACACCTGTCACAAGTACATATTTTAACACCTGCTCAGTGTGTAGTGGTTTTACTATGTTTCTGCACTGCAGGAGCCACAGTAGGTCTCAGAATTTATATTCTTCTGTCTAGAATATTTGTGATCCAGTATAGTTTTTTAACTTGAGAAGGTGTTATGGACTGGAATTTCTTATTATTCCTCATGATATGTGAGGACAGCTGGGTGTTCCCTGATCCCTCTAATTGAAAAGATTGTTTTCCCCCTGAGTTCTGCGTTTCATTGACTGTTTTCTCACCTTTCACAAATGGGCTCATTTGTTGTGTTTTGCTTTGACTTGTTTGTACATGGTATTAGATTACAATTGTGCACGGAAGATTTTTCAGGTACAATTAAGTTCTTTCTCTCCGTATGCAGCCCTATTTCTTTCTGACAGGTTTCTTGCCTTCTAAGTAACATGGTGTTAACACATTACATGGAAAAAGCTAACCCATTGTGTTTTCTCCAGTAATGTCTAAATCAAGTGAAGAATGCGTTGAAAAAAACATGCGGGGTGGGGGTGGAGAGGGAGCAATATTGTCTAACGCAGTGTCTTTGGGTAAATATGGAAAGAGAAGGATGAAATAGTGTCTGGAAGGTGATATTTTGTGTAAAAATAATTCATCTCTTTCTCTTTCCCCAGCTCTTTTTCTACATAATATGCATTTTTCTTTATATTAAAAAATGGCATTGCTCACCTCATCTCGGGTGGTTCTTTATTACTTCAATCTCTTCTCATTATTTTTTAATGTTTGTGAAATGTAAACTACTTTCCATTTTTTTTTGTGTATAGGATGTCTGATAGACTCGGAGTTTCCAGCTATGATGAATCGAAACCTGGTGGCCAGTGCCGTGGCTCACTAGGCTAATCCTCTGCCTTGCAGTGCCAGCACACCAGGTTCTAGTCCCGTTGCCCCTCTTCCAGGCCAGCTCTCTGCTGTGGCCCGGGAGTGCAGTGGAGGATGGCCCAAGTGCTTGGGCCTTGCACCCACATGGGAGACCAGGATAAGCACCTGGCTCCTGTCTTTGGATCAGCATGGTGTGCCGCAGTGCGCCGGCCATGGCGGCCATTGGAGGGTGAACCAATGGCAAAGGAAGACCTTTCTCTCTGTCTCTCTCTCTCACTGTCCACTCTGCCTGTCAAAAAAAAAAAAAAATTAAGAAAAAAAATCCAAAGCTGGTGATGTGCAGGGGGAAATCCGGCTCATCTACATCTCCGGCTCAAGCAAAAAATGCACGACGCAAAAAATGCTTTGTAAAAGACTTTGTTCAAAGGCTTGGTTTTTCTGAGATTGTGACTTTTGTGTGCGTACTCACACAAAACATCAAGATAAGATGCAAGCTCTTTAGAGTCATTAGCTTCATGAAAATGGCCTAAAAATTTTGCTGTTTTAAACTTATAAAATCTGTCTAGGATCTGTGTTACTTGTGTGAAAAAACTCTGGTCTTGCTGTTGCTCTGAGCTTGTGTCTAACGTTTGTGTTTGAACCAGCAGGGATCCTCCAGTGGGAATTCCCCATAAGGCAATCAGGTTTTAGTCTGGAAGTGTACTCAGTGCAGAGGCTTTGTGAAGTGTCATCTTAGCCTTGCAGAGAAGAGCAAGGAGCTGTGTGACGTCTTTGCTTTTTGAGGAGCATGAGTGGTGGGGGAGTGGGGGCGCGAGCAGGGAGAAGGGCCTTTTTGGGGAACCTGGTTGACCCCTGATGATGGCTTTCAACAAGAGGTCAAGCTCTTAGAACACCCTTCATAACCATCATAATCCAGAACTGTCTCCTCCATGAGAGACTGACATGGTTTAAGAGAGGAAGAGAAGAAAGGGATCCAGTAACTACCCACAGGTGCAGCCCTATCCACACCCTTATTCTAATGTCTTCATTAACTACACTGTATCTACTCACAAATGCCCCAGGTTTCACGATATTTAGTTACTCCATAGTCCCCTGTTTTTTAATAAGATCTTACGTATTTATTTGAGTGGTGGAGTTACAGAGAGAGGGAGGGAATGACAGAAAGGTTTTCCATCTGCTGGTTCACTCCCCAGATGACTGCAATGGCTGGAGCTGGGCTGATCCAAAGCTAGAAGCCTTTTCTGAGTCTCCCACGTGAGTGCAGGGCCACAAGCACTTGGGCCATTTTCTGCTGCTTTCCTGGGCCACAGCAGAGAGCTGGATTGGAGGAGGAACAGCCAGGACATGATCTGGCACCCATCTTGGGTGCTGGCACCGCAGGTGGAGGCTTAGTCTACTATATCACAGCACCAGGCCCCTGAAGTGGCCCTCTTGAACCAGAGTATAGAATTCAAACATCCAAAACCTTGGGGAGCAGGCACTGTGGTGCAGTGAGCTAACCACCCTTCAGGGTGTCCACATTCCATATCTTAGTGCTGGTCCCAGCCCTGTGTACTCTGATTCCAGGCCAGTTTCTGGATGGTGCTCCTGGGAAAGCAGTGGATGATGGCCCAAGTACCTGAGTCCCTGCCATCCATGTGGGAGATGTGAAAGGAATTCCCGGCTCCTGACTTTGACCCAGTCTATCCGTGGCTGACATTGGGCATTTGGGAAGTGAACCAGATGACAAAACATCTCTGTGTCTGTTTGACTCTCTGTCATTCTGCAAAGAAAATCTAGAGCCTTCTATCAGAATAATTTTTAGTTGAATTCTGATACCCCCACTGGATTATTTTGAGAAGTTCTTCAGTTTTTTATCAGAAAAATGAGGCCCCTGGTCAAGTTTTCCCCATATAGGCTCTACGAAGTTAGATAATACATGAAATATTTACCAAAGTACCTGATCAATAGTACATCCTCATTGCATGTTCTCAAATATTATTCCATGTTTTTTCATTAAAGTCTCACTATGTCTAAAGTCCGTTTAAATCATAGAGGTGAAGGTACATAGAGGTGAAGCCAGTAGAAGTGGACATAGGAGGTTGTTCACTATAATAAAAAGATAGAAGTGAGCTCCTGAAATAATAGAGTGAAAGCAGAAAGGTAGATTTTTGTAATAGGATGTCTGTGAAGGGACTGTAGATCCAGAGACACTTTGGTTTGGTTTTAGCATACATGTTAGGGTTTAAATTGGTCAAGACAGAGAAGTAAGGTTTAGGCCAATTACTCATCTTTACTTGTTCTGACTTTTATTTTTTAACATTTTAAGCAACTGTGTTAAATCAACTTAAATTTGGTCTTGAGACCCTGTGGTTAAATTGACAAATGGAGCAGGTGTGCACTTTTGCTCCAGTTTGTTAGGGACACTGATAGAACAAGGGCTGTGCCCTTGTGTTCTAGACTAAATGGTCATGTTCCATCCTTCAAATCCGTATGGTGAAACCCTCGCCCCCAGCATGATTGTGTTTGGAGGTGGAGGCCTTGGCAGGTGATCAGGTTTATGTGAGGCAGTGAGGACAGAACCCCTGTGAAGGAGTAGTGCCCCTGTAAGAAGTCGAAGAGCCACCAGGGATGCTTTCACTTTGCCATGAGAGAAGGGAGCCATTTGCAAGCCAAAGCCAAGAAGCTCACCAGGGACTGACAGCCAGTGCCTTGATCTTGCACCCCCAACCTACAGAGCTACGAGAATCAAATGCCTCTTGCCGAAGCCGTCCAGTCCTTGATATTTTTTATAGCACCCAAAGCAACTAAGACATCTTCATTGAGACTTTGGTTGTGTCTCCCTGCTGCTTGGATGTTGGATTGGGCCACGTGGTTTATTCTAGCCAGTGAAATACGTGCGGAGAGATAGGAATCTGTTTTGTGTATATGCTGGAGGTGATACTTTGTGATTTATCCTTGCTGTGGAGATTTTGCATGTGTGCATTGAAGGATGTGTGCATTTATCAAGCTCACATCCCTGAGTGACTACAAACATCAGAAGCTCCCGCCAGCCTGCAGTGGGGATACGGCATGAGTGAGACATAAGCTGTTGTTGCTGTGAGAGCCAATGTGTTCAGGGGCTGTTTATTCTGGGTTCAGTCCATACTGGCTGGTGCATTTTGTCTCCTGATGTCCCATCGACTCTCTGCCTCCCACGTACCCTCACCCTTCTCTCCTCCCACTTGGGCGTTGTCACTGCCTAACTTTATTGAACACCTACTGTGTGTAAAGGACATGGCATCAGTTTGGTGTTCAAAAGGACACTACCATGTTGATGGGTTTTTCATCTTGTCATTTGCCAGATGAAGAAATGGGCTCAGAGGGTCCCTGGTGAAAACCCCCCCCATCGAGGAGTAGGCACAAAAGCAGGATCGGATGTGGTTGTTCATCCTCCAGTTGCTTTCTCCTCTTTTTATTGCCGAGGAATTGGTTTTGTTTCTTTTGAGTGTACTTGGTGTGGTGCTCTGAGTGTTTGGACAGTTGTCTTTAGATATGTGCCTTGGGCTATGTTGAGCCATGAGACAGGAGGAGAGGAGATTAGCATGGATTTCTGTGCAGAGTAGAAAAAGGGAAAAAAAAATAAGAATCTCCTAATTCTGATTTATTTAGGATTTTTTTTAGGATTTTTTTATCCTTCTCAAATCAAATTCTAGAACACACATTTATCACATTTTAAAACCCATATGAATCTTCTGAGGACATTTGGAGTGATTAGAAATGCATACAATTTGGAACGGCACCAGTTTTGTGTTCAGTTTCCAGCTACTTAATTCTGCTGAGTTTGGAGGTCGTGTGAGCTGGCTGTGTCACAGCAGTCAGAGATGTGGGTATAGAGGGATCTGCTCAGAACGGCAGTGCACAGCCCTACTAAGAGTCTAGCGTCATGCGTTATTTTCTGTCCTCCCAGCACCCGGGGGGATTGCTCAGTAACATCTAGATCTGGAACGTGAGGGTCCCTGGGAGGGACTTAATATTTTGATGTTGTTGAGGTAGAAGCATAACTCTTCCTGAGTTGACCCTCCAAGATGGAAAATTATTAAACTCATAACTTACTAATTACCTGAAGATGATGATGTGGATAAGGATGATTGAGCAGGGCTTTTGGAGCATCTAGTTTGTATAGTGTGATGATGTAGGGTTTTGCCCTCCAAATTCGACCCTGAATTTTATAGGCAAACACAGTTGGCATCCTGGCATGGGCCAGTAAGGGAGAGAGGCTGGTGTTCACTTTGGCTGCTCAGAAAGATGAGTGGCTTCTTCCTTGTCAGCCCCACGGAGATTCAGCACCGCTTGCAAACAAAAATGTGAAATGCCAAGATGCCCCCCTTGGGCTTCCAGACAACTCCTTTGCATTGTGATTGTTTTAGCTGGTCACACCTCCCTCCTGAAACCTATAAATATCTAAGGTTTTAGTTGACGCAGGTCCAGCCAGCTTTACAATGAGGATTTAAGAGCTCCATGATATTATTTGCCATGAATAATTGCAGTGGAGCATATTGGATCACCTTGTATAACTTTCGCAGTCTGGTTTTAATTTCAGGTTTGACTGTTATATTGTAGCTTCGCAAAGCAATAACAAAAAAATCATAATTTAGATTAGGAGAAACAAAACAAATGATGATGGGAATATTACCATAACCGTAATTTTACAGCACAGTTTAATTATTTGGTTCAGTAATGTTCAATAATTATTTCAACACCAAAATCCCTCCCCACACCATCCCCTCGACAAACTAAACAACGATTTCAGTACCAGCAACTAATTTATAAGGCAATTTCAGAATCTTATGACTTCTTGTCTCTCTGAGATTTACAGTCGCTAATAAAAGGCCCTAACTTCAAGAGGCATGAATTAAAACTCATTTATAAGGAGAGTGTGAAAATTCAAGATTTTTTCTCAGTTCTTTCCAGAGGAGCCCAGAGTCTTGTGGATGTGGGTGTGAGAGCCAGAGTCCAGTATCTGGTGGGTAACAGGTGCTGATCAGACACAGGACAAGCCAATGGACAGCTCACAGGTGCATATAACGTAGGCAGGGTCTTCTAGGTGGAGCCACTGACCTGGTCTGGGGTGTTGTGATTACTTTGTCATTGGCCCCCTTGCGCCTGTCAATCTGTTTCTGTATACGACCCAGAGAGATGTTTCCTAAAACGTGGAGTGGTGATAGCCCCTCTTGCCAGAATCCCTACCATTACTTCTAACGGGGTCAGGGTCCAGTCTAAAATTTCTGTTACTGGTCCTGTAGGTACAGTCTCTGCTTCGGCTCCTCCATCCTAAGTTTGCATTGTGTGGCTCTGTCTCACAGTCCATGCTCTGGCCTGGTGTGTGTGCTTGTGTGTTTGCATGTGAGTCAGTGCACGTGCATGTTTGTGAATACATATGAGAACATAGGAGTGCATGGGGGTGCATGGGGGTGTGAGTGCAGGTAAGTTCATATGTGCGTGTGACTGCATGTGTGTGCATGTGAGTCCATGTGTGTGAGAGTATGTGTGTACACATGTACCCAAATGTGTGTGCTCCTCTGTAGCCTAGGCATCTCTCAGATCCCTGTGTATAATTCATCCCATTGTTCCTCAGCCTTGTGGTTGTCCCCTATCCTGGGAGGGGCCTTCTCAGTTAATGTCTTTTTTTGTACTTACACAGCACCACTGGGGCTGTGCTAACAGCAGAGCACCTGTTTTGTGTTAATATGATTCCACAATCTCCCCACCAGATGGCAAACACTGTGAGAACAGCCCCTGTCTGGCTAAGTCACTGATTTATGCTCAGTACCCAGCATGGTGATGAGCACGTAGTAGGAACAGTAGGACCATGGTGCTTGCTGTGAATGATGAGCAGATCTTTTCCAGAGGAACGAGTGAGGGTGGTTTCACATCTCTGCAATCCTTCCCATCCCCCCTCCCTCCTTTGTCTCTGTCTCCCCACCTCTGTTTTCCCCCTTTTCTCCCTTTCCCTCCCTCCCTCCCTCCTTCTCTCTCTCTTTCTCTCTCTCTCTCTCTCTCTCTCTCACACACCTTTACCTTAGGCCACAGCTTATTTACATATTAACTTTTTTAAAAAAAGATATTTATTTGAAAGGCAGTTACAGAGGGAAAGGCAGAGGCAGAGAGAGAGGTGTCTTCCATGCGCTGGTTCACTCCACAATTGGCTGCAGAGGCTAGAGCTGGGCCAGTCTGATGCCAGGAGCCTGGAGCTTCTTCCAGGTCTCCCAAGGTGGGTGTAGGGGCTCAAGGACTTGGGCCACCTTCTCCTTCTTTCCCAGGTCATAGCAGAGAGCTGGATTGGAAGTGGAGCAGCCGGGACTCAAACTGGTACCCATATGGGATGCCAACTCTGCAGGTTACACACAGTGCTGGCCCCCCTACATATTAACTTCTGAACTCTATTCTCAGAAACCCAATTTAGAAAATGGATGAAGTAGCACTTTTCTTCAGAATTCAGGGTTGCCTGAATTCCTTAAAATTTTTGTCTTTGGAAGGCTGGATGCTGTTTATATTCAAATAATCATTTAAGAACATAAAAGGGCATTTGTCAGAGCAACAATGCACCCAGTTAATATACTCCGACTGCACATGTTCCTACCACGGCCACGTTGGTGATAGAAGACTAAACATGATCACCACTGGGGAAGCTGCAGTCTGGTATAGGTGGATCTAGATTTGTGTCTCAGATCGAAAGAGCTCTTGGTTTTAAGGAGTTAAGAGTGCCAAAAATAAAAATAAAATTGAGATAGAGTTGAATTGATTTCTTCAACCAAAATGGTTCAATTCTGTTTAGGTCCTTAAAAGAGTTAACAGAACAGGATGATTTGAAAACTCCATGTTCCATAAAAATAGTGCTATTAAGAAGAAAGCCAGAGTTCTCTGTAACCTCAGTGACACTTCGCTCTGTTTGACTTCCCCGGCTGCAGCTGGTTTTGCGTATAATGCCATTGATTTTGAGAGATTTCATAAAGATAATTAGATATACTGGAGTGTGTTCCATATTCTCAGCATTTCAGAGGCTGTGGAAAGCCACCCAAACTTTTGAAATATGTACCTGGCATTTCTCCCTTGAGAAACTTTTAGCTTCTTTGCATTGGAAAAAAATACAGCTATAGCAAGTCTCTTCCTGAAGCATGAAGAAGGAGTAAACTCCCCAGAGTGGGAAATTTTGCCTCCTTTTTCACTTCTATAAACGAAGGTATGAAGCATATGCTTAATTTATATTTTAGTTACCGTGGACCCAAGGTGTAGTAACTCTAACACCTTGAGCTTCCTTATGTTGGAGGGGAAGAAGGGTACACAGCCATTAGAAGCATGATTATGCTTTAATTTAGGCCTGTTAGTTATGGAAGCAGAATGCAATTCAATAAGAAGTATTCACTATGACTACATATTTCAAATAGGCTTCCAATTTATCACAATTTTATGTGTATCTCCTTCAGTTGCATGAAACCTCCTCAGGGCTGTGACAGTGAATTATAGCTATGTTCTTGTAATTATTTTCAGCTTAAAAAAAACTTTGCTGCATAAACTGTTGAATTAAGCACATTAAACGTCTAGTCTTTATTGGTATTCTGTGAGGGTTTATACAACACATACGAATCCTTTTACTCATAGTTTTAGGTGGGAAATCTCTTGAGTATTATAGTATCGTCATTATCGCTATCACCATCATTTTTGTGATTTTCAACATCACCTTTAGCTTAATCTTTGCCGCAGCTCTGTGAGCTGGACTTACCCCATTTTCTAGATGAGGAAGCTGAGGCTTTGAAATATTAAGTAATTTGTATAACATTATGGGGTTAGGGAGCAAAGTGTCCCCGATGGTAATCCAAGAAGTCTGGCTTCACAGCACATGGCTCCATGTCAGCTGGAAATGGGGAGAAGCCGTTAAATGGGAACAAGTGTAGTCCAGGGACTTTATGAAGATACAAATGCCAGGTTATGGTCTCGCCATGAAATGACTCTGTGACCCCAAGAAAGTTAGTTTCAATTTGTAATCATAGGATACCTTAACCGCATGTGCACACAACACCCTTCGCTGCAGTTATGAGTGTGTAACTATTGGGGATGCTGTCACTGTTGGTGTCAGCAGCCTGCAGTGTGTCTGACAGCCCTTCAGTTGTGTAAGTGATCCAGCTCACTGACGACAAGAGGCTAGAGGGGGGGAATTCTGTGCAGTGAGACTCGTGTCTCGCACCTTGGCAGTGGTTCTGGAGGTTCCAGCCACACTCACCCTGAGCTGAGGGTCTCAGAATTCCTGGAGTCGCCGTTAGCTTGAGCGTATATCAGTCCTGGCCTGTGCCCTAGCAAGGGTTGTCAGCTGTGCCTATACCCAAAGCAGGGTTAGGTTCCGGAGAATGTAGCCTTTGCCTTTCAGAAGAGATTAGAATCAGTGCATGTCTGGACAAAGATACTTTAAATGTAAGAGAAGCTATACTTCCTCGATGGCCGTGCACTCTCCTCTTCTAGTACCCTGAAAGGACATCCAGCACAATCCAGCTAAGATTCCACACTTCAGGTTTTCCTTGGGAACCGTGAAGCCCGCTCATGACTTCATGTTTACTGTGTCCACTGGATAATGAATGACTTGTCACTCACTGAATGGAAATCCGGAGCAGTGGTGGCTTTTCCCCCAGCAAGAGGAGATAAAGTGACTGTCGTTCAGCCCCACATGAGCCTATGCTCCATGCAAAGCTCATCAACTGAAATAAAGTCACTCTTCAGAAATCCATCTTCTTCTTGCTCACTGTTTTATCTTTAGCCCACAGTGTTATGCCTAGTCCATAGTAGACACTTAGTAAACATTTGTTTACTCTTCTGTCAAAGTCAGTACACTGATGAGACTTGGCCTTCGTGACATGTTATCCCAAAATTGACTCCTTGACTTTTCCTTCTCAGATTGCCTTTCATAGTAAGAATTCTCTTCCTTAATCTTGGCTGGTACCAACGAAGTCATTATTTGCCACCTGATAAAGAACTCACAGTCCCTGCATGCTAATTGGTTTTTTCCTTATTTTTGTGTGCACTATGACAAAACACGAAATGACCGCATCTCCTAAAACTGCCCAAAAACCAGACTGCAGAGGTAAGCAGTGACAGCAGGATTGGAAGTTATCGTAGTAAAGTGCAGAAGTAATTTGAGCTCAGCAAGGTCTGGGCACACTATTCTAACCTTTTCTCAAGTTTCTGAAATATTTATGGGAGAATAATTTGTAGAATAATGAATATAGCTTTCCAGTAGAACAACAAACGCATACTGTATTTCTGCTATCATTTCTTATTAAATATTCATAGGTATATTTTGTGTTTGCCTCATAGCTGGCCATTTACCGATGCTTAACAAGCACAGACAGTCCAGTTGAGGAAAAATAATACCAAACATAAGCAGAAGCAAACAAATGAACAAAAAGTGTCTCATTTCTGCAGTGGTTACTTTTAAAATGTGCATTTAACTCTTTTAATACAGTCCCTATTTCATCAATTGCACATGTTGACACGTCCTAGAGAAAGATGGATGGGCTGACTTGGAGGGACGCCTCTGTCTCGCGTTATATGTGCATCTGGAAGAGCTAATCTTTACTTCCCTTTAGCAGAACACAAAAATGTAATTCCCTAATAACTGACATAACTGCATCATCTTCCAATATGGACTGCATTATTAAATCACAAAGACAGACAAAACCAGAGTAGTGGGGAAGCTTGACTTCCACTTGATAGCCAGCTGTAAAATGCCTACTTACGGTAAGTGGAAGGAAAAGAGGCAGCATCATTGAAATTCGGGACAGTTTCTGAAATGGCTAGGATGGAGTCCTGTTTCTCTGTAGTTCCAGCCACATCTTGGGTTGGCATATTGCTCTGAGGTTTACAGAGTCTTTATGTGGACAAGACCATGTTAGCATAGAGCAAGGATTGTCATTCACTTCCTGCAGTGAGAAGATACAGTGCAGAGAAGTTACTAAAATGGTAATAATAATTTCTATAGAACTTTAAGCTGTATTCACTGCTTATGCATATGCAATCGTGTTGTGGTTGTTTAATCTGTAGCATAATACATCTGATAGACTTTTTCCAATCTCCAAATTATCTAGTCAGAGAATAGAGAGGGAGCTGGTCAGACCAAGAAAAATGGGATTTTGCAAGTGATAGCAATGAGCAGACTAGAGTTAGTTGGGGATAAGGGTTATGGAGAGCTAAGTTGCTCTCCATAATCATGTAAGGAGGGAATTAAGAATTTTTTTTTTCTATATGGGGTAGAATTGGAAGAAACATATTGATAGAAGGGACAGGTGAGAAAGAAAGGCTGAACAACATAGTGCCATGTATGAATCCACTTCTAAGAGTAGCATTACCTAACGTTTGTGCTGTCGCCATGTAAACCTGTCAGTTTTCCATAGAAATCATGGTATGGTAGCCATGAGGTTCATCATCAGATATTCAGCCTTTTCTGTCTGTTTGACGCTTCCTGAACTTCCTGTGGTTTGAGGTGAGGCCATGACCCTAGTTCTCATCAGTGAACTACAAATGAAAGTGACTAGTGCTGGAGTCTTAAACTGCTGCAGCAAAAATTTCTAGAGGATCCTTTCTCTCTGGCCGGGCAACTGGACACACTTAACATGATGGGTTTTCCTTCATCAAAGTTTCCTCAGAGCCTTTGAGGAGGAGAAGTGCCTTGCCCCTCCTCACTTTGTCTCATCAAACCCAAGGTGGACATGTGGTTTGAGCAACAGATAAACGACTGTTATTCCTAAGCCCTTGTAGTTGTTTGTTACTGCAGCATTATATGGCTTATTCTGACTGCAGTGCCTGCCACACACACAGTGTCCTCATGTGAACATTCGGCTTGTGTATGTGTAGCCAACATTAGGGTCGCCTTTATTCAGAGAAAACCCAGCGACAGAGAGGGGTGGGTGGGCAGAGAGAAACAGAACAAGGGCCAGACATGGAAACTTGATCCATCCTGTGACAGTGGAAGAGCCCTGGGAATCTGTAGAAATCTTAAGAAAAACTCTGGATTTTTCTTGAACTACAGAATGCATGTTTGGGAAAATCTGTCCCAAGTTTCCAAGGGCAGAAAGACACCTAAAAATTGTGCTCTTGCATCTTCAGTTAGAGAGAAGGCTGAACTTTGTTTTCTGTATTACAGATGAAGGAGTTAAAGTTTGGAGAAATGAAATGGCTTAGATAGGTTTATTCAGGTACTAATAAGCAGAACCCAGATTACTGAATCCTGTGAGCACAAGTTGAGTGGTTTTCCAATCCATACTTTTGAGAAATACAAAGCCAGTGAGCTAAGAAGACTGCTACTGCTCTGCTAATACAACAGTATCTACACACACCCTGCCGTACCCCTACACACAGGCACACCCCATCTTCACGCATCATTTCACATACGACTCATTGAGTGCACTGAAATGCTAAGGGTGAAGTGTGACTTTATCACCTTCATCCCACAAGTCATTGCAAAACAGTTGAAAGTACAGCAGTCCTTTTAATAAGTCATCCAGTAGCATGATATCTCATTACTGGTCAATGAATTGGTTTTTATTGAATTGGCTTCTGGTGAATTTATTGACCAGCCTGTGAGCCCCCTTCCTGAAGTGAAGGACAACACTGTATCCCCTAAGTTTTATCTACTGTAACTTTCTTCAGACACTCCACCCCTTTGCCTTCCTCCTTTCTCTTCTCAGCCCTGTTTATAGTGAGTATATTGTCTGGTGAGTGATCAATGGAATTTTCTCTTTTAAGACGAGTCTCTCTTCTTGGTGTTTATTTGATGGGCTGCATCAGAGTTTGGGTTGCAATTCGTACGCTCGTGTACTGCAAGGTTTGGGAAGATAATAGATCATGTGCTTGATTGAATGGATGTACCATAGACTTACACTGTTGTTTTTCAAGCAAATAAGACATCAGTTTGTCAGCAGATATTTTAGAACCATCAAGAAAGGCCTAGTTTTTTATTCCGCTTCCCCATGTCGTACATCTCTGTTGAATCCTAACGTTCTTTTACGTACAAGTGAATGCAGCCTCTGAATCCTTTTTATCGCAATGCTCCTGGTCACTTCTAGTTTCTTTGATTTGACTTTGCACTGAAAGTTATCTTGACTCCTTGTTCTGTCTATGTTGTTAAATTTATAAAGAAGTTGAGGCACCCTCATATTCCTTCCCTTCCCAGAGATGCGATCTGCTGTCCCGGCTGCAGAGATGAGCAGGTGACTCAGCCCAGCCAATCAGTGTTCGCGGTTCTCCTGAGTGGCTTAACTGCTACCGGCTGAGCATGTGACGGACTGGGCCAGGCAGAGGGCTCTCATGGAACTTTCCAGATGCAGCGTGACAGGGCTTGGGATAACCCAGCCAGGCAGAGTAAACATCTTTGAAATGTGAATTCAAAAGGGACCAGGAACATTTTTGTCCCTTTTACACTTTCTGAAATGTGAACTGGATGGGGTAGAAATGAACTGAAATAAGGCTAGACGTGGTGAAGCCAGATGAGGAAGGCTGTGGGGCTTCGAGACGTTCTGTGAGGGCCAGTTGGTATCATTTCTTGCGTGGTTACTTTTTGTGGAGGTATAAAGACTTCAACAGCTTGTGGAGAGGCTGGCTTCATGGCACGGTGAGTTAAACCTACGCTTCAGACACCTGCACGGCATATTGTAGCGCCTGAGTTCAAGTTCCAGCTGTCCTTCCAGTTTCATTTTCTTCCTGATGTAGATCCTGGGAGGCATCAGACAGTGGCCCAGATGCCTGGCTTCTTGCTGCCCGTGTGGGAGACGTAGATGGAGATCTGGGCTCCTGGCTTTGGCTCGGCTCAGCCTTGGATGTTGCAGGCACTTGGGAGTGGACCAGTGGATGAAGATCGATTGATCTCTCTCTCTTATTTGCTCTCTTTCTGTCACTCTAACTTTTCAAATAAATCCAGTTTGTTCAATAATTTTTAAAAAGTCAGTGGAGGCCGGCGCCACGGCTCACTAGGCTAATCCTCTATCTGCGGCACTGGTACACGGGGTTCTAGTCCCGGTTGGGGCACCGGATTCTGTCCCGGTTGCCCCTCTTCCAGGCCAGCTCTCTGCTGTGGCCTGGGAGTGCAGTGGAGGATGGCCCAAGTGCTTGGGCCCTGCACCCCATGGGAGACCAGGAGAAGCACCTGGCTCCTGGCTTCGGATCAGCACAGCGCGCCGGCTGCTGCGGCCATTGGAGGGTGAACCAACGGCAAAGGAAGACCTTTCTCTCTGTCTCTCTCTCTCACTGCCCACTCTGCCTGTCAAAAAAAAAAAAAACTGGAAACTAGAATTAAAAAATAAGCTTAAGTTGGTACAAAAGACCTTTTGAGTCCATGTGTGTGAGAGAGCTTCGGAATGTTTGTAGAAAATGCATGAAAAATCTATATGTGGATTTTAAATTTCTTTGCACCAGAGTAAACTTAACTTTCAATTCCATTTTTACAAGAACTTATTCAGATACCCTTATATCATATTGGTTTGTATTATGATTACAATCATTGCATTTCTTGTGTAATTATTACATTATCACTCATGTATTATGTCCATCAATGAGTGAATCACTCACTAAATATTTTTGGAGTTCCCGGAGACCCAAGTATACATATCTTGTGTAGTTGATAGAAGGCCTTGAGCAGACTGGTGAAAAGGTGCAGTTGCTGCATTAGGAGGCTCAGTCTGGTAACAGCTTTTCAGGATGACTGCACCAGCGAGAGCCTCGACAGACCTAAAAAACACATAGCACGCATCCTCCACCTCCTCATTCTGTGCCTCTGGCAGACATTGCTAATCAATTATGGCACATTGATCCTCCAAGTCCCCTGCCCACCTTCCTCAGTGTGGTTCCAGGCAATGACTGCAGATAATCAGAGTTGGCACATGAAATGAAACCCATGTGCTCTCCTGAGATCACAGGCAGAGCGGGCAGACAGAAGGCTGAGCATTGATCACGTGTAAGATTCTCAAGACTGAACCTAGAGAGAAAGTGAGCAGTGGCAGGGCCCAGATCTAGCTGTTTGTGTGCTGGCTTGCTGGAGCTGCCACAACCAGGTACCGTGGACCAGTGGCCTAACCAGCATGGTATTCTCTTGTGGTTCTGAAGGCTGCAAGTCCAAAATCAAGGTGCTGGCAGAATCCGTCATTTCTGTGAGGAGTGTGTCTGTCTGTTCCAGGAGTCCCTCCTTGCCTCGTGTGTGAGTTTCATCTCCCCCGTCTCTCCTCGTCATCTCTCTGTGTACATCTGTGTCCAGAATTCCTGCTTCTGATAAGGACACTGGTCACTCTGGATTCAGACCCACCCTGGGACCTCACTTCTAGCTCTTGCCTGGTGAAAACCCTGTCTCCTAATGAAGTCACGACCCAGGTTAGGGGGAGGCGTGGGACCGTTCAACCCATAACCACTCACCGAGTGTTTTACCATGGACCAAGAATGAACCAATTATCTCTTTGACCCTGAAAGTAAATCATATAGTGAGTGCTTTTATCATTTCCATCTTATGGAACCAGAGACTGTGGCTCAGGGAGCTTGAGAAATGTACAAAATGACACACGAACATCATGGCTGGTGGGACCAGGTTTCAGATTCAGCCTCCTAACTGGTTGGTTGACATTCTACAAAAATTAAGCAATATGAGATATATTCAAAAAGTTTGGGAAGCATGTATATTATGACAGAAACTGAATATTTTTGCCTACCAAAATAAACTTATCTTTTGTTTCTGTTTGCCCATGAGCTCTTTGAAGTCCTTGTGTATATTTGCCATAAAAGGGGACAACGGTACAAACAAGTGGAAAACTAGAATCACCAAAGTCTTAGCCCTCAGTTTCTGGGGGAAAAGATGGTGATGTTAGGCCTCCTGCTTAGTATTTCAGTGACTCCCAGCCCCCTGTTCCCTGCAGGTTCCAACCTAATTTATTGAGCAGGAAAATCAAGACTACTCACGATCTCGGATGCCTTGATAACTGTGTCTCTATCTCCTCTCTCCCTGGCCACTGTGGTCCAGCAACATTTAACCAACATTTAGTTTGCTGTCTCCACCACAGAGAGGGAGGGAGAAGGGGTTTCCTCCTGAGGACAGCACACCTGCTGGGCCTCACCCTTGCCTACGGCTCCCAGGTGCCCTCTCTGTGAGCAGCGTGACCACAGCTTCCTTTAGTTCTCTGATTCTCTGTCTGCTCAACTGGTGGAGCTGCACGTAGGAATGCCCTTCCACACACCCACGGAGCTGTTGGTGAAAATGGAGGAGCAGCTGTGTGAGGAGAGCCCTGGGCAGCTGACCACTGGCTGCCTGCATGGTCACCATTCAGTTTGAGAATTCAGAGTCTGATGGAACGAAGCATGGACAAGACCCTTCAAGGGTGCAGCGGACAGTCTTCAGGGCAGCCTCATCCATTCTTTTACTGCTTTCTGAGGCTTCATGCCCACCCATGACTGTGACCACGTACCCTCTTCCCCTTCCTGTCCTCCACCCACCCTTCCAGGAGTTTTGAATTGAAGTGTGAAGGATTAACAGCTTCACCTCTTGGTTTAGTGATCAATAAATGGCCATTTCTAAAGGTGAGATTCTGGATTCTTAAGGCTGATCTACAGATAACTGGAGACAACCCATATGTCTCTTGACATGGCTGCATTCATAGATGGCTTCTCAAAGAAACCATTATTAATGATGTAATTAATATGAATAGCTACAGTATATATCAAGCAGGTCATTAAGGCAGAGGTGGGGAGGTAGCCATTTATATTAAAGATCCATTTTATGTTCTGAATCCAAGCAATAGAAAGCGCTTAGCTTCGAAATCTCTTTTTGCTACGTTGTGGCTTTTTTTTTTCTTTTATACACTGCAGACCCCCTCCCTCTTGGATAATTCTGTTCTTGTGGAGCTCCTGCGGATCTGAATGAGTTAATAAAGCGGATTTTTGATAGAAACTTATTATCAAGTAAATCACAGCCTTTAATGTCACAGCTTTGAAAAAAGTCAATGTAATTAATGTGTTGGTTTGTAGACATTGGGAGAGTTGTACTGGATTTCACTACTTCCCCCCTCGATACCCATCTGCAAGAATATATACATGTAATTTGTTGTCTAGAAGCAATCTTCCTAAGGCAGATGCCATATGTAACTGCTCAGCTTACCTTTCAGGGAAAATATTGAAATAACACCCTTAAGCTGTTGTGCTCCATGCTCAGAACGTGGAGCTCGATTTCCATCTTTGTTGTGAGTGTTGAAACCTTGCCTCCCACATCCAAGCTGTTCAGATATGAGATAAAATAGTCTCTTAGAATGATCAAGTCCAAAAGTTTTCTATAGTTACTTATAGATGTTATGAAATGAAAATGTGTTTGAATGCAGAGGGCTTTTTTTTTTTTTTTGCTTTTTGTATTTTCTTTTTCTAGAATTAAGTGTGTTTTGTAGTAGCCAAATGTTAAATGTTTTTAATAAAAGCTGAGACTTAAGTTAGGGGGAGCATCTTTACTCTAGGTACAAATGATATTGCCACTTGCTGGGTTGCAGAGTACTGAGCAGATGGGGGGACAGGGACAACTGGGGATTCACACAAAGGGAGGGGGCATTTTTATGCCTGTGACAAACAGATCCTGTTAAACATATACTGCAGAGTGTCTGGATCTGTGTTGTGCAAGCGCCTGCAATGAGCTGCAGAGGAGGAAAGCAGCTGCTGCTATGCACAGAAGCTGGTTCCGAGCGTCCCTCTGCCCACGGGGCGTGCTTGTTGGAGGCCTCACAGTCAGTCTTGCTCCACAGGCCGGGAGTCCAGCAGCAGTCAGTGTGCATCCAGCCCTCTGAACTCCAGGTACTGAGACTCAGCCACAGCTCCAAGCCTTGATTAACCAGGGCTGGGCATGTGGCTGCCCCTTGCAGAATCAGGTGACTACAACTACTCTGTCCTTGGTCACAAGTGGCTAATATGCCTGTAAGGAGTGAACACAGCCAAGTCTGGGCCCTCAGCATCAGAACTCTGTTCTTTGTGTTGGTGGTGGCTACAGTTAATATTTACCATTTGCAAAGCACTCTTATCTACTCTGTGTTACATGTTTATTGCCTCTAAACCATTTGGGAGACAGAAAACAACTAAGGGCACATCCTTGTAAGTGCTTGATGGTAAACTGAGATTATAACCCATAGTTTAGTTTTTTTCCCCTTAAAGCCTTAGCTTTTTCAATTTTCATAATAATTTTTATTTAAAAAAGAAGCAGCAACATGTTTATTTAACATTAAGTCCCATGCAGAATCTGATTAAATGGCAGGTAATACCAGGATTGGAGATTCTGAATTCTGAGCTGGCTTCTCTGTCCTTCCTGAAGCCCTCACCCTAGAAGACCAGAGCCCTGGCTTCCCAACATGTGGTCCCAAGACCAGTAGAATCCATATCCCCTGGGAAACTTGTGACATGTGGGTGTTTCCCAGTCCAACTCGAGGCAAACTGGGTCAGAAGCTATCCGGCTAGGGCCTGGTAGACAGTGTTTTAATCATCTAGTGTTGATGCATGCTTGAGTCAAAACCATAAATCTAAAATTTCCAAAACAGATTTGGAGACTAGATGGGCTACCCGGAAGCTTCTGGTTCACGGGATTCCCAAGATGGCATGGTTCAGAGTGACTGGTTATGGTCAGCTCACTTGATTCCCATTTTTAAGAAAGTCGGGGGATGGCTCCTGTTCACTTAGTGCAACAATGAAGAACAAATGCTGACTTTATGTGTGTTAACTCACATAAAGTGAGCGTACTGTATGGTATTCAAATACGGATAAACTTATCTACTTAATTTATCATTTGTTCGTTGTAGAAACTTTCAGAATCCTCCTTTAATTGTGACAAAATGAAAATGGTTGGTCTTTATCCAGTTGTGGTTTAGAATTACAAACCACATCTGTCTGGGGAGAGTGGAGCTATTGACTTGATATCATGCATCAGGGATATTGTTGAATGTCGGCCCCAACATCCTGTGTGTGAGTGTGTGTGTGCTCACATGGAGAAAAGGAAAAACAGAGTTCACAAGTAAATTATGCCAGAATCGTTAAAGGCTTTTTCCAGTTTCTAAGACAGTCCAATGTGAAAGAGTATGTGCATTAGAATCTCCGAAATAAGGCAGGAAATGTCAGCTCGGTGGCTGCCTGAATTCCCTCGCTTTAGGTCAGTCAGCTGACGTGGTCAGGTGTCGTGCAGCTGAGGCTGCTCTGTCCTGGTCAGTTCAAAGTGAAAGAAAAGCAACAGTAAAAAGAATGATCTTCTCTGATTCATGACCGTCATGCCCACTCCCGCTGGTTTGATGCCCACTGGTGAGCTCATGAACCTGCTACCTTTGCTGTGAGATGGATTCTTCCTGAAGTTTCAAATTCACCAAGTCCCACAGTGAACTTAGGGTATTCCTCTGTATTTTGTTGTGACTTTGCTCCTCTTATTCATATAGTTTGTGTAGTGTTTTGCGTCCTCTTCTTTCTCCATCTGCAGTCCTGCCACATGAGAGGATCTCAAAGAGTAATCACTACAAGCACTACGTGGTGGTCATGATCTGTGTTATCACCAGAGATGCAGCAAAGTGCAGTGGGAATGTGGAGGAGTTACCATGGTGAAAATAAAACAATTCTGGATAAATGAACTTGAGGTGCTGGCAGTTCACCCTCTTGACTTCAAGAAGCAGAAAGATTTGGTAGTATTCAGCTTGTCTGAAACACAATGATTATTTCCTACAGTATGCAAAACCTATTCTAACTATTTAATTTAAAATATTTTAAATGAAGATATAGGAATTTCTGTATTCATGGGGGACCTCTGATGTTTCAATACATGGGCGTACTGTATGATATTCAAATACGGATAAACTTATCTACTTAATTGTTTGTTATAGAAACTTTCAGAATCCTCCTTTTAACTTTTTATCATTATCTGTAGTCATCCTGTGCAATAGAACATCAGAACTTATTTGTGTCTCACTTTAACATTACCTATTGAACAACCATTTGCTGGCTTTGAATATACCTGGAACTGAGTCATGTGTATTAGGTGATATCTGTCTGTTTATCTGTCTCATGTGACATAGTATATATAAAATATGCCCATCCATCCATCCATTTAATCTAGTCTGTCCCTCCCTCCCTCCCTCCTCTCTCCATCTGTTTTATCTGCTTATCTGAGATGACTTCGTAAAGATAGTAAGAGTAATTTGCAGGGATATTTTGTTTTTGTACTTTCCCTAGTCGTCATTTTAATCACAGGTCCCTCTTAACATTCAAGGTATTTACTCTTGTTTGATTTTGGAAAGATATTCCCCAGTAATTATGAAATTTTCAGTATGTCTTCTAAACAGTAGAAACATTTCCCTGGGGAAAATGTTTTATTTAGAATCCAAGAAGATTAGACAATGCTTGTGACATTTTGAACATTTTGTTTCTTTAAAAAATAACTGTCTTTTGTAAAACCAATGAAAAGAAATCAAAAGAAATTAAGGGGCGGCAGTACTTGGTGGATTTATTTTTCTGACAGGTTGAGGTGCACACTCTCAGAGGCATTCACCCAATTGGCAATATAAACTGAAGGGCTGAAGCTGTTGGAAAACTTTGTCATTTTTCTGTAAAAATCCAAACTTAGACTGGAAAGAGCTTACTGATGTCAACATTTAGAAAGCAATGTTCTCTTTATATAGTCACTTATTGTCTTGGGTTTCATTTTTGGTTCAGGGGGAAATTAAATTCCCTTGCAATTGCACTATCTGTCTACCCAGGAAATTTTATCTCCACATCGTTTTTATTTGCTATTTGTCCTCTGGGTAAATACTGTGTATCCACAGGGTGGGAAGTGCATTTTTAAGGTCGTTTGGTTCATCCTGCTTTTCTGTGCAGGTCAGTATTTAAATTATTCCTGACCCAGAAATTTCCTGTATTTTGAGGTTCACATATGAGAAGCCAGGGAAGGCAGGTGCCCACTGGAGAGTGGGTAGTAACCTAATTATGTGAGCTAATTCTTTGGTTAAAAGTCATTTTGGCATCTCAGTTTGCTCCTATTCCAAAAACACAGAAACCCTCTGGCAATTTGCAGTAGGTATGTGGGCATTTATGAGGGTAATTCAAAAAGTTCATGGAAAATAGAATTAAAAGATAAGCTTATGTTGCTGCAAAATAAAATTGAAATACATGCATGCAAATATTCCTCACAGAGTTCATGGAAAATACATGTAGTAATAACTATGTGCTTAAAAATTTTATGCATCACAATGAACTCATTTCTGTTTCCATTTACCACAAACTTTTTTGAGACCATCTTGTGCAACATTTATATATTTAAATCTATACTTCTTAGATTTCAAATGATTCTATATGCTCAAATTCTGTATTTTTCTTCTTATAGATATAAGTTGCTCATAGGGATATTACAAAGGGCAAAAATGCCAAAAACCTGGGTCTAATACTCAAGTCTGAATCCCAGGGCTGTAAAATTTGATGGGTAGTATTATTATTCAAAATATTGAACTCCCGGCCGGCGCCGTGGCTCAACAGGCTAATCCTCCGCCTTGCGGCGCCGGCACACCGGGTTCTAGTCCCGGTCGGGGCACCGGATTCTGTCCCGGTTGCCCCTCTTCCAGGCCAGCCCTCTGCTGTGGCCCAGGAGTGCAGTGGAGGATGGCCCAGGTGCTTGGGCCCTGCACCCCATGGGGAGACCAGGAAAAGCACCTGGCTCCTGGCTCCTGCCATCGGATGAGCGCGGTGCGCCGGCCGCAGCGCGCAGACCGCGGCGGCCATTGGAGGGTGAACCAACGGCAAAGGAAGACCTTTCTCTCTGTCTCTCTCTCTCACTGTCCACTCTGCCTGTAAAAAAAAAAAAAAAAATTAAAAAAAAAAAAAAATATTGAACTCCCTTCCGTGACTTGCCTCTCCCTTTGCGCATCTCCTGGCAGGGGTTTCTGTCCTCCTTCTGAATTTCTGCTAGATTTAGTCATATGCCTTGCTTTGGCTGGCGAGCTGTGAGAGGAAGTGATGGATCTAACTTCCAAGTGGAAAATTTGAGTCAGCATGTGTTTCATTTTGATCTCTTTTTTTCCTGTGTACCAAGACCAGCATCGTCTTCAATAGGGTTGTTCTGTCAATTTCGGATCCCAGAGAGAAAAGAATGTGGAACAGATGGCCTGAGATGGGCTTTTAGCAAGAGGGATCAGAAGCAGACGTCAGGTACCACGTGTTGGAGTCACTGTCTGTGCACCTCCACTTGACCTGTGCTGATCCTGGGGTTCACTGTTTGCGGCATTGACTTGCCCAGTTCCCATCCAGTTCCTGAGTCGCAGAGGTACCAGCAGAGCACTGATCCGGCTCTGTAAGCCCACCCTCACTCCACCCACTCAAGCCGTTGGCAGGCACTTCCTGGTGCTTTAATAAATGCGTGATGAACTCTACTGAAATTGATTTTAATCTTATAGGAATATTTTACTATTTTTCTTTTGATTTTAACAATTTTTCTATTTTTCTGTTACCTCTATTTTTATTACTTTTTTTTATTAATATACTTTCCATGAATTTCATAGCTATGATGCTGAGAATACAAGGATACTTTTCTCTCCCTCCCTCTTTCCTTCCCTTTTATTATTTTAATGTTGTGTGATAACATACTTTCAGTTTACCTCTGAAAAAAGGCTCAGTACACTTCTGAACAAAGCTCTGTATAGGTGAAGTGATCGCTGATAAAGAAAATGTGGAATTGTGTCGTGTCATTGTGAGCCAACAATTTCACTGCTCAAAATAGGCATTTTTTCAAACAATAGGTGAAGTTTTTGGGAGTTCTACATGCTTATTTTATGAGGTCCATGGACACAGTGGTAAACAATAATACTATAACTAGTACTCCAACAGTATTTTTCACTTTGTGTCCCTATGTGAGGGCAAACTGTTGAAATCTTTACGTAATATGTACTAAACAGATCTTCTGTATATAAAGAGAATTGAAAATGAATCTTGATGTGAATGGAAGGGGAGAGGGAGCGGGAAAGGGGAGGGTTGCGGGTGGGAGGGAAGTTATGGGGGGGAGAGCCATTGTAATCCATAATCCATAAGCTGTACTTTGGAAATTTATATACTTTAAATAAAAGCTTTATAAAAAAAAAAAAACAAAAAAAAATACCAGATCATCAACCATCAATTCTCTTTCAACACATTGTCATCACTTTGGTGGGTAATGGAAATAAATAGAATGACATGAGAACGTAATGGATATACAAGAGAACTTGGAAAAGTTTGTGGAAAATGGAATTTGTTTTACTACTAAAATGTTTCAAGATTCACTTATCATTTTTCATAATATGTGTTTCCCATGGATTATTTGAATAACTCTTATATGCATGGATATCAAAAAATTTTCATGCCAAAAATTTAATTTCATTAATTTCATTTCCCATGAACTTTATTTATTTATTTATTTATTTTGACAGGCAGAGTGGACAGTGAGAGAGACAGAGAGAAAGATCTTCCTTTTGTCATTGGTTCACTCTCCAATGGCCGCCCTGGCCTGCACACTGCGGCCGGTGCACCACGCTGATCCAATAGCAGGAGCCAGGTGCTTCTCCTGGTCTCCCGTGCGAGTCAGGGCCCAAGCACTTGGGCCATCCTCCACTGGGCCAGAGAGCTGGCTTGGAAGAGGGGCTACTGGGACAGAATCCGGTGCCCTGACTGGGACTAGAACCCGGTGTGCCGGCGCCGCAAGGCGGAGGATTAGCCTATTGAGCCCTGGCACTGGCCTCCCGTGAACTTTAAAAAGTACCATCAGCTTTATTCAGTTGCTTTCCATTTTTAGCAGAAGTTATTTTTATAGATTTTTTTTTCTTTAATAGTTGTGTTTAATATGAAGAGTAAGATAAAAAATAAAAGTAGATAGTAGTATAGGCAGTAAGGTGTTACAGCAAAAATTAAATGTGTATCAGATGACTGAAGCTTGGAAAAATCCTGCCGTAAGTAAGCCTTTCTAGTCCCCAAAAATCGTTATGTGAGGGCAAAGCAGTTAAGGAATGATTGGTTGGGGGCCCAGCTCTGCTGTGAATCCAGTGGCTTCTTGCTAGTGTTTACCCTCGGAAGCGACAATGATGGCTCACATCCTGGGGTCCCTGCCACTCCTATGAGAGACGTGGACTCAGTTCTAGGCTCTTGCCTTCAGCCTGACTCCGCCCCAGCCATTGTAGATGTTTGTAGAGTGAACCAGCAGGTGGGCGATCTCGCTCTCACTCTCATTGGCTCCCTTCCTCCCCAGCTGTTGCAGGCCCTTGGGACGGAAACCAGTGGATGGGAGTGCTCTCTGTCTCTGTCTCTTTCTCAGTCTCTCAAATGAAGGAACTAGCGTACGCACTTCCTGTACCCACTTCTTGTTCTGTGATGAGCATTCTGGAAACAGTATATAGGAGAAGAACATTAGCAGACTCCGTTGTGTCTGAGTAGAAGGCCTGAAGTCAGAGGATAAAGGTGAGGAAACACGAATGCACCCTTGTTTGCCTCTGACTGTGTGCAGCTGTTGTCTAGCATGCCTCAGGCTCGCCTGGCTGTCTCTCTGACCCTTCAAGGCAGTGAACCTTGTGATGAAAGCAACTGCATCTGGTCCGCTCCTCTGTCCCTTAGAAAATGTGTATCTACCGAAGCCGGAAGTTGTGCCAGTGTTGATCCATTTATTAGCAACTTTCCATTAAAGCATGCACATGCATTGCAGTACAGGTGCCAGTGCATCCATTGTTATTATTAGTAATAATGGCCACAGCAGTATTTGTCACAGCCACCGATGACAGAGTAGGAACCAGGAGCTCTGCTGGGCACCTTAGGAGAACAGCTGCTTTCAGGAACTTGGCCCGATGAGTGATATGATCTCTAATGCAAACACTGAGACTTCGGGTAGTTAATCGATTTGCCAGTCGATACAGGATGTAGGAACTAAATGCAGGCCTGCCTGATTCCCGAAATCTCATTGGGGCTTTCTACCTAATACTATGTGTTGAGAGAGAGGGAGAGAGGGAGAGGTGGAGGGAGAGAGGAAGGAGGGAGGGAGGGAGGGGAAAGAGAGAGAGAGAGAATGAATGAATGAATGAATGTCAGCTCTAGCCTTTCCAATCCTACCTTGTATGTTAGTCTTCGAGTCAGTGGTGGTTGCTTTCGGTAGCGTTTCCGACATACATTTCTCAGCACTATTGTTCCGAATCACTGAAGCTGGCGGTATCAGTCTCCTTGTTTAATGTCTGCAGGTTTTAATAAATTGTTGCTGCACTGTTTTCCTTTAACATACTGAACGCTTACTTGTATTCATCTGAACGTGACAGGCAGCACTCCATGAAGGTGCAAGCTGTCTCCAGCCTCACATCTCAGCAAGTTCGTGCTGCCCAGAATAGAGTGCAGGTGGAGCCCGTGTGCGGTCTGTGTCTGATACGGTTACAGCTACTCAGTGCCTGGTGAGGCCAGGACTGTGATTAAGACAGACCCAGCTCTTTGCTGCTTTTCTTCTCCACAGATTGGTTTCCTGAGATGCAGCATGGCTGGTCAGATTAGCCATTTGCGTTTTGATCCTGCCCACTGATGCAGTGAGACACAGATCTGACTGTGTTGTCTACTTGGAATTTTCTGTTGTGCTGGTGTGAATTTGCCAGGGAGACAATGTGGATCACATTCCATCGTTGCCTTTAAATCAAATTAAATCTCATCCACATCCCTGTGGCCTCTGGCTGGTGATTAGGGGCTCTCTTTACCACACCTCCTGTAGCAATTTCCTGCAGAAAGAATGGCCTTTGGCCAAATAGAACTCTCATGGAGCCCCTTAGTTCTTCAAGTTTTTAACAATGGAAGCTTGTAATGGATGTGTTTTAGACAGGAATCTTTGTAAGAAACCCGTTCTCTGAAAATAACTCAGTCAAATGGAGGATTATTTGAGGAGACAGGGAAAAATCTTTTGACTACCTGAAGATTGGAAATAAAGTAGAATGCTCTTTGTAGGATTTATTTGGAAGTCAGAATGTCGGAAATGCGCACTCTGAAAGGCTCTCTCAGTCTCTGTCTTCATTTCTGTATCTCTGTCTCTATATTTTCCTTGCTATCACTGTCTCTCTATTTGTCCGTATCTCTGTCTCTTTCTCTATCACTATCGTATATCTGTCACTGTCTCTCTGCTTCTCTATTCCCCTGCATGGTGTTTGTAGCCTTCTGCACTATGTGGTTTCACTCTCCGCGTCTTCCCAGTCTTTCTGGCTTGTATGGGGCTTGTCTTCGGCCCTAGAGCTCCTCAGAGGCTGCCTCCCTCACCCAGGGCTCCCAGCCTCTCGCCCTCTGTGGGGTGCACAGCTAGAGGACCCTGCTCGTCTTCTGCAGGACCAATAGCAATGGGGCTCTGCTTCTCCATCTAAAGCCAGTGAGGAGGGGTTAGAGGATGTGGAAGGGCTTACATTGTAGCAAAGATGGGGGGCGGAGCACAGCTTCTCCAATGAGAACAGGATGGGAACCTTGCTTTCCTGCTTTCAATTGTTAATTGAAACAGGAGGAAAAATGGGGCTCACAGAGGTCAGATACATGGAGGTCTCCTGAAAGTGTTATCAAGAGACTTTTCCACACCCTGTCCCTCACTCTTTCAGAAACTACCTGATTCATGGAAAATGCTTTTCTGTAGATCTCAACTCTCACAGGTGCACAATGTAGAGTTGCTGTGTGACAGCCAGGGACCTCTGCTTAGCCTGCAGAATAAACCACCAGCCACACCAAGTGCAAGAGGCCCCAGATCAGTTTAGGTTACAAAGAACCTTAGGTTCTGGTCTGGTCATCCAATAGAGTGCTACTTAAGGTCTATTTACAAAAAAAATTTTTTTTGATGAATTGGGACATTTGCATTTACCATGAAGACAAAAAGCAATATATCCTCTGTTGGAAAGATTTCTTTCCAGATGCTGAATGTTACATTCCCAGTCAAAAAGTATGCTTAGTAGGGCAGGGACAATGGAATGGACCCGAGAGAGAAAGACACACACACACACACACACACCCTCCATCTTTACCCTAGGAAATGGGCTTAGAAAGAACATGATAATTAACTGAAGATCTGTGATGTTTTCTGCAATACTTGATATGCTTCTTGTACCCTTGGATAATGATTGATTGATAGATACGTAGATAAGGATACATATGTAACTCCATAGATGATAAATAGAAAACTACCCTTCCTTCCTTCCTCTTCCCATCTCTCTGTCTTTCCACCCTCCTCTCTCCTTTCCTCCTCTCCTTCCTCCCCTAAATCTTATTTATCTCTTCTTCCTTTTTCCGACTCCAAAGCAGCCCTCCCATCCCTACGTCTGCATGTTCTGTCTGTGAGAGCCCTGCCCAGTCCACACCATTTCACCTGTCCCTTCTTTCCAGGGTGCGGTGTGGTATGTTCTTCCAAAGGCCCCTAAGAGCCTCCATATGGCACCTTTCTCTGGGTGACTCAGAGGGAATCTCATGGTGAGAACAAAGGATTGCTGTGGCTCCAAGGTGTCCGCTCTTCTCCTTGTGTGCGAGCTGCTTTCTGCATCTACCTGAGTCGCCTCTTGGACTGAAGGCTGAGAATCTGTTTGTCTGCGTAGCCTTCTGCCCATCCCGACTCAGCACACCCTAACTAAGAAGCATTGCTGGAAACAGCGGTTTCATTTGGGGTTCTGAGTGCAAGCTCATGAAATTTTAAACTGACGCCCTGGACCCCACTGAGATATTTATGAATCAAGGATTTTGTCAAGAGTAGTGAGGACCAGATTGTATCAGTTTAGTTTATTTTTTCCTAGTATCCTTAAAAGCTCTTTCCCCTGTGTGTTTGTAATTTTATTTTGTTTATCAGTGAAGGTAGTAGACCAGAATAAGGATGTCAGGTTTAATTCTCTGCCACAGTTCTCAAAGTAGGTGTTTCATAAGTAACACGTGGCTGGCTCAGCTAAAATTAAATGTCTCGGTGTTACCAAATGCTTTCTGTCTGGAATTTGTAACACACACCCTTCCAGAACTAACAAAGATTCTGAAAATGAGGTCTCAAAATATTAGTCCATTTCAGCCTTTCCTCTAGCTCACGACACTTGGTGAAAAGATGTAAAGTCAAACGGTAAAATAATTGAATGGCATAGAGAGTCTGGTGCTCTCAGGCATGAAAGCTCGGTTGAGAAGGACCATGTGAAAGAAGATCATACTTAGTAGCAAAATCCTCTACTTTGGTAACGAGTCAGAGAACAAGTCCAGCCTTCAGGGACGGCAGATCCAAGTGCTTGATAATTTCCAGAATCTTCTGGGTAGCTTGAGGTAGACACAGAACCAGACCTCCTCCTTGGAGTGCCTTGATTTATTAAATTTGGAAGAGGACCCAGTAAGTGAGAATACTGATTGGCCAGCCCCGATTCTCTGTCTCTGCCGTCACTTGTTATAAAGGTCTGAGACCCCCATGAATCCATGGGAATGTGGATAACAAGCTCCAATGACCTCCATAAGGCAATGGCCTGTGATTGGCAAAGAAAAGAATCCACTTGTTCAGAAAAGTGTGTAAAGGCAGAAGAGGGGAACAGGGAGGAGGGAGAAATCAAAAGTTGTAGATCGTTGTTGATACGGATGTTTCATGGAAAGGAGGGAGAAGGAGGACCTGCTAGAGAAAGTGAAAGATTAAAGGGGATCCGTGCAACGGGACATACACAGACCACGTTTCAGTGCAAGAGGGATCGACTCGACTGAGAGTCGTTTAAGTGGAGTGTTGACAGTGAGTGCTCTGGAGCTCTGAGACAGGCGGAAACGGCTCTGCCCGTCCCACATGTGTGGCTCAGGGAAATTCGCGAAACCCTCTGGGAATCAGTGTTCCCATCTGTAAAATGACAATCATGATTGCAATTATCCTCCTGTTTAATTTGGGAAGTTATTTTTAAATCATTTGCAACAGTGCTCCATGGGCACTGCATGCATGCCCCTCTGGTCATTGTGTTGGAAAAGTGCTGGGAAAATCCTCAGTGCCCAATCAGACTGGGTCTCTGGATTCCTCCCAAGTGAAGATCCACACAGTCATGCAGTGCAGTGGCATGGAGAGCAAAGGCTCAGATGAGTTTGTTGGATAAAAAACAGATTGAAAGTGATTTTCACAGAGATCAGTGGAAGAGTAGTGAGAAGCAGGCATGGAATTTAGGCTGTGTTTCCAAAAACGCTTTCAGAGACAGGCAGCAAAGGAAGAGTACCATAGCCCTGAGGGCAGCTGACAGCCCATCAGAGGGAGCTCACCATAGTAACAGTGCCATAGCGACAGGCGGGGCAGCACAGCTGGTTGCTCCAGGTGCCTAGCACTGAGCTCTCCGCAGGTTTGTTTTCTGGGTGCTGACAACAGTTGATGGAGAGAGAAAGGCGTGGGGCTGTCCCTGTTGGACATACTCAGGAGATACAAGCTGGAGAGTAGCATGCCCAAGCTGACACACCTAATAAGTCCAGAGGAAATTCAAGCCCATGTTGGAAGCTTCCAAAAACGCCAGTTCTTAACTTCTGAGCTGTAACAGCCAATGTTTGCACTGAGTGGGGCGTGTCCCGACATGGACTAGAGCATAACAGTGCTTCCCATTCCTTGAACAACCGTGCACTTGACCTGCCTCGTTGGGTCCTGTGGCTGCAAACACATGCCCCATCTGCAGCCGGTTCTGCTGTCCGTGAGGGATTCCCTGGCGCTCTTCCAGTCCCCTGCCCTGGACATCCCGAGCCGTCTGTGTCTGACTGAGACAGATCCCTTCCTCCTGCAGTCTGGAAGCACCTTGCTTCTGCCTCTGCAGCATTTATACACAGGTATAATTCTACATCTGCGCGGTGATTTTTGTTAACAAAACTTTGACTCTAACCCTGCTTTCTACACGTTCCACATGGACCAG
The DNA here is from genome assembly GCA_949820135.1 of Sylvilagus floridanus. NCBI lineage: Eukaryota > Metazoa > Chordata > Mammalia > Lagomorpha > Leporidae > Sylvilagus > Sylvilagus floridanus. The sequence continues at coordinate 43,779,589 of OX463234.1, read as the reverse complement.
ACACTGTTTCTGCTTTTCCTCTGTATTCCTGCTGTGTCTGATACTTAGCAGCTATTCGAAAAATAACTTGCAAGAGTAAACCCTAAGTCATGATCAGGACGTACCTCTGTGTTTCGGAATCATGCAAAATAATCAGAGTGGGGGCCAAGGGCCTTAGGAATGCCTCTAGCCTATTCTAGAGTCTGTGCCCATGCCAATGCTTGTCATGGAGCTCTGTCTCCAGCTGTGGTCACTGGCCATGAGTGGGCCACTCTCTCCCTCATACAAGCCCATGATTTTCCAAATACGGCTCCTGGTGTGGTTTGGATATGACTTTGGATATTTTCTGAAGGCTCACTTGTTAAAGGCTAGGCCCCCAGGGTGGTGCTGTTGGGGAGTGTTGGAATCTTCAGGAGGTGGGGCCTCTGGTGATTGGCAGCATGCCCTCAGAAGGTGGATCCCACAGAAGCTGGAGGCTGGCCTTGCTCTACCTGCTTCCGACTCCCCATGGAATCTTCCCTCCATGTGGTTCTGCTTTGGACATCCTTAGCCTCACCAAGAACAAGCCAGCGGGGCTGCCTCATCTCGTCAAACCTCTTTCCTTTCCATGTTAGCCTGCCTTGGGTACTGCATCACAGGAGTGGAAAGCTGATGAGTACAGTGTCCATCTTGAATGTGGGGGTCAGGAGGAGGGGGGTTAGAGGTGAAGACTGGAGAGCATGAAGGTACTGAGTGTGTATAGCCTCCAATGTTTCAGCTTGTTATATGGCTGCAGTAGGAATCGGCTCTATCAATTATTTAGAACTCATAATTCAGTCCATATTAAAGATTTATTGCAACAAACTGAAAAACAAAATACAGACACAAAGGAAAGAGTACATGGTTCTGTCATCCATATTACACAGTATATAAATTGCTCCTGTCAGTGGGAGGAATATAAACAGAAATAGACGATTTTTGACCATACAGAAGGATTCTGGGGGAGATTGCTCCGCGGTATGTGTGTGCATGCACTCTGTCCCCCCCACCCCGTGTGTTTGTGGGTTGCTTTCTTTACGTCCTGTTTGCTGTCTGGCAGTAGGTCCTTCCTTCCTCCCACCCACCGAGTCCCTCTTGACTCAGAATTCTCATCGAGAGTAGAAGCATTGCAGTATGTTAGTCTTCTCTTGTGGTTCTTGGTCATTGGTTGCTCTGTCATGAGCACTGCTTTTGTCACTTGCTGTACCATCTCGAGGACAAGGAATGCATTTGTGGTCAGAGATACCTGGATATAAATCCCAGCTCCATCTCCTACCAACTGCAAGACCGTGGGCATGGCTTTGAAATGGTGGAAGCCTTGTTTTCCCCACCTGTAAAATGGGGAAACCACACTACCCACCTCTTTGAGCATTACATAGATTTCTATCTGCAGATTGCTCAGCACCATGTGTTCAGGGCGTGATTTTCTTTTGTGCTGCCTAAGATTCCCCTCAACTTTTATATGAATAAATTACAATGCACTCATAAGCACTTCGGCTGCAAAAGGAAGCTAGCGGCAGTCAGCAGCATTTGGTTATTAAATAATTCTTGTGTTCAGATGGGATGTTGTCTGCAAGAAAGATTTCTTTGCCCATGTTCTGACTCCTGTCATCTGAATTATGTTTAACCTTAATAGCTTGGTGACCTTGGCCAAGGTCAGTTAACCTGGCTGGACTTCTGTTTCCTTATATATGAAGTGGAGACATTCATGACACCAGTTTCTCAGGTTGTAGGGAGGATTAGATGAGTTGCATATGAAATTATTAGAATAGTCGCTGGCTCTCAGAAGCCATATATGAGTTAGGTTTTGTTTGCCATTGTTCGTGTTGTCAGTGCTCTCACACTGAGCCTGTGGGGTGAATTGGAATGCACTGCTGAATAATTGCCTTGCTGCATAAACAACTTCAAATATCGCACGGTAGCCTAAACTCTGGGCATGTCAGTTTCTGACCAGCAGTCATGTTCCAAGACATCATCATTTCCCACCAGCACCACCCTGGAATCCTCTAGGGATCTTTCTGTGCCCACTCTGGCATCCTTGCTCTCAAGCACAAATCTTGATCTCGCCTCTACCTCCCCCCCTTAAAACTGCCCCTTGGTTTCCAGTGAAGACAAAAGTGTGTTCCTTTTCATGGTTGAACATGATCTGTCCCCTGTCCATCTGTGCACACTCATCTACTGCTCTCCACACTCACTGTTTTCCAGCCACTTTGGTATTCTCCCCATTCTTTTGTGCCAAGTTGTAGCACACGCTGTGTGCTCTCCCTTGAACGCCTTGCTTATTTCCTTAGCCAATCAGCAGCACCCTTCATTCCTCTTGCTTCCGAACCAGCATCACTTTCTCCGTGATGCCCAGTGGTATACACTGGGACCCTCTTTCGACTCCCTTGGAAGACACTTGCTATTCACTTCCCTGCAGATCATGCATTTTGTAATCGTCCATGTGCTGTGTTGTGACTGTTGAAACTTGTATCTTCCTCCCTGGCAAGTGGGCTGCATGAAGGCAGGAAACTATGGATCCCAACATCTTGTACACGTTAGATGCCAGGAACATGTTTGTTGGCTGCGTGAATGCAGAGTGAGAAGCCCTCCTCAGAGCCCGCCCACCCGCCTGCATTGTGTAGAGTTGACATGCTTGCTCAACACAGCCACCCTGTACATCTAAGTTGCACTCATCACCCTGGACTGTGGCTTTCCTGTTGACAGACTCTGAGCTGTCTTCCTTAGGTTGTCTCACTGATTTCTCCATCCCAGGTTCAAATGTCAGGATTTAATAAAATGTTCACCAAAGAAGGCAGAGAGGAAAGATCAATCTTCATTCTAGTGTGTGTAGAATCACTTCACTTTCTCTTCTAGCCAAGTCCAGCCTTGTCCCTTTGCCCATTTTTAGCAATATTGTAAAGAGGAGTTAAGCTCTGAGGTTGTCCTACCACGTGATGTCATGGCTTCAGAATAGACTAAACAGAACACGCCTACTGCGGTTGGAGCGGTTGTTAGCCAAGCGCTTAAGCAGCTAAAGGGTCACTGGCCTGGGTCTCACCCTTCTCCTTAGCTCATCATTTTCATCCCGAGTGACAACAGTTCATGTCTAGGAAAGCAAATGCAGAGGTGGTTCTTGATTATGTAACAGAACACTTGACTCCCCAGTTGTATCATGGGAGGCTGAGGGCAAAACATAGGCACATTTGCAAATCTGCTTCTGGCAGTCTTCACTGAGCGAAAACAGTTGAGCATACAGAATTTTCTGTTGCTTACGCAGTGAGATAATTTGTTACATGGAATCTCATTTGCGTATTTGGAGTCAGTACTGCTTCAGACCCAGTAGAGATGAGCACTCATGGGTGAGATGGATTGGGAAGGAGGAGACACGCTACTTCACTGTTATATTTACTGTGTTAAATATAAAGTGAGAATTGATGAAAAATGGGCTGGAGTTCCCCGTGCGAGCCTAAATGATGAACTAGGGTTTATTTGCCATCTGGCTTTTAAGCAGGGATTTTTTTTTTTATCCAAGTCAGAAAAATGGCACCCTCCGAACTGTTGCATTGCAGACATCTGTTTATCAGACCTTTGCCTGGATGAATTATTCAGAATGTGCTTAAGGTTGTACTTTGCCTGACATATGGAAGTATAAAGTTGCATATTTGATGTTGGCGTATATCTGTCTCTATGAAATCAGGTGCCATACTTGAAACCCAGAGTACTAGGTGGCACTTTTAGTGCCTGGGATGCTAATTGGTCTGCCGCGTGTGGGTCTTGATGTCTTGATTTTTGAAAACCAGCCTGTAGAATTCCAGGTGACTCCAGGATTCTGGGTTGATGCCCCTTCTTGTCTCTACTGTGTGTCTTAGGGACTACAGGGGACACCTATTCTTGGTTAATGTTGGTTTCATTGAATAACTGTGGGTAATCACATGGCCATCAGTTAGGTGAAACTCTGGGGTTATCAAGAGAGAAGACTTCTTCCTGCACAGAATGAGAAGGCTCAGGAAGAGCTGGTTTCCATGCAAGTTAGGTTTCAAAAGAACCCGTCAGTCCCCCACATCGTCATCGTAGCAAGAATGGGCTTCAGCGTCACCCACTAGGTTAGACCGTGTTTTCCATCAGATTCCTTCTTCACATATGGTCAAAGTACCTCCTGTGTTTCTAGCAACACATCCTGGAAGAGTCTGTTGTACTCCATACTGCCGTGGGGCTTCGATGGGGAGCAGGGCAGACATAAATACACAAAATATTCGCTGTAATTGATCAACACACAGCTTGAAACTGAGCTGCACGTTCCCAGGAAAAGAAACACAGAGTTTTGAGGGTTTCCTTATGAGGGTTAGGGCCCAGGACATCAGGTAGGACCTCTGGAGTAGGGGACTCCGAAGCTGTCATAAATAAAAGGGGTGAGTAAGGTGCAAAGGATCAGATGGTTGCGGGTGAGGAAAAGCCGTAAGCACAGGCCTGGGGGTAAAAGGCTCACACAGCACTCCACACACTGTTCAGAGGCCAGTGCCACTGATGGTAGGAGGGCTCTGGAGACAGGGCTTACTGTGCGTGCTGGGTCCTTGCACCGCACAGGACAGCCTCTGGTGAGGAGGATAATGCTTGTGCATTGAGAGTGGTGAGAAACCCTTACACAGACGATAGCAGAGAGACAGGGGACATGATCCAAAGATCCCCAATGTCTCCCCTCATTGCTGTTTGTCTTTTTTTTTTTTTAATTTGACAGGCAGAGTTAGACAGTGAGAGAGAGAGGCAGAGAGAAAGGTCTTCCTTCCGTTGGTTCACCCCACAAATGGCTGCTATGGCCAGAGCTACGCCGATCTGGAGCCAGGAGCCAGGTGCTTCTTCCTGGTCTCCCATGCGGGTGCAGGCGCCCAGCCACTTGGGCCATCTTCTACTGCTTTCCCAGGCTACAGCAGAGAGTTGGACTGGAAGAGGAGCAACCAGGACTAGAACCTGGTGTCCATATGGGATGCCGGTGCCACAGAGGGAGGATTAACCAAGTGAGCCACGGTGCCAGCCCCTGCAGTTTGTCTTTGAATTCTCTGCCATCTGATGGTTCATGAATGCCTGTGGAGTTACCCATGATGCAAGAGGACTGTTTGAAATGTGAGGTCCCTGTGAGTTTGAGGAAAGGATCCCGTGGTTTCTTATCCCAGAGACCAGGGTAGAGGACTCAGTCAGTTTTATAAATGCCCCTGTGGACTTTCCTTCGGATGACCTGGTGTTCTGCCTATCTAAGGCTCATAAACATGTCTTTTAGAAGACCTGGAAGGGTAACAGAGCAAGCCCTGGGGAGGAAGGAGGAGCATGGGCAAGGCACAGAGATGGGAGGCAGATGGCTGAGGCTCTGGGGCTGCCCCTGCTCAGCTGGAGAAGGGGAGAGAGTGCTTCCCCAATGGGAGGGCCATGTGCCAATGTAGCTCATGGCCTGGAGATGGTGGTGAAGCTGGGATCACTGCTTATGGATTGCTTACCTGCACATTCAAGTTCACATGCCGGGGAGCTACCCTGCTGGCCCAGCACACAACCTCAAAGTGCTCCACCTGGGGATCAGGCAGGAAGACAACGCCCCTGTGAGGACAGCCAGGGCAGAACCCGGGATGCTCCTGTCTGACACCTCCCCACCTAGCAGCACGGGACCTGCTGGGGGATTTTTCAAGTTGAAGCGCAAGCTCTGTGTGTGTTCACCATCTTGCACCTTGCACGCATTCTCCATTCACTGGTGAGGTCTGCACTATGACTCCCAGGGCATTCTGCAGATGGACCTGGGAGGGTGAAGTCAAGGAGGCTCATTCTGCAAGAGGACAATGATTTTGCTCTGTGTCGGGTGAAAGTTTCTCTCTTTTACACTTTTCCGTGAACTCCCCATTTCCAATTCTCTCGGTTAACAAAACCATGATTTTCTGGGTAAACAAAAGCACTGGGGTTGGTGCCTCCTTGGCAGCCCTTCTGTCAGAGGTGTTGTGCTTGTTACGTGGCAAAAGAGCTAAGGATCCCTTCAAGTCCTGCGAAACAGAATTCCTTAATGAACTTGGTGTAGCGTTCTTCCCTGGGAGTCAGTGGTGTTAAAAAACCAAAAAGTGCAGCAAAGCTGTTCTGCAGCATTAGCGTTTGGCAGTGGGGCAGCAGTGGTTTCCTACCCATTGCTTCCTTGCCAACGCATGTGACTGTCCCTTTAAAAAAGAAGTTGTTACCCTTTCAGAATCATACTGCTGCAGGTTGAACTATCTATCTTTTTATTCAAATTCTTCCACCGTTAACAACACCCCCCCCCCCACTACTGTCACCACCTAAAGGGGCAAAAAAGGCAGGCAGCAGGTTAATCATCCGTATTAGAAAGAATTTCACAGATGCCCGAGGCGAGCTCACACTCCACGCATGGAAATGGTATCTTCACTGACAGACTGAGCCAGCACTCCTAGGAAACATGCTGTTTTGGCCTCTGGTGTTATTAATAGCTGAGGGCCGTGTGTTTCTTCCCCGAGCCTCTGCTCTTCCCTGAAATCGAGGCCAGAGACCACACGCTTCCTCCACTGTGACTCATGCCCTGCGTCGCAGCCGTCGCAGGATGCTCTTGGTCAGGAGGCGGGCTGCAGGGTCTTGTGCAGCGTGCCGGAGAAATCCCGTGCCGTCCGCCTGGAGTCGCAAAGCCAGCTTGGTGGTCTCCTTTAGCGTGTAAGCAAATTAAATGCCCCCACTTAGGACTGGGAGAGGTCTCCATGTGTTGAGTGATGCACAGGAGAAAACATGGAGACAGAGTTCCATGGGCAACCCCAAAAAGCAAAGCATCAGCCCCCAAAAATATATATGATTGTCTTGAGCAGAAGGATTAAATATTTATGTCTGTTCACTGGGGTAATAAAATTGTATTCAATTATGTCTCAGGCACTACCTAATGATTGTTGAAAACTCAGTAATAACACCGAAACTCATAAAAAATACAGGATAAACAAGGCTGGAAGAAAATTGTGGGAAAATAGCCTGTGGCCTGTGGAAATGGGACTTTATTTTGAAATAATTTGAAATAACAGTATAAGCATTAAAAAATAAAAAAAAAAGCAAGTTAGTTTATAAAACCACACTCTCATCTCCAGAACCTTTGCTTCATGTTTTTGTGCCTTGTAAAGTGAAAAATATAAGAGCTGTGCCAGTTGGAGTTTCGCTAACTTGCAATTCATCCTGGTCAGCGTGGAGCCCCCTGAGGGTAGGCTAGGCCTCCCCTTGTCTCTGAGCTTGCCATGCTCACACTGAGCCCCTGTCAGAGTCAGTGCCCTGTCAACATTTGCAGAACTGAATTGAGAAATAATTGGTTAGTTTCTGCACCTCATCTCTCTTTCCAAGAGTTTCTCAGCCAAAGGAGGCTCTGTTCCCTGGTAGGCACTTGCCAGTGACGGGACATTCTTGGTTGTTACAGCTTTGCAGGGGAGGGTCTCCTCCTGCCCTCCATGGGGTCGAAGCCAGGGGTGCTGCTAAACACCCCTACAGTGCACAAGGCACACCCCACCCCACAAGATTTCAGCTGTGCTGGGTCAGAGAGCCCTCAACCAGCTGATCTGCACCATCCCCAGTGCCCACTGAGCATCCCCCTGGGGAATACAGCACTGAGCTGTCCTTGAGGGAGTCTCTGTGTCCATGTGACAGCTTTGTAGAGCTTGCGAAGGACCACAGGCCTGCTGGCTCTAAGAGCAGATATTTCCCTTCTCATCAGTTCCTTCTGAGAGTTGGGGGCAGCATGGGTCTTGGGCTGTTCTCCAGCTGGTGGAGTCTCTCTGGACATCCTTGGTGTCTTTGTTTCCTGACTGGCTGACACCCGATCCCCTTGTCTGCTTTCAAGTGTGCATGCCATCCCCCTCCTTGTGAGCATACCCCCCTCTGTCCACATGTCCCCTCGTCATCAGGACACAATACATGTTGGATTAGCCCGAGTGTCCCAAGTGACCTCATCTGAACTTAGTCACCTGCAAAGAACCAATATCTGAATCAGGGTTAGGACTTCCACACTTCCGAACAGTCTGCATCTCCCCAGCCCTGCGGCTCAGTTCTGATCCTGTCCCAGCATCATACTCTCAGAAATCTAGAATCTCATGGGAATCCTCTCCTGCCACCCAGACCCAGACCCCAGCAGCCCCTTGCACCTGCCTGGCTCACCCAGGACTCTCCTTGCAGCGTCTTACCCCTGTGTCTGGCTTCCTTCTCCTTTCTCCACCCAAACCTTGTTCTCATCTGCTCACACCAGCACACTCTGGCCAGACCTCCTGAGCCCCTTCCCCTGCTTGGCCAGTTCTCAGTGATGTTATTTCTGGGTTCTCTGACCCACTCTCTGTCAGCTTCCCCTCCTGGGCCAGGTTTAAGAGCAACAAGCACAATCTAACCCGCGTGCCTGGCACAGAGCAGACCTATGGTTCCTTATGTTGAACTCAGTAGATGCCTCTTGGCCCATCTCTCCCTTAAATGTCCCTGTCCTTACCCATGCAGTGCCCTGTGGGGGTACAGAGAGTAGCACCAGGGTTAGAATGCCTTGTCTTTGGCCAGTGCCGCAGCTCACTAGGCTAATCCTCTGCCTGTGGCACTGGCACCCCGGGTTCTAGTCCCGGTTGGGGCACCGGATTCTGTCCCGGTTGCCCCTCTTCCAGTCCAACTCTCTGCTGTGGCCCGGGAGTGCAGTGGAAGATGGCCCAAGCACTTGGGCCCTGCACCCGCATGGGAGACCAGGAGGAAGCACCTGGCTCCTGGCTTCAGATCAGCGTGGTGCGCCGGCCGCAGTGGCCACTGTGGGGTGAACCAATGGAAAAGGAAGACCTTTCTCCCAGTTTCTCTCTCTCCCTGTCCACTCTGCCTGTTTAAAAAAAAAAAAAGAATACCTCGTCTTAATCCTCGTGCACCTCCCTCACTCTGTGCAACCTGGCACAACTCACTTTGTGTTGTCTGCACCCAGTTTCCAGCTGTAAATGGAGAAGGTGCAGATTCCAGCATCTTGGGGTGGTATAGGGATTAAGTGAGTCCCTGCCTGGCAAGTGTTTCCATCACTGGCCGGCACAGGCCCCACACACACACACACATTATGGCTGCTTTGAGCTTTTGGTGAACTTCTGCTTTCTGTACCGCAGTCCCCATCCTAGTGGATCCATTCAGCTGCTGCTGAAAATCTTCAGAGACATTTGGGTATTCTTTTCTTATTGCTGGTGTGACAAATAACCATGCACTTGGCATGGTTTAGAACAATATGGATGCATTTCGTTTTTCTCTTTTTAAAAAAAATATCTATTTATTTATTTGAAAGGTGGCGAGGGGGTAAGGTAGAGAGAGATCAATCTTCCATCTGCTGGTTCACTCCTCCAAATGGCCATAACAGCTTGGACTTGGTCAGACTTAATCTAGGAGCAAAGAACTTCATTCAGGTCTCCCATGTGGGTGGCAGGGGCCACCTTCTGCTCCCCTGAAATATGGGATGCTGCTTGGGCCTTGGGCCCTGAACTCCTCCCGTGAGCCCACACTCACCCTTGGCTTGGCTCCTTTGTTAATTATGTTTGTACAGGATTTGTTTTTATGTTTCCTGAGCAAACTTCATGAGACATCTCTGATTTCTCTTAGTTCTGCATGGCCAGACCTCTCTTTGCAAAGACAGTACTTGTTTATCTCCTGTTCATTAGTCTCGCCCCTGGAGGCCACACTTCTCCAAAGAGCAGTGGAGCTCAGACATCACACCCTGAGCAGCCACAGACCCCAGAGCGATTGTAGATGGGGCGCAGAAGTGGCACTCCCAAGAACTCTAGGAAGGCAAAAAGCAGACTCTAGCAGCAAATAGGAAGAGAGGAATCTGATGAGAAGATAGTTCACATTTGCAGTTCATGCATTTTCTCCAAACTTCCAGAATAAATCTGGGAGATGGGTACCAAGACCTTTTTAAGGACAAAGAGAATAAGTGACTTTTCCAAATCCCCCCACAGTGTAGAAAAGAGAGTTTCAATTCTGTCTCATGAATTCTGCCCCAGTGTTCAGTGTTCAGTCCTAAACTGCCAGGCTTGCTACAGTTGGAAGGAGGAGGCACAAGTCCCAAGACTCCTTGTTGGTGAAGCAGACACACACTGTCTCACTGAGAGCTGGAAGGCGATGCACTCTTCAGCTGTCTTTCCGGACACCTGAGTGGATGTCCAGGAAGACTCCTCAGTGCGGTGCAAGTCTTGCTACCTTGGCGACACTTGCTCATCTCCTCCAATAAAGAGGAGGAGGATGGGGGATGCAAAACTCAGGCTGGTGCAAGGGTTTCTTGGGGGATGAAGGTTTGCAGCCTTCAGCAACACAAGTGTACTGTAGCCTCTGCGTCGCTGAGGCCTGAAGTCCTAGGTCAGGTGCCCGTGGCGTTGGTACCTTTGAGGTGGAAGGGACAATCTTGCCATGCCTTCTGCAGCTCCTGTGGGCTGCCAGTAGTTCCTGGCATTCCCTGGCTTGTTTGTGCCTGACTTGCATGTCTGCCTCCATCAGGACATGGATTCTCCAGGGTCTACACTTGCCTCTGGGTCCAAATATCCCCTTCTGTATTGACATTGGGCATATCGAACCAGAACCTGTAATGACTCTGCAAAGATCCTAATTTCTAAACAGGGGCTCATGCACAGGCCCTGGGGCTTAGAACTTCACCATATGTTGGTGGGGGCACAGTTCAGCCTGTGTAAGACAGGCCACTCTTTTTATCTGGAATTTGAAATCGCTGTGTTATCTTTATGCATTTATTTAACTGTGCATACCTATAGTGAGTAATTTTTTTTCCTTATAGAGAAATGTGTCTTTTTCCCCTCTTTTTCATTAAATGCCTTTACTTTCTTAAAAATCTAAGTGAACTGATTTAAAATATGTGAAAATAATATCTTAGTGGAGGTGGTCCTTGGATCTGGGCAGGTAGAGGGACGCATCGTGAGGCTTGTGAAATGCTTGGTCTGCCCCTCCTTGCATGTAGGAGGAGCAGGAACAAAGCAAGCAGATTGGAATAGCGCAGCTGCCATTGCTTCCAGAGAACTTTCCTGCCTTTGAGTAGAGGTGCTGGGATTTTTTTAATTTGAAAATTCGAAAATGTGTGTGTGCATCTCAGAGAGTGAGAGAGAACTCCCAGGCACTGATCCACTCTCAGGATGCCCACAATGGCAGGGGCTGGGCCTGCCCAAAGCCTGAATCCAGGAACCCAGTCTGGGCCTCCTTTGTGAGCCACCAGCTGCTGCCTTTGTTATATATTAATGTTAGCCGTTGCAAAGCACACCGGACACTGGAGTAAGGGAAAGGGTTTATTGGGGAACACCCTACAGACCGGAGTGAATGGGGTGGCTAAGGAAAGAGAGAAAGAGAATATAAGAGAGAGAGACAGAGTGGAGAGGAGCTAGAGCAGAGAGCAGGAGGGAAGAACCAAGAACCAAGAGCCAAGAGAGCCTGTGTTTAGGAACAGGCCCTTTTAAAACTTCGCCTGAGGGAGGGCAAGGAAGCAGGAGCAGCGAATCCCATTAGGATGGGGGTGGAGCCTGGCTCAGGTAGCTGGGCCATGTGGCCACCTGGCTAAAACTGCACCAGTTTCCTAACAGCCTTCACTGGTGCATGTGAGCTCGAAGCTGGAATCAGAGCAGAGCTGGGACACTGATAAGCGATGCAGGCATCTTAACTGGCTCCTTAGGTGTTGGCCATGACTCACAGCTTCAAGAGTGCCTGCCCTGTCCATCACATACCAAGGCAGGGACTTGAAAAGTGAGACTCCCATGTCGAGTAATCTCCGTGGTGTGCAGGTTCTCAGAGCTCAGGGGCAGCAGGAGCCCCCACAAGGCTGAGTCCACTCCCAGAGGCTCAGACTCAGCGATGCTGGCCTGTGAGGGTGCGCAGCACTGTCCACTTCTGGGTAGTGTCCAGATGGTGCTGACCCTCTGGGGCCTTGTCCTTGGGGGACTGCAGAGCCCAGGGGATGAGATCTCTGTTCCGAGGGGGTCCTCATTTCCCGATGCTCGGCAGTCCTGGGTCTCAGGGAGGTAGGGTTTCTTCATGCTGGGGGTTCCCAGATAACTATACTAATCGCATTGTGAGCTGGAGGTGGAAGTGGAGGATAAGGCTAAGTTTCTTAGCCACAAGGAATTTCTGTTTAAATCAGCGAGAGGCACACAGTGCCTGCCAGGAAAGCAGCTGGAAATTTTATGCCCTGGAAATGCTGCACAGAGCTCAGCGTCTCTCTGCGGCCACCCCTGGAAGCTTTGGGCACTTTCTGCTTTGCATCCTCCTGGTGTGGGGGTGAGGCCTCTCCTCCAACCCTCTTCCCACACTAGCACAGAGCGGTGTGGCTTCCTGTCTCTGCCAGGTGGGGCTGGGATTGTGACAGGTGGAGACGCACCCAGAAAGAAAGCCCCAGGCAGGAGACCCAGGGTGGAAGCACCACCCGTCCCCACTCCAGGCCTCGGGGAGGTGGGGGAGGCATGCTACTTCCTCGGGATTATTTGATTTTTATTAAAAAAGACATGTGTATATTTGTAAAGGTTTATTGGTCTGAAAGCCAGAGTTACAGGGGGCGGGGGGAGTTAGAGAAAGAGACAGAGACAGACAGAGGAATCTTCCATCTGCTGGTTTATTCCCCAGGTGGCTGAAACAGCCCAGAGCTGAGCCAGGCTGAGGCCGGGAGCTGGGACCGCCACCCTGGTCTCCCACAAGAACGGCAGGGGCCCCGACGCTTGAGCCGTGATTCGCTGCTTTCCCAGGCACACTAGCTTGGTGCTGGGTCAGAAGTGGAGCAACCAGGACTCAAACCGGTGCTCATATGGGATGCTAGCATTGCAGGTGACCATGCAACCTGGGCCACAGCGCTGGCCCCCTAACATTTTTTTAATGTAAAAGCACAACTTTAGAAATGGCTCTCTGTCCACACATTGAAAGTCATAAAGCAAGGCTTTTAATTCACTTTCTTGATTACACTCTACATGGTGCTGGGCAAATTTGCCCTTGAGGCTAAGGCTTATGGTCCCATTCAGCGCCATCTCCCACCCCAAATGCAAAGCCCAGGCCAAGTGGCTCCTGGGTCCACCCGCCCTCCACTGTCTGCTGTGCCAAACCTGCCCGGTTCCTCAGTAACCGCTTTGCTCTTGTTGTCCCCACCAAAGTCTGAGTGCAGTGTCATTAGCCTCTCCCTGTCTCCAGCCTTGTCCTCCTCCCACTCCTCTGCAATTCTGAGCACCTAGCACAGTGCCTGGCATCTCGTGCGTCCCTGGACAAGAGCTGAGTCAGCAGCAGCCCCAGTGCCTCCTGGGAGAAGCTCAGGCCCTGAGGTTCTAGGCACTTCACACCCTGCCGTTTGGAAGCCCCGAGGCGGTGCTATTCAGCCAGCAGGTCTTTTCTGCGAGGCCCTTTGTGGTCCTGGCTCCATGCCTAGCCGGGGCAGGCCCTGCCCTCCCTGGCACCGTCTCCCGCTCAGACCTTCTGGGCAGCCAGTGGTTAAGTCCACTGTGGGAAGCGATTGTGTCTGAAACACACAGGGACAGCAGGCATGCAAAACTACTTCCCAGCCCTGCATGTGGCATAATTGTATTTTCAGGGAGGGCCGATCCATTAGCGAGGTGCTGGTCTCAACTGTGTGACTTCTATAAAGAAAACACGAAAGGCCTCTTGGGGTGAAGGATATTATAATTATGGATGATTTATACTCCCTAGCTAATGTATACATTGTGCTTCAGGAGAATGTTCTACTTGGCGTGGCCAGAAGCATTAAGCAAAAACACTGCTGCAGCGTGGGTTACGGGAGCCCCTCTTTTGTCTTCTGTCTCATCTATCCGCTGCTAAAATATTTGGAATACTGCCTCTGCGCACCGCTGTGAAGGAAATGTGAACATAATATGTGCATTTCTGATTTCAGTCTAGATCGTAATTTCCTTCTAAAATACCTCACTGGGTTTAGCATATTTATTCCACAGTGGAATGTTCAATGCATAGTGCAGGACAAAAGTAAAAAAAAATAAATCATAATGATAATTTCAGAGCGAGGAGAGACCCTGGTAGTATCTCATCCAGGGTGTCCCGACTCAAATGACAGGCTCGCTGGGTACAGGCTCCGCTGTGCTGTGACTTGCACTCCAATTGTTAGAAGACAGAGGAAGGGGTAGGAGAAGGGATCGTGATAGTCCACAAGCGACTTCTGGGGTGATAAGATCCAAGGAAGACCTCAGTCTCCTGCCTGGGTCACCGCTGATGAGCGACAGCATCTCACTTTCAGCTGTGAGGAGAGGGGGATCCGAATGGCCCTCACTTCCATGATGGTTGGAGCCAAGAGTTGGGCCATGCAGACAGGTTGCCACTGTAGCATGGACAGGCCCTGTTGGAAGTCAGCTTTGCGTACCCGTGGCCACAGCCGCAGGACACTGTCCTGCTGATTCACATGGGAGAACTCGGTCCCTCAGGACCATGCCCAATGCCAGCTCGCTGATGAGTGGCAGCACCTGGCTCCCCTCTCTGGAGATCAAGGTGCCGGCGTCTCTGTTCTCAACTTCTTGGGAATCTGAGACTTGGATGGAGAGTTTCACACTTGGTAACTAGGCCCACGGGGTGAAACAGGTATCTGGGATTGTACACAAAACAGAGTTTCTGAATGTGGGAGTGGTTCTGTATCAAATGGTTCTGTCTCTGTCTTCCTTAAATCCATCAAGAATTGAGGAGAGCCATTCGTGATGTCCAAAGAAAGATCAGAGCTCCTAGTGTTCACTCTCCTCCCCCAGTGTGAAAGCCAGGAAGATCTCACTGAGCCCTCTCCCCTTTCTTCGGCACCCAGGTTGGGGCTCAATGTCCCAGGACAGCTGGCCCTTCCTGGAGCGGGGAGTGCGTGATCTCTGAGGAGCAGACTCTGCTTGGCTGTGGCAGGAGCCTCAGCATCCTGGGTGGCACTGTCTCCATCCTCAGAGCTCCCCTCCTTCCTGGATCTCAGCAGCAGATGCTAAGCAGCCTCTTACAGAACAGTGCCCTAGGGGAGATGTCAGCCCTTGCCAGGAATCCTGGAAAAATACCAGGGAAGGAAAGAAGCTGAGACAAGGCTGAAGAGAGACCCAGAAGTCCCAGTTAGACCTCCGGGGTGTTCTTCCTCGGCGCGGGGGCTCGGCACAGTCCGCGGGAGAGACACTTAGGAATGTGCTAAAAATGCATATTTTTGAGACGCCAACCCAGACCTTACTGAATCAGAGCATCTGGGCTTGGAGCCAGGATAGCTGAATTTGTAGCAGGCCATGAAGGTGATTCTGATGCCTGCTAACGTTGTTCTAACCATGGCTTCATAAAGGCAGAGCAAAACCATCTTAAATCCAAACAAGGTGATTGTTAATTAAATAAATGTGTGCTTGGACCCCCTATTCATAACTCTCATGTCACAGTTCCACCCCTGTGTCCGGAGGCGTCATGTAATGATGAGTAACCAGGAAGATAAAACTGAATTATTTATTATTTTCCCAAACCCCCTTGCCCTCCTTAGTGAAGATAGGGCTGCTGACCACAGAAAATCCCACCCAGTGGGGTGGATCTGTGCCCCTTCCAGAGAAAGAAACCACTCCCTGGTTCTGCCCAGTGCGAACCATGTGAAGCAAAGACATCGTGTTTATAGTATGATTGATTAGTAATCTATCGTGGGCACAGAAATACACAGGGGCCTTGGCAATACACAGGGGCCTTCTTAGCCAATCAGCAAGGACTTTGACCTCCACATCTGCAGGCTCAGGCCTTACCTTAAGAGAAAGATGGAGAAGGAATGGAAATGAGCGGGATATTCTCAATGGCTATCAGGTCCCTGTTTTAAAGAGCTTTTTCTCCATTTATAACTAGAGATAAATTGATGGGGCAGTTCCTGTTTCTCACGCAGTTGTCTGAATTAATTTCTCCATATAAGTTCCTCAGGACAGCCCTTTGGGTCAGGTAGTTCTTTTAGCTGCCTTTAAAAAAAAAAAAAAAAAACAGGCAGAGTGGACAGTGAGAGAGAGACAGAGAGAAAGGTCTTCCTTTGCCGTTGGTTCACCCTCCAATGACCACCGCCGGACTGCGCTGATCCGAAGGCAGAAGCCAGGTGCTTATCCTGGTCTCCCATGGGGTGCAGGGCTCAAGCATTCAACTGCACTCCCTGGCCAAAGCAGAGAGCTGGCTGGAAGAGGGGCAACTGGGACAGGATCCGGTGCCCTGACCGGGACTAGAACCCGGTATGCCGGCGCCACAAGGCGGAGGATTAGCCTAGTGAGCTGCGGCACTGGCCTTAGCTGCCTTTTGTAGATAAGAAGACGGAGGCAGAGTTGTTCGAGTAAAGTCTCAGCATCGCACACTAAGCAGTGGGCAACCCGGGATTTGAACCACTGCGTCAAGGTCACCCCACAACCCCTCTGTCATTCCTCAGCCATGGAACTTGTGTGAGAAGTGACACTGACATCGTAAATAATTGACTGGAATTCTCATTTCATGTAATTAGAGTGTAACTTCCCTTGGCCTTTGCAATATTCTGTTGACTGGAAGCAAGTTCCAGGTCCACCCAATCTTTTTTTTTTTTTTTTTTAGGATTTTATTTATTTATTTGAGAGGTAGAGTTACAGAGGGAGAGCCAGGAAGGTCTTCCTTCTGCTAGTTCACACCCCAAATGGTCACCACGGCCTGAGCTGGGCTGATCCAAAACCAGGAGCCGGCAGCTTCTTCTGGGTCTCCCATACGGGTGCAGGGGCCCAAGCACTTGAGCCATCTTTGACCGTTTTCCCAGGCAGAGATCTGGGTTGGAAGAGGAGCAGCCAGGTCTGGAACCAGTGCCCATATGGGATGCCAGCACCTTGGGTGAGGATTAACCTGCACCACAGCACTGGCCCTACCCACTCTTAAAGAGGAGATGATACAAGAGTGTCAGCACCAGAAGTCAAGGATGGGGGGAGTCACCTTCAAGTCTGGGCATCTCTGGAACCCTCCTCTGTGAACTAGAATACCCACAGTGCATAACACCTAGTAGACACTTTTTAAAAAATATTTATTTATTTATTTGAATGTCAGAGTTACACAGAGAGATCTTCCATCCAATGGTTCACTCTTCAGATGGCTGCAATGGCCAGAGCTACACTGATCTGAAGCCAGGAGCCAGGAGTTTCTTCTGTGTCTTTCATGCGGGTGCAGGGCCCAAGGACTTGGGCCATCTCCCACTGCTATCCCAGGCCATAGCAGAGAGCTGGAGCGAAAGTGGAGCCAGGTCTCCAACCGATGCCGACCCTTCAGGCCAGGGCGTTAATCCATTGTGCCATAGCACTGGCCCCCCTAGTAGATACTTAATAGATGTATAGCTGTTATTAGTGGGCCGCTCTAATTGCTGCTGGGGTTAAGCAAGGGTCTGGTTTCAGGGTGGGCACGGGCTCATAGCCTCACATGGGCTATGTCCCACACGGAGTAGGTCCTGGAATGCTCCCTTGCACATACAGCAGGATAGGCACGAAGCCCCCAGGATGTGGTGCTGCTACGGTGGTCCCTGAAAGGCCTTGCACATCCTGCGGTGGGTTGTAGCTGATTTAGGAGTAGGTCAGCACCGGCGTCTGGTTCCGAGGCTTCAGTGTCATGACATCTTCCCCGGTGCTGCCTGCTCATGCCGAGTGGAGCACCCCGATCGGGCAGTTCAGGGCAGCCTGCTGTCTTCCGCTTTCTGCAGCGAGCGCCGTGGGCTGCAGTGCCTCTGTCTGAATTTCAGAGTGGCTGCCAACCCTTTTGCTTATTTTCCTTGCGGTGTTTTTCCACAATTAGCATCCTTTTTTTTTTTTTTTCCTGTGTCTGTGTTTTGATTCCCAGGAGAAAGCTTGTTTTTCAAGGAATAAGTGAACTGATGATTGCTTCCACCACGCTCTGTTGAATGTGGATTCTGCTCATATAAACCACAGTGGGTCCGGTGTGTGTGGAGTGATCCTATGCCACATTTTGTGAACTTAACTACTATGTTAGGCCTGTTGGCATCAGTGCTCCAAAAATTTGAACGCTTTCTGAGAAGGTAGAGACATCTTCCAGTGACTGGAAGACTCTTGTTTGATGACTGTGGGTGGTAAATCAGGGAACCAGCATTCATCATGGTTGGCATTATGTTCTACCAGCGGTATCAAGAACCATTGCGGCTAATGCTTCTGTTCCCAAGTGTGTCTCTGTGACACTGAGCATGAAGGCTGCTGTGTTTATTTCTTGTTGGTCATGTTGCTGATGGCTAACCAGCACACCCCCAAATCTGGTGATTTAAGGAGAGTTCAACACACAGCCCTGTTATAAGTCCATAGGCAGTAGATAAGCAAAATATAGATAGCGCAGTGCCTGGGCTATTTAAACAGAACTACCCTCAGCCTGGATTTCAGGGAGAGTGATTCCCAGAGCTCGGTTGGAAATCAAGAGGCAGCTGGTCCAAGAGGTGCCTTGAAATCAATACCCTAGTTTCTCTTCCTCCTCTCTTCGGGCGCTTGCCTGGGCTCTCAGGTGCACCAACTCAGTCGGCCGCTGCAAAGCAGAGCATCTTCAGGATGGTGTCTGACTGCCGTCCTCCAGGGTAGCGATCAGGATGGGGAGTGCGTTCCCAAGGGTGCGGGGAAGTCGACCGGCACACCCTGTGCCCTTCATGGGAACCCACGCCCCTGCCCCCATCCATCCTTGGAAGCGTTAGGGGTTCAGAACACTGGTGTAGAAAACTCATAGTTTAGGAACCTGCTTTGTATTCAGAAGAAAAGGTTTTGTCAGCTGCTAGACAGGTGCTGTAGGAAGTGACTGGACCTCTCTGCGTCTCCCTTTGCTCACTTATAAAACTGTGCACTATGCAAGTGGCTGCCTCTTAGTCTTGCTGTGCCGGATATTCCAGCGTCCATGTGTTTTTCCTCCATAGAGTTTATCTGACGGATTCTACATCTTCGTATTTGTTGCTTTAACCTCTCCACTCTCCAACTTGAATGTCGGTTTCATGAGGGCAAGCATTGCGTTGTATTTTATTCACTTCTGTCTCTCCAGTGGCAAGGCCCACTGCTGGCATAGAGTAGACCATCTGTAAATATTTGAGAACGTCGATAAATAACATAATGTTTGCAAAGGGCTTGGTTCAGAACCTGGAATGTATTAAGAACTTGATATTTGATCATGTATTTGACAGTAAATATATCAAAGCTGATTTTAAACATGCAAACACAGACAATTAAAGAATGGGAAACCCCCTGAGAAGGCATGCTATTTGGAAATGGGAATAAAATAAGCCTGGTGAGATTCTCACAAGGTTATATAATCTAAAATAAAAATCTTACTGTCTTTCTCAAGGTAACTTTGTTTTGCTATCCGTCTGCCTGTCTCTGTCTGCTCTCTTTCTGTCTGCCTGCGATCTGTCTGCCTGCCCATGCGTCCATCCGTCTATGGTAGCATACCTGAGTTATCCAGTCTGTAGTCCTGGAGCCCACCAGGACCCTCAGATCTCTGAATTGCTTTCACTCTAAAACCTCAACAGCCAGTGGCCCAGTACAGTGAGATAGGCAAGGGGGACCTGCTTGGAGGATTTCTGTTGAGATCCTCAGCAGGCAGAAGGTGTCAGAGTTCACCCTGCCCCTGGTCAGAGGCAGGTGTTAGGTGCAGCATGGTGAGGGAGGTAAGGACATTCCCAGGGGCCTGATAGGCTATAAGCCTGGGGTCTTTCTGAAAATCGCGGGGAGGAGCCCTGAGACTCTGCCTTTGAAGGGTAATGTGCGTCCTGTGCTCAGGCATCCTCCGTTGTCGGGAAGGTGTGGGAGCTGCCGCTGCGTAGGCTGGAGAGCATCTGTGCACATTTCAGGTAAGGGTGCCATTTAGCTCTTCTTCCCAGAAGGAACTGGGGCCAGAGAGTAACATCTCAGGGACTCAACTCTGAGTTCTTCAAAGTGGCTTCCTGGTGCAGATCGTTCTGTCGCATGCCGATACAAAATAAAACAAACTGATAAATAAATAAAAGCCCACATGGCTCTTCCTTTATGTTTAGTTTTCATTTAGAGGCCTGTCACTGTCACTGTAGGTATCCCCCAGGGGGTGCTAATGTGTGCTGTGGTTACTGTGGCTGCTGGGGGGCCTTTGCTGTCCCTTGGGTCCCCCAGCCCCTGGCAAGCTCTTCCAGCACCCACGGTCATTAACCCTCAATTTCCTAAACCCACCCACCCCATCCCCCCCCCATCCCCCAACACACACACCCCTGGGCCTCTGACATGAGTTTGTGTCAACATCCCACCTGGAGTCTGATGGTCTCCATCATCAGAATTTCTGGATTCTTAGGTTCGGGTGGGACCCAAGCTTTTGCATTTGTAACAAATTCCCAAGTACTGCTGATGCTACCTGTCCACACGCGTGTTAGATCCACTGAAGTATTCCGAGTAGCCTTATGTGGATAGGCTGATCTCAGATTTCTCGTGTCTCTTTCTGTATGGGTGGCAGTTCCATGACAGCAGGTGTCAGTTTCCTTCTCTGCTTTGCTCACGGCTGCATCCTCAGTCCCTAGAACGGTACCTGAGGTAGAGGGGGAACTTAGGAAATGTCACCTGTGTGCTGAGTGGTCATGGTGATGCCATCATCATGGCATGTTGTAGGCAGCAGGTGCAATCCGTGGTCTGTGGAAGGCCTGGAACCTTGAGATCTTATAGGTTGAGCCTCCCTGGAGAGCCGATACCTGACTCCTAAGGAAATAACCCAGGCACAGCTCACAGCAGGTTACTCCAGTGCGTAAATAACACAACACCGTGCTGGTGTTCATCTCCCGGGGCCAATGGCTGCAGCTTCCTAGTGAGCTGCTGCTTTGCTGCTGCGTTCCTCCAGGCCCACCCCCACTCATCTGGACTTAGGATTCCCAAGCTTGCGTGAACCCCGGGTGATTGGACACTGCCGCTTTGCGTTGGTTGCTTTCGATCCCTGTGGCAGATGGCATCATTCTTAGCGTGAGTGGGTCGGGTTCTCAGTGTTGGCTGTACATAGACATCATGTGGGCAGTGTTAAAAAAAATTGATGCCGGGGCATTGCCCCCAGAGATTCAGATTTCATTGGACTGGAGATCCCTGGGCATGTTTTTAAAAGCTCACAGCCAAGTGTGTGAACCACTGGAGCAGGGCTGGAGGGGGCCTAGGAAGAAGTGGGGAGGGGCGGAGGGGAAAGAGTCCTGGTTTCAGGAGCTAGGAATGGCACGGTCAGAGCAGAGGTGGTTTCAGGATAGTGGAGGGGTGAGCCGACAGCACAGGACTCGGGACACGCTTGGTGGAAGGAGCCTTGAACCCAGAAACAAGATGGCTCTAGTGCTTTAATTGCACATTCTCTCGTTTTCCCTAATCCTTTTATCTGGAGTAACCTGATTGGCCCAAGGAGATTATAAATTATTTGGGATCAGCGTATTTCCGTCCTCAGTGGACAGAGGAGCTGTGAAGTTAGAAGGGTGAGAATGCTCAAGTACGCCAGTCAGCCGTGGCTGCGTGTGGGTGGGTGTCATCGTTTAAAATGATATGCTTCCCTCTTTCCTCTGCTGTGTGACCACACATGCACACACTAAAGGAACAAACGACCCACACACCAGCCACTTACAGCCATCCCTACCATCATCACTACAGAAAGCCAGAACTCTCTAGAGCATCAGTTGTCAGCTCTCCAGGCACCGGGTCCCCAGAGCAGGTGTCATCCCATGCCACTGGGAAGGGGAGATGTTCAGGGTGCAACAGTCGTTCATGCACACGAGTGCGCAGACGTGGGCCAGCTAGGAACACGCCAGCAATGCAGCCTGCCTGCCCTGGTCTCTCGTCTCCTGTTTTATTCACAGGCCCACATTGCAGCTCTTCAATACTTCATTAAATGCATCTCCTCTCCGAGACAACGCCCCCACCCCCCTTCAAAAGAAACATTCCAGACTGGAAGCCGAGGGGGCTCTGAAAGGCTTGGCTCCTACCCTTCATTGCCAGGAAGGATACCAGAGTGCTGAGGGCTGAATTGGAAAAGGGAGTGAGGGAACTTTCCCGCTTGGTGACTTAGGGAGGGATTTAGCTTATATTTCTAATTCATAATATGCATATAAACAGGGTTAGACTCCCAGCACGGGTCCCAGTTGTCAGGATGACAGCCACGAGCGATGCTGATTCCTTCGCCAGGTAAACAGCCCTGCGGTACATATCAGAAATGTGCGTTTCTGTATTCTAAGCAGTTTTTGACACAGTGTTTTGCTTTATTGCAAACCACAATGTTTTCAGAAGGCTTAAAAATCCAGTTATGCCTATAGCTGTGAGGGAAAAGGTCTGCATGGGGCCGGGGAAATTTAATTTTTAGCTTAAAAAAAGTACCACCAAATTCAATTTTTCTCACATTTAGGGATTCTTAGAGTTCTATCCAGCTTGCATAACTAGTATATTAGAGAATGTGTTACTACGGGGTTATATTTTTAGCCCATTTATTATTTATGAAATGCAGAGGAAAATAGTTAGAAGTGATTGTTTCAGGGCTATCCTATAGCTTTTTTTTTTTTTTTTTTACTGTATCTAAAGAAGTTGCTCATGCTGTTTTAATTCAAACATTAAAAGTTAAATCTGTTTTCATCCTGACCTACATTTTTAAAATGATGCTTGAGCTCTTATTATGGAGAGCAGAGAAGGCTTGGGAAGGAAAATGACCAGAGTGCATCGCTTAACCTGTAGGTTGTTAGAAATCAGGATGTCTCCTGCCAACCCGGCAAGAAAGGACAGGGGATAGGCGAGTGAGAGCCCCTTCCCCTTCCATCAGGGTCCTTGCTAGTCCCTTTCTCTCCAAGGCAACGCACCTCACCATCTGATCTTGGATGACCAGCAGCTTCATGTCAGCCTCCCAGGCTATGCTGAGAGATGAAGAGAAAACACATATTAACCCAGAGCTGAGAAGAGGTTAATATCAAGGCTCCTTAGAGAACTCCTAAAACTCAGCTCAGAAAAATCAAGACCTGATTCAAAGACAGAATACAGATTTGAATATTCACTTCCTCCAAAATATTGACAATCAGCCAGTATGTGTATGAAAAGGTACACAGCCTAACTCATTGATAGAAAGATGCAAATCAAAACCTCCATGTGATACCCACCCTCTCCCTCCTAAGGATGGCCACTCAAAAGGAAAAGCAATGCCTTGAAGGTGTGAAAAATTGGAAGCCTTGTGCACTGCTGTTGGGAATGCAAAATGGTGCTGGCATACAGAGGGCACTGTGGTGGGGCCTCCACAAACTGAAAACACCCAGTGTCATATGACCCATCGGTTCCACTGCTGGGACGGGAGGCAGGGACGCGTACCGTGCTTGTACACCTGTGCTCACAGCATCATTATCCATAATAGCTAAGACATGGAAAAAGCCCGTGTGTCTGTCAGTGTTTGTGTAAGCAGATGTGGTTTGCAGACACAGTGGAATGGATCCATCCCCAGAAAGGAAAGAATCCTGTCGCCCGCTTCGGTGTGGAGGGACCTTGAAGACATTAAGCTGAGTGAAATAAGACAGAGAAGCACAAATACCGGCTGGCGCCATGGCTCACTTGGCTAATCCTCCGCCTGCGGCGCCAGCACCCCGGGTTCTATTCCCGGTTGGTGCACTGGGTACTAATCCTGGTTGCTCCTCTTCCAGTCCAGCTC
Source organism: Sylvilagus floridanus (assembly GCA_949820135.1). NCBI lineage: Eukaryota > Metazoa > Chordata > Mammalia > Lagomorpha > Leporidae > Sylvilagus > Sylvilagus floridanus. The sequence continues at coordinate 43,756,006 of OX463234.1, read as the reverse complement.
TCTGCTGTGTCCTGGGAGGGCAGTGGAGGATGGCCCAAGTGCTTGGGCCCTGAACCCGCATGGGAGACCAGGAGAAGCACCTGGCTTCTGGCTTCGGATAGGTGTGGCGCCGGCTGTAGCAGCCATTAGGGGAGTGAACCAATGGAAGGAAGACCTCTCTCTCTCTCTCTCTCTCACACACACACACACACACACACACACAAAATCTATAACTCTACCTGTTAAATAAAAACAAAAGAAAAGCACAAGTACCATAGGATGTTCCTCCTAGGAGATTCCTGGAGTAGTCAAAGCCACAGTGACAGGTGATAGAACTGTCCCCGGGAGGAGCTGGTTGTGGGGCAGGGAGTGGAGGTTGTTGTTTAATAGGGATGAAAGTGCAAGGTTTTTCAGAGGTGAAAAACATCTGGAGTTGAAGAGTGGTGGTTGCTTGCACGATGTGGGTATAATTAATGCCACTGAACTTTACACTTAAACATAGTTGAAGCGTTAAATTGTGCTCTATGTGTATTTTATACCATTTAAAAGCTGAATTAAGAAGTATGGAATTACAGACTTTGAGGAGGGTTCTTTATTACCCCCAAGGTCTCCAAGGCAGCTTCTCAGAGACAGGTACCTGGTGCCGGGGATGCTGGAGCATCCAGTGGTCGGGTCCATGTGAGGCGGGACTGTGGCCTCTGCCAGCCACCAGCACTCCCCACCTGCCGTGGGAGCGACACTCTTCGAGAAAGAGCCCCGTAAAGAAAGATGGGGGAGCTTGGCCAGTGAGGTGGGCACTGAACTCACCATCCACACCAAACATTGTGCCTGTGAGCCCCTTAGATGCTTGTTGGTCTCCCCGCCTGCCCAGGAGAGACAGAGGCAGGCCAAGGCCAAGTCACATCGTAGTGGGGGAAAGGAGGCTCTGTCCTCCTTTACCCAGTACAAGGGCAAAAGGAACTTTCTATTCCCTGAGGGTTTGATCATTTGAGTCTATAAAATGAAATAGGCCCTAAATAGATTCGCAGGAGAAAAGTCATACATATGTATTAGCTTGCAAGCACACAGGAATCACACAAAGCTTAAACCCAAATGCAGGCCGGGTGGATGACACCAACCGTCCTCTTCATGGGGAAGAAGGGTGTGTGGGCTGTGGGTGGGGACGGAATTCCCCCGGGGTCTGGGTGTGGTGTCTCTGCAAGGATCTGGCCTTTGGGGAGATAGGAGAACTCCAGAGAAGGCCCCATCTGCTCTTCAGGGGGGAAAGAGAGGTGAGGGACGAGGAGGAGGGAGAAGGGCAGAGGGGCCTTGGCTACCAAGGTGTTAGGCTTTGGGGCTGCATTTTGTGAGCCCTACCAGGTGCAGCCCTTGGGTGAACACGTTGACGGGATGCCCCCAGTCTTAACCTAAACGTCCTCTCTGACCTGGAAGTTTGCCTTCTAGGAGTGGACATGCAGTGGTGATTGTCCAAGCTGGCGGAGGCTTACGGAGCAGGGATCGGTGCATGTGCCTCAGGTCCTGCCATAGAGTGAGAAAACCTCCGGTTCATGAGCAGGGGTGAATTAGAGAATTATGACGTATCTGTGCAGTGGAATTCTTGCAAGGAAAGACCGTGTGTCCTGAATATTTAAAAATTTTTAAAAATAATAAATATTTATTGAGTATCCGCTTTTTTCAGTGGTGGGCATATAGAAATTAAAGACAAAATACTTAGGAAATTCCTGCATTCAAAGAATTCACAGTCTGCGTAAGGAATATAGAAAGAACACACACACACACACAGAGAAGGATACCCAAATCTAGGGAGGGAAATTGAGGACTTAGGAACAACTGGCATTGTTTCTTCTTTATTTTTTTTTTTTTTTTTTTTTTTTTTTTTTTTTTTTTTTTTGACAGGCAGAGTGGACAGTGAGAGAGAGAGACAGAGAGAAAGGTCTTCCTTTGCCGTTGGTTCACCCTCCAATGGCCGCCGCGGTCGGCGCGCTGCGGCCGGCGCACCGCGCTCGTCCAATGGCAGGAGCCAGGAGCCAGGTGCTTTTCCTGGTCTCCCCATGGGGTGCAGGGCCCAATCACCTGGGCCATCCTCCACTGCACTCCCGGGCCACAGCAGAGGGCTGGCCTGGAAGAGGGGCAACCGGGACAGAATCCGGCGCCCCGACCGGGACTAGAACCCGGTGTGCCGGCGCCGCAAGGCGGAGGATTAGCCTGTTGAGCCACGGCGCCGGCCTGTTTCTTCTTTACTTCAGCCTGTGGTCATCAAGGATGACGGGGCATCATGTGGAAAGCGTAATTAAATGGTGTAAGTAGAAGATGTTTGGTGTACTGATTGAGACACTTCTTGGGGCGTCCACATCCATATTGTTGTGCCCGGGTTCAAGCACAACCCTGCTGCTCATTCCAAATTCCTGATGGTGTGCACCTTTGAAGACAACAGGAGGTGGCTCCAAGTACGGGAGTCCCAGCCACCTCTGTGGGAGACTAGGATTGTGTTCCCAGCCTCTAGCGTCAGCCTGGCCCATTCCTGGCTGTGGGCATTTGAGGAGTGATCCAGCAGTAAAAGATTCTCTCTCTCTCTCCCTCCCTCGCTTTCAAATAAAAAGAAAAAAAAACCAAAATATAGAAATAAACTACGTGGGGATCTTTGCTCCGCCATTCAGTGAGTGACCAGATGAGTGCCTCTGCACCACGTGGCTCCCCTGCTCACTTGTCCCAGCATCCAAGTGGACATGATGATCACAATGACGCCTATGCCAATGATTGCTGGAGAGAATTAGAGGATCTAGTAGAAGGAACATGGTTAGCATGGTCCTCACGTGCAGTAAACACTCAGACTGGTTCTTTAAACTCTGTCTGCAAAGTTTTTGACACTTTGCCCCTGCAAAACGTGCCGTCTGATTCCCCATCCTGTAAGCAGAACATGGCACTAACAGTACTGTGGTTTCGAAGAGGGGGTCGCAAAAAGCAGAGCAGCCCCTCCTCCCTCAATTTTCTCATAACAAATGATTATTGTCGTCTTAAGTCATTTAGTGTAGGGGCATTTTACCTTGCAGCTGTATTGATAACTCATATTCAGTAACATTTGCAGTTAGTATAATCGTCGCTCTCCTTGCATACTCAGATATGTGTGCCTTACTCCAGCATCTGTACACACACACACACACACACACACACACATCGCTGGCATCTCACTTCCAAATTTAACTTGCCTTGTTCAAAAAGTGTGATTAGCAGCTTTGAGAATGAAATTGGCAGTTAAGTGAGACATCCCCCTTGCTTTAATCAGAAGGCTGCAAGGCTGCCTTGTAGAGTTTTGATGGGTTGCCTAGTGGACAGTGCTCTGGTTTCTGAGTTGTTGCACGGGGTTTGCAGGGTTCTGTGGGCTGAGCTGTCCTTGGTTCAGATCCCCAACAAGAGGGATGCTAGCCTGCTCATCAGCTGCTAATGCAACCCTAGGGTTCGTGAGACTGGGGACCAATCTGTGCCGATGTGTAAATATGTCTGCTTTGCTTACACTCAGGAACTGATTGCATATCTGGGGTTAATGAGCTAAGTTTGGATAAAGGCAAGAGGGTGTCTTCTCAATGCACAAGGGTATTTTGCCTGCACCAGACTGACTCCTGGCGTTTCCTAAGATCTGAGGCTTGCTTTTCTGCTCGGGGGCCTCAGTTCTTGTGGACTTGATGGATGCTGGCCTTAATTTGGCGTGTTGCAGTCATTGCAAGCTGTGGAAGCATATTACCTTAAGGATATTCTTTTGAATATTAAATTAGAATAAATTAAGGCATGCCACATGTTAAGCCTAAATCAGAGTTGAGTAATTGCCTTCCGTTTTATGCCGCTAAGTTTGTTAGAAATGCAAGATATTTGTTTTAATTATCAAGTTGTTGAACTGACTCTCAGTGAGCATAGGTGTAAACACAAACAAACAGACACTTTCTGGTGACTTTGAGAGATTTAGCCAACACCTAATTGGATCCACTTTGTTAGTGGCCCTCCTGTTATTGTTGCTTCATCCAGCAGTGACTAATCGACTTCCCCCAGTGTAGGCAGCAACACAAAATTCTCTGGGGATGATATTAGAGGCTGTATTTCTGGAATGCACAGTTGTGCCTCTGACATTCGCGCATTGGACATGCACATGAAACATGCATAGGAGCAGTGCAAGAAAATTGTGACTATCGCCCCCATTTCATAGACATTGCAGCCAAGGCTGAGAAAGGATATCATTAAATTAATATAATTTAAAAAGCAACATGCACAGCTAGAAATAGAAGATGATTCTAGACATCCTGTTTTCTTAACTCTGTGCTGTATTGATAATAAAGATCAGATAAAAAATGATGCTTTTTGAAAGCAGTTATGCTCCTGAAGAGATGATCCCAGGTCTCTAACATGTCCAGGAGTCACCAGCTTGTAACATTACCTATTCAGTGTTGTCTGAAATGATGCTCTTTTCCCAAAATTCATATTCTGAATTCCAGATGTTTTCATTGAAAATGGGAGAGACAGGTACAGTGAATCCTCACATCACCTGCACCCATAGTTAGCCATTACCAGCTTGTACCCAATTTTGTTCCTTTTTACGTTGGCTCAATACCCATTCCTCCCCTACTCCCAAACCCTCACACACACACACACACACACACACTGTATTCCTTTAATGCATTTCTTTGGTTGGTATTTTAATGTGTGTTTCTAAAGGGCAAAGATTCTGTGTGGAGATTTCTTGAAATATCTGGCCAACTGACTTGGCTAGTAGAAGCCTTGGAAAGCAAAATGGATATTTTTGTCCTCATTGTGTGTGTGTGTGTGTGTGTGTTTGCAGATTTTCACCTTTCAACTCTCTCTACCAGTAGGAGGTAGCTAATTGTGATACTACTACAGCTCAGTTTCTGCTTCCTGACTGGTTTGAAGGAACTGTGTTCCCTTACCTTTTTTTCCCTAAAGATTTATTTATTTATTTGAGAGGTAGAGTTACAGAGAAAGGGAGAAACAGGTCTTCCATCCACTGTTTTACTCCCCAAATGGCCACAATGACCAGAGCTGGGCCAGTCCGAATCCAGGAGCCAAGAGCTGCTTCCAGGTCTTTCGTGCAAATACCAAGACCTAAGCACTTGGGCCATCTTTCCAAGGCAATAGCAGAGAGCTGGACCAGAGGAGGAGCAGCCGGGACTTGAGCCAGCACCCATATGGGATGCTGTCACTGCCGGTGGGGGTTTTTACCCATTATGCCACAGCACTGGCCCTATTCCTTTACCTTAAAAAGGAAATTTACATACCAAGTGGGCATCTTGAACCACTTGAATTTTTGTGGGGGGGGGCAGCACTGTGGCATAGGGTAAAGCTGCTGCCTGCAGTGCTGGCATCCCGTAGGGGCACCAAATCAGGAGCTGGCAGCTCCACATCAGATCCAGCTCTCTGCTATGGCCTAGGAAATCAGTGGAAGATGGCCCAGGTCCTTGGGCCCCTGCACCCGCGTGGGAGACCTGGAAGAAGCTCCTGGCTCCTGGCTTCAGATCAGCACAGCTCTGGCCGTTGCAGTCTTCTGGGGAGTGAGCCAGCAGATGGAAGACCTCTCTCTGCCTCTGCCTCTGCCTCTGCCTCTGCCTCTCAGTAACTCTACCTTTCAAATAAATAAATAAGGCTTTAAAAACAAAGTTTATGGATTTGCTTCCCCAGTTGTATTACAAAGTTTATATTTTCGCCCTGATAGCTCCTTGTCCTTTAAATCCCACTAAGGTTGCAAGCATCTGTGTTATCCACCCTTGTCAGGAAGTAGACCCAGAGATGAAGTTCAGGAAAATGTCAAGTGTGCCCGCAATGAAATGGGAGCAGCGAGCGAGATCTTCCAGGATCATTCGGGAAGTTGCTTTGCAAATATTTACCTAGTCGACAAGTGGCTGAGTTTGTCCCCAAATCCAGTTTCTGGAAAGAATTCCAAACCCATACCTTATTTCTGTGGAGTTAGAGAAGACTTTGAGTCCTCTTTTCTTTTTATTTGATTGGTGGTTTGATCATTTGCGTTTGCACCCTTCTCAGTCGTTTCTGTGGGTTCTGAAGGATCAAATAGGACGGTGCAGTCAACCACTTTGCACATCCAGACTGTACTCTGTGAGGATTAAACTTCAAGAGAAAACGGAGAACTCCCTGCATTGATCTGTTACAGTTACTTGCAGGTTACATGGAACTTTGTTCTGTTACCAGGATTCAAAAAACAGCAGAGCGTTGGATTCATAAATAGAAGATCTGGGTTGTCTCTCAGCTTTTAAATAAATTATTCCTTTATGCTTTTAAATTTATTTAAGGGAAAGACAGAAAGAGAGAGAGATACTTACAGAGAGAGGCAGGCAGAGCGAGAGAGAGAACCATATCCACGGTGTGCTCTTCAGATGGCTACATCATTGAATGGCCTGAAACCAGGAGCCAGCTACAGTCCGGTCTCCTCCCACCTGTGTGGCAGGAACCCAATGACTTGAGCCATCGCTGCTGCCTCCCAGGGTCGTACTGGAAGGAAACCGGAGTCAGGGGCTGGAACCAGGACTTGAACCCAGGCACTGTGCTGTGGGGCACAGGCATCTTAATCTCCAGGCACAATGCCTTTTCTTGCCTCCTACTTGTGTACTTATCCTGGAGATGAGACATCACATTTCTTTGAGTTTTGGCTTTGTGACACTTTGAAACGGCAATAACAGTGCACGGCTGGAACCTGTGTATCCCTCTGAGCACCCAATGTGTAAGGTTTGTAAATATGCGTCACCTGTGTGCCTTTAAATGGGCACACCCACACAGACATGCTGATAAATTCTTCCACCATCTTATTTTGTCTGTGTTTTAGGAGATTTGAAAGCACTGCACCCGCCTGAGTCATTGTAATTATCATTATTATTATCATCGGGCACTCACTGCATTCAGTTGTCAAAACTGGGGAGATTCATTCTTACCTGTGGATTAACCAGTGCTGCCCCTCCCCCCCGGCAGTCCAACCTCTTAGGCTATTTTGGAGTCTTCCCTCTTTGCCTGAGCTCTGTCCTGTCGACACTGGTCATGCCGTTTGGCCTCCTACAATTTCTTTTCTTCTTCTTCTTTTTTAAAGATTTATTTCTTTATTTGAAAAGCAGAGTTACAGAGAGATAGAGGCACAAAGAAAGAGAGAGGTCTTCCACCTGCTGCTTTACTCCCCAGATGACCACAATGGCAGGAGGTGCACCGATCCGAAGCCTGGAACCAGCAGCTTCCTCCAGGCCCCCCACAAGGGTGCAGCGGTCCAAGGACTTGGGCCATCTTCCACTGATTTCCCAGGCCATAGCAGAGAGCTGGATGGGAAGTGGAGCCGCCAGGACCCAAACCAGCACCCATATGAGATGCCAACACTACAAGCAGTGGCTTTACCCACCACGCCACAGCGCCGGCCCCCTACGGTTTCCTGTGTATATAGTCACTAAGAGGCTGGAGGAGAGATGGTAGTACAGAAACCATGGGGAGAAAATGTGGTTCTTTACTTTCATGATGCAGAAAACACCTAACCAGGGCTCCCACTGATGCCTGGGCAAATCTTTATCTTTCCTTTGATAGTCTCATAAATAAAATCGAATGGCATCAAGATAAATGGTTGTCAAGAAAACTAAATGAATGAACAGCTTAGAAAATAGTGATGGTTCAGAAAGTGTAATAGTTACAACTGTCACTACTGTTTTTTTGCTGTTCTTGTTGTTGTCAGTGGTGCCCCAAAGTCTCTGAACCTCGCCGTCCATTTGAAGATACACCGTAAGGACTGAATCAGGCAAACGCCCAGTGTTCTAGCCATACCTGGCACTTGATTAATGTTTGGTTCTTCTCCTGTCCATTTTTCCCCTGGTCATGTGCAGGTTATTCAGGAGGGTTGTTGAGAGCTGGGACACCTGGGTTCAGAGGCAGTCCCTAGGCATGGAACTTCTGCTTTCCTGCAGTGACTTGTTTCTTAGGAGTTCTACCTTCATATGGAGTGACAAATAATGTGTAAGTTGCTCCAAAGTTTTACTTAACCCCTTTTACACTCATATACACACACACATGGAGCATATAATAAACAGCTCTTTTTATCTGGATTAATGAACATGCTGCACTTTGCATAGGATTTAAGCCAAGTTTCAGTTTTTCATTAAGAAGATAGCATGTAGATGGTGGACGTAAGCATCAAAGTTCCTGGCAATTTACTGTCTATTACTGAATTCAACTCCATAAATATATTATTTAATCAAAACTCCCATTTAAATGAGACGGTGAAAACGCCACAGGTAATATTTAAAGTTTGCATAATTTATGCCACACATAGCATTTTTAATAAAATAAAAGGCATAGATAGGTTACATCTAGCAATGGGAGGGCGCAAGCCTCGAATCCCCCTCGTGGTCCCTTTGGGAAGGAGCTGCTGCAGGATGCTATGAGCAAGCGGATTGTGTGAGGTCTTTAAAGGCAGACGCTCACACTACAGTGCCCATTTCCCCTCAGACATTTCCGGAAACTTAATGATTCGGGACCAGCCAAAGCTCCTCTAATCTTGTCTCTGTCCACACAGCAAAAACTGGTGAGTGGGTGATGATAACGATGATTCAGGTAAATACTGATGAGGAGAATAGATCTTTGGATGCTGAATGAAATTCCTCTAAATCTAACACATCTTCTTGGAGAAAACTCTACAAAGAAAATGGTATTCAGGGATCTAGGTGTGCAGGGACTCTGTGTGTGTGTGTATGGACACATGACTGTGTGTGTGTGTGTGTGTGTGTACGTACATATGCCTATGTGTGCAATGGTACACAGAAGAGAGATAAATGAGTAGGTAGGGAGTTTCAATTCTGTTGAATTCTGGCCCAGGGCCAAGAACCTTCAAGAAACCCACCAGCAAATCCCCATCTTTCCATACAAATATATTTAGTGCTTCTTTGAAGTATCATCCTATTATTTGTGTTCCTCTTGACATTTTCCCCCTGTCTTTGAAGGAATGACTGTCTCAGCCATCTGATTGATGTACCTGCCTTGATTTGAAGGAAGGTGATATAATATGAAACACCTAGATTTGGCAGCCATATGGAGTTGGGTTCAAATGAGCTTTACTTTCTTTCCTTTTTCTTTTTTTTTTTTTAAGATTTATCACTTGAAAATCAGAGTTACACAGAGAAGGAGAGGCAGAGAGAGAGAGAGAGGTCCTCTGTCCACTGGTTCACTTCCCAAATGACCGCAGCAGCCGGAACTGTGCCAATCCAAAGCCAGGATCTGGGAGCTTCTTCCGGGTCTCCTACATGGGTGTGGGGGCCCAGTTGCTTGGGCCATCTTCTACTGCTTTCCCAGGCCATACCAGAGAGCTGGATTGGAAGTGGAGCAGCCAGGACTAGAACCAGCACCCATATGGAATGCTGCACTGCAGTCAGCGGCTTTACCCGCTATGCCACAGCGCCGGCCTCAAGCTTTACTTTCTTTTTTTCTAAATGTGGTATGTCTTCTAGCAAAAGAAAATAATCCTTGTGGAGCTTCAGTTTTCTTATTTGTAAAGTTAGGAATATGTAAATATGCACAGGAGTCCTCGGACATGTTAGCGCCATAAATCTTTGAGTCATTCTTCCTTCCCCATAGGAAGGCCACGTTGGTTGACTTCTCGAAGTCCTTCCCTCTTTCCCATAAAAGACATGAATGCCCAGTGAGGACCCTCCTCTGTCTGTTCAGCTAACCCCTCCTTCTCTGCCGCCCCAGTGTGAGAATGGGGACCCGTGAAGCAGGTCTGTTGTAGAGCCAAAGCTGATGGTAGGGTTGTGAGGCTGCATAGAGACATGGGATTTGGTTTGATAGAACCCAAACCAGTCACTGTACCAGCAAGTCACAGACTGATGTGTCCATGATTACTGTGTACAGGAGGGCCAACGGGTCAGGATGAGCGTGGAGTGTTCTGACAGCATGTCCCTCTCCTGGGAGACAGAGCCTCTGGGTGACACTGTCATATATAGCATGACCCTGAGGAAGCCCCAGGAAGATGGTAAGAATGGTTTCAGGACATTAGGTCTTCAGGACAGAGCAGGCTTTTGGTTCTAGAGGGAGATGCTAGAGGTGAGTTTATGGGAGAAAGGAAGAGTTGCAGGTAAACTTGACACTGAGGATTCTCTTTGGAAAGGTGGCCAAGTGGAGACTCTCTTGAAAGACAGAGTCAGAATGAAGAGACAAATGAAAATGGTTGTTACGTCTTGGCCTCCGGGTGCTTTTGGGGACGATGGCTGACTCCCAGTGGGTTTTCTCTGAATGGGTTTGAGGAAGAAAATCCTTCTGGGTGGCTATAGGAACCTGCCAGTGCTCAGCTCTGGTTACTGTCAGGACTCAAGTTGGAAGTTCACCTGGACCATGTAACCTGGGTGAATAGAGCAAGAGGGATTTCCTAAGGAGGCAGCTGGACCCCCTGAGAGTCTGGACGCCAGGTGCTATTGGTACGCAGACCATACCTTCTTTAGAGAGCCGAGCTGGTGTGCCCATCTCCAGCTGCTTCTATGGGTGGCAGCCAATGGCCACCAGCTGTCCTATCTCTCAAAAACTGTCCTTCATCAAATGGGGACTGCTTTTCCACAGAGGTTACATAGTACCCCAAAGAGGCATCCCCCGGGATTGACCCAGGTGTGGAAAGAATAGTCCTTTTGTCTTAGGGGGGGACACCTCTGCAGAACAGCTTACTTTAGGAGCCTGGACCCTGTGGGTCAGACCAAAGCGAGGCTCTGTGGGAGACCACAGTCTGACGTGGCCACTTCCTGTCTAACCCTGACTCCTTTAACCCATGATAGCCATGGAAGCAGCAAGAAGTGGCCAGGTTATGGTATGTGTTGGAGACCTTTTCTTAGGAAACGCATAGCTGAAAAGACTGAGTCTCCCGGATGACAGCTTGAACGTTGGGCCATTTTCTAGAGTTTTTTTAGGGCTCTGTCACATCTCATTCTTAAAAGTATGGGATGCCAGATTGGCTCTGTGGCTCAGTACATGGCCTCCTGGTAGCCTTTATGCCCTTCTATACACTCCTATCATCACGGATCTCTTGTATGGGAGTATCTTGCCCATGCAAACTAGAGCAGACTCTGAGGAACAAAGTGCCTTAGATATGATTTGATAGGATACAATTAGCGACTCCTGTTGACTGGTGATGGCTGATTCCTGGGTGGGCTCAAACTTGCAGCACTCAGCTGTTCTGTCCAGAGGAATGCAGGCAGGCTCATTGCTATACAGGGTAGTTGGCTAGCCTGTGCTCCTCCTGGGCTCCTGGGGTCATGGCTTTTAGCAGCACTTATTCTTATCCTAACATCCTAGACCTCCTGTCCTAATGCATATTCAAGCTTGGTGAAGAGAGAGCACAGGCTGGCTTTGCACCCAGAGTTCCTTTGCTGGGGTCAGGCATAGGTGGAGGTTAAAGACATAGGGAAGTGACTGTGGGGAGAAAGGGCCGTGACCCCAGGTTGCTTAGGAAAGCAAATTGGCAGCAGAGTTCCCGCTCAGCCGTGTAATCATCACATATCCTTGGGCAAGTTTTGTAACCTCTCTTTGCCTCTTATGATGGTGATAATGCGTACACCAGGGGTCTCAAAGTGAGATGCCTTCCAGGGCCAGCTAGTTGACATAGTCTGTGAAAGCTGGCTGCCTGCCTGTCTGGATAACGTGTGTCATTTCTAGATGACTGGGTGGGGATATAGGTCCAGCAGGACCAGCTTTTCTGATTTTTAGAGACAATCTTGACATTTAAAAAAATTATTTATTTTTTTGTTGAAAGAGCAATAGAGAAAAAAAGAATGTTCCAACCACTGGTTCACTCTCCAAGTGGCCACAGCACTCAAATTTGGGCCAATCTGAAGCCATGAGACTGGAGCTCTATCCAGGTCTCCCACGTGGGGGGCAGGGGCCCAAGCACTTAGGTCAGCCGTAGCTGCTCCCCAGGAACATGAACAAGGAGCTGATTGGAAGCACAGAAGCCGAGACTGTTGGTATTCTGATATGGGATGCCGCTACCCAAGTGGCAGCTTAATCCACAGCGCCACGTTGCTAGTGCCGACACTTTGATTTTAATAGGAGAAATCCACTGATTTACAGTTCTGGGAAATGTTGCATGGTCGATCACAGCATATCTGTGGCTCATGAGCCACTGGTTCACAACTTGAAAGTCCACTGTTGTACCAGAATCTGCCCGCGCCTACACTCTCCCTGAGGGACGTTGTCCGTTCCAAGGCATCTGGCTCCACTTCCCTGGGTCTACTGTGGCCTGAGGTCTTCCGGGAGCCTGTGCTGCCCACACAGGTGTCACGTGAGAAGTGAGGAGCTGGAGCCTCCTTCCCCAGAGACATGCAGTGGCCAGTCAGAATTTAGAGTACAAATGCCTGAGCTCTCCTCGCCTCTTAGTTGGGATAACTCAAGATTAGGAATTGGCGAGTACTTCACAGCAAAGAACCTGCTATAATCAACATTTTAGGGCTTTGGAGCCACGTGGCATCTGTGGCAACTACTCAACTGCACCATTGTAGTGCACACACACACACGCACGCGCACACAAGCATGCCATAAACAATAACGTGGACGGGGCTGTGTGCCAATAAAATTTTATTTACAAAACATGTCCATGGGCCATGTGTAGCCAGCTGCTTCTGTGCCAGCCCCACACTGTATATCTGTGCTGTGCAGTGTTCCTTCTACACTTACCCCCTGAGTGTCTGGTAGGAATGAGATCTTAGCACACTGCTCACTGACTTGGTAAAGGACCTTGCGTAGCATACATTGCTGTCTCTCTCTCTTACTTCATACACCCCTAAAAGTGTCTTATGAGGACCTTCCTTCACCTAAGCCACTTGAATTTGAACCTGGTCTCCAAACACTTTCTGACTTACTATTTGCATTTGGATTCTGGACTGATTTGAGCCTGTACTTGAATTCCAGCCTGAATGCTTCCTACCTATGTTGCTTTGCATAAGTGGCTTCACCTCTCTTGGCCTCAGGCCCCTGCTCTGTAACTGAGAGAATAAATCCCAAGGCCCAGTTAGAGATGAGCAAAGAGGACTTAATGAGACAAGGTCTCAAGGGACCAGTGTTGCGATGCAGCGGGTTAAGGCATCACCTGTGACGCGGCATCCCACGTGGGCTCCAGGTTGTGTCCCGGCTGCTTCACTTCCCATCCAGCTCCCTGCTAATGTGCCTGGGAAAGCAGCAGCAGATGGCCCAAGTGATTGAGCTACTGCACCCACTTGGGAGACCAGAAGAAGCTGATGGTTCCTGGCTTCACCCTGTCCCAGTCCTGGCTGTTGCAGTCATTTGAGGCAGTGAACTAGCAGATGGAAGCTCTCTTTCTCTCTGTCTCTCCTTGTAACTCTCTCTCTGTAACTCTGCCTTTCAAATAAATGAATAAATGCATCATTTAAAAAGAGGAAGCCAGGGTCTGTTAAATGCTCAGGGTCCTGCTATGCACATGGCATGGGTTTGGTAACAGTGGTCTCTGTTGGTGTGAAGGGCGTGTGACTCCGCACAGGCTCGCTGGTGTCTCTCAGGAATCCATCCAAGTGATGAGTCAGAGGCCCCTCTTTGTTGTTCTGTGTGTACCTTTATTTTGAAGGAAGGTCACCCTTTGCACCTGCAAGGCACGATTTGACAGTCTTTAGAAGGTAGGATTGTGCAGACACCTGGGTGCAGGTTTGAAACCTGAGCCTGAGGAATCCTAATTGCTCTCACTAGTTCTCTAAGAGAGGGAACAGATGGGCCAACGGAGCTTCTGCCTTCAACTGGCCTTATTTCAAAGGGCTGGAGACATATGTTCCAGGGAAAGGAAGATAATTGGATAGAAACTCTCCTGCATGAAGTGGAATGAGGTGTGAGAGGAGAGGAATTCTCCAGCACTGTGAATGGACAGCTAGCTCTGCTCGCAGCTGTGGGATGAAAACTGTTCCTGGAACCAGATGGCGCTGGGTTTGAATTCTGCTCTGTCATTGTCGCTTTGGGCAGGCCGTGTGACTGACCTTAGCTTCAGTTTCCTAGGATTGGTTCATAAATGTTTAAGTAGATGGTTTTCTTAGAGGGAGTGGGTGAAAAATTCAAAAAACAAAATACAAAAGTGCTTTATCAGTGTGAAATTGAGAGAGGAAACAAATTCTAGCCTGTGTGTTCTACACGCATCTTCTCTAAGAAATCTCGGGGGCCAGCGGTGTGGTGCAGTAGGTTGATCCCCTCATATGGATGCTGGTTCTAGTTCTGGCTGTTCCTCTTCTGATCCAGCTCTCTGCTGTGGCCTGGGAAAGGAGTGGAAGATGGCCCAAGTCCTTGGGCCCCTGCACCTGCAAGGGAGACCTGGAAGAAGCTCCTGGCTTCTGGCTTCTGATTGTCCCAACTCTAGCCATTATGGCCATCTGGGGAATGAACCAGTAGATGGAAGACCTTTGTCTCTCCCTCTCACTGTCTGGAACTCTGCCTCTCAACTAAATAAATACAATTTAAAAAGCTGTCCAGTGAGCTGGGGCCACCTTGCTTGACTGCCTGGGAGAGAAGTCCAGCAGGCAGCATGAGGAGTCTGGACTAATGCAGGCATGGCACTGAAGTCTCTCCTGGAGGCTCCGTCTGGTTGATTGGGAGCAGCGCCATGGAGTGCCATATTGAGAAGCATGCAGAGTCTCCCTGGGGAAGCGTTCTGGGGTTGATTGCAACTGTCTGACGTAGGCAGTGTCATGGAGAAGAAACAAGGCAGAGCTGTCTTTTATGTCTAAACTTATCCTGGGGGATAAACCTGAGAGACAGAGAAATAAAAGCTGAGCAGCGTTTCCAGTGATTCATAGATCCACCGGCTTTAAACAGCAGAGACTCAAATGTATAATCTAACAACAGAAAAACTATGTGTGCCTGGATATGAAGCTGTGTATGTCTGATTGGTTGCGTGGATGGGTGGATGGAGAATGGATGGAAGGATATACAAGTGGATAATGTCACAGTTTTATCATAGATCCCCCTTTCTGTCATCTGATGCTCCATTTTTTTTTTTTAATTTGGCTTCTTCAAACAATAGAAAGATCTAGAAGGGGAAATGTCTGTTCTGGTAATTGCACATAAATTCTGGGAAAGGTCTTTGAAGACCTTGAGTCATCCATCGATCTGTGAACCAGTTGCCGTGGCCAGGGAAGCAAAATGGTCTCATTGCCAGTGATGGAGGGCGGAGAGGTTTATACCATCCTAAGTTACAGGGCTGACGAGGGGTGCTGTGGAATGGGCAATTTCCTGAAAAAAGGGACTTGGGGCAGAAAGGAACTTCAGCCGTGCAATGGTCTTGGTAAAATAGAGGGCAAGACAAAGCTGTAGTCTTTCTCCTCTAAAATAGAATGACGGATTGTTTGAATTAGCTAGTGATATGCAATTGATGGTTTTTACCCCCAAACTTATAACGCCTGGAACAAAATCCTCAAAAATAAATTCCAAAATGTAGAAACAGGCCTGTAGGAAGGCTCTCTGAGAGGTGGACTCCATTTCCCGAGACAAACCCGTGGATGAGGAGGGACGAACGCGAAGTGCATTTACCCAGACAAACCCGTGGATGAGGAGGGACAAACGAGAAGTGCATTTACCCAGACAAACCCGTGGAATAGGAGGGACGAATGAGAAGTGCACCACGTGGCTTTGTGTCTTTGCTCAGCTCTTCTTCCTTTCCTGCAAGGAAACAGGTGCTGGGGCGTCTTTACTTACTCCAGGGTGCATCAGCCTCCTGGGGCTGCCGTAGGAAAACGCTTCAGACTGGGTGGTATCAGCCACAGAAATCTATCTTCTCGCCATCATGGAGCCTCCGTGCGGAGACTGGTGTAGTAGCAGTGTTGTCTCTCAAGCTTACAGCGGTCACCTGCTTGCAGTGCCTTCCCTGGGCCTGTCTGTGCACACACAGCATCTCCTCCTCTCCAGACAAGGACACCACCCATGTGGGATGAGTCACGCACTCCTATGACCTTGGTTCAGCTTCCCTAACTTCTTCAAGTCCCTGGCTCCAGATATAGGGGTTAAGGCTACAACATAGGGATTTGGGGGAGATACAGTTCGGTTCATACCATGGGGGTTTCCAGTTCCTTTCGCGTTCTTTTTGCCCGTCCAGCTCATCCTCGCACCTGCATGGAAAGTCGTGCTTGCCAGCCATACTCCTCTTTCTTCAATGCCGTTTTCAGTGTCTTTGCTAGAATGTTCCCTGAGCACCCATCCTAACCTGTGCAGAACCACACTTTCCTCTGCCTCTCACGGGGTGGGCTACACACACATTGCGCTGACTTACCGGATCACAAAGCTTTGTTCAGAGATCTTTCCCCCCACTGACCACCCCCCACCCCCCAAGCATACCCAGAACTAGGGTAATGACTCAGCAGTTTGGCATCCCCAGAGTAGACTTGTGATAAATGTTTGATGACTTAAATTGGGTGGGAGCTAAACAAATAGAAAGTGCAGTTGGCAGTTATTCCCCTGGCTTAGAAATTATATGTGAGTTGGAAGATGTATGGCTACAGCGTTATTATGATATAATGCACATGCAGGTGCCATGTGCTTGTGTAGAAGCTGCAGGTCTCTCAACGAAGCAGAAAGAGGCAAGGTGCAGGCCGAGTCAGGAGGTGGGAAACATGTAGGTGACTCGCATTTAATGCCACTGTCACAGCAGATGCTGCTGGGCCTGCTGCCTCCTTCAGCTTTTCCTATCAAACCAGTTAAGAAAAGCTGGGAGAGGGAGTGCAACAGAGTAGAGCCACTCACCCTTCTGAAGGCTGTCACTTGGGGTGGTCCTTTCTTACTGTCCCAGGATGTTCTGCCTAAGACCCCACCCCACCCCTACCCCGGGTAGTGGCTTAAAACGGTACATCGATTTATTTTTCTCAAGAATCTAGTGAAGGAGGCAGCTCAGGTAGGAGGCTCTTAGGACCCAGCTCCTGGTTCTAGAGTGGCGGAGTCTGGGGTGGTTTACTTTGCTTTGTTTTACATTTGAAAAACACACAGACACACACAAAGAAAGAGATAGAGACAGAGGACAGACACAGACACACACACACACACACACACAGAACATTCTTGACCATTTCCTTCCCAAATGCCTACAACAGGCAGGCCTGGATCACGGCTGACGCTGGGTGGTGGGAACTCAAGCCAGGTCTCCCACGTGGGTGGCAGGCCCAAGAACTGGAGCCATCACCACTTCCTCCCATTGTTTGCATTGATTGGCTGGAAGCTGGAGGTAGGGCTGGGCACTGAACCCAGGCACTCTGATTGAGATGTGGTCATTTTCACTAGTGTCTTACCTGCTAGGGTGAATGCCTGCCCCAGAGGGGGTTGGAAGACACCTTGACTCCTGTCTCTCATCTGGGAAGATGCAAGGTAGGAGGTACAATAGCTGGGGCTGTCAAGGTTCCCCACTATTTCTCCACCTCTCCACGTGGTCTTTCTCATGATAAAAAACTTCAGCATATCCAGACTTCAGGACGGTGTTTCTTGCATCTGATGGATTCAGTGAGGCATCTGTGTAGAGCCACCCAGGTACAGGGGAGGTGCCAGCAACTCCAGCTCTTGACTGGGGGTGGAAGAGTGGGGGGGGAGGGCAAGATTATTGTATAGAGGGTGGTTAACCAGGCGCCTGTCCATTTGCCTCTCTGGAAACTTGTTTTGCTCCTTTGTTTGTTTCTTCTGAAATGCCCTCTGCAGAGCACATGGCCTCTGCCAGGGCTCACGGCACGGGACCCTTGTGATAGGGAAGTCTTTCACTGCTGGGTTTTTTAAATTTTATTTAATAAACATAAATTTCCAAAGTACAGCTTATGGATTACAATAGCCCCTCCCATACCTTCCCTCCCACCCACAACACTCCCCTCTCCCACTCCTTCTCCTCTTCCATTCATATCAAGATTAATGTTCAATCATCTTTATATACAGAAGATCAATTTAGCATATTTTAAGTAAAGACTTAAAATCACTGCTGGTTTTAAGAGGAGAGAACAGAACCTTAGTTTTCACTATTGTAGGATCCAGGTTCTAAAAAGGGTAACCTAAAGGCAAAATTAGGCTGATCCCTGATGTCTTGTGAAGACAATTCTTTTAATTTATACAAAGAAGCTTCAAAAAGTGCAAGGACTCCCATCCAAGTACTCACCAGGCCCAACCCTGCTTAGCTTCCGAGATCAGACAACATGGAGTGTATTCAGGGGGGTGTGGCCGATGACTTTGAACAGCCCTTGTCTTGACTGTTGAGGAGCATTTTTTTTGTTTGTTGAACTCTCTACTTAGTATAGAATTAATCTTATATGTTGAACTCTCTACTTAGTATAGAATTAATCTTATATGTATAAAGTTAATTGAAAATAGGTCTTAGTAAAGCATAGAGATATGAGTAAGCCAGGGAGGAGGAAGATGGGGGGTGGTGGGTAGGTCGGGTAGAATCACTGTGTTTCCAAAGTTGTATTTTTGAAATGCATGAAGTTTGTGTATCTTAAATAAAAGGTCTCTGGGGGAAAATGTTGAGGGAAAAATGACGGCACGAAAAGATAACACGAGGTGGGTATGTTTCCTAAGGGTTGACATGCTGAATGCGATGCCAGCATCCCGTGTTGGATTGCCTGGGTCTGATCCTGGCTCTGCTACCTGCTCCAGTTTCCTCTAACATGTACCCTGGGAGGCAGCAGGTGACGGCTGAAGAATCTGGGTCTCTGTCACCTGCCTGTCTGGGAGATCTGGGTTGAGCTCCTGGCTCCTGGCTTTGACTTGGCACAGCTCTGGCTGTTGCAGGCATTTGGGAGTAAAGCAATAGATGGATGATTCATTCTCATTCATTTCCTTTCTCTCTCTCTCTCTCTCTCTCTCTCTCTCTCTCTTCCCCCCTCTTCAAATAAATAAGATTAATGATTTTTTCATAAGATCATGTCACTTTTCTATTAACTTCGTCAGGCCCTCTGTGGCGCAAAAAAAAAAAAAAAAAATTAAAGGTCAAATTCTGAGGAAGTAGTTCACCATGAGCCATTGAAAACTAAGCTCACAAGCCAGCGCCATGGCTCAATAGCGCCGGCACACCGAGTTCTAGTCCTGGTCGGGGTGCCAGATTCTGTCTCGGTTGCTCCTCTTCCAGTCCAGCTCTCTGCTGTGGCCCAGGAGCGCAGTGGAGGATGGCCCAAGTGCTCAGGCCCTGCACCCCATGGGAGACCAGGATAAGCACCTGGCTCCTGGCTTTGGATCAGCACACTGGCCACACCACTGGGGGGTGAACCAATGGAGAAGGAAGACCTTTTTCTCTGTCTCTCTCCTCACTGTCCACTCTGCCTCTCCAAAAAAAAAGGAAAAAGAAAACTAAGCTCACAGAGAGTAGCCCTGGTGAAATTGCACATCTTCTCTTAGCATGGCAATGTGTATTCGGCATTATTAGTTCTATTTTTCAGGTGGAAAAACCAAGCTACAAATATTAAAATATTTTAGAGGGTTTACAATGTGTATCAACTAAGGTATATGCATGCTTCCCTAATTGGAAGAAATAACCATGATGATTGCTTTATATTTTGCTAAACTGTCCGGTGCTTTATGCTTCTGTTGCACAGGATTCTTTCCTCACCTCATGTTTGAACAAATGCAACAGAAATTTTAGGCAGGAGACTCTACCACAAGGAGAACGGGCTCTCCTGAGCACACCTTAGAGACATTTAACAATGATGACACATCATTCTTCATGCACATGTCACCTCATGCACACACACACACAGGTGCAGGCTGCATCATGATGTTTCGGTGTATGACAGACTGAGTATGTAGTGGTTGTCCCAAATTCCTTGATGGAGTTGGAAAATCTCTATGGCCTGCTGATGTAGCCACCTTAACGTAACATTGTGGCTCATGGCACCATTCGTATGTTAGTGGTGACGCTGATGCTATTGTACAGAAACTCACTGTTCTACCCATTATATAATTTTATGGAAAACTTGATGAGAATAAATGATGCTACTGGCTTATGAATTCCCTATATATCATTATTTCAAGTATCCTTCTACTTATAAAAGCAAACTGTACCGTAAGACACTATGCTAGGTCCATTGGCAGCAGTCTTGTGTGTGTTTGGGTTATCTCTTTTCCTCTCATGTGGGATTGAATCTTGCATGGTTTTGTTCATCATGACCCTTGAAGCAATAGGGTGTACTACAGGTCTAACTTATGGCCCCAGTGTGTAATAGGCTATGCTCTCCAGGTTTAGACACATACACACGATGATGTTCACACAACAAACTCATCTGACAGTGCATTTCAGTGAATACGGCCCTGTTGTTAAGTGATGAATGACCGAATATATTTTATAAAACCTAAAGGATGTGGTAAATGGTTTAGGCTTGTCTTTAAAAGCAAGATTTCAAGTCCATCTGCAACTCATATTCACAACAGTGAAGAACAATTGCTACATGGCTCAGTTGAATCTGTCTTTGCACATCGGTTACCAAAACCAGTTGTTTACCTACAATTGTTTTCTCCCCCTTAATTATGTCACATATGCAATGGAGGAGTAACCTGTTATTTGTAGTAGTTTGGACATTTTGGCACGTCATAGGTTTAAGTGAAAAGTCAAGGAAAGAAACTGAGTTGAGTGGGTGCATCACTCAAATGACAAAGGAGAAATAAAATTTCTTCGTCAACAAGACTGTAACACAGAGTAACAGACAACACCTAAAATGTCAGTTACCTTTGCAGGCGTCTTTGAAGTTATATTTTAGGTCGAGTAGCTGTGATTTATTTTGATGTCAAAAAGTTACTCACATATTTATGTAAAAAGAAAGTGGCAGATCAACGGGGTGTTGATTATGAAGGTGCTATGTAATAAATCAGCATAGTGATTCTGGTCATCTCACCAATTCTGACACAGAAACTCGCTTATTTATGGCATTTTAAGGTCTGAGGAGTTGATTTATAGTTGCAATAACACACTCCCATCTATTAGCAGTTCCGGCATGCCTAGATGTGTCACTCTTTTGCATTTAATGATTGGCATTTTAAAAATTGCATGACTATAAATTTTCAAGCAGGATCAGAACTGGGTTGAAAACATAATTTTGTCGAAACATTTATTTGCTTTAATAAAAATGGAACGGTTAAGATATAATGCGTCACTGATATCTTCAGTCTCTGTCCAGCCCCATGCAATGTTAATTATAGGCCTAGATGGGTATAATGAGCTAGACTCTTAGGAATGACCTCACTCAACAACCTCATTTTACAGAGGGTGAAACTGAGGCCAAAGGGGGAATGGCTTTGCCAAGGGGGGCTTCTCTGACACTGGCTTGATTCATGGGGAGTTGGCTACACGTGTGGATTTCCAAGTCTGCCCTCGCATGGGAAGGATCCCCAGAAAACCCGCTCTCCAGAGAATCTTGAAGCCTGACCCCTGGCATTGGAGCAAGGTTTGGAGGCAGGTGGAAGGGTTCCGATCCAGCCCAATCCTGTTGCTTACCATCTGCCTCAAGCAAGCTACCTCTTCTCTCCAAATCGTAGCGTCTTCCAATAGGGGTGACTGATAATCCCAATGTGCTAAGGCTGGTAGAAGGACAGAATTCACCATGGGGGAAAGCCCCTGAAACCACAGTAGGACATCAGTGTCATTGCATTTCCCCCTGTGCCGTTGACTCCTAGATGTGACCTTGTACAGCTGTGCACACTCCTACATTCTGGACTGATTGATTAGTTTTACAAGAATGCTGTTCCTCATGCCACTGTTCGAAGGTCCTTAAAATGACCACACGTAGGTGAAATGTGAACCTCACGGAATTAAACCAGTGACTTGCTATTGCAGAGGTCTGATGTTTTTTTAATTCCTTTGTGAGCATCTTGGGGGTAATACAGCTTTTGTAGGCCGCTCTTCTCTGATGCTCACCTGACAGCAATAAGGGAGAAAAGCCATACATTTGCCATTTGCCAGTCTTTCCTACCCTTTTGGTTCAGTTGGTGACTTAGACAACTTTGTTTTGTGAATCCGAGCGAGGGCCACGGAGGCAGGCCTTGTAAAATGGAGCTTGGAGCTCTCTTGGACTTGCTCAGTCAGGAGAAAGATGGGGTGAGGATGGGGCGGGGCTGCTGTGGTAAAGAGGGATCCTACAGAGGGGCAGTGCCTGCATGGGGTTTTGGAGGGAGTAGAGACCAGGGGCTTTAGCTGGGAGGCAGTGGGGCTCCAGGGAGGCAGGTGGAGGGAGATCTTAGAATGTCTGTCTGTGGATTCCCACTTGTCCTCTTCGGCATCAATAATCCTCCAGCCCTCTGACTTGAGATTTCTTCAGGTTTGGCCTCAAGAGAATGAAGCAGGCTTGGGTTTCTTCCAGTGAATGCTTGTATTTGTCAAGCAAAAACCATATGCTGGGGCCAGCACTGTGGGGCAGCAGGTAAAAGCCCTGGCCTACAGCGCTGGCATCCCATATTGGTACACGTTTGCATCCCCACTTCTGATCCAGCTCTCTGCTATGGCCTGGGAAGGCACCAGAAGATGGCCCAAGTCCTTGGGCCCCTGCACGCATGTGGGAGACCTGGAAGAAGCTCCTGGCTTCTGGCTTTGGATCAGCTCAGCTCTGGCCATTGCTACCATTTGGGGAGTGAACCAGCAAATGGAAGACCTCTCTCTCTCTCTCTGTTTCTATCTCTGTAACTGTCTTTCAAATAAATAAAATAAACCTCAAAAAAGCCACTTGCCAGGCTTTCTCTAGAACTTTCTCAGATACCTCTCAAAGAGGTAGTGTTAACGACTGCAGTCAGGGAGTAAACATGGAGCTGGAGGGAAGAGTGAGGACCAGGGGTAAGGGGGTGCAGTTTTGGGTGTAGCCTCTGCTTGGGTGTGGAAGGTGGAGAAGGAGGTAGTTCATGTCCACAGCCTCGCTTCCCTGGCACACCTGCTGCCTGCAGGTGGCACTGTTCCAGGGCTCCACTGCGTCATTTCAGGGCTTCCCGGCTCTCAGCAGTTCTGTGTCCTCTTTCAGGGCTCTGTGGGTTGTTGGGGCCCAGCTCCCCCGGAGTATCGGGTGCCGTGGCAGATGGAGACCTGCTGGGGCTGCAGTTCTCAAGGGTCCGTGTGGGCTCGATTGTCCAAGGTAGCCTCTTCCCTCACTCATCTGGCGTCTGGACTAGGTCAGGTGAAATGTCATGGGGATGGACAGGCATTTGTTCACGGAACCTCGGTCATCTTGGTCTTCCTTCTAGCATGGAGGTCACCCATGAGTCACGTTCTTTAACTGGTGCCTAGCTGGCCTCGAGCACTTGTTTCAAGGCATTCGGTCAGAACTACTGGGCGTCTATCACCAAGCTGCAACAGTCACGTGGCATAACTTCCAGCACACTCTCTTGTATTCACAAGACCGGCCAAAGCCCACTGTGGAAGGAGACTACATGGGAATAAGGTTCCTTGAGCCAGGCATAGTGGAGAGGCCAGATTGGAGACTGGCTTCCATGGCTGTTAAGGGCAGCAGCTTATCTGAGCTGCAAAAATAGGTGAAGGGATTTTATGCCTTTTTTTGCAAAGCAAGTGAACTTCATATGGGAGGGCTACAAAAGTCGAGGCACAGCATTTTTTCCAGTAAGCTTGGCTGTCTTTGCTGAGCCTTGCTCTATGCAGCCATTAGCAGGCTGGGCGATGCTTTGCTTTATGAGGTAATTATTCCAACACACTCTATTCAAAATACACATTAGAACTTAACCTTCTGAATCCTGAAGTAGCATTTTTATCACCCAACATTAGAAAAGAGACGGAGTCAGCATGTTTTCTCCTCTTTTATGATCTGGTATCATTAATAAAGCATTGGGCAAGGACCTTTTTCACAATCCTTCCGGATAATTTGTGACACAAAAGGCATTCTGTGATACAATTGTCTGTTGACTTATTCAGTAACAGAGGGAGCGCACGGATCGCTTTAAAAATAAAGCCAAAGAATTAAACAATCAAAAGGAGTATTTCCTCCCCACGACGTGAAAACACGCTCAGAGTAGCGATGTGACGCTATTGGATATGCACAAGTAGAAAGGGAAGTTAATATGGAATTTCTAATTAGGGTCACATGCTAATGAACTCCCTCTTCATGTTAGTTTTATGCCGCTTCAGAAATTTTTTATCATATGCTTAAAAATTTATGGCCAGAAACATTAATGAAAATGAGGCGTGAATTGGAAATTGTGTCATTATGGAGATGAGGGTGGCCCGGCATTGATGATTTTCAAGGAGGTGTCTTTTATTGCCTTTTTTGAGAACTGAGAAATTATACAGGTAGAATTAATGGCAAGAAGGATTCTCCATCCTGACATAGACAGCATGGTTCTATGTAAAGTTATAAAAGTTTGATTTTAATAAGATTTTGAATTAATTATAAGGAGAATATTAATCATAATTGACAGTCATTTCTCAGAATAAAACTTCACCATCTAAGTAATATTACAGTTCTTAAGTGCATGAAGATAGGCGTTTTCTTTTCTCTCGCCTTTGTCTTTTCGGAAATTAAAATCCACGTTTTCAGAAAGCCGAGGGTTGGCGAGTCCGTGGCTTTTCATCTGTGAAATATTCACTGGGTTTCAGACCATATTTAGGAGTGCTTCTCCTTGGTAATCTTGGGGGACGGGCGGATTCTATGATGCGGTGTCTCTGGACAGGGAGTGGTGTGGGCTTATTAAACCTCTGCTTTTAATCTTAAAAGAAGAACCTATTATTTGCATGTACCTGATAACTATTGAGTCTGAATGGGTTTTCCTAATGCCTTTTTTTGGGGTTTCTAAGAATTGTAGCTTAAACTTATTTCAGCAGGACTCAATGCAGACGTCAGAATAACATCCCTTTCCCCTTTCTATGGCTCGTCTCCAAGGAGTGTTGTTTTGTTTTGTTTTGTTTTGTTTTGTTTTTTTGCCTGTCTCACTAATTCCAGGTCCATTTGGGTCCAGAGCTCAGGGGCTCATCAGGGGTCACCTCGCGCCGGCATCCATTCCCCTGGGCCCTGCTTACCTGCGTCTGCACTATGTGCAGGAGAGACCACCCACTCCTTTCTCTCTGCACTCTGTCCTCCTCCTGTCTGTCTCCTTGCGCGCTCTCTTCTGCATCCTCTTGTTTCCCCGTGACCAGCATCTTGTCCCCCTGACGGCCTCAGCCTCCCCTGAAATGCTGACAAGCTGCAGTCCAGGAGCACAGAGTCTCCGCTTGAATCCAGGAGGACCTTCTCTGGGGGCCGCCTGCAAAGCTTGGAGCCAAGCCAGGCCTTTGTCCGAGAAGCCTGGCGGAAATCCTTGAGGCCAGCCCTTTGCATGTGATCCTGAGCAAGGCACGCCTTCCCCACTCAGGCTGGTTTCTCCTCTGGGAAATGAAGCCAGGCTAATGGCTACTCGGAGGGTTAAGTGAGGTCACCAAAGCAGAGCGCTTAGTGCCATGAATGGCGTGTATTAAGTGCTTAATAAATGATGGCTGAAATGGTTATGACTCCAGACGTCCCTTCTTCCCTGCAGACTGGGAGTGGGAGAGTTTGGTGGTTCTTCCCGGGGGCATGAGTTGGGTTGAGCCAGGCTCTGCAGCCATAGGTCTCAAGGCCAAGGGCAGTTGTACTGCAGAGCTGTGCTTGTGGCAGAGACTTGGTGGGGGTATGAATCACTAATTAAAAGGAAACCACAGGTGGGCATTTGGCCTGGCAGTTGAGATTAAGGTACCAGTAGGGATGCTGGCATGCACACTGGGGAGCCTGGGTTTGAGTCCTGCTCCAGAAACCACAGGTGGGCAGTTGGCCTGGCAGTTGAGATTAAGGTACCAGTAGGGATGCTGGCATGCACACTGGGGAGCTGGGTTTGAGTCCTGCTCCAGAAACCACAGGTGGGCAGTTGGCCTGGCAGTTGAGATTAAGGTACCAATAGGGATGCTGGCATGCACACTGGGGAGCCTGGGTTTGAGTCCTGCTCCAGAAACCACAGGTGGGCAGTTGGCCTGGCAGTTGAGATTAAGGTACCAGTAGGGATGCTGGCATGCACACTGGGGAGCTGGGTTTGAGTCCTGCTCCAGAAACCACAGGTGGGCAGTTGGCCTGGCAGTTGAGATTAAGGTACCAATAGGGATGCTGGCATGCACACTGGGGAGCCTGGGTTTGAGTCCTGCTCCAGAAACCACAGGTGGGCAGTTGGCCTGGCAGTTGAGATTAAGGTACCAGTAGGGATGGTGGCATGCACACTGGGGAGCTGGGTTTGAGTCCTGCTCCATTCCCATTTCTAGCTTCCCACGTATGTGTACCTTGGGAGGCAGCAGCAATGCATCAAGTAGCTGGTTCCCTGCCATCCATGTGGGAGGCCTAGATTCAGTTCCCAGCTTCTGGCTTGGGCCGGACCCAACCCTGTCTGTTGCAAGACATTTGGGGAGTGGATGGAATTCTCTGTGTTCTCTACCTCTCAACTGAGTAGGTAAAAGAAAAAAAAAATTTAAAGATAGGAAATCACCATTTTACAGTCATTAATTTAAAAAAAGAAAGGAAGTTTAGGACTAGAATGAGCAAATACAGGTGTTGCTGAATTTTTGGAAATTGAGTAGAGTGACCATATTAACTGACTTTGAGAAGTAGATTTGATTAGCAGCTAATAGAGATGATTGTCAGAACATTTTGCTCTCCCTTGGTGCTTTCAGCGTAAGATGCACTCTCTTCTGTCCTTGATCCCGTTCGTACATGGAGAAACCGAGGCGTGGGGTTTGATCAGGGAGGTTCTAACAGAGCTGCAGTGAGCATCAGGCACTAGGGCTCCAGTGTCCGATTCTTAACTGGGTACCCCGGGCGTTGGAATGGGGAATAAGAGCTCAAAATAGCGGATCTCAGAGAGAATCTGGGTTATGTCTCCGTATCTTAGAGATAAGGCCTTGGGCTTTCTGGGTCTGATTTCTGCTCTATCCCAGGGCAGGGCCCTACACAAGGAAGATGCGACCCTGCTTTAAGTCCACATCTGCAAGAGGTCTTGAAAAGTTCCTGGAAAACGTGCATTATGAAAAAATTTTGCATTGATGTCAAAGCTTTCTTCGCCACCAAAATAAACTGACCTTTTAATTCTGTTTTTCCAAAACCTTTCTGAAGTCCCCTCATACAGTTTTTGTTTGCTCGGTGCCAGCTGTCTTCTTGTCCTTGTTCCTAGCTCCACATGCAGTGCTTTGTCCAGGGCCAGAAGAGCTCAATGAACAACACAAGTTACAGCCCTCTGTTGGGTGCTGGGATGTGGCAGGAGTGCAGGGAGAAGCCCTGCTGGTTCTGGCAGCTCACAGAGACTTGTGAGACAGACAAGTAACCAAGTACAGTTGCAGGTGAGCTGGGAAGAAGGTGCATGGCCCTAGGAGGGGGTGTTCCCACGGGTCCCTAGCTGAGGTGAAGGGGAGAGCGGTCTCCTGTCAGTGTGGGAGCTCCATCCCAGGAGGTATTAGACCAGTGGGAAGGGCAGAGAGGGAAGATGGGGAGAGAGGTATCAGGTTGCACAAAGACCCTTTTTTGGAGAGAATGAAAGGCAAACCAACTAGCTAAATATAAACTTAGTAACTGGAAAACACT
Organism: Sylvilagus floridanus; assembly: GCA_949820135.1. Lineage (NCBI taxonomy): Eukaryota > Metazoa > Chordata > Mammalia > Lagomorpha > Leporidae > Sylvilagus > Sylvilagus floridanus. Next base: position 43,728,509 of record OX463234.1, on the reverse strand, counting down.
GGGTCACAGAGCAAGAGGTGAGGGAGAGATGGTGACGCGTTAGAACCACATCATACAGGATGGGCAAAGCCTGAAGGCTGATCTGAATCCTCAGGGCAGTGGGAAATCACTGTAAAGCTGTCTGTATCTGCCTGTGTATTAAGCCATGTCCTATCTGTTCTCTCTCTCTCTCTTCCACCACTCCACGTACCTGCTGTCCCTCTGCCTGTACATGCATCCCTTACCTTACCTATCCGTCTGCTTCCTTACGTTTCATCCATCTGTGTACCTGTGCATATTTTCATGTATTACCTGTAGAATCTATTTCTATGTGTATTAATGCGTCATCCATCAGTTCTTTCTCTTATCCATCCATCCATTATCTATCTACCATTACTTCCTACCCTTCCATCTACCTCCTTACCTCCCTGTCGTCCATCTGTCTGTCTGTCTGTAGTTCATGTCTACGACTGTCTATGTACTTGGCTATCCATCTGAGTTTCTAGTGACCTACCAAACTGACACCCTTGGTTTAAGGTGCTGTGTTCTCTGGGCAGGGAGATGGATCAGAGGGAGCTGAAGGGTCCCTGGGAAGACGAGTGAGAGGCCAGCACAAGGAATAGTGAGATTTGAGCTTGGATGGAGGCGGCAGATGTGAGGGGTGTTGAGGAAATCAGCTGGAAATGCTGTTTGTTACCAGTCCACGTGCTTCTCCACCTCCTGGCCATTTCCTCAGCTTCTCTGTTTGCCCCTGCCCCTCCCTGTTAAGCACAGCCGACTGCTGAACAGGATGTATTTGCTCAGAAATTCTGCTTCTCTCTTCAAAGGCCTGCTCCCAGACTTGGTGCGCGGAAGGTCCTGGGTGCAAATGGGCCTTCTTCTGTTGTCTGTGCCATCTGCCTGTGCACCTGTGTGTCCCTGGGGACTGTGTGCAAGGCAGCAGGTAACCAAACTGTAAGTCTGAGATGGAGTGAGACAGAGTTTAGAAAGAACCAGATGCACTTTGTGAGGAATCGGCTTGTCAGTCTGATAAAAGATGCCCCTTATAACTGCTCCGATTCCTCCCACCAACTGTTCCATGGCCCCGGGTGCCAGAAGGGTGAAAACACTCTGGGACGAGGTTGGCAACTGTGCTGACGACAGCAGCAAAGTGCTGCCTCGGCTCATGTCAGGAAGCCCCACAGGCTCGTGGGGCTGGGAGGTGGCCAGGCCTGACCCCTGGACATGGGAGATCATTGCTGGAGTGGATCCTGCACTCTGGGCTTGCATCCCATGCACCCCCTGCACAGGAGGCCGCCTCGCTGGGCTGCGGGGTTGGAACCTCATCTCGCTGGCTCCCTTTGCTGTGCAGAGTGACTGACAGCCCTTTCTTGGAGGATGATGCCTGTAACTCAGCAGAGACCCCCAGGCAAGCTGTCACTCGGCGAGCCGATCTGTGAGAAGCAGCCGGGTGAAATTAGCAGCCACAGAAATGATGAGAACAGTTCATTTCTTTTCTTGCTCTTTTCTTCGCTGAGCCCCTTTTCCACCTTAATGAGACATTTTAATTCTTTTTTCATGCTCCCATCCCGTGCAGCTGAACTCAGAGAAGGTGGACGGCTGCCCTTGTCCCGAGTGACAGACTGAGGTGCCTGAGGCTCCCCAGGCTCGATGCCCTTGTAGCCTGCATCTGGAGGTGGACGAGGAGGCCTGGTGGGGAACCAGGCACTGATGTGAGGGTGTGGATGGCAGGTCCCTCCTGTACCGTCAGCATCAGTTTACAAGGACACAGCCTGCTCCTCCCTGAGGACGTGGGGAAAGTCGCCGGGGTTCGCCTGTCATTGTGCACGTGCCCACTCCCCTTCCCACGCAGCTGGCCTCACCTCCCCCCTCTGTGCTGAGTGCCGTGCAGACTGGATGATACCTTCATTACCTCAAAATGTATTAATCCTGTTTGCTTCTTAATAAAACCTGTGGGTCTTCTGGCCACTGGAGGCCACTCATGACTCTTGGCTCCGAGTCAGGATTCATAAAATAAGCTTGTTAGAGTAAAGCTGTGGTCCCACAATGGCCAGATTAGTGGGTGCTTGGGAAGTGTCCATTGAAGGAGGATCGTGCAACAAAGTCTGAATGTTGAAATCCCCTGCTTTTCCTCCTTGCATGCAGTACCATTCCCACTGTACTGTATGCAAGGTGTCAAGACCACTTACAAGAGAGATCTTAAATGCAGTGGTTAAAAGCAGTGAATCTGGGGTCATTCAGAACAGTCTTTGCTGTGGGATCCCCAGGGACTGTATGATCCCACTCACAGGTGACTTAACTTCTGAGTCCCAAGTGCCCTCACCTGTCAAGGGAGGCGGATGATGTCATTCTTGGGAAGAGCTTGGTGATCAGGGATACAGTAGGGCTTAAAGCAGTTTCTCAACCAAGCAGGGTCAAGATTGGGGTGAGTCAGGTAGGGAAGGGTTTTGCAAGTCCAGGGTTTGGTTAAAATGTTGATGTTTGGCTCCTTGATAGTTTTTCTTTAAGATTAACTTACTTATTTGAAAGTCAGAATTAGAGGGAGAGACAGAGATAGAGACCTTCCATCTACTGGTTCACTCCTGTGATGGCTGCAGTGGCCATCCCTGGGCCAGGCCAAAGCCAGGAACTTCATTCGGGTCTCCCGTAGTAAGGTTCAGAGGCCCAGGCACTTCTGTTGGTGCCAGCCATCAGCAGGGGGCTGGAGCAGAAGTGGAGCAGTTGGGACTCAAACCGGCGCCCATATGGGATGCTGGCCTTGTAGGTGATGGCTTTACCTGCTGCACCGTAACGCTGGTCCCCCTTGAGCTTCATTTTGATTTAGAAAGCACACAATTAAAATATATTGATGGGTCCTGATTACCAGGCCTTGGTCCTTCTGGCCCCGATGTCAAGCATCAGGCATAGTACTGTAAGGTATCGAGGCTCCTTCGGGGTAGTGTGCAATAGATGTCCCAGGTGGATGTGTGTCAGTGAACTAGGCCTGTGTTATGGGCACAGTGAGAAGTCCTTAAAGAGAAAGAGGACACAATGTGTCCAGCAGCCCAACTGTGTCTTCAGGAGCCACCCTGACGATTTTTGTCCTTTTATTCCTCCACATGGTGGCTCGTCCCTTCAGTTTGTGTGCTGCGGGGCAGGCGGTGCAGATATGGCATGGCATGTAGAGATGATGCTTTGGGCCCCCAAAACAGCTGCAGCTGGGCCCAGAGGCTTTGCTTAAAATCCCACTGCCTGACTCCTTTGGCACTGCCGTGACAAGACATGTTAGACGGGGTAATTCATAGACAATGGAGATGTATCTTTCACCATTTCATGGGCATGTTCAGGATAAAAGGCGACGTCAGTTTCAGTGTCTGGTGAGGGTTCATTCTTTGCCTTGTAGTTGCCACCCTGTCGCTGTGTCCTCATGTGGCAGAAGGGCCACCGGGCTCCCTCAGCCACTTTCCTAGGGGCACCTTTCCCGTTCATTCAGGTTCATTCAGAACCTCATCACTTCCTTAGCTGTACCTCTTGATGCTGTCACATGAAGTGTTAGGTTTCAGTCTATGGATTAAGAGCAAGGCCATCATGTACGCTAATGTAGCACCCATTAGTCTGAAATGGATCAGCTTCTCTGGCTTTTAGGGAGGCTGGGCAAGGGTGCCCCCTGGAATGTTGAGCCTTGGGAGAAGCAAGGAGGCTCTTCCAGTAAGAGAGGCTGGGGACCCTTTGTGTGTACTGTGTTGTTCAAACACACATGCACCTGTGCACACCTGTGCACCTGCACACACCTGTGAACCTGCATACCTACACTGCCTCCTGCCCTTTCTTGACCAGAGATCCGATCCTATGGGGCTTTGATGTGGAGGGGATGAAGATTGGTGCAAGAATAAGCCCACAGTACAGAGGAAGAGCATTGTCACAGAATTGTATCTGCTATGCAGAGTTAAAACAGGAAGATGTGTGCTGGAGGCCTGCTGAATTGTTACTGGGATTGGATTTGCTGGTCAGTCTTCTTGGGGATTCCTGTGCGTGCATGGATAGAAATGTCAGCCACAGAAGCATCAGCAGGGAGCAATCTGGGCAGCAGAAACAGGTGACGGGCCTGACGTGGGACTGAGTCCACTTGTTCAGGGAGCAGAGGGTGAAGGGTAGTGCAAGATGGGTTTTCAGGGGGCTGGTGCAGTGGTGCAGTGGGTTACAGCCCCAGCCCAAAGCATTTCATATGGACACTGGTTCGAGTCCCTGCTGCTCCACTTACGATCCAACCCCCTGGTAGTATATCCTTGGGCTCTTGTACACACATGAGAGACCAGGAAGAAGCTCCTTGCTCCTGGCTTTGGATCTGCTCAGCACCAGCCACTACACTGAACCAGAAGATGGGTGATATTCTCTCTCTCTCTCTCTCTCTCTCTCTCTCTCTCAACTCTGTCTTTCAAATAAATAAAATAAATCTTTTAAAAAGATGGATTTGCAGGGGGTGACAGTGGTCAGGTCACACAGGGGAGACTTTCTGGGCACAGGGGCAGAGACTCCCATTACAAAGCCAGGGCTACAGTCCTGGATAGGGATGAGCATGGCTGGGACTTGAGTATTGTTGGTGCAGCTGTAGGGGGTGGATGGATTTGGGCGTTGACGTTTATGTGGACTCCATGCCTACTGGTGCTGGATGCGGAGAGTAAGGAGAAGAGCAATGGAGGATACAGCAGAGAGGTGTCGACTCATGACCACCTTCACAGGAGCGCCCTTGTGGGGTGCTGGGTGGGGGCTTTGGGGATGGGGGAGATTGTCCAAGGGCATGTGGCCCCCATTGCCAATGGTGCTTGCTGTTGAGTTCTGTGGTGTGGCACAGTGTCAGGGCCTTTTTTTTTTTTTTAAGAGGAACAATTCAGGCTTTTTGCTTAATGCTGTATAAAGCACGTAAGATTCACTACCCTGGCCGGCGCCGCGGCTCACTAGGCTAATCCTCCGCCTGCGGCGCCAGCACTCAGGGTTCTAGTCCCAGTTGGGGTGCCTGGTTCTGTCCCGGTTGCCCCTCTTCCAGTCCAGCTCTCTGCCGTGGCCCGGGAAGGCAGTGGAGGATGGCCCAAATGCTTGGGCCTGCACCCACATGGGAGACCAGGAGGAAACACCTGGCTCCTGGCTTCGGATCAGCACAGCGCGCCAGCTGTGGTGGCCATTTGGGAGGTGAACCAATGGAGGGAAGACTTTTCTCTCTGTCTCTCTCTCTCTCACTGTCTAACTCTGCCTGTCAAAAAAAAATTAAAAAAAAGATTCACCACCCTAATCACTTTTAAGTGTACAGTTTGGTAGTGGTAAGTATATTGAGATTTCTGTGAAATAGATCTCCAGCACTTTGTTACATTGTGCATCTGAAAATCTGTACCCATATCCTATCCCCCTTTCCTCACCCCTCCCCCAAGCAGCGGCTGGTAACCACCATTCTGCTTCCTGTCTCTGTGATTTTAATTACAGTAGCTGCTGTAGCTGCCTCCTAGAGGTGGAATTGTATACAGTGTCCTTTGGGGACTGGCTAACTTCATTTAGCTTAAGGTTCTCAAGTTCCCTGTGTTGCAGCACCTGGCGGGATGCCCTTCTTTTTAAAGGCTAAGTAGTATTCTGTTGTGAGTGTGTTTCTCATTTTGCGTCTTGCTCATCTGATGGACATGCAGGTTACTTCTAGTACTTGGGCACTTGAATAGTGCTGCCATCTCGTAAGTGAGTACATAGATTGATTACAGCATATTCATATCCTGATTGGAAGGTTCTAGAAGTAGAGACATCGATAATGCAAGAGAGTACACAGAAAAAAAATCCACCAGGAAATCACTTGGGAACATAAAACGTGGAATGGGGTGCTGGCCCTGATAGGCACTGGGCTGGGGCAGCCTCATGCCCAGGTACAGGGGAGGAAGCAGGGAGTAGAGACATGTGGAGGCTGGTAGGTTGGGTGGTGAGTGGTTATGCACGGTCCTGTAGGAGTTGTTCTTTTCTCTGCTGTGCACGGTCCTATAGGAGTTGTTTTCTCAATGAAGTAGATGCAAGGATGTCAGCTTCAAGCGCATGTGAGCGTGTGTCAGCTTCAAGTGCATGTGTGTGTGTGTGCGTGGCAGGGGGCAGGCATCGGAGTTGCCTTCCCATTAATATCGTGAGTGATTTGCAGTAAGTACTTGAAATCAAGTTGATACATTTCCTTCTGTGCCATGCAGACAAAATAAAGCTCAGGCTTGTTGTCAGACAAAAGCAGCACTTATTATAACGGTTGGCGTTGCAGAGATAATTCAGCCATGAGAGATAACAACACATCAATCAGTCAGGACGTGCTTCGCCCCATGATGCCCACACTGTAGCACGCAAGTAATAGACGGCTGCCGACACAACCAGGAGTTTCTTTTGCAGAAACAGTCCTATTTCCACCACAAGCTCCATGTTGATTTTTCAGCTTCTATTTGGAGAGTGTGTTTCTTTCTTTCTTCCCGAGGGGATAGTGAGATAGATATTGTGAATGGTGAGGACTTTTTATTGTTTTTGACAGTTATCAAAGAAACTTAAAAAAAAAAAAAAAGGTGGACCGTCAACTGAAAACTAAACGCATTTGGGATTTTTGAGGCGAGCATGTTGAATTACTTGTGTGATAGTCACTTTCAGGTTCCAGGAGGCAAAACTGCACGTGTGGTATCTATAGAGGAGGGTTGCAGCCTGCACGCACACAGACCTGTGTGGCCTGGTTTTGGAGTGATCCTCTGGCAACAAAAGTAATAGTCCAGCTTTGGTGATATGAATCACACCATTCATTTGCATTTCTGGGAGATCATCAGAGCAGGCCAACGCTTGTCACAGTCTTCTTTCTACTGCTTATAGACTCAGTCTGGGGACTCCACAGAGGTTGGCACAGCTCCCCTATGCCCTTTGTTTTCCAGGCTCTGTCTTCAGGATTTGCCAAGCACTTCCTTTGTTTCCTGCACTTTGACCTCTGTGTCACCTCTATCCATTGCTTTTCCAAGGACATTTCTGTCTAGGTGCAGCTACTTGAGAAATGCAAACATGTAAGAGTCCTTCCCCCAAAGAATCCTGCCCCTGACGCTGGCAGGAAGGGTGGGGCCGGATGTGTTCACTGCTCCCATCCTGTAAGAGTAGACGGTTGGAGTAAGGCAGATGGGAAACCTTAGCGCTACTCAGCATCAGAGACAGTGAGAAGGTGTCTTGCTCAGGTGGAATTCAGTGCAGTAACACTGAGGTAGGGAGAGCACAGCATTCACCCTGACCACATACTGTGAAGACTTCACATCCAAACCCCGGCAATCCCGCTAAGTCCTGTTTGGGAAGAGTCCAGAACGTTGTCCAAAGTCCAAAATGTTAGTGAAAAAGAAAAAAAAAACAAGAATTAAAGATACATTTATGGCAGCGCCACGGCTCACTAGGCTAATCCTCCGCCTGCGGCGCCAGCACACCGGGTTCTAGTCCCGGTCAGGGTACCAGATTCTGTCCTGGTTGCCCCTCTTCCAGGCCAGCTCTCTGCTGTGGCCAGGGAGTGCAGTGGAGGATGGCCCAAGTGCTTGGGCCCTGCACCCCATGGGAGACCAGAAGAAGCACCTGGCTCCTGCCTTTGGATCAGCGTGGTGCACCGGCCGCGGTGGCCATTGGAGGGTGAACCAATGGCAAAGGAAGACCTTTCTCTCTGTCTCTCTCTGTCTCTCTCTCTCACAGTCCACTCTGCCTGTCAAAAAAAAAAAAAAAAGATACGTTTATTCCGGAGAGAAGCATTGGAAATCTTCACCACACTCCATTTCCATGAACCTTTTGGAGACATGCAGTGTCGACATTGTCAATGAGGAGAGGCTAGGGCTGCTGGGTCAGATCACTGTGGGGGGATGAAGTGGTTCAACCCAACAACGGAGTGAAGATTTCGATATTCTAATTATTGTGAATTTTTTTTGATTACTTGATTTAAAAAGACAGTAATATGACTCCTGAGATTTTTGGTTTCCCCTTGCATTTTCTGCCGCCTGTGAGAGCCTCACTCGCCTTGCCCTGTCTCGGCTGTCCTGGTAGCTGAGCCACCCTGTGCCTGTCCCTGGCTCTCTGTGTACCTCCTTGCTGCTGTGCTGCCCTGGGGTCGGCTGGTCCTCACCAGCAGATGACGTCTTGATTGAGTTGGGGACCGGCAGCCTCTACACAGTGGTTTTGTCCCAGGCCCCCTCCCCTAGTCCAGTCCTGTGGGGCTATTACAGAAGCCTTTGGATGCAAGCATGGCCACCCATGCAGAAGTGACCGGGCATGGCGGTCACATCCATGTCCACAGCCTCCACTCTGTCAGGTTTGTTGGAAGCATCGTCTCACAGGCGCCCGTGTGTAAGTGACAGACACCAGGGGGACAACTGATTGGGTGTGCGTCTCCCATTCTGTGGATGAGAAGACTGAGTCCTAGTGGTCAGCGTCAGGTAGAAAACTATAGAAACAGGAGTTACCTGGAGAACTCTGAGACAGCCAGTTATTATTACAGAGAGGGCAGCAGGGGGACAGGTGCTCAGCTGTTCTGAGATCAGGTATTTGAATGTGGGTGTCCTAGCTCTGGGTTCTGCCTTCTGACCTTCTTCCCCCTATGCTGCCAGCCAGTGCAGCCCTTGTCACGAATGAGTGAGGCCCTTGTCATTTTCAGAATCCACATTTCAGAGGCAGAAGCATCTCCCACACACTGATGGCTGTTGGTTAGATATCCGTCTGTGGGTCCTCTCTCAGGCCGGCCTGTTTCGGGCTGGACTCCCAGCCTCACAAGGGCAGGGCCTGGCCCGTGCACTCCTTAGCTCTTCGGCTAACACAGCACTGGGCGCAGCAGCAGGTTCACTCTTTCCCTTGCGGTGACTTTTGCTTGAACTGAATTGAAATTGGGATGGAGAAATGCTCCATAAATGCCACGCCTTTGAAGGGAAAGAACAAAAGTGTTCTTTTCCCAGGGACAGGCGGAAGAAACACAGCTGAGGCTGGCTTGCAGGACCTGGAACACCTGCTCTCAATCTTGTCTTAGCGCAACAGGTGAGCAGAGGGGACTCTCCAGAGGGATGGCGGGAGAAGACACTTCTTTGAGCCTCCCCAGAACACAAATAAACAGAAGCAAACTTTGTGCCCCAGAGTGGCCCAGTGTATCTTTGTGAGAGGCTCAGCATGGGCCTGTGTTTTGGTTTCCTGGGTCCTCCAAGCCCTGCCCCCCCTTAACCTTCGGCCTCCCCCCTCCTATGGGTGTCAATTACAGCTGACTTTGCGACTCTAGCCGGGGAGCAAGCAGCCAGACGCGATGCTCTGGGCCCCCTGGCATAAGGCAGTGCTGCTAATTAGCCAGGTTTGGCCGTGCCCTCTGCTTCGGTTTGATGAGCTTCTTGAGAAGCAAGTTTTGGGCACCGGAGAGCTCTGCTTTGTACTTTGCGGATTTCTAAACGTCTTCATTGTGGTGCCGTGCAAGCGGCTGAGGTGATGATTTTTTTCCTGGTGCTCTGTTTTCAGCTCGTCTTTGAGACTACATGTGCACTCAACTCAGTGTCATGATGACAGCTCACTGCACACAGGCTGTGAGCCCATGCTCTGTGCCAAAAGCAGTCACAAGCCCTTGCTGCATAGTCACTCATTCAGATCTCACATCGGGTGTGGGGGGTGGTGTTCCTGTCCGCATTTTACAGAAGGGGGAGCCACGGCTAATAGGAGCTTAGTGACCTACTTACTATGATACAGCCCCTTCCTCATTTGGTCCGGTATTCTCAGTACTTTGAGCTGTCCTTCTCTTACTCCCTCTTTTCATCCTGTTAATAATCTCCTGATTTCTCTTGTCTCCATTTTATGGATTTGGAAGCTGAGGCTTTGCAAGTTAAGGCAGGATGCTTATGTCTCAGAGTAAGCTTTGGAAGATGGTTTTGTACCCCAGCAGCCTGATTCCAGAGCTCATGTTCTGTGGCTGCTTATACCCTTTGCCAGGTAAGAAATGGCTTCCCCCATGTGGAGCTACTTTGTTGCTTTAGACACTGGTAATTTTGTAGAATGCATTGGCAGGGAGTGGAGACCGGGAGACCAGATTTCCTGCCGGAGAGTCCTAGTCTTCAGTCTACCACCTGTGCTGTGTTGGGCAAGTTGTTCACTCTCTCTGATATGCATTGCCTGGACATTCAGTATGACTGTTAGGGGCCTCAGTAAAACTGTAGCAAGTGTTAGAACTCAAGCTTGAACTCAAATCTTGGCTCTAGTGTTCACAGTATTTAGAAGCTTGAAAAGCTGTTTCATTCCCAAGGTCTCCATCTTTCCCTCTTTAAAGTGTGAATAGTAGTAACACAGTAGACTAATAAAAGCATAACGGGGTTCTATGTGATAGTGTATCATTAAACACCCAGGATCTAATCACGTTCAGGCACGGGTAGCTATTAGTGTGATTATGAATGCATTGGTTGAAGCTGAGCAACATCTCTGTACAACAAAACCACCGAATTAAAGTTGAGGGAAAGTGCTTTGCTGAGAAGAAATAGCTGTGATTTACAGCGTCTGTTCTTCCCCCTGTACCTGTCTATTGATTGAAGGGGCTGTATGTTGTGATTAATTAAAATCAATACCTTCAGGCAGCTACAGTGATGCTCTTGTAAAGGGAGAGGCAGCAGGGCTGTGGCACCGTGGGGGGGGTGTGTGTGTGCAGCTTTTGGTGCAGTTTGGGGAGCCCGTGGCTTCCCTTGGATGGCAGAGAGAACTTGCATCTCAACAGAGCTTGCGTGAATAAACGTGCGAGCCGTGTTCTTATTTGCAAGTCACTCCGTGGGCAGGGACCTGTTCTGAGAAAGACATCGTTAGGTGGTTTTATCCTGGTGGGGACACCGTGGTGTGTGATTCCTCCAGTGTCACTCGGCTGCCTCCTTTTGGGAGGCTGCGCCCTGTATGTGGCCCATGACGGGTGTGGTCGTGCCTCGTGAGTGTGGATGGATGTTTTCAACAAAACCAAAATTGTCTCATTGGCTATTCCACTGTTTTCTCACACTCACAAACTGCTACACGTGCTCAGATCTGCATAGGGTTGGGCTGAACTTTGACCTCTCCAAGCCCCTGTGCATTTGGGAGTGGCCAAGTGCCATGTCCTATTCATGAAGGTGTGACTGACAGTTTGCTGGAGCCTCTGCCAGGTGCTCATGTTCCTGGTGGAGGTGAGTATAGTACCTTCTCCTGTCTTTCTCTTTCTTGTCTTTTTTTATTTTAATTTTTAAAAATTTTTAGAAGTCTTACTTGTTTGAAAGGGAGACTTACAGAGTCAGAGGGAGAGAAATCTTCCATCCACTGGTTCACTCCCCAAATGGCCACGATGAGAGCCCTAGGCCAGGCCGAATCCAGGAGTCAGGAGGTTCATCTGGGTCTCCCATGTGGGTGGCAGCCGTCTTCTGCTTTCCTTGAGCCATCTTCTGCTGCTTTCCTGGGGGCATTAGCAGGGAGCTGGATTGGAAGGGAACCAGCACCGCAGTTGGTCACTTAACCTGCTGTGTCACAACACTGGCCCCTCTCCTCCTTGTCTTCAAAGGCTTCTTATTGGTCATACCCTGACTAGGCTATAACATTTGGTTCACAAGCACATGGGGTGTGTGTGGGCTGCAACACAACAGCACAAATTGGAACCAAACAGGCCACATCTGGGTTTAGACCATGTTGGAAAATTAATCTATTCATTGAAGCCTTTGCAGTCAAGATACTCATTATTTGCAACCAAAAGCATTTCTAACTGAAATAACTTAAAAGTTATTATAAGCTTGTATTTACTTTATCAATGTGTGTGTGTGTGTGTGTGTGTGAGAGAGAGAGAGAGAGAGAGAGAGAGAGGGAGGGAGGGAGGGATGGAGGGAGGGAGGGGGAGATATGGGACATTAGTTTTCCCATTATGTATTACCTATTAGATTGTTTTTTCCAAGATGTAAGGACTGATTATCATGCAGCCATGTATTTTCTTGTCTTCTCTTCCCCCAAAAAACCTCATTTGTCATTTTCATGTGGAGAAAGATCTATTAAGAAAACCAGAAAAGTTCACTTCTCACTTTCAAAATCTCCTATTTTTGTTTGCATTCCTTGGCCCATTGGTTACTCATGACCAGGAAGATGTTTTCCAAGCTGACATTTATCAGAGACATCCAAAACACAAGAAGAGCATTGAAAACAGCTTTAATAAATTAAAGGTGTCAGGTTTCTGCTGAAAATCCCAATGATCAAATGATGCTGGTATTTCTTGAGGACGAAACACAACACAACCAAGGTTCCAGCTCTGGCTGAGAGATTGTGGAGACATCAGTGCATCAGATGGGCAGAGATTCCAGAGTGATGGGATCGTGGGTTTCCACCTTCCATTGGTCCTGGAATGCCAGATGAGAACGTGCCTGTGCGCCCAAGAGTGGGATGCTATTTCTTGGAAGACTCGTGCTTTATCTTGAAAATACCTGCAGAATTTTCATTTTTTTCCATCACATAACCATCATGGTTTATGCCAAAGTAATGTGGCCCCTGCACCAATCACGGAACAAGGTGACTGATCTGGAGAGTGTTCCATGTTCATCCCGTGTTGTGTTACCTGGCATCCAACACAAGACACCTAACAGTGGTCCTCAGGCCAGACCCTGTGCCAGGGAGAAGGTTAGACTCCCCCAATTTGAGAAGCTTTTCTTAGGAAGCTAAATGCATGTGTGTTATCCCACTGGGATTTCCAGAACACGCCCTCCATCTCTGGCCAGCATGTCATTTCTTGATCCTGTTGGCTGGAAAGCAGCATCTAACCCAGAGTCCAGGCTCACATCCTGGAGGGTCAGTCACCCTGGCTTCTGTGTCCTTCTGCTGTGCCAGGCTGCTTCTCTGTCATTACTGGGAGGCATTGCTGGGACAGATCCTGGGAGGGTCTCAGAGACAGCTCTACCCTTGGTTCATTGCCCTGTGGACTGGCTGACTCCCTAGTGTGATTCACATAGGGCATCCACAATCTGAAAATCTGAAATACCCCCAAAACAGAACATTCTTGAGTACCAACTGTGATACCACAGGTAGAATATTCTAAACCGTGAAACATTTCATGTACAAAATTATTAAAAGCATTGGATAAAATCACTCTCAAACTGTATGAATAAGGTGTATAAGAAACAAAAATGGATTCTGTATTTAAGTCTTGGTCCCATGCCCATGATATCTCATTTTATTGCTGCAAATATTCCAAAATCCAAAGAAATCAGACATCGACCATTCTTCTGGTCCCACGCATCCCAGGGAAGCTTGTCCTGCAGTTTCAAATCCTCGTGTCTAAGAGCTGCACAGCTGCTTTGCACCAGGAGCTGAGCCAAGCCTTTTCACGTCCATTGTCATATTTAATACGACAAATATAAGATGCAGACTTGTTAGTATCTCATGTGGAAACTGGGACTTGGTCTGGATAGGGTCCCACAGTCCACTGCTGGCAACTGGCTCTGCAGGGTTTTGGAACCAATTCTCATCTGTTCACTCAGCCTTTTCTAGCGGCAGGGGAACAGCGTAGGGTGTTCCCCACGCTCTGGCTGTGTCACCTGCTTTGCCCTGTGGATGATGGCAGAGTTGCTCAGAATCACTAGTAACTTAATTAGAGTGATGTGCAATTGTCTACCCAATCAATTGAGTTCATCACTCCCTTACCCATTAATAAATTATGAGGAAAGAGTAAACTTATGGAGTGAGAAGGGGGAGGACCTCAAAAAAGCCAGGGTGCAGAATATTCAGAGTGATGTAATTATCTATTTGCTGCTGCTGGTCCATAGACTTGCTGGCTTTTTTTTTTTTTTAAATAGGATTATGGAAGATGAAAAGGAAACGCTTACTTCAGCTTTTAAGAGCGATGTAAGCAATTTTGCATTGCACTTACTCCCCAGGGGTGGTGTGGAAATGTTTCTAGTAAATTAAAGTATAATAAAAGCATTGGCAACATGGCAACTTTTATATTAATTTCTTAATTTTTCGCAGGCTTAATTATAAATCTCTTGGGGGAAGAGGCGAGGCCTCTGAGCTCCTGGGGAAACAGCACTGCCTTCATAGGCATGGATGCTCGCTCTGCCGCTGAGCCTGCGTGCACCGGGATGCAGGCTGTCTGCCTGCCATGAGATGCACCTGCTAGCCCTGGGGCCTAGGACCGCAGGTGGAGAGGCCCAGGTGTGCTGCTAAGGTGCATGACTCCTTAAGTGGCAGTAACGAGTCCTGGAAGAGCATGGGCTCTGCGATTTGCCTGGGTTTAAACTCCTGGCCTCCTTGGCTGCCTGTGTGTCATGGAGAAGTGCAGTCAGCTTCTTTCTGCAAAGCAGAGCTCAGGACAGAGGCTGGGACTCACAGGGCCCTGTGCAGAAACATGCAACTTCTGGTGCTGCCAAGCCACTGGTCTAGCTGGGGGACTCTCCCTGAAGCTGTGTGCACAGGGACGTCAGAAAGTTCATAGAAAATGGCACTGAAAGTTTACTTGGGAGCAAAAGAATGAAATCCATGCATTTTGGAGCAGAACAGTCAAATCTGTGTATAGATGGATCTTCAAGAGGTTGGCAGCTTATGCATATTATAGAAAATTATGCATGGATTTCAAAAATGTTTTAAAGAATCATTATCTGTTTAAAACACAGGGGAGAAAGAGAGAGGGAGAGAGAGACAGAGACAGAAAGCAAACAAGCATACTTCCATCTCCTAGTTTACTCCCCAAACTGCCAGGGCTGGTCCAAGCCAAAGCCAGGAGCCAAGAGCTCCATCTGGGTCTCCATGTGGGTGCAGGGGCCCAAGCATTTGGGCCATCTTCTGCTGCATTCCCAGGAGCATTAGCAGGGAGCTGCATCAAACACCCTAATTGGAGCTCCAGTGTGGGATGCTAGTGTTGTAGGCAGCAGCTTAATGCACTGCTTCACAACTCCATCCCTTCAATTTATATTTGGATTCCGTCTTCCCATGAACAATTTGAAGAACCCTTATATAAGCAGTCAAACACTGTGTGTTGTTGGGCACTGAGCTGCTGTTCATCAGGTTTTGTTCCCAGCAGCTAAGGCATCCTCGCCCTTAGTCATCATGGGATTAGCATGGTGCAGCAGTTCTGTGAACCATAGGATATTCACACTGGAAAGAGTCTTGGGTTGGCCCAGTGAGCTCATCTTGTGCCACCTTTTCCTATCCATCTGCTTCAAGGAAAGCTGAAAATTGAGAAAGGGAATCCTTGGAAAACCCGAGGAGAAATATCCAGAGTGACAGAGTAAGCGGGACAGACCACAGTGAGTTATGTGTTCAGTTTTCTCCTCTCCTAGCCCAGGAATGTTCCAGCCACTTGTTTAGGATCAGTTGCTGCTACTCTTTTCTATTAACTACAGATTCTTGCTCTGTTTTTGTTGGCCTCTGCACTTGCATAGTGATGCGCTTTAAAATGTGCGGTCAGTTCCTGTTATAGCATTCCTCTTCCCTCTCCTTCTTCTGGACCATGTAAGTTCATCTTTGTGCATTTCTCTGTGTAGCTGGCATTCGAGATGTATGAATGAAACGAAGTATCAGTGTGTGTGCATGAAACATTAATTCTTTTGTGGGTTAATAGATACTACACATACACACTAATGGTTCTATGGTTTTAGAAAACATACATGGGAAGTGTTATGTTAAAATTTAAACACATGAGACCAGCACTGTGGTGTAGTAGGCCAGGCTTCTTCCACTTGTGATGTCGGCATCCCATATGGTCTCCGGTTTGTGTCCCAGCTGCTCCTCTTCAATCCAGCTCTCTGCTATGGCCTCGGAATGCAGTAGAAGATGGCCCAAGTACTTGGGTCCCTGCACCCACGTGGGAGACCCAGGAGAAGCTCCTGGCTCCTGGCTTTGGATCAGGCCAGCTCCAGCCATTGTGACCATTTGGGGAGTGAACCAGTGGATGGAAGACCTCTCTCTCTCTCTCTTTGTCTCTCCCTCTTGACTCTCTTTGTCTCTCCCTTTGACTCTGCCTCTCAAATAAATAAATAGAATGTTTTAAAAAATTTAAATACATTTCTTATTTTAAAGATTTTTTTATTATTTATTTTAGAGGTACAGTTATGTGTTCGGATTTCTTCTCTCCTAGACCAGGAATGTTCCGGTCACTCATTTAGGATCAGTTACCGCTACTCTTTTCTATTAACTACAGATTCTTGCTCTGTTTTATTTTGTTTTCTTTTATTTATTTTAGAGGTAGAGGAATTATTATTTATTTTATTATTTATTTTAGACAGAGAGAGAAACAGAGAAAGGTCTTCTTTCCACTTGTTCACTCCCCAAATGGCCACAATGTCCAAAGCTGTGCCGATCCAAAGCTGGGAGCCAGGAGCTTTTTCCAGGTCTCCCACTTGGGTGGAGGGGCCCAAGGACTTGGGCCATCTTCCACTGCTTTCTCAGGCCATAGCAGAAAGTTGGATTGGAAGAGGAGCAGGCAGTACTAGAACCGGCCTCCACATGGGATGCCTGCACCACAGGCAGAGGATTAGCCTACTGCACCACGGCGCTGGCCCCTGCACCACGGCGCTGGCCCCAACACATTTCTTTTTGCAGAACTCCTCTCTCTCTTAAGGTGCTAGGTAGATGTGACTCACAGGTCTCTAGGAGCGTTGTTGAGAGTGAAGCAGTTCCAAATCTTCCTATATCAGAGAAACCTGTGTTTCAAAAGCACTCACTGTAGAGGATGTGCAGGCTCCCAATTTTCCACTTCCATTCAAACATGCAACATTTTCCCAGCATTTTATTTTGAATAAGTCTAAACCTGTGGGAAAGTTCAAGAGGACTGCGCTAACAACAGAACTGCTACATTTTAACATTCACCCATTTGCTCCTTCCCTCTCCCTTTTCTCACCTTTCCCCCTTTTCTGATTCCTTGATTTCCTTGACAACACAAAGGTTCACCTAGCTGTTCCTGGAATGTCCTTCCCTGCTTCTCTGTAATGAACTAACTGAACAGTCACTCGGGCAGGTGTATGGATGCTTCCTGTGTCTTTGGCTTCCTAAACCCCGTCTCAGCAGAATCGCAGCGTCTCAAGGTGCAGAGTGACCTGACAAGGCATCTGCAGCGACCCTGCTCCCTGCCTCCCCCTACCCATAGTCCCTGCTCGTCCATGCCATTTATTATGTTTTGCAGGCTTGGGTTGGTGGTCAATTCTGAGTGGAATGAAACTTGCAAATGAGGCCTCCTGGTGCAGAGCCTGCCCTCTTCCTGGGCACAGTCCAAGTGGTCTATTAGCCATTTCCATTTATCAAAATCTCATGTGGGTGTAGTGGGCCTGATAATAGGTGCTCAGAAAGAGAGCAGCGTTTTGATTGAGGACTGAAGTGTTTTCCCAGTGCTTGATTACCCGTGATGACAAAGATGAGAACCCTGGCCCAGGTTATGCACCGATTCTTTTAATCATGACATACACATGCTGGACAGTCTTATGGATAATATGGTCCAGGCCCCACATTTTTCAGAGGAGGAAGTGGAGAGCCAGAGGGACTGCACCATTTGCCTCCAGTCTTGAAGCTCCTATGGCTTCTGATTGCTAGCCAGGTCATTTTTCAAGCCGCCAAGTTTATTTTGAACTGTAACAGGAAAATTTCAACACACACACACACACACACACACCATACATGCATGTGTGCTCTCATGCATACAGACACACATGTGCACATCTGCACGCCTGGGCATGGTACACAGCATATACACAGCCTCATTCTTGGAGGGAATGTCTGTTTCATTCATATAGTCTTCATGTCCGGGGACTGCACTGGCCTCTCGTTTACATTCTACAAAGATGAACTTGGCAGTAGAAACCCATGCAGCCATGTGATCGTCATCTGTTCATAGCTTCATGCCTCTTGGAGCAGGCAGAAGGCTGCAGTGCCTGGACAGGAGTTACAAGGCAGCTGGGCTGGCTCAGGTCAGTGCAGTGGCAGAAAAAACTGTGGAAATGCAGCTTCCTCAGCAGTCTATCTCAGACCACTCACGTTTTGTCCTTATTTGGGTCAGAACTGAAACGTTTATGATGTCTAGGATGAAACTTCAAAGGAAACTTGGCTTGGCTGAGCACCCTAGACAGTCTACATATGCGTTACTCTGTTTGACTTGCGTCATGCTCTCCCAGTTGGGGAAGAGATTAAAGAGACTTAGACCAAATCACAATCAGTAAATGCTGAAACCAAGACTCGAACTCCTGGATCCCGACATTCTTCTTTCTCTATCACAGTCTTCACATTGTTGTGAGAGCAGTAATATCATGAAAGTATTTAGGAACCGAAACAGACTTCACACAGAAACTCAGCCGTGAGGTCATGGTGTCTTAGCAGTTAATATTTCCCTAAATTTTGGAAGTAAATTCCAGTTGTACAACTTGCTCTGTTTCTGTTTTCACTGCTTTCACCAGAGCCCTACGTGCTGAGAGAACTTCCTGTGCTTTGTAATTGCTGAACACAATGGTGGCCAACAGCCTCATGAGGCCGTTGCACAAGTGTAGTATAACCGTCGGATTGAAATACTTAGTATAAGAAACAAATATCTGATAGTTCATTGACACTTTAAGAAAATTATTTGTTGAAAAAAATAACAGATCAGGTAAAATATAATATGCAAATATTGTTAAAATAGTTGAGCATTTTTTTGTTTTCCTTTATACTTTTAAAAATGTAGCTACTGGCCGGCGCCATGGCTCAACAGGCTAATCCTCCGCCTTGCGGCGCCGGCACACCGGGTTCTAGTCCCGGTTGGGGCGCCGGATTCTGTCCTGGTTGCCCCTCTTCCAGGCCGGCCCTCTGCTGTGGCCCGGGAGTGCAGTGGAGAATGGCCCAGGTGCTTGGGCCCTGCACCCCATGGGAGACCAGGAAAAGCACCTAGCACCTGGCTCCTGCCATCGGATCAGCGCGGTGCGCCAGCCCGCAGCACGCCGGCCGCAGCGGCCATTGGAGGGTGAACCAAAGGCAAAGGAAGACCTTTCTCTCTGTTTCTCTCTCTCACTGTCCACTTTGCCTGTCAAAAAAAAAAAATGTAGCTACTGGAAAATTTAAAATTGTAAACGTTGCTTGCAGTTAAATTTCTGTTGGATAGTGAGTGTGGATCTAGGTGGTTTGTCTATGAATACATGTACACATTTCCAGTTGTGTATCAAACATCTATTGAAAGACACATGGTTTTATTAAAAACACCATCATAAATAATGATTTACAGTTTGCTTTCATCAATTAACAGTAAAACTGGGATTTTTCTCTCGTTTTGGCAATTATAAATAAGGTCATTACCCTTAATTATTGCATAGAAATCCTTAAATTAGCTGATTTATGAGTAAACAATTTGTAATGCATGGAAATCAAGAGACAGAAGTTCCAAGAAGGGGCCTTGGTGAGAGAGATGCAGAAGTCAAATAAGAGAAGTTCTGTAATGTAGCTTTTAGAGTTGAGTACAGAGAGGACTGCTCACCTGGAAATGGGCCAAGGACGGTGCGAAAAATGTGGGTTCAGAGCTCAGTGGAAGCCAAGGAAACAGAGACTATGGTTGTATGCTTACTTTGAGAAACAGAATCTCCCTACAGCCTTATGCTGCTGAGAAATCTTCCAACGATGAAATTTGAGCCAGAAAGTATAAAAAAGAAAAAGGCTTTACATACCTTGGATATTTAACAATGTCAACAAAACCAAGATGATGAGTTTGTTGAGTGGCTTTGCTGTACCACAGATTTCTCTGTGTGTATACATCCTCTTTATAGCATCTTGTGTACCTAGCTATACACAGCAAAATGACTAAAAATAACCAAAGTCAACAGGCAGACTGAGACAGTGTCTGCCAAGTACATGGGATCTGGTTATTTAATTTCCCCCTATTAGAAAATAAGCTTCCAGAGAGCAGATGCCGTATGCTATTGGCTCAGCACAAATCCGAACAACTAAGTCCCCAGTCCTTGGTAGGCATTCAGTAAGCATTTGTGGAATGATTGAATGGGACTGGAAATCTGAATTTTGCGTTCCTTTTCTTTACCTTTTTAAAATTCTGATACTAACTAAATACGAAGACAACACTCTGTCTCATGCAAATATCCTCATGCAGTTCTGGACATGACCTTGGTCAAGCTGCCTAAGCCTACTGATCTTCCACACCCACCCCAGGTTGCTTCCAGCCCAGCCTCCTTGTTATGAACCAGGAAAAGGATATACATTACAGAGCTTTGAGAAAAGAAAACCAGGGTATACCTATCAGTATTTAAAAAAGAATGAAATTGGCTTTCATGGAATATGGTGCTTATGAGAAAAGTTTGTTGTAGATGAGAGCCACCAAGTTTCTCATTGCTTGGGGATCCCAAGGCACTCTGCCGGGATATTCTGACCCATTGTTGAAAGGGTGGATATTTCTCTGTTCCCTCAATTCAGTGAGGTATTGATGTTAGCACACAGAGATGGCTGTCAGAAAGAGCCCCATGCGTGGTTAGGATGATCAGTGTAATTCTCAGTGGAAACCATTGGAGGGTTTTGTTTCAGATTCCATTTCTTAGAGTCCATGAAATTTCTGATTCAATCCATAGGCAGGGACCACAGAACAAGGGCTGGTAAGAAGGCTTCTGGTATTCCAGTTTGGTGCTCCTGAAAGCATCCTTGGATACTGTCATGAACTTGGGCTCCACTTCTCAGGACAGAGTCCCACCATTGCCCAGAGCAGACGAGTGCAGCTGTCTCTTCTCTTGCACACTCTGCAGCAGGTGGAGTTCAGTGAGACAGATCAAGAGGTGGTTTCTTAGGTTGTTCATTCTGTCACAGGTCTGCTTGGATTTCTTTGTGGTCCTGGTGTTAGATGCACAGGGAACTTCGCTGTGATGCCTGTGTGAGAGGGCGGTTAAGGATACAAGTTACATAACTTGAACCATATGCTGGTGCAGCCACCAAGGGCTTTGGAATACAGCTGACGATTTCCCAGGCAAGATGGCTTGAGTCCAGTTGTGTCCCAGGAGCCCCCAAGGTAAAGCCCCTCGGCCTTCTAACTCTCGTGTATCAGAAAGTCGTTGTGGACAAGCTCATGATTGATGAGCACTGACCAAAAAGCCTGAGTCCTTCCCTTTCAAAAACAACAGATGTGTGATTTTGTGTTGGAGTCATTGCCGCGTCACCCAAGCAGAGAGTAGTTAATGAGGAAGTTACGGTGGTGTTTATTGTAAAAGGCAGAGTCCTGCTTCCCTAGGGATGTCTTTGCTCGAAACATGAAGCCAGGATCCTGACATTGGGGAAGTTTCTTGATCGGACTTCGGGTAGATTTTAATTTTCTGGGTGAAGCCTGGAGCCCCACAGTCATTTCCTGGATCCCTTAGTTGATTGTGCTGTCTGCATTGATGTTTGGGTCTCTGCCTAGGATTCGCGGATGGACCGGTATCACCAGGCTGCTTTGTCTCACTTGCACCGACAGCATCATCTGAGTCTGAATGGGGCTGATGGGTGTTGTTGCTCTAGGGGAGACACAGGACTCAGACTGCAGCAGGACACAGCTTTCTGAGAGGTCGCCGGCAAGCCCCTAATGCGCCAATTTCACAGAAACAGCACGTGTGTAGTGTTGAGAAAACACAGTGACGGGGCAGCCCTTCGTTTAGCTGCTTTCCTTAATGAACACACTTGCTCTCGTTAGAATGTCTGAAACCTTATCTGAAATGCACTGTGGACTTGGGGATCAAATGCAGTGGAGAGGTGAGGGAGGAGGTCATTGTGTTGCGCTGAAGATTCCCCCTCATAATTTTATTCTCCATGGTGTGGCACAAGGGGTCCTGAAACACACGGGAAGCTCCGAGTTTAATTGTTAAATCTGCTCAGCCAGGCCCCTTCTTCACTGAGCTTTGCACTGTGTGGCATGTGTGTGCATTAGGTAATACATTTAATGTTTCTCCGCTCCAATCCAATTTGTCTGTGTTTGGCAGGAGCCCAGCTCAATGGGTGTGGGGTAAGGCAGGCCGTAAATCTGTCAGGGTTGAGTTCGGAGGCTGGATCGCCTTGGACGTGTGTGCTTGCATGAACACTCCAAAATGCTTGTGGAGCAATACCACCTCTTCTCCGAAACTCTCTCAGGGCCAAAATTAATGTAGCTCATATTGTATTGATTGTAGCCAATAAGTGCCTCAATGATTTGAGGCAAGGCAGAGAGAGAATGCCGGGAGAGGGGCAGCAGCAGCGGCAGCGATAGAAGAAGTATGTGCTTTAATTACTGGCTGTCTCACCGATCCACTGCCCCCCTTAGGAATTTAACAAATAGAAGCCTAAGTGCACTTTAGCTGTTCCTGACATCTGTTGAAATGATATCTGCGCTTGATGAGGGGAGCCTGGGAATTGGGCTTGGGGTATTGGTGGGATCTGGGAGCCACAGGAAGCTCCTTTCTAGTCTGCAAAATGAGGAGAAGGAAAATACTGCATTAGCGCTTTAAGGTTCGGCTGCGCAGAGCACAGCTGTATATAACCGAATCCTGCCATCTGACTGCATGAAGCCGTCTCCCTCTCCATGCAGAGTGAGATGGATGTGTCCGCGTTTCCAGTGATCTTGGGCTCCTAGGTGTTAATCCGAACACAGTTGAGCTGAAAGATGGGATGAGTGGGTGACGGCTTTGGGTACCTGATGGTGAAAAGCACCCACAGTTACCTGTTTCAATGGAATGTTATCAACTACTAGCCAACTCCGTGTCTTTCTGGTAAATAGCAGATGACCAATTTTACTTTCATTTTTTTTTTTAATGAAAAAAAAGAGAAGCCAGAAACCTAGCTAAAATTCGATGTCAAGCTTAGCCCTGGGAAGACTGATGTTGTGTATCTGCTAGTGTTTTGATTACATCAATAATTCAAAGAAAGTGCTGTCCACTTAATCTCTTTTATACCTCTCAACCAAAAAGGATCCTGGTTTTATTTGAAAAGTCCTAAAGCTATCATTTTCCTTAGTTCTTCCTGAAATACGTTATTTTGTTCAACTTGAAACATTTATGTATGTTGCTGACCAAATTACCTGTCTGTCACTTACGATCATAGACTGATAAAAATCCACTGTTTAGTGGTAGATGCAAGATGAAATGTTAGTAAAGCAATGTCCCAGATTCAAATGATTAGTTCTGTGTCATTTTATACCCCTGATTCAGCATGCAATTCTTGGATTGTGTATATTGGCCATTCTTTGATGTGTGTGCGTGTGTCTGCTGCATGCTTGTGTCATGTATATGCTGTTTGATTATCATGAATACAATTCAGAACTGCCTAGTTTGTGATCTGATACTTGTGACTTAGATCTGAATTCATTTCCAGTGCACTTTTTCTGCACAGGATGGCTTTACTCAGTGGGTATTTGATGTAATGTGATCAATTAATTAGAGAATATGACTTGTATTAGTCAAACCTGTATTGATCACAATATGACTGTGATCTGAAAGTAGACCAGAGTGTGTGTGTGTGTGTGTATATTTGTGTGGGTATGTGTGTACATTTGTGTATGTGTGTACATTTGTGTGTGTGTGTGAGTTGGAAGTGATGATACTGTTCTTGCGTATGGCCAACTTTGTGAGGGATATTACACTTTATTATGATATGTGATAGGCCTAAGGGTGTTTTAAAATTCCCAAGCTAATGATCTTACTGGGGGAGATAGAAAAGGAAGAATTCAAAGTAAAAGTCACACATATTCGCACTTTAGATGGATCCAGGTCAGAACTTATCACTTATCACTAGCCGCCCTCGCTCTCCCCCTGTCTATGAGCCACCAAATTACTAGAATCCATTTATAGGAACAAAAATAACCTTGCTCCGGTGAGTCTTAAACCTTGTAGTCCCCATCCACTTTTCCCCTTTGGAAGTATATTTATAGCATAAAAATCTAAACCTCTGGACTTGCCTTATAATTGGTCCCCATGTTGATGGCCCTGGGACATGTGGAAGGAGCAGCAGTGATCCAAGTGTATTTAATTAGTTATGATATCAGGGATATTTTTGTAGCCTAATTCTCTCAAAGTTGGTTATGTAGAATATGCAGCAGTTCCCAATATGCCCTTTGTTCTTTGAGTTTCTGGCCATCCTGAATATATGAAAGATTGACCCAATCTCATACTTAAAAATATCGTAAATACAGTGACATTGAATAATTCTAGTTTAGGACAATACTGAAGTAATACTAGGATTTTTCCACTTTTCTGTTAATACTGCTTTGTTTTATTTTTTCTTTGCATGTATGTATAAATTATGCATATATGTATAATATGCAAAAATATATATTATAAATAAAACACTGATGTGCCCCTTTGTGTGTTTCTAGTTATACCTATCTACCTCTCTGTGCATAGAGATTTGTGGTTTGTAATACTCATGAAGGGCTTATACATGTTCCAGACACTGTTGTGGGTGCTTTATAAATACAAGAGCACACCAGAAAGTTTTCAGAAAATGGAACTGAAGGATAAATTTATTTTGGTGCTGAATTTTTTTGAAATCCCTGTATATGAAGGATTTTCAAAAAGTTCATGGAAATACGCATAATGAGAAAACTGCACATGGATTTCCAATTTTTAACTCATTTTCTAGCATGACGTTCTATGAGGCACTGAATCCCCATTTGAGCAAAGGGGACCGTGAGGCACAAAGATTGTTCGTCTAACATCACAGAGCTGGTGAATGGTGGGACTAGGATTCAGATTGTACCACAGTACTTAACAAAAGCCCCAGAGACAAGAGTGTCTGGATTTGAGTCCTGACTCTACTTCTTATCCTCGTGCCCTCAGGAAGGGTGATGGCTTAAATATTTGGGCCCCAGCCACCCATCAGGAGTCCCAAATGAAGTTCTTGAATCCCGGCTTCAGCCCCAGCCCTGGCTGTTGCATGTATTTGGGGACTGAACCAGCAGATGTAAGATTTATCTCTGTTACTCTGCCCTTCAACTTAAGTAAAAAATAAGTAAATAAATAGATTAGCACTTAAAAAGAAATTTATCTTGATATAAAAATATTTTTGAATCTGTGCATTTTTTTCATAACATGAATTTCCATGAACTTTTTGAAGATCACTGGTGTATACGGGCAGGTATTTATTTTTAAAAATTTTTTTATTTTATTATTTGACAGATAGAGTTAGAGAGAGAGACAGAGAGAAAGATCTTCCTTCCATTGGTTCACCCCTAAAATGGCCGCCATGGCCGGAGCTATGCCAGTCCGAAGCCAGGAGCCGGGTGCTTCCTCCTGGTCTCCCATGCGGGTTCAGGGGTCCAAGCACTTGGGCCATCCTCCACTGCCTTCCCAGGCCACAGCAGAGAGCTGGATGGGAAGTGGAGCAGCCGGAACTTTAACAGGTGCCCATATGGGATGCCAGCACTGCAGGCAGCAACTTTACCTGCTACGCCACAGCACCAGCTCCTATTCTTTCTTACAAGTAGCTGTGATTAAGTGCAGTATTATCTGAGAATTTTTTTTCCAAAATAGTTTTAAGGTGTTATAAGAGACAAGTCCCTTTTGCATAGTAGAAAGATTCGATATGATTGCTCTTTCTAATAAAAAATCACAGTGATGGATATTTGTATTTATTAAACAAGTGTATCTATGGATGTCAAGTGGGGCCAGCGAAAGGTACAATTGGAAACTTAAGTTGAAAGCGGGTTGAGCTTCTGAGAGAGGAATGGCTGCTTGATCAGACTTCATTTATATCTAAGAGCATTGCACCAGCAATGAAGTTTAAGTTAATGCTAACAATTTTAATTTGTATCTTTTAATTGTTGAATTCTGAATTGCTTTCCAATTTCCCACAGAGTTTAATGTGTATGCAAATTACACAGCCAAGAATTTCAAGATACACAAGATAGACTGCATTTTGCAAACATGCCATAATTATTGCTTAATTTTTAAAGGGTCTTTCTCTTCATCATCAGGGTATTGTTCAATTTCCTGAAATTCAACATAAGACAACTTTTGGTTAATGATTAGTATAAATCTTGTGATGGGACTTAATTGAATGCTAACTTTGTTCTCACAATTGCAAAGTGTTCAGTTCCCGATTTCTCTGAGGTAGGGCGTCTGGCTCTCTTAGCACAAACAAGTTGTCTTTTAACAGTAGCAGAAAAGAGTTATCAGAACTTACTTTTCATTGTCTAAAGATTGTGCACTGTCAAGTAAGCTCTTATAAAAATGTAAAAATAATTCTCAGCTCTGTTTTTCTTGTCATTTAATTTTATATTATGTTTATTAATACTCCCAATTAAACATATTACCAATCCTAGCAAAAAAAAAAAAAAAGAACTATAACTGAAGATAGTAAGTGCTCTTCGTTTCTTAAAATTCAGGGTGGGAAATACTTAGATTAAGAAAAGCATGTAGGGCTGGCACCGTGGCTCACTTGATGAATCCTCCCTCTGCGGCACCAGCACACCGGGTTCTAGTCCCAGTTGGGGCACCGGATTCTGTCCCGGTTGTTCCTCTTCCAGTCCAGCTCTCTGCTGTGGCCCAGGAGTGCAGTGGAGGATGGCCCAAATGCTTGGGCCCTGCACCCGCATGGGAGACCAGGAGGAAGCACCTGGCTCCTGGCTTCAGATTGACTTAGCTACAGCCGTGGCGGCCATTTTGGGTGTGAACCAACAGAAGGAAGACCTTTCTCTCTGTCTCTCCCTCTCACTGTCTGTAACTCTACCTGTAAAATAAATAAATAAGAAATCTTTTAAAAATGTATTGAATTATAACATAATATGTATAACCTACTCATATAAAGTATAGAATGACATCTTAATGTAAATTATTCGGGTATTATATTAATTCGTGTAAAATGGCAACAGTGCAGCCAATACATTTGGTGGATTACTAATTGATTTCCCTGTTAGTCATTTACTTATTTAATTATGTCAGTTATGTACTTCAGGATGCGACCTGAGCTTGGGAATTCTGCAGTGGTCAAATGTTTGCTTTTGAGACCAGGACATACATAAGATACAGTGAGTGGTGACGGATGATCTGAAACCAGTGAGAGCTGGGGGAGACAAATGGGAGGGATGGCATCTTAGACCATGTTAAAGAGTGGGGTTATAAAGAGCAAGAGACAGAAAGTTCTAGAAAGGCATGCTAGTTATGCTGAGGAACCATAAGAAGGTTTGTGTGTGTGTGTATGTGTGTGTTTAGTTGTTGTCATTATTATTTTAAGATTTATTTACTTGAAAAGCACAGTGACATAGAGAGGGAGAGACAGAAAAATCTTCCATCCTCTACTTCAATCCCCAAATAGCTGTAGCAGCCAGGGATGGGCCAGGTTGAAGCCAGGAGCCTAGAACTCCACCTGAATCTTCCCGCATGAATAGTAGGGACTCAAGCACTTGGGCACGTTAGCAGGGAGTTGGATGGGAAGTGGAGCAGCAGGGACACAAACCGGTGCTATGATAGGGGATGCTGGTGTTGTATGTGGTGATGTTGCCTGGTGCATCACAATGCCAACATGCCACCCCTAAAAAATGTGTATTAAATTTATGCCTTCAGAATAGATCAGTGATATCTCTCTCAGGTGTCTGAAAACCACAGTTGTTTTTCATATTTCATGGGCTTTGTGTTCAGACTATTCCAAGACTGAGGGACACTTGCAGGATGGACATGAGTTGTTCAAAAACATAGCCCTCCAGGCTCTGGTGAGAAAGGAGGAAAGGGCTGTCAGTTGTGGTCTCAGGTCTGGAGCTGCCCACAAGTCCTGGGTTTAGGTGTCCACTCCAGATTCATTAGTGGACCACCCTAATTGGGTGAGACCTAAACTCATCTGGATTTTTTAAATGGAGATTTTAAAATGTTTTGAAAATGAAAAATCTCAAACATAAACATTAGTAGAGAGAATCGTGAAAACTTTATACTCAGCTTCAAAAACTACCAAGACACGCCCTATATATATGTACATATACTTATATACATACATACATATATATAGGGCGTGTATATGTATGTATATGGTAGTTTTATATATTATATATATATATTTACTTAAATCTTTCTCCATCTTCCTCATGAATATTTTGATGGAAAACTCATAGTATAATTATTAAATATGTAAGTATATATATATATATTTGAAAGATGGAGATTTTTAGGAAAAGAGCCATATTATCATTAATATTATGTCCTAATATAGCAATAATTCCTAACTATACTCACATGTATAAACATCCTATTATTTCTAAATGTTTCAGCATGCACAGTCAGAAAATGAGGACTCTCTAGGAAAAAAAAAATCATTAACAATGCTATCCTTGATATTAGCAAAATCCCTTAAATGATTAGTTTATAAATGCCCAAGTCTGAATGATTGCCTTATACATTTTTTTAGGTTTGCTCCTTGATCAGAAATCAAAACAGGATCGATCAGGTTTTAAAACGAGATCAATATGTCTCAAACAGAAATTAGCTGGTTTGTTTCTGAAGTCTCTCTTATGCCCGCGTTGCCCTCTCCTGTTCATGGCTTTGCGCCTAGTTCTCCCTTAGACTCTACGTGTGTAAGTTACCAAGCCATTTTCACAGTCTCCCTTAGTCTGTGTTTAGGTAACTGCCTTCTGAATCCCCTGTGCTTAATGTAAATGGTGATTGGATTCCGAAGTTTGATAGGATTTGCCGCAGCTTTCTCTCCCTCCCTCCCTCCCTCTCCCCCTCCCTCCCTCCCTACCGCCCTCCCTCCCTCCCTCCCCCCCTTCTCTTTTTCCATGTTCTTGCATGCTCCCACCAGGAGGCACACCAGGCCTGTCTTGTCCTGGAGAGCTTTCACAGCTGCAAACCATCGCAGGGTGCATTCCTTTCTGGGAAGAAATCTCTGTCCTTATTCCTTGGCTTTCGTAGAGGTGTAGCTCATATAAAAAAAGACATGTGGATCTTCCTTTGTATTTTGCCAGGTTTCACATTCTTGTTAGTTTATGTTTTGTGCAAATGACTAATCCCCTTGCTCAGCTTCCATTCTGGAGCCCCGTTGTCTCCCAGTTCATGCTCCTTCCACTCTGCTCCTGGTCTGGGCAGAGAGCCCCTGGACGTTACAAGTGGATCGGGTGCTCCTAGATTGACATGCGCATTTTCCATGTCAGCCGTGCCCTGAGTCACTTCTTTCAAACTGTCAAGTGCCAGTGTGCAAGGTTTGGGGACTGTCTTTACTGCTTTAATTCTATCCAGCGTCTAGCTCACCTCTTTCAGCAGGAAGTCTCATCTTCTGAGATGGACAGTTCCATTCGGTTCCTGGGGTTGAGCCTGTGAGTGAGGTCTGGTGTTTAGCATGGCTGGTAGCTTGGGTGCAGGGTCCCGGGAGGCCGCTTAGTTCCCTGTGGTGGGGCTCCCCTATCAGACTCCGTGGAGAAAGCATCCCTTCCTCATGGGGTGCACTTGTTGGAGGAGAGCCGAGGCCCAGGATGGCCTTCCTGCCCTCGTTGTATAGAGAGCTGCTCTAAGAGACTGAGATGGAGTTCCCGGATGCAGCTGGGCCTGGAGTTTATGCTACCCATGCTGCCACTTCGCAGACACAAGGACCAGCCGCTTTGGGGAGTGTGCAGGCACTCCAGTGTGTGGGTTTACAGGTGAAGGAGCCTGACTACAGTAAGGATTTTGTATTTATCCCACAAAGATCTTTTACAATATCTGAAGATAGCACTGGTGTCTCAGAATACATCCTCCAGTGTCCAGCACACGAGAGGAAGGGGTGATGCCAGTTCCTATGTCGCAGAGGCTCAGTCAGCTACTTGGTCTTCCTCCCAATGTCTGAAGAAGCCAGTGTGTGGAGCCGTGGCCAGAGGTCACGAGACCTTGAGACAGAGTTGAGGAAGACTGGGGAGCTGGGAAGGCACATGAGGCCACAGTTTGATGTTAATTTTATTCTGTAAACTGTGAGTAGATCTTGCAGGGGACTCTTTTTCCTATTGTGTTTTGTTACTCAAAGATATGTAATACAGCCAGGTCATGCTGTATGAAGATTAATCTTTCAGGAACACCGCATAAAAAGGGCTTTTAAAAAAATTGGAGAATGGCAGATATCCCACTGAGGAGCGAGCTCCTGAACGCCATTTAGAAACCCAGTTCCTAGCCATGTATGTTTGCACTTACAACCCTCTGCCTTCTTTTGTTTTTATTATTATTATTTGACAGGTAGAGTTAGAGAGAGAGAGACACACACACACACACACACACACACACACATAGAGGAAGGTCTTCCTTCCGTTGGTTCACTCCCCAAATGATGGCTACGGCTGGCACTGTGCTGATCCAAAGTCAGGAGCCAGGTGCTTCTTCTGGTCTCCCATGGGGTGCAGGGCCCAAGCACTTGGGCCATCCTCCACTGCCCTCCCGGCCCACAGCAGAGAGCTGGACTGGAAGAGGCGCAACCAGGACTAGAACCGCTGCCCATATGGGATGCCGGTGCTGCAGGTGGAGGATTAACCAAGTGAGCCACAGTGCCAGCCCCTGCATTCTTTTAACAGAGAATGAAACCAGGGCTCAGAAGACCTCTGGAAAAGCTAGATACGTCCGTGACACCTGCTTATATACCAGCTGAGCTGGTACGTATAGCGTCAGTGAAACATGGGGAAAGCTTAACAGATGCACTGGTTCTTACGTATAAATGTGGTTTAGTGTGTATCACAATAGAAACAGGGTTAGTGCGTGTAGGTATCTAAAACCTGCTATTTTATTACTAGAATTGCTAAAAACGAAGCTAAGAGCAAATGAAGCTACATAAGAGCTAAGTTCTTGTCCAGGTTCTGTTCGGAAACTGCAGACTCACTGACAATTCTTTTTTTTTAGAGTTACTTATTTTTTTTTTAATTTTTATTGTGTTTACAGTAAATGAATTTCATGTATTTCCTATATACAAATTTAGGAACACAGTGATACTTCCCACCCCACCCTCCTGCCTGCCCACACTCCCACCCTTCCTCCTGCTTCCTCTCTTATTTGAAAGTTACAGAGACAGCAGGGGAGACGCAGAGAGAGAATCTGCTGTCGGCT
Source organism: Sylvilagus floridanus (assembly GCA_949820135.1). Lineage (NCBI taxonomy): Eukaryota > Metazoa > Chordata > Mammalia > Lagomorpha > Leporidae > Sylvilagus > Sylvilagus floridanus. The sequence goes on along the minus strand of OX463234.1, from coordinate 43,697,616 downwards.
AGTTCAGTCCCTAAGTGGCCATAACAGCTGGCTCTGGTCCAGGCCACAACCAAGGGCCAGGAGCTTCTTCCAGGTCTCCCACCTGGATGCAGGGGCCCCAACACTTGCGGGCCATCTTTTGCTGCTTTCCCCAGGTGCTTTAGCAGGGAGCTGGATCAGAAGTGGAGCAGCTGAGACTCGAACTGGTGCCCACATAAGATGCTGGCATTACAGGTGGCAACTTTACCCACTATGCCACACACCTGCCCTTTCACTCAAAGTCTGTATAGGGTTTGTTATTTGGTGAATTGGTTTTCAGTGAATCTGAGAAATGGTCATTAGAACTGATTTTCCATAATTTCTTTCCCTTTTGAAAAAAAACTAAAAACTCATTTCCTTAAGGTAGAAATCACTTTTTTTCTGTATTCAATAAGACATCTTTTAAAAATAATATGCATAAAATATGTTAATTAAATTAACTCGAGTGTGATTCTTAAGCCTAGATTTATATGCTGTTAAACACATTAAAACCGGGAAAGAGATTAAGATGCCGCCAGTCCAGGCTCTTTGTGCCCCTGTGGTGTTTTCTCAGACTCTATCTGGTAAATTCGCTGCTCTGGTGGAGTCACCAAAGGCTGGATCCCAGGGTCGTCACCCAGAGCTCCTTGAGCAACTCTGTTGGTGATAGGCACGTCCTAGCCACATTTCTCAGGAGTGAGTTTCCATTTTATGACTTGGACTTACACTTGCAATGCCAGCATCCAATATGGGAGCACTGGTTTGAGTCCTGGCTGCTCTGCTTCCAATTCAACTTCCTACTAATGTGCCCAGGAAAGCAGTGAATGATGGGGCAAGTACTGGGGCCCCTGCCACCCGTGTGGGAGACTCCGATGGAGTTCTTGACGCCCGTTTTTGGCCATGGTGTGAGTCCTGCTCACCCTTGGGATTGCATTGCTGCTCTTGTCTCACACGGTTCCCTGATTTTGACCGGAGAAGATCCCGGGCTCTTAAGGGCTTGGGCTTACTGGAAATTCTCGTCTATAACCCAGAAGAGTCTTGCTGTTTTACACCCGCAACTTAACACCATCCGCATGGTCCTCTTTGTCATGGTTCTTGGGATTAGGGGAAGGTGTTCTCTGGGGAGGGAGGTGTCATTGTGCCTTCCACACCTAGCTAACCACTCTCCCACCTTCCAGCCATCTTCTGATGGATTTAGCCATTCTTACAATTTATTAGTGCCTGCTCTTTGTTACTGAGAAACTCATCTCTTTAATGCAAGTTTGCATACATTTTTCCTGCCAACCTCTCGGCTGTATAAAATAAGTTCCCGTGAAAATGACGTGATTTTTCGTACGTGCAAGCGCTTCAGCGGTGAGGGTGGGGTAAGGCTGCCACCAGCTCGGCCTGCGTGTTCTTACAGCTGCGCTTGTGCATGACTGAGGTCCAGCAGGAGGCACCTCGGAGTGAGGAAACGTAAGCCCGGGAGAACCTCCGTGTCGCCCTCTCAGGCTCGCTCAGCAGACTCGCCACACACCATACCTATACGCCCAGGGGTTCATGCACGACAGTCCAGGAGCACAAGATAGCCGTGCACTTCTGCATCCCTCATTCAAGTTAGCATCACCACGTGCATTCAGTTTATAACTTATCACCCCGTTTTCAGCCACACTTGCAGCTGTCATCCTTGCGTGTTTCGTGCGTGTGTTAGTACTGTAGACAACACGTTCACACGATCATGGGAAGAGTTGTTACCACAGAAAGTCCTTCTGCAAACTCTGTCTTCATCCTCTTTGCTGGAAAGATGACATTTTTAGTGAGTTGGCTTTGCTGGCCCTAATAGATCCCGTAAGTTTTAGAAAGTGAAATTCAGTTAACAAAGTAATAATTCAAGAGTTGGCCAACTGTGCCCGTGAAATGCTATTCTTTCTTTCTCCTTTTTTTAATTTGTATGTCTATAATTTGAAGACACTACATCAGACAGCCTGACGTGATCAGGAGATTCTTAAAATGAGAAAATCTCTCGCCACAGTGACAAATCCACAGGCCTCACGAGAAACCGCGCAGATCCCTAACGCCCAGCCGTAAGACTGTATTGACTGTGGCCCAGCACACGAGACGATTGATCAATGCAGCAGACTTGCATTAATTGTGAAATAGAAGAGACGATGCGATCAATGGTGGGAATGAAAGTGCAGCAATGCCGATGCCACAGCAGCTAATCCAGTAACGGAGAAGCTGATGTATAGCATATTGGAATTCCACCGTCTGGGCCCTTGTCACCATAAAGAATATCCCGCAATTATGGGGAAAAATTGAGCAGGCAGCAGTTGAGCCAACCTAATCAGCCTGATGCCACAGTAGTTCTCCTGATTAAACACTAAATTAAGTGGCACTCAGCTCTGTAACCTGCCTGCATTATGAAAAATAATCCTAGAGCTAACGTGAAAAGTTTGTATTTTAATCAAAGCAAACTATGAATATTAAAATATTCCTGGGCTATTTTGGTGTCGTTTAGCTGTGAACATGGTTAACAATTTATAAATGGATCTTTCACCATTGGCTCCAAGGAAAAAGGGTCCGGTGCGACAAGGGAGGTACGGCTTCCTGTGCTAAAAATCAATTAAACTTGGTACAAGCTCAGAGAACTCTTAAGGAAAAAAAAAAATAAAAGAATGCACTCCAGGGGCCCTGGGAGAATTCAAATTTAGTTAACTTCTGTAACGGTTTGCCTAAGGGCATCAACTGTATTCTTTGCTGAAAAACGTGATTATTCCAACAGTAGTGAGGCTTAATACGCTGTGCTTACTAGGAGGGTCTCTTACACTCGTGTGTCATTGTTGAGTCCTACAGCACACACCCACTGATTTCCCAGGACTACACGGCAAATTCTCCAGGACTGAGAGAAAGCTGTCTTTCGTGGGCATTTAGAGAACACAAAAGAAGTAGGATGGAGCCCTTCATCTGGTAGGACTCCTCTGTGGGTGCTTACCCCAGAACAGGCGCCAGGGAGACCTGCTGCTTATTACATGGGTTTGCAGAGGAGAGCATGCGGGAAGAGCTGGCAGGCTCCATTACCAGCCCACAGCTTCTGCTGTAACCAGGGTGGTCACTCGGACCAGTCAGTTGAACCAGAAGACCAGTTCTTGGAATGTTTTAATAGCGTGCACTTGCCTAACTGAGCCAGAGCGGGGCATTGGGCAAGCCGAGAAATGAGCTACCTGCTGTTATTTTCTACTATATATGTATTTTTTGTTTGTTTGTTTGCTTGTTTCAAGTCAGTTTGTGACCTTGCATTTTAATTGAAAATGCTTTTTTTTTCCTTTGGGTGGGAAAGGTTTGATAGGAGAAGTTTCCATTCAGGCTGTGTCAAACAGCCCCAAAAAAAAAAAAAAAAAAGCAGGAAGGTTTGGATTTATTTCATTTTGTTAATTAAAGGTCATTCACGGCCCTCACCCTTTGCCAGGCCTGATTCTGTGGGTTTCTACAATATTCTTTCATTCGAGGGGCCGTCATTGTTTCCATTCCTAAGAGAAAAACCTGCAGCCCAAAGAAATCTTACGCAGCCTGCCCAGGCCTCGTAGCTCGTAAGTGGCAGCTGGGCTCCGTGCGGCTGTGCCAGTCCCCTTTAAGGGTTGGTTGCATCAATGTCAGCCATGGAAACTGGGGAGCCTTGGGGTACCAGTAGTTGATAATAGATCACGCAGCCCTGCAGGCTCTTCCAGCTCATTTTGCACCCCCAGTTCGTCCTCAAGACTAGCCTCTCATTCCTCTTCTGACATTGTCTTTGTGACCAGAACATGCAGACATCCCAAAACAAAGAGGTGCACTTGCAGCTAGATGATGAGAAAGGGCTCTGGGGTCCAGATGACCAAGGATCGGGAATAGTTCTAGGATGATGGCCTGGCCTGTCAGTTACAGACTCACTGGACACCCAGAGCCTCCCTAGGTCCTGGTGGTACATGTTCCTCCTGAACTTGGCCATGCCCTGCCACACCAGAGAATAAAGTGCCCCCGTTTCAAAGGGAAGGCGTCTGAAGCTGAGAGCTGTGCTCTCTGGGACGAGGTCACAGAGCAGGTAAGGGCAGGCCTGGGACGTCAGTCTGGGTCTGCATCCACTGTCATCTATGGCACCACGGCTCTTGTCTGCTCTCCAGGCAGTGTCGGGCCTTGTGGGCGTGCGTCTGGAGGCCAGGAGCCTTCATTCTCTCTTGGTAGGAAAGTCAGATCTGCCTCATTTCTCAAGGCCTATTAACACCCACCTGCGGAGGACACGGAGAGGAACAAGAGCTTCGGAACGCTGTGTCTGACCTCCTTTCTTTCTCTTGGACACAGAGATGCCTGCATAGTCAGGGTGCAGAGGAAAATGAGATCCAGCAGCTCCTTAGTCATCTTGGGACAATTAATTTTAAGCTGATTTTGTCAAAAAAGGAAGCCAGAGGAACTTACTTTGTCATAACTGTGAAACTGCACATGGGGAGCTGGAGTTGAAAGTCTGAGTTTTCTTTCAAATTTGGATCCATTTCAGAAAATGGGTATCTTGGTCTTCTCATTGCTTGTAACTAGGTACCTGAGACTTGGTGACTTCAACAGCAATAAATGCCTTTTCTCACAATTCTGGAGGCTGGAGGTCTGACACCAGGGTGCCACGATGGTTAGGTGCTGCTGAGGGGTCCCCTCTTGGCTGTGGGTGGCTGCTTGTTCCACGTGCCTTCTGCGGCCTCCATGTTTGTGTGCATGCAGGGTGAGGGAGAGTGGGCTCTGTCCCCTTCACTCCCTGTGAGGTCCCTCTAGTAGTCATGTCCCACGTCCACATGTGCTTACCTGGAGGGGTCAGAGTGTCAGCATACAGATTTGCTGAGGGGTGGGGGCGCACAAGTTGGTCCATAGCAACTGACACACTGCTGTGGCTAGCTCTGGAGTCTACAGGAGAGAGTATCAACCTTTCTGAAACCCGTACCTCTATTTTAGAATGCGCTGCTTGTTACAGAAGCAACTGAGAATGCCTAACAAGAAGGGAAGTCTCTGAGACATGTCGGCTTTCCCTTTTTCCTTTTTCCCACTGTTCCTTCAGGAGCAGTGCATGCACCCATCCCCAGGGAGCTGGGACTGATGGGTGTCCAGATGCACTCACCTGCATGACCTGGACCAGGCCTTTCTGTGCACCCTTTGCATCTATCCTAAGCTTTGGAGAAGTATCCCCATGCATACCACCTCTCCCTGTTTCCAGCTTCAGCAGTGTTTGACGTATGAGTCATACAACCCAGACTCAAACAAGATCAAACACCAAAGGAAATTGAGCATTAATGCTAGGATAAGAATTTGGATCTTTTCCAAGAAGGTTCAGATGTCACAGGACATCCCTGCTCATTGCATATCTTTAAGGCATCTTCTTTCTTCTGTATGTATTTTATGTTCTCTCTCTCTCTCCCTCCCTCCCTCCCTCTCCCTCTCTCCCTCTCTCCCTCTCTCTCTCCCTCTCTCCCCCTCTCCCCCTCCCTCCCTCCCTCCCTCCCTCCTCTTTTCTTCCCTCCTTCCCTCTCTCTCCCCCTTCTACCAGAGCTTTCCCAATCTATACAATAGCAAGTGGCTTCCAGGATCTCCCAGCTTACAAAAATTACAATCTATTATGCCAGAGAATGACAATTTAGTAGTATAAGTTCCTAGTTGGTCTAGCTGTGACCTGGAGTACTGTGAAGACAAGAATCTGGCTAAAGGTAAGGGGCTGATTCCTTGACAGTGTGTTCTTGGTGTCTGCTGCAAGATACCTCTCGTAGATCAAGACAGGTTTTCCCCAAAAGAACCAGCTCCCAATATTGATTAGTGACTTGAATATCGTGATTTTACAGTGAAAAGGAAGAGGAGAGAGAGATATGGGGGAGGTGGGAAAGGAAGATGGGAGAAAGAAAGAAAGACAGACACAGAAACAGAGACAGACAGACATGATGGATGGATGGGTGGGTGGGTGGATTTTCCAGGCTTTGGCGCCACCCAAAAATCTGTCCCTACCTCTACTACTGGATGATTTTACATTTCTTACTGTGATAGAATCTGAATGGAATATGGGATATATAGCTTCCCAGGGACTGAGAGATCTTGCTAAGCTATCAAGTATACCTTACAATTTATTTCTAATTCAGTTGCTGAATTTAAATCTAACTGAACTAAAAATAGGAGAATTGACCTATGAAATGTACAGAATAGAGCAGAGGATATGCTTGGGCCTTAGAATCCTGGCTGCGACTCTCTTGGCTTTGTGATCAGGATTAAGTCATTAAGTTCTATAAGTATCAGTTCTTTTGTCCAAAAATGAGTTTAACAGCAATCTCCTCTCACATTGGGCTATTGAGAGAATTAAATGAGGCCAATTTTGTTAAAGGTTTAAACCTGTGCTTTGCACATAATCTACAGGCAGTAAACATAAACCAGTATTTCTCAACTGCAAGCAGTTTTGCCACCTCTGTAACAAATGTCTGGAGAATTTTTGGGTGCTGTACCTGGTTGGGGGGTCCTACTGGAATGTACAGAGTAGACTCAAGAGATGCTTTCAAAACACCCCACAGTGCACAGGATGGTTCACCCAATGAGTTTTCCAGTTTAAAATGGGAGCAAAGCTGAGACTGAGGGACCCTGGTGTTGTCTATCATTGCAACATTAACCACTGATTTTATATTCCTTGAAATCAGGAAGGAGGAAAAATAATAACAAAATAGTAAATTTTCTATCATCCACATGAAGGTTCTCTCTGAAAGAAAAAAGGGGAGGCTTTAGGGCAAACAGGGCCAAATATATGACAGTTTGCTGAGTATACTCAAAATCAAAGCAAAATGTAACAAAAGGGGCCTATGTATTAGGACAGGACCCCTTGTATGCCAAATAAATCTCAAAGAACTCTCTGTTCTGCAACTCTGGCAAACAGAACCAAATCTGTCCAGAAGAAAGTACAAATTGGAATTTAAACTGGATAGCAATGTTTACAAAATACATCAAAAAGCGTAGGGAAATTGATCGGGGGCTTCTGGTCTCTGTCTTTCAAGGTGATGGGAATTGGATCTGGAGTGGGGGACAGAAGATGATGGACTGAAGTCTGAGTTCTTTACGAGGCTGTAAGCATCATGGTGGTAGGTCTCTTCGTAGGATAGCACAGTCTGGGGTCAGTACTGAGTCAATGGATCATTGAAATTCTTTTTCCTTCTCCTTTTCTACCCCCATCCCCAACTCATGGTTGTGTTTGGCATGATGATACCGGTGGGAGCACCATGCCACAGCCAGCGAAAGCTTTGCCTGTGTATTTTCTGCACAGTCTTCACGGGCAGCTGGTGCTGTGAAGATGTTCGTATCATGTCACATGAGGACATGGAGGCCTGAGTGAGTGTGGAGTCTGGACTGCAAACCAGGAATCCTCCCATTGTAAAGGCTGTTCTCGTTTGCCGTCCTGGCTGGGCATCAGACTCACCTCCCAGACACTGCAGAAACAGAGAGACCTCGCTCCGTCACGGGCCCGTGAGATCCGAATCTCCTGGCCATGTCAGACACTGAGCTTTGTGAACAGCCATAAGCAGAGATGGGGAGAAAAAGGGCATTCTTCCCCTCCTGGAAAACCCAGGAGACTGTGTTGAAAAGAAGGTCCTATAATTTTGAGTTTCTGGATAACTTTAAGAGCCTGTGTAGCACCCTCTGTGATTTGCACCTCTTGTTTAAAAGACTTTTGTAAGCAAATGAGGAAGAGTGGTCATGTCTTGAAAGTTTCTTTGAGGATTGAGGGTAATAATGGTGCAAATTTCTATTCCATTCCACTCCACCCCACCTTACCCTGTCTCATCCATCCACTCCACCCCACCTTACCTCATCTCATCCCTCCCATCCCTAGCTACTCATCTTAATGTCTGTCTTGATTGGCAATAGAGACAGATATTCTTGTGTAATGCCGAGTGTTCTGAGCTTCAATTGTTCCCTAGCAGTAGGCAGCATATTTCAGGGAAGTGTAAAGTCCGTACGCCAGGGAAAGACTCACCGAATGCATCATCTTCCCATCAGGAGCTATGGTAGACAACTCCAGGACTGCCGCCTGTGCGTAATGGATCTCCTTTCCCGGACACGCTGTGTTTCCCATCCCCCATTGCAGCTGGGTGAGATCGTGGGTCTGGTTCTTGCCCACGGGTCGTGGAGAGTAGTGGTGTGTGTCACTTCTGGGACAAAGCCTGAAAGAGTGCACTTAGGGTCTCTGAGAACTGTCATCCCTTGCCACAGTGAGTGTGAAGTCCTACGTTGCGGTGGTGGACCCTGCATCACCCTGGATCCCTGAGTGATATTGTGGAGCAGAATCTACTGCACCCCCACGCTCTTAGACAGCACTTACCACACATGTCCATATGCTGTCCCAAGTCACTGAGAATTGAGGGTTCATATGTTGACATGGTATAAACTAGCCCATATAATTGAGTTGTCAAAACAAAGTAAAACATTGGACTTGAATTTTGCAGACTGGATTCAAGTCTGGCATCATGTTTCACACCAGCTTTGAGACCTAACCTCAGTCACTTAACTGCTGTGATAACAGATACAGCTGAAATTGACTAAGCATGTCTGTGTGCCAAGCACACTAAGGTTCCCTTAGTCCTTCCAAGTAGTACCCTTCCACCTGGGTAGGCACTCCCTGCTGCGTGGGTGCAAGACATGGGCATGATACTGGAACAACTAGAAGTAGAAAAGCTGGATTTGAATCACATTTGACCTATGCCTGTGATTGTATTTTGTGCATTGCTAAAGTGAAGTTGATTAGAATATCGACCTCCCTGGGAATTTGGGGGTTTTTGTGAGCAGACCCTGTGGAAGAGGAGTTGGATGCCTGCTAGGTGACGGTGTTCATCTTTTGGGTTCTACCAGCACTTGTGCAAGAGAACTTAAAGAGTGTTTGATCTTGGGCTGTCACTCGAACCCCATTTACCAACCCTGAAAGCCTGGGCTTGTTTTCTCAAAATGGTAACGGTTTTATCTCATTATTATTATTACCTTTTTTGTCTCCTCGTTGAGTCAACCCTGTTTCTGTCATGACATTTGGCTTGTTCTCTCTCTCTCTCTCTCTCTCTCTCTCTCTCTCTCTTTCTCTCTCTCTCTCGTTCATTCTCTGCTTCCATATTTTATGGTTCCATGTTGCTGTGAGCAGAACTCATTTTTCAAAAGACAGATGGTGGCAACCCTGTTCTCTCTAAATAAAAAAGCAAAACAGCTGTTAAGGTGCAAACAGAGTCACGGCCAGCAAATCGTATCTGCTTCAAGTGTTGGCAAAGTTTCCCTTTAGGGAAGAGGAGCTATCTAAACAAAATGTGCAGCCTTGGCTCAGCTCTGCCAAGGCCCACGTATAGAATGATGGTGAATAATGTAAATTTATAGTGCACTATAGATCCAGCATCTTTCTGTCTTGGCGGGTGCATATTTAAATGCAGTGCTAACGGAGCTGAAATTTATTGCTCTCTAATAACGATAAAATGCCATCAGAGAATGAGATAAATCTTTGCCCCAAACCTTAGAATGCAGCGCACACGCTCACACGTACACACATGCTTGTAAAATACAGCCAGATACTGCTAACTCAGGAGTCTGAGTTTGGAAGAAGCCAACAAACAGAGAAAGTAAAGCAAGTGTTTTATAGACGACTGCAAATTGTTGTTTTCGTGAGACTGGGGTCAAGGTGCATTGTGGCCTCAGGTTGAAATGCGTGTTGCTTTGTCTTGCGGCTGATATATACTTGACCTTGGCAGGGGAAGCTTTTCGTTTTCTGGATGCACAGTAGCTTTTCTCTTCACCTTTCCACAGCCCTGCGACAGGCTGACATCCAAACAAATACTGATGAGTCGGGACCCTCTGGGAGAGGAATGTCGTCTGTTCCTGCTGTTTTATTTTTATCTGCGTATTTACTTATTTATTTCCTTATTTGGAAGGAGCTGGAGTCTCGGAGGCTTGCAAAGAAGTCAGTGAGACAGCAAACACGTTTACGAAAATGCTTGTGCTGGGCAAGTTTGGCATGCGGGGAATGGAATTTTACAAAATACCCGTCAGGAGCTCGTCAATCCTCTTTGAAGGCAGCCCGTGCTAGCGCCTCAGGCTGGCCTGCGTTGGCCCCCAGCCATCTCTCCTTGCAGTGTCCAGGTCTCGGGAAGTAGAGCCCATCTGGACATGGCTGCCAGCTCCTCACCTCATGGTTGCGAGTCATGTGCTGTCAGAGGGTTCCGAGCCCAAAGCTGCCGTAATGAGGGAGACCCTCTCTGCCGGCTCCCGTTCTGGGTGTTTCCTCTGGCTTCTCCTCGCACAAGGGGGTTGTTCACATTTCAGTGAGATGCAGAGCTCCAGGTGTTGCTTGAGGCTGTCCCATGTCGAGTTAGATGCTTCTTCCCGGAAGCCTCTCTGAGCATAATTGCATGTGTGTGTTGGTGAGTGTGTTGTCCTAATTTATCTTGTGGTGGAGACGTGGACAATTTCTCTAAATCAGAACCCACCCCAGGTTTAGAACTGGAGAGGTTTGTTCCTGGTTTCTGTGTCGATGCGTGTGTTTGAGTGTGTGCACTGGGAAGCAGAGCCACTTACACGGTTTGGGAAGCAGCACTCACGCTGCTTGTGTGGTCTGTCCCCAGGATCTCTCTGCACACACGGCGTTGTTTCATAGAATACAATTCTTCCCACCTCCCTTTTGTGTTTTTCCTTTCTCCATATCGAAGAGAACTATGAAATCCTATAATTTGTGTGTTTAGGTTTGATTACGCTGCTGCTTGAGGAAGAACCAGCGGTGTTTGGTTGATGCTTGGGTTGAAAATGGACATAGGTTTTCCTAGAAGATGTCCTCTTGGGGGCAGGGCCTCTTCCAGGAGCGCCACGGACTTTGGATGGTGAAAATCTCCTTTTGGAGGACGTCCGAGCTCCTGCCTGGTTCTCAGGTGCACCCTTCTCTGCCAGCCCTGGGCCCTGCTCCTCTCGCTCCTGCCATCTGCTCTGTGGATGCTCAACCACTTCATGCTAGGACAAGACGTGGCTGGTTCATGACGGACAGAGGGGTGACTGTGGACGAAAGGGCAGTAGACTGAGCAGACCGGATGTGTGTGTTAGGGGTGTCCAGTCATAAACACTGTGTGTTTCAGGGCGTGGCCTGCCTGGTTTAGCTCCCCACACATACTTCACACCCACGTTTTTTGAAAAAGATGCATTGCATTTATATGAAAGGGAGAGTGACAGAGAGAGGGAGACACAGAGAAAGACAGAGATGGTCCATCTGTTGGTTCACTCTCCAAATGGCCACAACGACCCAGACTAGGCCAGGCTGTAGCCTGCAACCCGGGACTCCATCCTGGTTTCCCACGTGGGTGGTGGGGATCCAAGTGCTTTAGCCACCTTCTGGTGCCCCCAGGTGCATTCACAGGGAGCTGGACTGGACGCTGGAGTAGCTGGGACCTGAACCAGCACTCCCGGAGGGGGTGCTGAAGTCGCAACTTCACACGCTGTGTCACAGACCCCGGCAACATCTCACTGCCGTTAGCCCTGAGCTGTGTGAGCTGCTCCCATTGCCATCTGCACCTCCCAGTCTGATACTCAGAAACACCTCCTCTCCCGCTCCATGGGAACCCCACTTTCTCACCTCCCGGGCTTCTCTCATGCTCTTCCTCTGCCGAGCAGGCTTCCCCACTTTCCCCAGCTTTCTCTGATGACATCCTGCTTCCTCCAGGAAGCCTACTAGGACCTCTCCTGGTCTGGGTTGGCTGAGCTTCCAATATCTCCCTCTGGCCCCCCCACCTCGGTCACTCTCTCCAGCGTATCTACCACACACATTCGTCTCCCAGGAAGATGGAGTGGACGTGGTGACTCCCTGTTGGTCTATTGTGATTGCAAAATAAAAACGTGTATACAAGAAGAAAAGAAACCGGAAACTGGGAAAATACCCTTGTTTTATCAAGAGATCACACGTGTTAACGTAAAAATCAAACAAGCAGAAGGAAACAAAGCAGGGTCGTTCCTGTGTGGCCTTAGTCTGGGGCAGGGGAAGCATCCCTCCTTCCCAAACCCACAAGCTTCCCCACTTGAATCACTGCTGTACCCCATCTGCCCCCCAGAGTCTGGCCTTAGTGAGTGCTGAAGGACATTTGTTGAGTAAGTGCATAAACAGGAGCATGGAGGACCAGGGGAACCAGGGAACTGGACTTCAGCCCAGCTGGCCGCCTGTCAATCACTCTTCCCCCCCGCCCCTGCCCCCAGCATGCCTTGCTTTGGCCCCATCTCTCCTGGTTACCACTTGGGGCCTCTTGGATTAGTTTCTGCCTTTTTGTCTGCTCTGAAATGTCCTTGGCTGAGAGCGCACAGGCAGACTCTGGTCGCTGGCCGTCCCCAAGGCCCAGCCAGCCTTGCGTGTCAGCCCCGTTGAGGGGAAGAAGAGGGGAGGGATGTGCTGAAGGTGATCAAGGATTGAACGCATCTCATGGACAAGTCCAGATGGCGTTCTGCCTTGTGTGGCTTTAGCAGGTTGGATTTTCTCTCGAGAGCTTGAGGGCCTGGACTCACTGAGAGAAGTGCAGAATACCAACCATCACATCACACTGGTTGATAGCAAATGTCCAAATACGGGTGTCAAGTTTCCTCCCTCTGGTGGAGTCTCGTGACCCATAACCAGGTTTGGCGTGGAAATGAATTGCTTTGATGAGATGATGCGGCTGTGTGAGAAGAGAGATTCATATGGCAATAGCTCATTTTAAAGTATGTCTTGAAACTTTCAGGTATATACTAAGAGGAGGTGTATTTGTCAAACAGCACATATATAAGATGGAAAAGTGCTGTTTTAAATTATATTTGTGCTGTCCTTACCTGACCATTACCCTTATGTTAAATAAAAATAAGAAAAGGGATAAATAAACAAAGCTTAGAGGAGATTAAGTCACATAGTTTATGTAAAATTTGGTGGCTACGGAGTGGCAGAGGCAAGATTCAAACACAGACCTTCCAAACTCCGCGGCTGCCTACTCCACCAGCGGAGCTGCCCTGGGAGGTAGAGAGACACTCCCTGGGCTGGCTGTACCCGTGTTTGTGTGGCTTCAGGGAGCAAGAAGGGAGACCCACTGGAGAAAGGCTGTGGAGGGGTCCGAGGAGGGGCGGGGTTCTCTTCCCTGCAGCTTCAGGCAGAGGTGGGGGGATGGGCGGAGCCTGCTGCCATCCCGTGGCAGGTGAGGGTCCTATAAGCTCCAAGCCGCGGCCTCCCCAGCCGAGGTGACAGGACTGCAGGCCGGCGGGTTCCTTCCGTGGCGGTGGGAACCCTCCCGAGGACTTGAACAGACCATCGCAGCCCAGGGAGATCTCGGCGACGGAGGGCTGTGCTCTCAGCGTCTGGGGACCCTGCAGATCCGGTAGCCATGCCTGGGTCTGATTCTTCCCAGTGCAAGGCCCCTTTTCTCCTTTAGCTGCAGAGACTGGGAATGGCTCACTGTGTGTTTACCAGGCACTCCTTCTTGATAAAAACAACACCAGCGTGGGTAGAGCAGCGATGTTACAGCTTTGATTTCTTGGGTACACACTTAGAGAATACTGTCATTTATTGTTTCTCACGTACACATGAACAGTCTTCATATATATGATTTATTTAAAAATATTTATTTGGAGGCAGAGTTATGATGAGGGAGACAGAGAGACAGATCTTCCATCTGCTGGTTCACTACCCAAATGGCTACAGTGGCTGGGCTGGCCAGACAGAAGCCAGGAGCCTGGAACTCCATCTGGGTCTCTGACATTGTGCTTTGGCTGTTATCTGCTGTTATCTGCTGGCTGCTTTCCCAGGCACATTAGCTGGGAGCTGGATTGGAAGTGGGGCAGCTGGGACCCTAATCAGCAGTCATAGGACATGATGGCGTCATAGGTAGCGCCTTAACCTGCTATGCGACAACACCAGACCCCAAATGTATGATTTCTCATTCTTGAAGATAGGTGCCGTCATCCCATTTAAAAGATGAGTCAGCCAAAGGGTGAAGAAATGAGGTGACTTAGCCAAAGCCGTTTTCTTGGAGGTGATAGACGGATTCACACTCAGTTTTGCCTGACCTCAGAGCGTGTCTCTGTCCCTTCTCCCTGCTCTCTCTCTTTGAGTTGACGAGGCAGAATTCAGTGTGAAACTTCTTTCACGTTCCTTTGTGGCCCAGGTGCCTCATGCAGGCAGAAGCTAGTCCTTGGCCATCATGACCCCAGAGAAGCCTACCGTTGGAAACCTGAGCTCATGTCCTTCGGGCAGCTGTCGGGAGCATGGTTGTGCAGTAGCTTCTGGATATATTGGGCCCGTGCTCCCATAGGGCTGACGTCCAGAAGAAGAAAGTAGGACAGGTAGGATCCGGGCAAAACAAGGAAAACAAATGCTTACCCAGCGCTTGCTCTGTGTGAAATGCTCCCTCTGTGCTCTTGTCTGTTAACTCGTTTTGTCCGTGGGAAGAATTCTCATCTTACTGACTCTGTTTTACATCCAAGGAGGCTGAAGGGAAGATCGGTTGCCTGGCAGACTCTCTCATGGCTAGAAAATTGCGGAACTGTGGTTTGAACCCTACGGTCTCCCTTTTGAGTCTTCGTTCTTTGTCAATGCGCAGATGCACCCAGGAAAGAGGCAGAGCAGGCAGGAGAATGCTCTTGGGGAAGGTGGCATTGAAACAGAGACTTAGGATATAAGAAGGAATGCTCTTCAAAGAGTAGAGATATGAGAACCGTGGGCAGAGAGCCCAACCATGCTAGGGCACTGAGGCAGGAAAGATCTCGCTAAGTTCAAAGAAGATAGACTGTGCCCAGGAGGGCAGTGGTGGGAGCGCTGATGACCTTCAAGTAATGAGAGAATGTCAGGTCACCAAAGAAAGATGGCTGCTGTTGAAGGAGTGGAGATCTTTTCCCATTCATCTTTCCATACGCACTCCTGAGTGCTCATACGTGTGGACACATGGCAACCAAAATAGGAATGGAAGAATGATGATCGCAGTAACGTTTCTCCCACACACCTCTGCATAGGTCCCCCCCCCTTCTCCTAGATCAGAGGCGGATGTTAGCAGCTCTTGTGCGCACAGTGCACACATAGGCATCACTTATCAGTCTCTCCATGCGTTCTTTTCCACTTAGAACCTCAGAGTCCTTCGCAACACAGTGCAATGGGCTGCGAGTTTTCATCACTCAGCGGTGACTTGTATGCATCGTCCCTGCAGAGGTTTCCAGCAGGATGAAAACCATCCAACCTGGGCACGGGGTGGGGGGGACCAAAAACAAGGCGGACTTTCTTCTGATTGCCATGGGGGCGATTGTCATCGCCCTCCCAGGGGATGTTGTGAGTACACGGCCACTTGAGTGTCTATATCCTCATGATAATCACATCTTGGAAAGGGATTTAGAAAGAAGATTGCAAGAGTAGGCATTTTCTAACAGCAGGCTATGGTGTGCCTTGCGAAGAATGTGCTCCTAATACATTTTAATGACATGCTTTATAATATCTTATTAAAGATTATAAGAGCATCTAATAATCATTTAATAAATATTAATGAGGCATTTACAAATCGCACCTTAATTTACAGCATTGGCACTTGTCTCCTATCCTGGACGCTAATGCATGGTGTACGGTGGCTTCAACAGAGGCAGTCATGGACAGCCCGGGTCTGTGACACGGTGCCATCCTGGTACCATAAGTGATTTTTTTAAAATAATAATTCGTGGAGTGCAGTTTAGTGCAACGAAGCTTGATACCCAGAGCAGTTTCAGCAATTATTATTCTGTTTGGGGAACATTAAAACATAATCTACCATGAATTTATAATCCATAGCTTCTCTCTCATGCACTTTTTAATAATAGGCAATAATTATAGGCCCTTGTGCAAAAATTACTGTAGGTGCTGGGAGAGGCTCCCTGTTCCCCTCAACACCAGGGAAGGAGCAGGTGGAATGGCCGTGGGGCTGCTGTCGTCTTTGCTCAGTGGTCAGGGAAGTCTCCCCTTCCTGGCACACAGATGTGAGTGAAGGAGCCCCAGTCACACATCCCCCAGTGCCCCATCCTACCCTCCCTGTTAGCCCTGCAGACCATGGATTCAACACAGAGTTCGGAGCTGACCTCTGCAATCCTCTCTGGGCTCTGTTTGTCACCTGGTAGCCAGGCTGGCGTTCACACTGGGTCAAAGCTCGGACTCTTAGGAGTTGTGCTGTCCCACTCCTCACTGTACAGGTTAGCAAACCAGGACACACTAGGATCCAGAGCAGAGATGGGGTGGGCGTGTAGCCTAGCACTTAACACACCCATGTCCCACATCAGAGTGCCTGGTTCCCCTACCCAGCAGCAGGTGGTGACTTGAGGGGCTGGATCTGTGCTATCCCTGTTGGAGACCTGGATTGAGTTCCCAGCTCTTGACTTCAGTCTGTCCCGGCCTGGCCATTCTGGATAATTGAGTGGTGAGCCAGTGAATGGGAGGTCTCTTTCCTCTGTCTCTCTGTCAACTGATCTCTCTGTTTCTGTCTCTATTTCTGTCTCTGCTTCTCAAATTAAAATGAGACAAGACAGAACCCAGAAGCAGAGAGTCAGTGACACGACGTTTCTGGGCACATTCCCCAGCCTTGCAGCCAAGGAGGAGCCCCATGCATGCACTGGAGAGGTTCTGCGTTACACAGTGGCACCTCCTCATCAGGGGTCTTGGAGAATGTTTGGTCTCAGGAGCAGGTCACTGCCCCTCTCTCTGGACATCCCAGCTGGGCTGGAGCCACCAGCGTCCTGGGGATCCTCGGTACTAAGAGCAGGTGGCCAGCAGGTGGCGCTGCAGGGATTCAAACGGGAGAAACTGCAAACAGCTGGGACCTGGGATGCAGACCCTGCCTTCAGCAGCTGTTTGCAAAGAGAGCTGTGGGTTTGCCCTGCGCTTCAGGGACCCTGGACCCCTGTGAGGAGTCCCAGCCTCACTAGGAAGGACAGCCAGGTCCAGGGGACTGGGCATGCCAGGTTTTGTGTTAGAGGACCCAGCAGTGGAAGGAACTGGAAGGGGCAAGAGAAGACCCCGTCCCAGCTGCTGAGCACAGAATTGGGTGCTTCCTGGCAGGACCATGGCCAGAGTTCAAGGGGCGAGGGCCTGCGGGAGGTGCCCCACCCTGGGTTGGGGTTGCCGGGAGACCAGGACCAGGCTGAGGTTCCTGTCGGCCCCTTGAGACAGAGGGTAGGAGCTGCCACCAGGCCATGTTTGTGCTCTGCTCCATAGCTTCACTTGATGCCCAGGGCAGAACGGCTCAGCCCCAGCAGCTGAGTTCCTCCTCAAAGCAGTGGAATCGCGTGCACAAAGGACATTTTGAACGAGTGCTTCTATTTCCGAGTGTTGAGTCACCTTCCCCGTTCTCTTCCCTCCACCTGCAGCGGGCTTGTCCTTACGGTCTCTCTTACACACACGCCCATGGGCACACATGCACCCCTCACAGCAGCTGCCCAGGTCTGACCCGGCCTTTTCCCTACCGTGCCCTGGCATTTCCACACAGTGAGGGCAAGGCTTGGGTGCCCTGGCTGGGGACAGATGCATCAAACAGAAATACCTGCCCCACCCACGCCACACCTTCCTGCTGCCAGAAGCCTGGCGCCACCTTTCGATCAGAGTGCAAGTGTGCCCTCGGCACCTGCTGGTCTGCACACTGTGATCCGCTTGCCGCATCTGCTGGCGGCAAGGGAGGGATTTGCATGGGGCAGGAGCCTGCACGCCGCTGGCTCTGGGGCTTTCTCAGCTGGCATGCTCACCCTGGAGCCTGAGCTGAGTCCCTTTGGGAGGGATGGAGGCGCAGGACCAGAGGCCAGCTGCGAGGAGGAGCTCAGCCCACAGCCTCGTCCTCCGCTGTCTCTGACCAGCAGTGCAGCAGCTGAGAACGCCCAGTGGCAGTGAGTGAGGACCCTGCTCCCTGGGGCCTCTCTTCCCGACACTTGTTATACCTTGGAGAGCTAAGAGCTCTGTGCCTTCCAGACAGGACCGAGGGTTTCCTGCAGGCAGGAGCTGCATTCTGTGTAACCCTGGCATATAGTAGACACTCATAAATATTTGCTCAGTTAATAAACAAGCAAATGAACAGAGACAATGAATCATCTCTCTGGAGAAGTTAATTATATCTATTTTATTTAATGAGCATTACATAATCCTGGTCCCTTTGCCGGTGGCTGGTTAAAGGGCTTTTTTGGGATGTAAACTCATACTTGTGTAATGGCAGTCTGATAAGTTAGGTACCGAGAACATCTGCCTTTTCCTGATTGGATAATAGAGATGCAGCCTGGTTACGTGAAGTGTCCAAGCCCAGGCACCACGGCAGTTGCCCAGATCCCATCCCAAGCTGCCTGGCTCCAGGGTGCCTGCCCTCAATCACTCCCTCAGATTTCTTTTATCCTCTGTCCCGGTCTTCTCTGCCCAGGGCTGATGCACTTAGACATCTCCAGCCAGGGGACAAACACGCAGAGAATTCAATCCCTGAAGCCCATGTTTCCATCTGCCTCTTTCAAAAGGCACGGCCAGAAAGGTTTCCAGAGAGGAAGAGAATCGTTAGATTGTTTAATTTCACCGGTAAAACCAGTCTTTCTCTCGCTTTCCCTTCTGCAGCACACAGAGTGCCTTTTTTCTTTGGTATTAAATAAAAGAAGAGGGAAGGAAGGAAGGAGGCGAGGACAGAGGGAGGAGGGAGGGGAGGATGGAGACCTTATTTAATCTCCAGCTCAGAAACACAGCTTTCTGTTTCTCATCTGCTTGACGTGGTCGCACATCCTGGAAGCCTGCAGAAGTATTGGAAGGCAAGATCCAGTGTAATAATTGGCTCGCGGACTTGAAGGAGGACAGATGGACTCTTCCATCCCAGAGATTCATTAGGCCGGCTGTCCCTGTAATAGACAGGGCGGCTCGCTCCACGTGGAGGCCACTTTCTAATCAAATTAGCACACAGTTCGGGCTCTGACTCAGTAAATGTGCTGTGTGAAATTGCTCAGCCTCGGTGCAGGGCTGCAGCGGGGCTGGGCTGGGACGGTTCTTGCTGAGGCTTCATTGTCACAGGCTCTTCCCTCGGGCACAGTGAGGACCTCCCACCTTTTAAGAGGAACGAATGCAACCAAACTTCAGTGTGACTTGTGTGTGCAATAGTCTCAAAAGTGTTTCCTTGAAAATAGGAAGCCACCATGAAGTATGGTAGAACTGGGCATACCTAGAAAGTCGGAAAGAGTGGGGAGCTTGGTGATGGGAATGTGGAAAACACGAGCATCCAAGTTTGTGATCAACCAGGCAGGCAGCATGCAGATGGCATCTGAGGGGCGGGGCTGGCGCTGGTCAGATCTGAGTGTGAATCCCAGCTGTGCTGCTTGGCTATGTGTGTGTGGGAAGGTTTCTCACCCAGGCCTTAGGTTCCCCATTCACAAATAATGAGCCTTGCAAGGGTGGAGAACAGTTAGCCCGTGGGCTACATAAGGTCTACAAAGCCATTTGGTCTGGCCTTATCAAGGCAGCTGCAGGTTGGACTTGAAATTCAATAAATGTATAGGTTGATACACTTGTGTGGTCTGTGGATCATGGTATAAACTTCCAAATGACCCTTGGTGGGAGAGTTTCCCCAGGCCTGTAAGGGTCCACTGCAGTGTTTGGAAGCTGGGTCTTAACTGAGCCTAATTGCTAGGAATGCTAAGTGAAACACCCCTGGAAACAGAACCTGATTAGCAAGTATAAAGGAAGGCTGTGGTGTTTCCTGGGCTTTTGTCTTCTCTGTAAACTGTTAAGGAAGGGTAGACTCAGGAGTGATGGGGTCTGTTTTGGGGAAGCAGCTTTCTGAGTGCTAAAGAAGTCAAAGTCTAAACCTGCCTCCAAACAGTGGTGAGGGGCCAGCATCCCATATGGGTGCCGGTTCGAGTCCCGCCTGCTCCTCTTCCAATCCAGCTCTCTGCTATGGCCTGGGAAACAGTGGAAAATGGCCCAAGTGCTTTGGCCCCTGCACCCATGTAGGAGACTCAGAAGAAGCTCTTGGCTTTTGGCTTTGCCATTGTGGCCATTTGGGGAGTGAAACAGCTGTTGGGAGACCTTTCTCTGTCTCCATCTCTCTTTCTGTAACTCTGCCTCTCAAATAAATAAATAAAATCCTTTAAAAAAAATGACCTAAGTGAAAGATCTCTGTGAGTGAGATCCCAGTGGAAAGAACGGGCCATCAAAGAAGGAGGTACCTTTCTCTGAAGGGAAGAGAGAACTTGCACTTTGACTATGACCTTGTCTAAATAAGATCGGAGTTGGTGAACTCAGAAGGCTTCCATAGCTTTGGCAACTCATGACAAGAGCCTAGGGTGATTACTGATGCCATAGACAAGAGTGTCAATTTGTTAAGTCAACAACAGGAGTCACTGTATACTTACTCCTCATGTAGGATCTCTGTCCTTAATGTATTGTACTATGAGGATTAGCAGTAAAACTACTACTCAAACAGTACTCAAATTATACTTTGTGTGTCTGTGTGGATGCAAACTGTTAAAGTCTTTACTTAGTATAGAGTTGATCTTCTATATATAAAGATAATTCAAAATGTCGTGGTAGACATAACATCAGCCGTGTTGGACCTGTGAGATGGTTAGTAATGACGAGGTTCATGGGGACATGCATACGGAATCCCTGTGCTCGGGTTATCTCAGAAAGCTGGTATTTGATCAATGCTGCTGTGATGGTTTCTTCATCCCACTACTCCTTTGTGTTCCAAGAAGCGCCCCACATTTTACCTGCAAAGCATGCAGCTGGCTTTGTGCTGGCCTAGCTCCCCCATGCTGAGGTGGTCCTGGTTTGCCATCCAGGGCGACTTGTCACTAGTTTCTTCGTTGTCACTGCAGCTACGGAGGCTTTGCCCTGCCGGTAGCAGGTGAAGCCGTTTCTGGTCCCGTTGGCTGGCTGGGCTTGCCTGTCACTTAGGACTTGTCGTTGACGTGGCTGTGGGCCAGTAGCTTTGCTTCAGTCTGGGGCAAGAAACCTGCTCTCCTGTGCTTTTGCTTTGGAAGTCTGGGGGCCCCCGATGGCCACACTGTTTTCTCCTCTGTCCCCACTTTGGATTCTGATGGTTTTCTTGTAATCTTTTTAAAAGGTAAATCCTGTCTCTTTGTTTACTGTTCTTTTTTTTTTCTTCTCTGTTGCTTGCTCTTTCTTTTGTTTTAAAATGTAGAACTGGGGTTTGATCTGTATTTTTCATTTCTCTTAATAATTTCTTGTAATATTTGTTATGAAATACTTACTAGTGACAAATTCCCTCTCCTTTTGTTTATCTAAAAATGACTTATTTTTCCTTTTTAAAAAAAGGTTTATTTACTTGGAAGCCAGAGTTATAGAGAGAGGGAAAGGGAGGAAGAGAGATCTTCAGTCTGCTGGTTCACTCCCCAAATGGCTGTAACAGCCTAAGCTGGGCCAGGCCAAAGTCAGGAGCCAGGAGCTTCATCTAAGTCTCCCACATGGGTGGCAGGGGCCACGCACTTGGGTAATCTGCTGCTGCTTTTCCCAGGCCATTAGCAGGGAGCTGCATCAGCAATGGAGTAGCCGGGACACCAACTGGCACCCAAATGGGATGCTGGCATCGCAGGTGGCAGTTTTCCTTGCTACTCCACAATGCTGATCTAATGATCTTATAAAAAGAAAATTTTAAAACTCGTGGTCATGAGCAAATTGCAAATGGACCAGCTCCCGTGTGGGGCCATCTACCTCTCCAGAGCTTTTTATTTTTTAAAGTAAGATCTGTTAGAAGAGTGTAATAATCCCTTTTTGATGGAATAGACATGAGACTCTAATAATTCTAGTGAACATGTCGTTCTTTGTCAGCTCTGTCCTTGAACTTACCTGATTACGTGGCTTGTGGTGGTGAACTTTATTTTCACCCTCCTCTGAAGGGTGCTGATTTGGGTCCAGTTGGATTAGAAATGTGTTTAATGTTCCCAGGTTCATGGTATAGCTGCGTAGGAAACTTGTTGAGCTCCCAAAGACTCAAGTTGTTGTGTTCACAGCATCCCTCGACCTCTCGGGAAGGAGACACTTCCCAAGTGATGGGAGACCTCCTTGCGTTGGGGTAGACGAAGCAAGTCAGCAGGAATAATGCTAAGTGACTAGAGTTCAAACAGTGTGAACCCTTACTGTGTGCAGACTGTACACCACCTCAATCTTTAGAAGATGAGAGAGGACCTTAACCGACTTCTGTCATCAGAGCAGAGTGAAGGAGGGAATATTGGTGCGGGAGGGAAGGTCACTGGAGTCAGCAGGCTTGGATAGTGTGGTGTATGTGTTGAACCTAGAGGACAGCCCTGCCCTCCTCTTCCCTAAGAGCCTGGAGACCACGGGGAGTGTGAAGTGTATAAGGCATTCAACACAAGCACACAGAGGATCATAGTGAATTCTATCATAGGACACATTCTAGAGACTCTGAATGTCTCCCTGTGGAAGCAGTCAACATAACTGCCGAAGAAACAAGACACGGGTGAGCATGGGAGTTTGGCATGGAGCTTAGGTCAGTATTCAAGAGCAGAGGCATCAAACTGGATGCTTACTGCAGGCACTGGTTTTCTGCCTTGCACAGATGATGTGGCCAATGGTGGGTGCCAGGGGACACACCAGGTGAGGAAGCTCCCACGCCATGGTTGACAGAGTCTGATCCTTGAGCCAGCAGCGTCCCTATCTCTGTGACCACAGGGTCGGGATTCCGCTGGGTTGGATGTGAGCCTCGGCTCTGCTTTCTGCTAAGTGGGGGCATCTAGTGCTGTCTCTAATGCTCAGTTCTCTCTCCTGCTTGGGATAACAATGTTAGGCCCACCACGTAAGGTCCCCATGAGGAATGAATGTTTGATGAAGGCAGCAGAAAACTAGATCACTCCTGGGAAGGACTGGGTTTGTGCTGAAGGAGTGGTGGCTAAGGTTGGGGATCGTCCACCCACTAGCCGGCTGCGGATTTCGAAGAGAGATGCTGGCCCCTGCTCCCTTCCACCTAGAGGCGAGACTGTGACCATGTCCAGAGTGCTTCAGAAAGAGGGACGGGAGGGAAAAGGAGTAAGTAAGGCTGCTGTGGAACCCCTGAGGCTTCGTGTCCATGAGCACCTGGAGATCCCAGCTCCTTGTTGGTGCTGACTACATTGAAGACACATGCGAGAGGCTATCAAAGGGACCTCACTATTGGAGAACAAAAAGCCAGGGTTGCTCAGGGTGCCCAGTGTCAACCCTTCTTTAAATTGAGCCTTCGTATGACTCACCCTGTGCAGGGGGTGTGACTCGGGAAGGGCAGATAGTGAAACCGCTGGCCTGGGGTGGGGCGTGAGATGCTGCCTTGCTCATCAGCTGCCGAGTGATGCCAGCACTGCAGGTGCACAGCCTCACTCTGACACCAGGGGCCCGTAGGACACCTGGGGAAAACCGTGCCTGGATGCTGCACCTTGAGCCTCCCTCCTTCCTCTCCCACGATGGCCGCTTCGCCTGTGGCGCCGGCCCATTTATCCTGGTTAAAGGCCTCTGCCGCTCCTTGTGATTATCCCTCATGATACTGATTATGTTATACACTTAAATTAAATAAAATGCACCCTATTGAATGCACTGCACACAAAAAGAATATTTATTTGAATATTAAGTACAGATAAGACTTCCCCTGGGATTATTTCCCAGCACATTTGCAGAATTTAATTGCAAAGGTTTCCCACTCAGTTTCTTTCAGAACGCTCCTTGTGAAAATATTTTCTTTGCGAAGGTAAAGCTCTACTCTGTTGGTTTATTATTGTTATTATTTTAATTCTGAAGAGCTCTCTGCGCTCAGTCGTTACTTCCAGTGTCTAATTAGTACTGATGATGACAAAGCAAACGATGAGACGACCCAGATTTTCCTTCTCGATTGCCTGCCACTTCTTCAGTCTTCCAGGGCTTGGGGAATCCTAGTTCTTGCAGTAAAGATTCTTTGTGTTTGGGGTTTTCAGGACTCATTTTTCGTGAAGCATATGTCTTCCAGCACGCTTTCCATTAAGCCTTCCAGGAAGGGTGTGAACACACACACACACGCACACGCACGCACGCACACAGCAACAATAACAACCACCACCCAGCCAACCCTTTCAGCCAACTGAACTGGAAAATTAGAAAATGAATACTCCTCGGGCTTCTCCAGCTACAGAATTGTTCCCATTTCTTAAATGATGACATTTTGTAAAGTCGTAGCAAGCGGGAGTGGAAAAGGCCTCTGCCAGCCATGCAGAGGTTTTCTTCCGAGGCTGAAGACAGTGTGGCTCAGTGAGCCAGCCAGACTAGAGAGTCAGTGGTGCCCCTGTCTCCTTGTCTGGAAAATTGGTCCGATTGGACTTCCTTCACCTCACTGCGTACGTGCCTGTCTGTTGGTTCCGAGGCAGCACAGTAGATGTTATTTATCTTATTTCTACCAGCGCCTTCTCTCCCATCTCCTAACAGGGGCTCATGATGCCCCAGCACAGAGCTTTAAGATGTATCTGCCACTCTTCAAGCCTTGGTTTTCCACAGCTGCAGTTTTTATCAGCCCAACTCCAAAGCCCGTGGTGAGGCAGGTCCACTCCATTGTCAGTTTATAAAAGAACAAATCAGAACAGCGGCAACAAATAGATTTTTGTATTAAATTTATTTTTCTGAACTGAGAAGGTATTTACATAATTTTTTCTGCATATTAGGCGCTGAGAGACAGACCCAGAAAGACACAGAAGTCCCCATCCACAGGTTCACTTCCCAAATGTCCACAATGGCCAGGGCTGGGCGGGGGGGCAAGACCAGAGCAGGGAATGCAGTTCAGGTCTCCCCTGCGGGGGGCAGGGCCCTCATTACTTAAGTCACCACTGCTGTCTCCCAGGTCTGCATGATCAGGACCTGGAGCCAGGAGTGGAAGACACAGGAGTCTTAAGCAGTAGGCTGAATGCCCACCCCTGGACACCCTTTCAGTATTTGCAGATGAGATCTCATTCAAACCTCACGATGGTCCTTGGGACACAGAGGCAGAGCCAGGCAAGGTCTAGGTCATGAGTGGCAGAGTTGAAATTTGAACCCTGGAAACTCGGTGCTGGAGTTTGTCATCTTAGCTCTGCCTCTAAGATGCCTCTCAAAAGTCTCTCAATTAGCCTGAGCTATGCAACCGCTCAGATAAGGCTGTGGCCTGTGTGTCTGTGGAATCTGTCTCACTGGGATGCAGCTTATAAAATTATCTGCTTCTGATAAAGTCATCATAGAGCTCTGTAACATCCAATGAGAAAGAAAATAAAAAATCCACATAAAGCATCTTCACTTGAAGATGTCTTGAGGGGGGCCGGCACTGTGACATAGCAGGTTAAGCCACCGCCTGCAATGTAGGTATCCCATATGGGCACCGGTTCAAGTCCTGGCTGTTCTACTTCTGATCCAGCTCCCTGCTGGTGTGACTGGGAAGGCAGCAGAAGATGGCCCACGTGCTTGGGTCCCTGCACCCACGTAGGAGACCCAGAGGAAGCTCTGGGCTCCTGGCCGTTGTGATCATTTGGGAACCAATGGGTAGAAGACCTCTCTATCTGTCTCTCTCTCCCTTCCTCTCTGTAACTCTGCCTTTCAAATAAATAAAAATAAATCTTTTTTTTTAAATGCCTTGAAAACATTTCCTCTCTCCAAGTAGATGCAGATGACATACAGATCACTCACCCAGCCCTCCCTACTCCACCCTGCCTCTGGATGCTGAGAGGGGAATGATGGGAAAATCTGAGTGGAGAGGCCCTGGCTATGCAGTTCCCCGTTCCCCGGCTGTAGGTGATGATGGTCCCAGGGGATGAGTTCAGGGAGGCCTGCCAAGTCCCTTTAGCTCCTCAGGACATTTTGGTGAATATTGTTCGAATTTTCTTGGACTGAGCAAGGGGTTGGGATGAGGTTGGGGGGGCAATTATAACCCTTGATTATGTAGGAAAAGAATGGTGATTGCTTCTGCCACTGAAACAAATAGAAACCATCTTCGTAATAACTGCAATTGTTTTCTCCAACCTTCCCCTGCCTCGGTTCACAAAATACCTTATTAAATCTGGAGAATAAAAACACGCCTGGGGTAATGGTTTATTATTAGAATAAATAATAGACAATATGCTTCCTCCCCTTCCCAAGTTATCCAAGGCAAAGGGATTTCTGTTGCTGCACGTGTGAAGGTGTCGGCACACACCAGGGCAGTGAGGCTCCCAGTGGCCCTGGCTGCCCTTTCATGTTAAGGCCAGCATCAAGCCTGAAATGAACAACCCCAGAGACGGCACCCTGGCGGGAGGCAGATGGATGCTGTGGGGCTGGTGGGGATCCTGGTGGCTGCCACCTCCAGCCCAAGTTCTGTCTGATCCCTATGCCTGGACCTCCTTATCGCGGACTTGGGTGACATCTTCTCCTGCTTGCTGGGCTACTTAGCACGTGGGTGCATGGCAGAGCAGGTGTCAGAACCGTCTCTACAGCCTGAGAATCTGAGGCTCCTGCAAGGACCATTGTGAGGTTGGATGAGATCTCATCTGCAAATACTGAAAGGATGTCCAGGAGTGGGCATTCAGCCTACTGCTTAAGACTCCTGTGTCTTCCATTCCTGGTCCTGATCATGCACCTGGGAGACAGCAGTGATGACTTAAGTAATGAGGGCCCTGCCCCCCGCAGGGGAGACCTGAACTGCATTCTCTGCTCTGGCCAGGCGCCCTGATCTCTGACACCCCTTTAATGAGACAACCGACACTTGATTCCCCCTGGTGGCTTACATCCAGAGCGCTGGTTCTCTGGCTCTAAGTACCAAGATCATCAACGACTATGGTTTTTAAAGGAATAGCCAGAAAGGATCTCACTAAATGTTGTGTTCTACCTGGAAGATACCATACCACGAGTCATTCCAATGTGAAAAAAATCTCTCCGTGTTTTGAGATTTTAAGATGTGCTCAATAAAACATCCCCAAGGACTGTTATTGTTGAATTAGGTACACATGGGATTTCAGCATTGGGGTGGATCTGTTCAAGTTTCTATCTAGCAGCAAATCCGTCTTGCTTTCTACAGAGTAGGTTATCTGGTCAGCTTCTTTCCTTCAGTCCCCCTCCTCCACCCCTGTTCTCCTCGCCCCCTCCCCCACCCCCAAGGCAGGCTCCTTTACAGACAAGATACTGGCCCCCACAAGGACAACGTGAACATGTCTCGGACAGCTGGGTGGATTCCCCATGTTGCACTCTCAACTGCGTTTTCCTCATTGATACAACAGGAGCCAGAATTGAGTTAATTAATCACAGCTGACTTGTTGTGACTTTTTGTTTTTATTCTTTTAATTGATTGTTTCTCACTTCCTTTCCTGAATGCTGAGCACTTGCGATCCTCACCCGGTTTTCCCTCCTTTGGCCAGTCTGCCCTGTACGTAGTGGGATCTGGGGAACAGGGTTTGCTTGTCTGACGTGAACACCCCTGGACCCTGGGAATCAGAGGGCCTGCTCTGTCGAAGCACACTTTTCATGGAAGCAGTGAGCTTGGCTGTAGCTGTGCGAGGGGCTGCTTCTGTGCAGGGGTGTCAGGTCTTCGTGTACTCACATACCCGATGACATCACCGACATAACACGAGGCCAAAGCTGGGCAAATGGGCCTCCCTTTCTTTGTTTTAGTTTCCACAAAAGTGCATTGTGTTCCTGCACAATTGGACTTAACCGTTTATCAAGATATCCAACCTGGGTTTGCCCTTTGAATACCCTGAACTATGCATAGCTGTGTTTATGTGAATACCTAGTCTGTGCCATGCCAAGCCTAGCTTTGACACCACATATAGAACCTCATCTAATCATTGAAGCAACCCCAGCGTTAAGTAACTCACCTTTCAATTACATTATCATGGTTGCTGTTCTTGGGAATTTATGAGAAAGGTGTATAGTCATTGTAAAAAATTGGAACAGCAGGAACTAGGATTAAAGCTGCGAACACAGCACTTGGTTCAAGTCCTACGACTGCACGGCCTGGGCTGTGACGGGTCATGGCACAAGCAGTTGGGCCCATCGTGTGGGAGACCCCGTCCGAGCTCCAGGCTCCAGGCTCCAGGCTCCAGGCTCCAGCCTGGCCCGGCTCCGGTTGTTGCGGGTATTCAGGGAGTGAGCAGCAGATGGCAGTTCTCTGTCTGATTCTCTCTCTCTCTGCCTTTCAAATACAAAATTAAAATAAGTAAATACACATTACAAAATGAGCAAACCAGCTCCAGCTACACTGTGCCTTCCTATCCATTGTTACTTTCATCTCCACAATGTAACTTCTCTGCTTTTGTTTCCTGTTTATCATTTCAGGCAGTTTTCCATGTGTATGAATAGCTTTTTAAACAAAAGTTGGGTTGTGTTTTAAAAGTTGGTCCAACTTGCTTTGTCTTATTCATTCTGTCATAGAAGTCCTGATGCAACTCAGTGATTTTCTAATCAATCCTCGGCATTCCAGAGTATAGAACAAGGGTGGGCAAATTAGGGCGATGAACCAAACACAGTCTATTTTTTGTCAATAAAGTTTTATTGTAATACAGCCACATCCATTGTCTTTAATGATCTCCCCTCCCTGATAATGGCAGAATTGAGTCAATGTAGTGGAGAAAGAGACTCCATGTCTCTCAAAGCTGAAGGTACTTGCTAGTAGGCACTATAGAGAAGAACTGATTTTAGCCCCAGTGGGCACTTCCAGGGCTGCGCCACAGGGAGGCTGCCCTCCCTGCCCCTCTCCCCTGGCCCCCTGGAGAGACTCCTAAGCCACTGAATTAGCAGAAATGCACATTGAGTGTGGTGAGGTCTGACGACTATCCTCTCCTGGAGATGGCACCCATTTGCCTTCCTTTATAAAAGGATGGTGTCAGAACTCTCGAGATCACAAAGACAACCCTGTCCTCATAGTTGTTGTTTTTCTTAAGGCACCTAAAGCTCAAAAAGTGCCATTAATTCAAGCAAATTTTGGTCACCTGTTAGGGACTCTCACATTCATTTTAATACCAGTTATGAGTATTTGATGACTTCCTAAAATGTGCTGAGAACTTAGTTCTTAAAAAGAATTATCTCAGTTGATTGTCAGAACAGAACCAGACCCTAGGCAGGTGTCACATTATTCCCACTATACAGATGGGGAGTTGAGAACAGAGCAGTTACGAGTGATGTTACACAGATGAAGAGCCAGGGCTGGACTCGGGCACTTTGATCCCTGAGGCTCCGGTGTCCCCTAGAAATGAATCCGGATCTGCAGAAGGTCCCCATGGGTGGATAGAGAAAGCCACATTGGTGAAAAAATCACAGTGGGCACCTTCAGCAGCCTGGTGTGCAAATCTCTGAGTCTGTGGAGCCAAGCGACATGGTCAGTGTGTGGTCTGTTGTAGAGACACAAGAGACACAGTGTGTGGTCTGTTGTAGAGACACAGGTGTCGGGGCAGCTAAGTGGCACCTGCCAAGTGCGAGAAGCACAGAGCAGGGAGGAGGGTTAACAAGCTGGGTCCTGTGGCCAGCGTAGGCTTCCTTTATCCCGGGAGCTGTGTCCTGCACCTGAGGCACACCATCGGGATGGAAGCTTCCTCTCCAGACCTCCCACCCAGCTTCATGATTTTGGGAGTCTACTCACCCCCTCTCTGTGCCTCTGTTTCCCCTCCTGTACAACAGCAGGATGTACACCCGGGATGCTGCCTGACACCGACATTGCTAGTGTTAACCTCGCTTGTCCTTAGAAAATGCATAACACATTTCATGGAAACATCTGATACTTTTTAACCACTGTTAGTGTAAAAGTTGCTTTCCTAAAAAAACAAAAATGATTAATTATGTTCCTGGCAGCACAGTGAAACTTGAGCAAAACTTGAAGGTTTTATGACACAAAGGTTCTTCCCCTAATCCTGTGTTCTCCCCTGCTGTGCCCTACTTTGAATCCTGCTGTTTGCAATATCGTTTCCCCAAATCTACGCGTAGGTCAGGCTTCGAAACTCTCATTCATGCAAGAGGGCTGGATCAACCTGTGGGGTCTTGAAACCTCTGACTGCTGCCCACATCCTGTGTGTGGCACCCAGCAGGCTGGTTTGTCTCCTCTCCTTTGGGTGCCCCAGTAACTTGTTTTCCACTCACGACCCTGTAGCATCGTCTTTGTTTATTCATTTCCAGTCTGCACGGAGACTTTTAAGAAAATGCCCTG
Organism: Sylvilagus floridanus; assembly: GCA_949820135.1. Taxonomy (NCBI): domain Eukaryota; kingdom Metazoa; phylum Chordata; class Mammalia; order Lagomorpha; family Leporidae; genus Sylvilagus; species Sylvilagus floridanus. The sequence goes on along the minus strand of OX463234.1, from coordinate 43,667,518 downwards.
TGTTGTTTATAGCCATACCCACAGTGTTAGCACGGTGCTACATAAGCAAGTGGTAGACATTCAGAGTGCGTGCATCAAATGCAGGTAAGAATCCCACAGTGCACGAAGGAAGAGGCAAACTGTGGTGTTGACCGTGGGACTCAGGGGCGTGTGTTATAGGAGAAAGCCATCTTATTTCAGTGGAATTTATAATGATTACAGAAACTGCAAAGCTGAGAAGTGCACACAGCCACCAATTGATTTGATTTATTGAATTCTGTGCTGCTAAACATCCCTGATGCGTTTCTTCCAAATGACTCACAATTGTCCTGTAAACTGGGATTTCCAACATTATATGATTACCCACCAGAAAACATGCACATCTACTTATCCATTCCTTTACTGAGTGTCTTCTTGTTTCTTTTAACTCCTTCCTGCTTTTCCCCAGTTTAGCTTCATCTCCCACTAGTTTCCCCTAGCATTTGACTCTTATTCCCCATTGGGTTGCTACACCTCCACAGTCTCAGTTTTTCACACATCTCCATCTCTCCTCTTGATATGTTTCTTTGTTCTCTCCCTGAAAGCACTGTCTAAAAATCAAAACCAAACTTCAGGGGCCAGAGCTGTGGTGCAGCAGGTTAATGCCCTAGCCTAAAGCACTGGCATCCCATATGGGCGCCGGTTCTAGTCCCGGCTGCTGCACTTCTGATCCAGCTCTCTATTGTGGCCTGGGAAAGCAGTAGAGGATGGCCCAAGTCCTTGGGCCCCTGCACTGCAAGGGAGAGCTGGAGGAAGCTCCTAGCTCCTGGCTTCAGATCAGCACAGCTCTGGCTGTTGCAGCCAATTGGGGAGTGAACCAACATATGGAAGACCTCTCCCTCTCTGCCTCTCCTCTCTCTGTGTAACTCTGACTTTGAAATAAATAAATAAATCTTTTTTAAAAACATCACACTTCAGGTGCAAGACTTCTTTCTGACTCTCCACGACAGCGCTGACGACCCTCCTGCATGCTATGAGAGCATCTTGCACTCTCCCTGGGGTGAATGTGCTCTCACTGCATCCTCAATATTGGTTTACTCACCTTTTCCCCCACCCAGGCAATGGATGGACTCCAATATCATCTATTTTTTTATTTTATTTTTTTGACAGACAGAGTTAGACAGAGAGAGAGAGAGAGAGAGAGAGAGAAAGAGAGAGAGAGAAAGGTCTTCCTTCCGTTGGTTCGCCCCCCTCAATGGCCGCTATGGCCGGCACTGTGCAGATCCGAAGCCAGAAGCCAGGTGCTTCCTCCTGGTCTCCCATGGGGTGCAGGGCCCAAGCACTTGGGCCATCCTCCACTGCCTTCCGTGGCCACAGCAGAGAGCTGGCCTGGAAGAGGAGCAACAGGGACAGAACCTGGTGCCCTGACCGGGACCAGAACCCGGGGTGCCGGTGCCACTCTAGATGGAGGATTAGCCAAGTGAGCTGCGGTGCCAGGCCGATACCATCTTTACTCTATACCTGGAACAGCATCTGACCTACAGAGGGTTCTAGAATTAGATCTGGTCTCTAAAAAAATAATTCAAACAGGACCCAGTCTCTGTCCTGGAAGGCTTGTCTGATGCCTGGGAGGGGAAATCAGACTGGTAACAGGGTCATCGGGAAGCAAGAAGAACTAAGGGAGGTCTCAGTGCTGGGAGAAGCGTGAAAAAAGGCTGAGTCCGAGAAAGCGTCCCGGGCCCTGTTGGCTGGGTGAAGAGAGGAGTGGAGGAAGATGAATCCCTGCTATTAAACATCCCATCAACCAGGAGAGCCAGGGGTCTCATTGCTGAAGTTTATTGCTTCGGTTTCTAACCTTTCATAAGTGCTTACTTGGCAGCCCTATAGAGAGTGGTATTTGATTCTGGAAGCATCTTAAAGGAGCAGTGCCCGACCTTCTGCGTTCCTTTTTTTTCATTTAGGCCATAAAATATATTGGTTTTGTGCATTACTGCCATGGGAGGAAAAAAATCGCATGTTAGTTTCCAAATGAAATGACATTTAGTAAAGTATGCCTTTAAGATAGTTTCCAAGGCTGACTTTTAAAGAGAGCACAAAAAGGAGTCTTGTTCACCCCAGATGAGGTGGGGTTACAGGTGCACCCTTGTTTCTCTGAACCTCCCCATGTTGGTGTGGGGGACGCTGCCTTGGAACCCTGTGAGTTCTAGCAGTATCTGAGCCCTGAGAGCATCAGTGGGTCCTGTTGGGGGTGTTCTGACCCAGCCAGACCCAAGATGGGGTTCAGTCATGGGTGCTGGGCTCTGTTCAAGGAAGGGTAGAGGAGGAATCCATCCACGTGTGTGTGATGATTTCTGCTGGAAGAGAAGTCACTGCCCACCTGGGCAGCGGATGTCAGTGTCACCAAGTGGACCCTCAGACTGGCTGGTAATGGCCACTTCCAGTCAAAGAGGTCATGGTGGGTGCAGACTCTAGCAGGCTGCAGTGGAGTGTGGTGGAGGTGACATCCAGTTCACAAATGATTTATCTGGGTCACAATCCAGAAGGAGAAACCAGCTATCATCGCTAGAATATAGGTGGAAAAATGGAAAACCGAATATACAACAACCCAGACACGTCCACAATGGAGCTCACTTGCAGTTCCTCCTCATTATCACCCAGTCTCATTTTCCTTGAGCAGCTCCATTTGAAGGGCAAGATAGCAATGTCCATGGCTACTGTTGGATTTTGCCTTTGATGTTCTCTGTAATAGGAACATTATAACACAGTCTCACTTCACACTGCATAGGTCAGTGGGCTGCTTGTTTATTTAAATGTTATCTGGTGCTTCTGTGAGCTTGACCAACCCGTGTCATTTTTGAAGACATGTTAGAAATACCAATCTTATCATAAGACTCAACATTTTATTTAATTAGTGAAAATGGACGCTATCCCAGTTGTTACCGCATTTTAAAAACACCTATATTCCTGCGAGGCAATCATACTAAAATATTTTCTGATTATAAATGCACTGTGTGTCATAAAAGATAATTTGAAAACTACAGAAAAGCATTAAGAAGAAAGTATTGCGATCACATTAATTGGATCACCCATTTAGTTTTATGTTTTACATTTAGACAGGTGGTCCATTTTGAGTTAATTTTTGTAAAAAGTGTGAAGTTTAGGTTAAAGTTCTTTTGTGTGTGTATGTGTATGTGTAGACATCCAGTTATCTTGGGGTATATTTAGTTGGTTTTTTAGAGTGATTTCTCTGGGAATTGAAATATATATACTTCTCCCATTTTATATAGAAGCTATATTCTACTGGAATGCAGAAACCTTGTCACATTAATTATCATGGGTTACCAGTATTTTACAATGTGTATGCCTACAAACACACCAAAATAAAGATGTTATTTTAATGTACATAGCAGTTAAATACATTTAAAGTTGAGCACTGTATATGTTTTGCATGTATATGCTATTCTAAATTCTATGAAGATGAGGGCAGAATGACGCTTTATCTTCAGATACGTCCCTTTATCCTCTTTAAGTTATCGTCATTTTATGCAGTGTGTACACATGCGCACTTAAGATCTCAGAAGACAGTCTCAGACTCCTAGCTGTTAAACATGTTGTAATGAACTCAAGAGGAAGACCGTCTCTTCTGTTTCTGTTTACCCGCGTTTTACCGTTTCCATTGCCTTTCCTTTATTCCAATTCCAAGTTGCCTTTGGGTTTCACATTCCCTTTCTCGGGAAGACTTCCTGTAGCAATTATCTTAGAGCAGGTCTGTTGGCAGTGGATTTTCTTAGTTTCCTTTCTATTTCAACTTCATTTCTAAAGAATATTGGACTTAGAATTCCATGTTAACAATTTTTTTTCAGCAATTAAGAATCAGGGTGCTTTCTTCTGGCCTGTTTTTCTGATTTTTGTCTTTGGTTTTGTTTTGTTTTTTGTTGTTTTTCTACGTGAAAACACTGTGGCTTCTTGGGTTGCTGCTTCCTTACAGGGACTACGCTGTTTGTCTCCACTGTTTCCAAAGTTTCTCTTTTAGGCTTCAGCACTTAGGTTATGATATATATGGGTGTAGATTCTGTGAAGTGAACTCTTTTTTTTTTTTAACATTGTGGATTCATGTGTAATCCTGGGGCATTTTTATGGGGTACAGTGTAATATTTCAACACATGTACAAGGTGCAAATCAATCATAGCAGGCCATTAACTTTTCCATTTTCTTAACCTTTATCTGTGTTTGGAGCCTATCAGCTCCTTTGTTCCAATTATTTTAAAAAACTATCATTCTATCTATCTCTACATATATCTATTGATTTATTTGAAAGGTAGAGTGACAGAGAGGGAGAGACAGTGACACATCTTCCATCTGCTGGTTCATTCTGCAAACAACAGCAACAGCCAGGTGTTGGCCAGGCCAAAGTCAGGAGCAAGGGACACCATCCAGGTCTCCCACATGTGTGGCAAGGGCCCACGTACCAGGACCATCATCTGCCACCTTCCCATGCATGTTAGCAAGAAATTGAATCAGAAATGAAGCGGCCAGCACTCTGATAATAGGACGCCAGCATCGCAAGCCGGGATTATCCTGCTGTGCCATCATGCTGCCCCTCTGTTCCAGTTCTTCATTCAGAATGCAGGTGTCATCCCACTGTAGTGCAGAACACCATGACCATTTACCTATTTCACCCAACTCCATTCTGATACCCATTATCCAGCCTCCTGTTCTCTTTTTCTGCCCTTTCCATCCTGCAGTAGTCACATTTTAAATTCAGATCATGGAGTGGCAGTTAGAGTCAGAGTCGTGGCTGTCCTGCTGCTGATCCAGCTGTCTGGTAATGTGCGTAGGAAGGCAGCAGATGATGGCTCAAGAACCTGAGTCTCTGCCACCCAACTGGGGGACCAGGATGGAGTCTCTGGCTTCTGGCTTCACATCTCTCTCCTTCTCTTCTGTCCTTTCTGCTGCTCACTCTGTGTTTCAAAGAAATAAATCAATAAATCTTTAAGAAGTAAATTCCGAGGGCTGGCATTGTAGCTCAACAGGTTAAGACATTGCCTACAGCTCCGCATCCCGTGTGAGCATTGATTTGAATCCCATCTGTTCCACTTCAGATTCAGTTCCCTGCCCATGTGCCTAGGCAAGCAGTGGAAGAGGGCCCAAGTGCTTGAGTCCCTGCTACCCACATGGGAGACCCAGATGAAGCTCCTGGCTCCTGGTTTCAAACTGACCCAGCCCTGGCCATTGCAGCCTTCTGGAGAGAGAATCAGTGGGTGGATGGTCTGTCTCTGTGTTTCTCCCTCTCTCTGTATAACCCTACGTTTCAAATAAATAAGTAAATCTTTAAAATAGTTCAGATCAACTGTATATATTTGTGTGTGTGTCTTTTAATTCCACATATGAGAAAGAATGCATGGTATTTTCTATTCTGTGTCTGGCTTATTTCTTTTTAGATTTTTTTATTTGTATAAGGGTAACAAATCTCATGTATTTCACATAAAAAGTTTTAAGAACGTAATGATACTTCCCCACTCTCCCTCCTCCTTCCTTTCCTATTTTTCTTCAAATTTTTACAATGACATACTTTCCTTAATATAGCAATGTCCAGTTCCCTCTGTTTTGCTATGAGGATTTCTCTCTCTCTCTCTCTCTCGAATGCCTGCAACAGCTGGGGCAAGCTGAAGCCAGGAGCCGAGACTTGAGCCAGGTCTCCCATGTGGGTGGCAGAGACCCAAGTACTTGAGTTGTCTCCACTGCCTCCCAGGGTGGATATAAGCAGGAAACTAGAATCCAGAGTGGAACTGAGACTCAAACTAAGGGATTCTGGGGCCGGCGCTGTGGCACAGCAGATTAAAGCCCTGGCCTCAAGTGCCAGCATCCCATATGGGCACCAGTTCTAGTCCTAGTTGCTCCTCTTCCAGTCCAGTTTTCTGCTGTGGCCTGGGAGGGCAGTGGAGGATGGCCCAAGTGCTTGGGTCCCTGCACCCGCATGGGAGACCAGGAGGAAGTGCCTGGCTCCTGGCTTTGGATTGGTGCAGCTCCAGCCATTGCGGCCTTCTGGGGAGTGGACCAGTGGATGGAAGACCTCTCTCTGTCTCTACCTCTCTCTGTAACTCTTTCAAATAAATAAAATAAATATTCAAAAAAAAAAAAAAGACTCAGGGATTCCATTGCGTGATGACAACATCCAAGACAGTGATTTAACCAACGTGCCAGGTGCTTGACTTCTGTGCAGTTTTGGTGCATTCCTGGTTAGTGATTTTGAACATTTTTCATGCATTTATTGGCCATTTATGCTTCTTTGAGAAATGTCTATTCAGATATTTAGCCTGTTTCTTAACAAGGCTTTTGTTTTGTTTTCCATTGTTGTTGAGTTTTTGAGTTCCTTATATGTTATGAGGGTTATTGAATAGTTTGCAATGGTTTTCTCCCATTCTGTTGGTTGTCTCTTCCCTCGGTTGATTGTTTCTTTTGCTATGCAGAAGCTTCTTAGTTGTTAACAGACCATTTTTCTAGTTTTGCTTTGTTTCTTGAGCTCATATCCAAAAAGTGGCTGCCTATACCAACTCTTGAAATGTTTCCTCTGTATTTTCTAAATTATTTCAGTTTTAATCAGGTTCCTGAAGTCTGGGTTTATCTCTTTAAATAAATGTAAAGAGTTTTCACCTATTATTTCTTGAAATAATTGTTATCCAATGAATTCATCTTTATGGTCTAGAATTCCAGTGATCTAATGTTTAGTATTGTTTTTATAGGTTCCTGATTTTTTTTCTTCAATTTTCTTTGCTTGTTTAGTTTATGTTCAATGATTTTATTTAATAAAACATCTTTTATTTTCTGTATTTGAATGCATTTTTATTTTTTTAAAAATTAGTTTATTGTTTTTATACTTTACTAAATTGACATTTTGTTCTTTCCTATTTCTTGTATTTCTTTGCTAATTCTGTCTGTTTTGTTTTCATTTGCTTCAAGTGTTTTCCCTATCTTGATGGACCATTTTTATAATATTGCTTTAAATTCCTTATTTGGTAATTCTGACATCTCTATGTTAGTGTCTGTGGTACTTTTCCATGAGTTTAGGTGTTCTGGGTCTTTGTATGCTGTATAATTTTATTTGTATCCTGAGTATATTAAATAATCACCTTATAAGATAAAGTCTTCTTTATTATTTTTAAAGATTTATTTATTTGTTTGAGAGTAGAGTTACAGACAGAGGGAGGGAGAGACAAGAGAAAGGTCTTCCATCCACTGGTCCACTCCCCAAATGGCCATAACAGCCAGAGCTGGGCTGATCCGAAGACAGGAGCCAGGACCTTCTTCTGGGTTTCCCTTGTGGATATAGGGACCTAAGCACTCTTCCACTGCTTTCCCAGGCCATGGAAGAGAACTAGATCAGAAGAGGAGCAGCCGGGACTTGAAATGGCACCCACATGGGAGGCCAGCACTGAAGGCACAGTTTTATCCATTGCACCACAGTGCTGGCCTTTAAATCCCGTGGAAGTTGTTGATATTTCTGTTTTATCAAGCAAGCAATCCTGCTGTGTTCAAGCTGAATACTCTTCAATTCTTCTGTGGGTTTTGTTGCCAACAGCAATTCTATTGTGAAACGCTGTGCAGCAGTGGTTAGGGGTTCCCAGGCTTGTATGCATCTGGATCCTGGCCAAATCCCTATCCCGTAGTTCAGTTCTCAGAGCTGATGGAATCTGTGCAGGGTTGGGTATGCACAGAGGTGAGTCCAGGTAGAGGTAATGCGTGAGGTCCTTTTCCTGGATTCTTTTGTTCCAGGGTCAGAGTCATTTTTGCTCTCCAGGCCTCTCTTCCAGACAGAAGACTGGCACTAGCTGTCCCCTGTTCCTGTGCTCCCACTGCCAAGCCTGCCCCTGGGACACATGGCAAGAGAATTCAGAGAGCAGGCAGGCAGCAGAGGGCAGGGTGGTTCTAGGCCATGGGACCACAGCACCTGACGTACAGGAAGGCTCCCCTCGGTTAGATATTGGGTGCATGCAGCTCCCACTGTTACCACTGTTGTTCATGCCACCAACACCACCCCACGCTGCCTGGAGACTGCAGCCTGAGAGAGGGGTTGGGGGAGGAAGATGGGGATTTTCCCGCATCTCTTAGTGTGGTTGCTCTTCCCTGCCTTGTAAGACAAGGCTGGACGCCTTCTCCAAGGACTCGCTCTCTCTACATGGAGACTGATTCTGGGTTCCCAGCTGCTTTGAATCCAGCCCAGAAGATGCTGGTGGTGGTGGTGGGAGTGGGGGTCACCTAAAAACTTGAGGGGTGGTGCTTGGATTTAGAGTGTTTCTTTCCATGCTACTGTTTGTCTTTCAAAAATGGCAGAGTTTCTCCATACAACTGTCATCAGACAGTATGTCTGCATGAAGTCTGGGAGAGGACAAAGTGTGTTTGTCTTGCCCAGAATGAGAACCTTACCACACTACGCTTATTGTTCTGTGGACGTAAAATGAACTTGACCGTTTTCAGCATTTTAATGTGTGGCGCTAAGTGCATTCTCACCGTTCTTCAGCCGTGTGATCCAGTTTGGAAACTTTCCATGACTCCCTATCCCCTGGGCCCGCAGACCCCCACTGCCCTGCCTCTGTCTCTTGTCCCACTTCATTTCTTAACAGCTTATAGAAATACAGTTTGACGGTTTCAAGTGCATAATTCAGTGTGAGGCTTGAGGGACGTTTATAGACTTCTACCCGTTTCCTTCTTTCACTCTCTTGGGAATATTTTCTCCCAGTCCTTTCCTCTTGATTTTCTTTCATTTCTCCCTTTACTTTAATGGTCTGTTCCACCATATTTTTACCACAAGCAGGAACCATAACATTTTGTGAACTTTTAAAGCTGCTTCTCTTAAAATCTAGACTGTCTTTGAGCATTTCTCATATTTCTGGTTTCAAAACTATGAGTTTCTTTTTTAAAGATTTATTTTATTTACTTGAAAGTCAGACTTAGCCAGAGAGAGAAGAGAAAGGGTCTTCTATCTACTGATTCACTCTCCAAATGACCGCAATGGCTGGTCTGGGCCAGCCCAAAGCCAGGAGCCAGGAGCTGCTTCCTGGTCTCCCACATGTGTGTAAGGACCCAAGCACTTGCCCCATCTTCTGCTGCTTTCCCAGGCCATTAGCAGGGAGCTGGGTTGGAAGTGGAGCAGCCAGGACTCGAATCAGCGCTCGTATGGGATGTTGGCACTGTGGGTAGAGCCTTAACCTCTGTGTCATAGTGCCAGCCCCTAAACCATGGTTTGAATTGCTGCGTGCTGTGCCATCCTATCAGTGTATTATAACTTATTTATAATTTTTCTGTCATTAAACATTGTAATGCTGCCATTTCTCTTTCATGAATTCTGTGGTTAATTAATATGTAGACAACATGTGTGTGTGTCTCTGCTTGTTTTCTGAGTAGCTCTTCTTCAGATGCTTTCATGGGCCATAGACGTGGGATTCTGGCGCATCCTACATAAGGATTCTTGTTTTTGTTTTAGAAAAGTCAAAAGAAACTTTCAATAGAAGCTACATAAAATATACATCAGAACTCAGTTCCTAAACCTTCTTATCCTTTTGTAAAAGTTTTGGAAACTCGGCTATACTGTCATGGACTGGGAGTCAGGAGTTGCTCATGGGTTAAAAAACACTATAAAGTTACAGAGTACATTGTGAATTCAGATCCAGATGCTATCTGAGCCTTGCAGTTGAGGTGAAGCTAAGAGTCACCCCGAGAAGGGGAGCATGACGTCTCTACATCCCACTGTTCTTCTCAGCCTCACTTGGCTTCAGCATCCTTGGCACCAGCACCATTTAATATCGGCCATGCAGCTCCCTCAGTCCATCCCCACGTTTTCCCCTGGGTATGAATCCTATGGTCACCATCCTTGAATGTTGCAGAAAACATGCTGGCAGGGCGTGGATAATTGCTGAGGGGCACTTGTCTTGCAGGTTTCTCCTTTTCCAGGCATGGCGGGGATGACAGATTGATCAGGGTTTCTCTCTGTGATAGAAGCATTGACCTCAGAATCTTCCCAGTGCAAACCTACAGGGACTTGTTACCATTCGATGGGGACTGGGCCATTGAATGCTACTTGTTTCCCGCTGGTCCTTAGCATCGGACACTGTGTGTCTTCTGGTGCCTCATCAGGATCATCTCCAGTGGTGGAAATCTGCAGCTCTCAACTCGGGCGAGAGGGGGGCTTCCAGCCCTGGTGCTGGATAGATTTGCCTCCTGTACCTCCCTCCCGGTGCACCCTCAAGTCTCTGACTCATCCTAGCTGTGTTTCTGCATCACACAATGGAAACTCCAGGAGACACTCAGGCTGTGTAGTCCTACAGAAAAATTGAACACATAATGAATTAATTCTGAATCGCCTTTGAGCTGAGTGATTAAAAGTAACTTCCTGTTTTCTTTCATGTTGCTTCTTATGCAGAACAGTCTGACTTCCCCCCCTCTCTCTTTTCTTTGTAGGTTTCAAGACAACAGATGAATTGTGAAAGAGAGCAGCTGAGGGTAGGTGTACCTGCTTGTAAAATGCTTCCTGGTTCTCGTTTCTGTGTGATAAGCAAAAATTTCCTTGTCTCTCCCAAGACACAGGTCCTAAATAACAGAATTCATCTTAAGGCTGATAGAGTTGAAAATATTTATCCCAGCTAATTTAGTATTGATTGAGCTGGTAAATACAGTATATCTTCTTTTGAAGTGCCATTATAGTAGATATGGATTTTTTGATTTAGATTCGGCAATAAATACTTCTCTTCTGGAATTTGTTTGACATCATTGTACCCTTTTTATGTACAACATGAGGTCTAAGTAATAACAAAGGTCAAAAGGAGGCCTTGCTGCCTTCTTTATGTGGTCACCAGGCTGTTTGCTGAGTGGCTAAAATACTCCCTTGCTCTTGGCTGGGGTGACTGAGCAGCTAATCCATCAAGGGCATTTTCTAGGAGAGTTCAAGTCTTCTCTCGGCCTTTTGTTTTTAGGGACATTTGTGTGTATGGGAGAGGATGCCAGAATATTCAACCTCATATCCTGTTTCTCTACTTAAAAATGAAACTGTTTTTCGTGCTCTGGTGTATTAGATATACAATGTATTCCTTTGATGAGGAGAGAATGCTTTGCTTGGAGGCATTGCTGTGCTGTCATGGCGTCGAGGATGGCGTCGAGGTGAACATCCTTCTCCATATGGGTGTGGCATTTTAAGAAATGTGGGAAGTACCTGTCACTGTACACTCCTCCCATTTGTCTTCTATGTAAGTGTATTTGCGTTTTGGGTGGATGCATTGGAAGATGACGGGCCTGTCTTTAATATCTCTGGTATAAAGTTGCAATTTTTGCAGAACACTCTGCCTTGCAGTCATTGGTCCAAATTGCCATACAAACTAGAGTAATCTATGGGTTTTAAAATCACAACACCAGGGTCTGGGATGGTAAACATGGTGTTCAAAGGTATCTGATTAGATGAATACGTTGAACCGGTTTGATGCCTCGATACTCTGCCTTGCAACTTCTCATAGCATTTACTTAGTGTTCATCTCAAGATGGCAATGATTTGTACAGTTACTTCCATTTTACAGTTGCTATTGGCATCAGGTTTATTAAGTCCGTATGTAAAACAAACAACAGAATTCGGTTGCATGAAACGGAGGAAGTGAGTTGAGGTTTCTTTTTCTGTTATGCATATTTATTTTATGTGATATCCCAGCATGGGCCTATCCATTAACCTTTCGTCTCTACCCACTTCACTGCTAAGTACCCAAGCCCACATTACTTGTGACTCCGCTATGAAATAGCCTTCAAGATGTTTTAAGCTTTCCTGAGCTCTCTTATTGCTTTTTCCCTGCAGTCTGAATTACTGGTTCATCCTAGTAAATAATGTATTGCAACTTCAGATTTCTCTTCCTGTTTGGATGGGGATGGTGGTCAGAACTAGGTCAGCAATAGATACAGCAGAATATGTGCCAATGTCTCTGGGAGCCCCTGATAGGTTCTCAGAATTAATACTGAAATCTATTGCTAATGAGACTCCCCCGGCACATGAAGGAACAAGGAGGTAACGAAGTGCTTGTTTGCAGTTTGAGGGGTCGGTTGATTATCTCTCATGATGAAGACATTGCCCGTGGGGTGTGGTTTAGAAGCAGGATGGAGCCCTCCCCTTCTGTGTTAAATAAATTCAAGCAGCGGTTTGATGTAATGGGTCTTTCAGTGTGGTCCCGAGTGTGGCTCCAGTCGCTCCATAGAAGGTCACGAAGCTGTGCTTTGTTTGCGTGCTGTTGATGCTGTAGTCGTCGTTTCTTTTTCCTTTGCATTTTAAGTGAATTTATATTTTGTATTGATACACGGCATATTTGAATCAGCAGAACACGCATTTATGTAATTTGAAATTTGAATGCTACCAAGGAGCATGCAGCAACATTTTCCCTTTTCCTCTGTCCCAGGCGCTCAGTCTCCTCTGGCAGCCCCCCAGTGTTATTTTACGTGGGAAGGAGACTCATCTCTGATATCTGTGTCTTGTATACAGTGTCCCCTTTGGTCCCCTCATTTTTTCTCTGGCCCTGAAACTCTCTGTCTTTCTCTCTCCCTGTCACCTCATTTCCTTTCTCTCTTTTCATTGCTCAGCCCTTCTACCAGCAAGGTTATTTTCTACTGGGCGGGGTGGGGGGGGGTTACTGACTTTCTACAAGGAATTTTGAAATATGAATAGCTAGATGTCTCAATAAAATGTGTTTTCATTAATCTCATCATTTAGTGGGAGGGTTGGGAAGAGACTAGAAGAAAAAATGATATCTATTTAATTATTTAATTACTGGCAGCATCCAGGAGTGTTTGTCTGCCAGCGACACTTAAATGCAGCAAGCAAGATGCATTTCCAGAGTTGCTACGTGGGCTGATGGGACCCAGAGTGTGCCATTAAGTTAGAGCGCTTCGTCAGTACCTTCTGTTGTGTGTTCAGAATTCAGGGATGGAAGTGAGTAGTTGTAACATGTGTCTGTTTTCCTTGGCCTCTGAGAAACTGCAGAAAATATCGAAATGCAAAACTACCCTTTCCGTTTTACGCACACTGACACTCTGTGCATGTCAGCATATCCCTTTCTGTTACTCAGAAATGCTAAATTAATTTTCCAAAATGCACCCTGTGAAGTGTATGTTCTATAAAATGTTAAGGGGTATAGTAAATCTTATGTAATGGATAAATTTAGGAAATATAAAGTCAAACTATTTTTTTTAGCTGCAGGACTTCTCAGAGCCTTTACTGTACAAAGGCAAAATATAGGGAGATGGATATAACATACAACTTTGTGTAAACTGAGCTGAGCACAGATGCTTGTTGTTTGCACACATGCTCGGAGAAACACTTTTGACAATGGCATCAGCTAAGTCAGTTGTCCACACCTTACAGAAAAGCCAACTAAGAGCAATTTAAAATGCAAAATCATTTTATTACCTCCCAGTTCCAGGGCTTATGTGGTTGATTTGTGGCATCAGGGCAGTGGCTGGGGATCTTTGTGCTTCTCCTGGACCACTTTTACTTCTCCCAAGGTGGCTGCCTTGCTCCCAACTTTGCCTCCTCATATGACAGCGTTTTCATTAGAAACAAAGAGGAAGGAGAGCTCTTCCCTCATAGCTCTTGCATTTCATTGGAGGAGAATCTTTCCCAGAAGCCATCTCTGAAGGTGTTCTGATGGAACTCATTGGCTGATATGTACATCAATCACCGACTCAAGGATGTAGGGTCACTGGTATTGGCTATGGTAGTCAGTATTGATTCCCATTGTTAGGCACATTGTCGCCTGAACAACAAGATCTCCTTCTACAGGAATGGGACTTTGTGTAGTCCCCGACAGAGTACAAAAGGAATGCATCCACTCAACTCCTCATGTTCTTCTTGGTCTTGGCTGTCAAACATTCCCCTAGTCCCTTTTATCCTATGTACATGGCTCTGGGAGCCACATACAAATCCTCAACAGGTACCCAAGCCGATCATTTGAAATTCAACATGGCTGCTTTTTCTGTCACTTTCCTATCTCAGGAACGACATCTCGCCATCCCAGCCTATGTTTCTACCCAGCTTGGTTCTCCCGTGAATTTTGCTTTGTGTTTTTGGAACTGTTCTGGTTGGAGTCCTAGCTGATTTCCCTCTCAGTGTGGGAATCCACAGCAGGCATGAGGTGCCTCACCTCAGTGCCCTGCAGTGTCCCAGGAACTCTGTTCAGAGCTTTCTAACCCCTCACTTTCCAAAGAGAAGGACAACAGCCAGTTAGTCTAACCGGTAATTTGCCTTTCTCAAAAAACTATTGGGATTACTCGTGTTTCCAGTGTGCTGACTACACAGCAACTCATTCATTTCTCCATTTGATCTAGAGTACACTAATCCTTCTTTGACATTCATTTCAAGTTGTTGTCCGGGTTGTTTTGGGGAGACTGTCCAGTGCAGTTGGCCATGGAGTCTGTGCTTTCACTGCTGACCCTATGGGCTCAGTTGATCAGCTTGGGATCACTGCTAATCGATACCAACAGGTCTCAGAAGTACTGGTTGTGCGGTTGTCACTACTCACCAGAGCTCACTATGGAACCTCCTGATCCCATGGGCTGTACTTACTGTCTTGTCTCCATATCAGTGCTGATCAGCACCAACAGGTCGGAGTAATATTGGTTGTGCATTGCTGTGTCACAGCTGTCAGTATTGACCTTTCTGGTGTCTGGAATGAGCAGATGGATAATTAAGAAGAAATTAAGTGATTTCTGTAGACCATTATCTCCCGCAGCAATCTACCAGTCGGAACCATTACGTGATCATAGGGTGGAGATTCAAATGCCCACTTTTCTTAACGTTTATAAAATATTTGGCTACAGAACAGTCCTTGTATTGTGACTGTTAGAGTTTCTTTTTTTTGGGTGGGGTGATTAACAAATTTGGTCAGAATATTTCTCAACAGACACTTGGCTGGTGGGTATGGGGCGTGGGGCCGGAATCTGTCCTCTGGACTCACATCGTGGTCATCAGTAAGGAGGTGGATGGAGTAGGACTTAGGGTAGTGTGAGGAGTGCCCTGGGTGGCCAGGGGTGTGGGTGTGGACTGAGATGCGTATTCTGTTTCTAAATGCTCTTGGTCTTTCAGATCTTCAGTTTCTCTCTCTGTGTGTGTAAGGTAAATACTTTCCTCTTGGGTTTATTGATAAAAAGACTTTCATAAAGTTCTTCAAAAAGACATATGCTCCTAGTCCACAAGGTTAGCTATTGCTAGTGTAGTATTTCTCCCAATAATTCTCTCTCTGTTCTTCCCCCCGGGAGCCATAGGCCTGAAAATACAGTCAGGGAACAGCTGCTGTCACTCAGCCGCCACCCTGGAAGACAGTTCAAAGGGCGGGATCTGTGGTTGACATCATGGTGGTGAGTTCAGAGGAAAGATGTGATTACTTTGAGGGCAAACAGTAGAGAGACTGAGTTGGGCTGGCCTGTGTGGCCAGACCTCGTACCATCCAGAACTCAGAGCTCACTTGCTCATGTCCTCTCCCTCTCATCCCTTGTCCTTGTATTCCTCTGTGTGTTGCTTCTCAAGTTTTCCTTCGAGAAGTGCTCTCTCAGCCCTTTGGACCTCAGGGGCCCTTCTGGTCCCCACGGTTTATACTGTGTTGCTCCTTGTAGATGCAGGTACTGTCATTGCATCCTGATCACAAATTCCTGGGAAAGGACTCGATGGCTCAGCCCGGGCCTGTTATTCACTCTGGTCAATTGACTCTGTGCAGGGAAGTGGTATCAAAAATCCAGTTGCCCGGGGCCGACTGTTGAGGGGAGGCTCTGTTATTTGGGAGGGGAAGCTTTGGGCACCTGACTGCATACCCCGAAGATATTTACTGTACCCTCCAAGCAGAGGGAGCAGAGCACAGGATCCTGGAAAACACATGTGCTACCCTCACTTCTACCTCAAGTTGCCCCAGTGTGCACAACAGTGACCCTGTGTGATAGTCACAGCTTTCCGGGGGTGAATGCCAAGTCAGTCAGAAAGGGAAAATCAGAGAAAGCCATCCTCTTTCCCCATTCCCTCAATCTGTTTTGTGTCAATGAGAAACTCTGGGTTTAGACTAAAGAATCTTTTACAAGATGCTAACGCTTTCTAAGCATTCTTTTTAGCAAGAAAGGGAGCGTGCCTCTGGCGTAGAGCCTGCAGCAGCCAAAGCATCTATCCAGACTTAACCAACATTGTTTGCAAAATATAGTCGTTGAGAATTCTGGGCCTGGAGCGAGGCTTCTGGTGTTAAAATCTGGACTCAGCAGTGTGTTGCTTTGCAGCCTCCTGCATGCCACTTAAATCATCTACACCTCAAATTCTTCATCTGTGGAATGGAGATAATAATTGTGCTCTATGTGTATGTGCCTGCATGTGTGTGCATATACAAAGATTAAAATAATTAATGCATATGAGTTTCTTAGAACAATTTCTAATATAGAAAGGGTTTTTAATAATTGTTAGATTTTAATGGGTTTATTTTTTTTCCCATCAACTCTTATTTATGATCCCTGCTATTGGTTTTCCATTTACAGTGGCAAAACAAAGTTTCCTCAGCAAACACATTTATTTAGGTTAAAAATGAGGTGCTTTAAAGATAAATGTTAGCTACATCCCATTATAGGGCAGCATTGTGGTGTAGCAGGTTAAGCAGCCTGCTATGCCAGCATCCTCTATGGATGCCGGTTCATGTCCCACCTGCTGAACTTCCAGTCCAGCTCCCTGCTAATGGCCTGGGAAAAGCAGTGGAAGACGGCCCAAATACTTGGACCCCTGCACCCATGTGGGAGACCCAGATAAAACTTCTGGCTCCTGGCTTTGGCCTGGCCTAACCCTGGCTGTTGTGGCTATCTGGGGAGTGAATCAGCAGATGGAAGATCTCTCTCCCTCTCTCTGTCACTTTCTCCGTCTCTGGACTCTTTCAAATAAATAGATAAATAATCTTAACAAGAAAACTACATGCCATTACAGATGGTCTACAGTTATGGCATAAATTGCAACCCTGGAATGCAAATACCTGAAGTTTTAGAAACGTAGGAATCACAGTGCAGCCTTGTGAAGCATGCTGTTCGGCAGCTCCGCAGCATCAATATTTAATATTCCAGTGAGAAGCAGCTTTCCCATTTCTGCTGGATGCAGGAGTGGTGTGGATTGCAGAATGCAAATTGCTAATGATCGTCTTGGCTTACGCCTTCAACTGGGCATCAGATAATGAAACTTCTGGACTGCCTTGGAATGGAGCAGTGAGAATGAGAAACACCTTCACCCTGCCTCAGCCCCCTTTCCTTTCAAAGCCCAGTTATTCCTCAGTGGTTCTTAAGGAAGCGGGGGGGGGGGGGGTGGGGGGTGGAAGCCCCGCCCACTCAGACAGAGCCCTCACAGGATTCGTATTTTCTGCACTCTAACTTTAGCGTGACTCATTGTAGGAATGCCTGCCTGCTTTCATTCAATTATTTATTCAAGAAATATTGCTTGTTGAGTGCAGACCGTCTGCCAGTTGCTGTGCTAGGTAGCGGAGATGGAATGATGCAATAAAACCCACACAGTTCCTGTTCTCCTGTACCTTACCAGCGAGCCGAAAACACACACATTTGTCAAATCACCATGACAAAAATGTCCGTGTGAGCGCAATGAATGCAGAAACAAGAGTTTCTGTGTACCAGGACATGGGTGGAAGAGGCTTACCTAATTGACCTCCACTTATCAAACGTCCAGGATTCACACACTGGGCCCATTCTCTTTGTGAAGCCTCCTGGCGCATGTCCACAGCATCCTATGAATGGACGGTTCTGTACAAGTTTACCTTTTTCTTCACCCGTCGCGGGATCTGCCTGCCAAGAGTCAGTTGTGTTTGTTCCCAGAGCTGCTTCTGCCAGCTGCACTTGTTATTATAATTACATTATTTAGTGGAATATTATGTAAACTGATGAAAAATGAGTGCAGTAAGGAAAAGAGCTGTTGCTGTGAAAACTAAGTTAAATGCTTTGGAAACGTTCTATGAAAGCAAGCCTTGGAAATTATTTCAATTAGCTGTAGGCCAACGGATTGTGAAGTGTTATTGGAAAAAAAAAAAAAACTCAGCAATCTAGAAAGATTCTGCCATCAGAATATTTCATGTGTGCCTTGGCGTCCTCAGTCACTTTAAGCAAAAGCTTAAAAAATAAAAAATTTAAAAAATTAAAAACAGAGCTAAAAGCAGAATAGGATTTGGCAAATGTTTCCTGAAAATGGCCAAATTTTCTGTTTCACTCTTTGCAGACCACAGGGTCTTCATTGCAACTACTCGACACTGCCGTTGTAGCACAGGGGCTGTCATCAAGAAAATTAATGGGGGAGGTTGTAGTCTGATAAAACTTTATTTATAAGAACAGGCAGTGGGGCCATAGCTAGTTGGACCCTGCTGGAGAATGGAGTGTTCCTGAGGTTTGTTGGGAAGGATAGTAAGAGATTTCTATCCCCGAAGACAGCACTCGAGTGAAAGGCCATTTTTATTTCTTTTCATTTTATTTGAAAGGCAGTGAGAGAGAGAGAGTCCCCATCCACGGTTCACTGTTCAGATGCTACCATTAGCCAGCCAAGGGCTGGGTCAGACTGAAGCCAGGAGCCTGGAACTCAGTGCTCATCACCCACGTGGTTGGTAGGGAACTCAGCGTTTGAGCCGTCGTCTGCATTAGCAGAAATCTGGAACCAGGAGCAGAGCTGGGACTCAAACCAGGTCATTCTGAACAGGAACACAAGCGTCCCAAGCAGTGCCGAACCGTTGTGCGGAACGCCCACTCCTGAAGATGTTTGTCATTTTGAAGGTAGTTTCTTCCTTGAACAGATGTTGAAAGTTGACCACCTTCTCCCATTCCCAAGTGCAATGGATTTTGTAGTATAGATACCGAAGGCAAGAGCTTGAAACACAAAGTGAAATTATTTCTGTCTCCCAGCCCTGATGACTCAGTCTACAGTGGAAGAATGACACTCCTTTCTCTCTGGATCCTCCCACAAGTAATTTCTAGGCCTCTCTCGGGAAGGTGGCATATTCCTCCTGAGTGCTTGTCTTCTGCCAGCCCATGTCTGCTCAAGGAAGTTCTAGTAACTTGCTCCTCTAGATTGTTCTGTCATCAGAACCTGTTGTCAGGAAGCATGGACACCATTCCCCATGTGAACATCCCAGAGGATTAACCAGTGCCACACTGCATTGATTGGGGTAGAGGTAATTGTATAGAAACCATCAGGGTGTGGGGCCTGAGAACCCCACCGTCAGTGCCCCTAATGCTCAGAGGCTGTGTGTGTACCAAAAAAAAAAAAAAAACCTGATGCATGTTGGCTTCCTTCAGTCATCTCTGATTAGTGGTCCCACCTTTGTGATTTTCTCTCAGCTAAAGGTAGTTCATTCCACAGTAATTGGCTGGCTGTTTCTAGAAACTCATATCATTGGGGCTGGAGCTGTGGTTAAGCCTCTGTCTGTGGTGTTGACATCCCATATGGCCACGGGTTAGAGTCCCGGCTGCTCCACTTCCATTCCAGCTCTCTGCTATGGCCTGGGGAAGCAATATAAGATGGTCCAAGTCCTTGGCCCTCTGCACCCACATGGGAGACCCAGAAAAAGCTCCTGGCTATGGATTGGCTCTGCTGCAGCCATTGCCGTCATCTGGGGAGTGAACCAGCAGGTGGAGGATCTCTTTCTCTCCTTCCTTCTGTAACTCTGCCTCTAAAGTAAATAAATAAATCTTTAAAAAAAATTCCGATCATGAAATATCTCCTCCTGCACTTTCTCTACTGAGATAAAAGCATGCATAAGCACGTTTGGAGCAAGGCTGTCTTCAGGAGACCTTGAGTTCCACACGGTCTCCTGCAGGTTTCATGTGCTCCTCAGTTTTTCTAATAATGTTGATTGATGAGCACAAAGAGGTAGATCAAGATAGCAGTCAGCTAGCTTCAGGTTTTAATCTCCCTGACTTCATTGAAAGACATGATTCAATAAAGAAATGTACAGGTAGCCCCCTTCCTTCATCTTTGACGCCGAGCCCTATAACTCGCATGTATGCTAATTAATCTCTCCTTCGAGTTTCCACACTGTCTCCTGGGAAGACTCCAGCCCTATCCTATGTAGGACACTTGGCCTGTATTCTTTCTCCTTTTCCCTGGCTTTCATTTTAGCCCATTATCCCTCGTCGTCACACCCCTGTCCAGGGGGGCAAATCTGTCCCATTTCTTGTTGTATCATTAAATCAGTATCAAACAGCTCCAAGCAAAGCCGCTAATAATGCTGACATTTCCATTTGTCATAGCCGCTGTTCATTTCTGTGACGGATGCCTCAGCGAAGACTTGTCTTCCCCGTTCCTTTGAGATCTGAATACCCTTTCGGGGGAAGATCCTGCTAGGGAGGAGAATGGGGCAGGAAGCAAATGAACAGGGCCTCTGTAGTCTCCTCTACTTCGGGGTAGCAAGAGGCAAGTGCATTTCAGTGGAAGTGGGTGGAGGAGAGGCAACCCCTTCCTATTAACACAGGCAGGCCTGCTGTGACCCTAAGAAGAATGACACCAAGCCAGCAAGGCCTCCTGCCTTCCCTTGTAGCCAGAGATTGACCGAATTCATTGTGTGAGTGCAGGGTCAGGGAAGGGTGTGGCCAACAGCCTGCAGATATCCCTACCCTGTGGCTGTCCTTTGGGGGCTAGTTCTCCTCTTTTATGCAGGATGGTGGAAGGGTGATAAATCAAGACACCTTCCCTCCTAGCCAGTGGGTGTAGATGTGGCCCCGTCTTCTGAGACTGCAGGTTGAGTGTAGTGACGCAAAACAGGATAAAAACCAATATGATTAAAATGCAGGCACTGATTCATTTCAGTGGTGACATCTTATGTTGTTTTTAAAGGGTAGTTCCCAGAATGTGATCCATGATCCCCTCTGATTCCTCTCTTTGTATTTAAGCCCAGTTATCCAACCATCCATCCATCCGTCCATCCATCCCTTGAGCTGCCTCATATCCTCTGTGTGATCTCTGTTTCTGCTGAAGTTAGTCAGAACCTGTTTCTTTTTTCCTGTGATCAAAGCACCCCTACTGATACACCAGGGACGTGTGCTAAACTTGGAGAACTGCAGAGCCAAGAGTTTGGTTAAAGGCTTGCTAAAAGCTGACTCTTCATCACATCCAGCAGTCTTTCCCGATGCCTGTGTGCACTTGTCCTGCCCCTTTTCAGTATTCGCAGCCAAGACAAAGGAGCTGCTGATCTAAGCCTTGCACAGGGTCAGGTGTCTTACTTATGTGTGCCCGTTTCCTTGGGTGATGTGTGAGGTAGTCCAAACCAGGGAGAAGCAGGGAGAGATGTCTGTTTCCTGGTTGTCAGAGCTCCCTACTTCCCAGTGGAAATAAGGTGTTTCCCACAGGCAAAAGGGCCACCTAGATGCTCTCAGATAAAGGAAGTGCGACAAGACAGCATCACGTGTCACTCTGAGAAGTAATTTCTTCTCCTCGTACCCTTCAAAGACCACCTGGAATGTTTGTAAAAAGCTTCGTTTCTTAAGTTCCAACCAGATCTACTGGACCAAATAGCTGGAGGTGAATCCCCTGGGATATCTAGTATTAACCCATTTCTGAGAGTGCAAGAAAATAAGAATGACTATTTCAACCACAGCTGGTTAAATGTTTTAGTGCCCTAGCTCTACTCTAGAGATACTGGATCATCAAGGTGTTGTGGGATAAATCAACAAGGACCTCCTGCCCCAAAGGCATGGGTAGAAGTCCTAATCGCTAGGAACTCAGAACATAGCTGAACGTGGTGATGGGATGAAGAAGTAGCTAAGGTAAAATGAGGTTGAATGGGCGGGATTTGTGCCAGCAAGCCTGGTGTCTTTAGATGGGGACCCAGACATGCATGGGACAACCACGTGAAGACGCAGGGGAAGATGGCCTCAGAAGAATACAGTCCTATGACAGTCGCAGACCTCCGACCTCCAGAACTGTGGTGTTTGAGAACAGTTCTGGTGTTTCAGCTGCCCAATCTCTAGTACTTTTCTGTGAAGGCCTAGGAAACACATGCCTCGGCCTTTTAAGTGCACACAGGGTGTTGCTACTTAAAACAAAAACCAAGCGAAATCATAAAATTTAGAATTGATTCAGAGAGAAATTGGTACCTTTGATTTAATTACATGTCTCGGAGGGGCATATTGCCCTATTGATATATAATTTACAGCCAACTATGAGGGAGTACTCATTTAGCCTTATGGTTAAAACTCTGGGTAAGACACCCACATCCATGAACAAAAGGCCTCGGTTAGATCCCTGGCTCTGCCTCCTGACTCCAACTTCCTGCTAATGCAGACCTTGGGAGGCAGTGATGGTTCAGATGGATGGGGCTCTGCCCACAACATGGGAGACCTGGGTTGAGTTCATTGCTTCCTGTCTTTGGCCCCGACTGAACCATTGCAGGCATTTGTGGAGTGTATGAGAGGATGGGAGCGCTCTCTCACCAGTCAATCCAACAATGACACAATAATCGCTGTGTTTATATTTATCTTATATACTTAAAAATAAATGAGACCCTTCTGGAGGGCAGGGTTATACCCTTGGCTCCTTGTGAATTACGTTAATGTTATATATTAACGTTAGCCATCGCAAAACACACCGAACACCAGAGTAAAGGAAAGGGTTTATTGGGCAACACCCAACAGGCCGGAGTGAAGGGGCAGTGAAGGAAAAAGAGAAAGTGTAACAGAGCCAGAGGAGAGGAGCTAATGAGGAAAGATAGAGCAGAGCAGAGAGACGAGAGGAGGAGAGGAGCTGAGAGGGAGAGCCAAGAGACCAGAGGAGGAGGCTAGAGAGAGGAACCAAGAGAGTGCAGGAGAGAAGAGCCAAGAGAGCACATGTGCAGGAACAGGCTCTTTTAAAACTTTGCCTGAGGGCAGGCAGGGAAGCAGGAGCAGTGAATCCCATTAGGATGGGGGTGGAGCCTGGCTCAGGTAGCTGGGCCATGCGGCCACCTGGCTAAAATAGTGCCAGTTTCCTAACAGTTAGCATACAGCAAATCAGAGCGACTTAGTGGACACTCAGTTGTCTGACATAAGTCCAAAGAGCAGATGAATATGATGTGAGCCCTAGCCTTGTTACCTGGTTCCAACCCTGGGTTCTCCAGGCTCCTAGAGGCCATTTCTGGGTGGAGACTCATTTATATCTAAATGAGCAAATGAGTGATGTTTGAAGAATGTCATTTATTATTTTATGCTTAGAAATTTCGCATTTATCCACCTTTCTTGTAGCAGAGGTTGCCCGAGTAGACCTTTCTAGAGAGATCTCCCATAGCCACCTAGCTCGCTTGCTTCCTCTACCTGTCTCGCCTTAAATGCTGAGATGACTTAGTTCTTCTGTTGCTGTAACCAAGGGCCTCACAGCAGGTAATTTATAAAGAAATGTATTTCTCAAAGTTCTAGAGGGTGGGGAATCCAAGGTCGAGGGACCACTCCTGGCAGTGGGACTCTGCGGAGTCTTAGGATAGTCCATGGCATCTCATGGCACAGAAGCGTATCTGGGAGACAGAGCCAGCTGCCTCCTAACTCAGACACACTCAAGAGTAACGCATCAACCCATTAATCCAGTAATCCATGCGTGGAGTCAAAGCCACATCATCTCTTAGAAGTTCCACCTGGTATCACCTCTTATTACGTTACGATGAGGATAAAGTTTCAACATGCATTTCTGTGGGAACATTAAAACCATAGCGTCAGCCTCTGCCTCTGTCCTTGTCCTTAGAGAAGCATCTGTGTACCCTGCCGGCTTCCATCCCCTATGTTCTTTATAATTACGCAGGGGTTTCCTGGACCTTCTCTTGTGGCTAAACGGTCGTCTACCGAAGGGCCTGACCTTTTTGTTTAGCCTATTTTTATAAAAACTATTTGGCAAATGTGAAGTTTCTATTATTTTGAGTAACTAGTATTTTGAACATGTACCTGTATATATTGTAGAATGGCTAAGCAGGGGTAATTGACATGTGTATTCATGCTTTTACTGACAACACTCAAAGTCTCACTGTGTGGCTTCAGTTGCACAACACATTGTTGCTAATTATAATTATTGTGATATGCAGTAGTCTCTTGAACTTACTCCTCCTATTTGAAACCTTGTGTCCTTCAAACATCTTTCTTTTCTCACACCCTTCCCCTGGCAGCTGATCTTCTACTCTGCGCTTCGCTGAGTTCAACATGGTTAGATGTCACACACAGGTGCAAACATATGAGCTTTGTATTTCTGTTTAAAGACCTGACACTTGTGTCTTCCTCCACCATAGCCTTTATAATGCTCTGAATCTGGGGAATAATAAATGAGCAGTTGAAGTGGCTCACTTCACTCCAGAAAAAAAAAAATATTTCCTGAATATATAAAATGATTCAAGTACCTGATAGCACCTGCTTAAGGACCTTAAAGCCAGTCACCATTGGACACATCCAATATGCTAAACATTTCACGTGTTGACTGATGGATTCTCTTTAATCTCCATTTATTGAAGAGCAAGGAGAGGGCAAGTATTAGTCCCAAGAATCACAGCTAAGGGTAGAGCTACATACTGAGCTCAGACCTATTTTCTCATGTTAAAATATTTTCCCAGTGTCCGCTGCACCATTTGAGCTTAGGAATGCACCTTCTTGGGGCAAAGGAACAGCATGCACAGTGCCACTGTGGCGTAGAGGCATGGAAAGGGTATAATGTTTTACCTGATTGGAGTCAGAGCTTAGTTCTGGAATTGAGGTCAGCTCTTCACAGTGCAACTGTGACAGCTGGACAATGTCTCTCCTGGTTAGTTAGATATTTAAGAGACTACTAAATTAACTGAGTATTTTTATGAAGCAAGAGTTCAGGTGCTGTTGCTTAATTTCTTTGACAGCTAGCATCTCAACCATAGACTTACAGAGGTGGGGATATCTTTGGTTAAAAGTGTAGTTTTTTTTGGAACAATAACTGCAATCCTAGGGAATCTGCGTGTTCTAGTTTAAGGTCTTTTCATGGTCAGGACTGCAGTTGCTTATTGACTAAGTGGTTGAAATAGTTTTTGTTTGTATGCCGGGGTTTTCCAAGGAAGAAATGACATGGAAAAGTTCAGTTCACTGAGAGGAAACTGTCAGAAGTCCTTTCTTTTGAGCTAGTGAGTTATTCATATTCTCTGTTTTCAGTGGTGTACTGATCACAAACCCAGACCACTTATTTTCTACACACAGACTGGCCCTGTCATAGTTTGTGTATTGTAGAGTTCTGCATTCCAAAGAGAAATGGATATGCCTTGCCATGCCTCCAGCAAGCAATATCAAGTGAAGCACACACAGCATCTATTATCACTTAATTGTAGTAAATTCAGCCACAGGGCCCCAGAGAGCATTTGTGCCAGGAATGGCCAAACGGGAGCTCACATGGCAGCCTTCAGCCCCCCTGTATCTGTGACCTGAGCCCCTCAGATGCTCACAGTGCAGGTGACTAGAAAGCTGACTTCAGCAGAGTTCTTGTAAACATCCAAGATGTGTGGTTCAGGGTGTAGTCTTGTTGAAATCTTTTTGTATTAGTTTCTTATCGTTGTCCTGAGAAATTACCATACAAGTAGTGGCTT
The DNA here is from genome assembly GCA_949820135.1 of Sylvilagus floridanus. NCBI lineage: Eukaryota > Metazoa > Chordata > Mammalia > Lagomorpha > Leporidae > Sylvilagus > Sylvilagus floridanus. Next base: position 43,641,992 of record OX463234.1, on the reverse strand, counting down.
ATGGAACCTAAATTGATCACATTCCTGTTCTGTTGGCCAGAAGTTCAACATGGATCTCCCTGGGCTAACATCATTGTGTTTAGAGAGCTGTGTTCCTTCTAGAGGCTCTAGGGGAGAATCCATTTCTTGCTCATTGGTGACAGCATCCAGTTCCTGCAGTTGTAAAACTGAGCACTACATCCCTTTGTGGACTGATGGCCATTCTCAGCTTGTAGAAGTCAACTTAATTCCTGTCCATTTCTGTAGTTGCAAAGCCAGCCATGATGGAATGAGTCCCTTTCATGGTTTGAGTCTCTTTGCCTCTTCTTGGGTTGTACCTGTGTGATTTCTCATGCTTTTAAAGGTTTAGATGCTTACATGAGCTCATCCAGATAATCCAGGATAATCACATTATTGTGTGGTCCGTTATCATAATCCCATCGGAATATCTCATTTGTCATGTGACATGACATATCCAGAACTGACACTAGCAGGTAAGGATCACAGAGCCCCAAATCCTCCAGTACTACTCACTTCACCTGTCTCCTAAACGCACTAGTTCTGCATGTGTGCTCACCAATAACAGTGCATTTGTGTTCTCAGATGAGCCACCTCCATTTAAAAAGTATTTTTTTATTTTATGTGAAAGATAGAGTGACAGAGAGAGAGAGAGAGAGAGAGAGAGAGAGATTCCATAGAGTGTTTCACTCCCAAAATGCTGAAGCTAGCAGAGGCCAAAGCCAGGAGCCAGGAACTCCATCCTAGTCTCTCACAGGGATGGCAGGGTCTCAAGGACTTGGGCCATCATCTACAGCTTCCCAGGCACATTAGCAGGGAGCTGGACTGGAAGTGTAGTATCTGGGACTTGAATCGCTGTTCTGATATGGGATGCTGGCATTGCAAGTGAAGTCTTAACCCACTGCACCACAATGCAGGCCCCTGAGGCCACCTCCATTTTCATGCAAAATTTCCAAAGTCAAAGGCCACAGCGTTCAGAACTGCAGTCCAAGGACACACAGTATACTCAGTGCCCCAGCACTAACCTGTATCTGCCTTGTGAGCTGCTGTTATTCAAATGAGCATTTATGTATGTCATCTAGCTGGTCAGTAAAACACATCAAGGAATGATTGGAGCGGTGTCTTTAAAGGCCCTTGGGGGTGGCTGTGTCAGGTGCTATCAGAGCTCTGACATTGGCCCCCAGTGCCTACTTCTGTATGCAGAAGGCGTCTTACTGAGAACACCACACACCTGTTCGTGAGGGCTGTGTTTCTGGCCATGGGACGTTCCATTCATGAACAGAGCAAACGAGAAGCCTCAGTGAATCAGTACCCCTGGGGGGGTGCGGGGTGTGGACATTTATCCTAGTGGTTCAGACATACGTGTCCAACATTGGGATGTTTGGGTTCAGTCCCTGACTCCAGCTTCCTGATATTATAAACCCCAGGAGGCAGCAGTGATGGTTCAGTTGAGTGTCTGCTGCCCACATGGGTGACCTGAATTGAGTTCTTAGCTCCCCGTTTTGACCCTGGCCCACATCCCAATGGTTGTATGTATTGGAGGAGTACACCAACACATAGGAGTTTCCCCTCCCCTCCCCGCCCTTCCTCTCCCCTGCTCACCTCTCCTCTCTCTGCTACCCTACTGGAAAAAGAAGTCAACCTAGACAGGGATGTTTTAGATCAGTGACTCAGTCTCCTCCACTGTTGGATGGGCACCTCCAGGTTATGTGCTGAGCCACAGAGGGATTAAATGCCAGGTGCTCCTCGTGGCCACTGCTGCTTAATGTCCCCTTCTTCACTCCTTTCCATGTCTCACTTTTCAGTGCCCCGACTGGCACTTCCTTAGATCATCACCCAAAAATACAGCTTGCACTTGAATTTTATCCCAGCTCTGCCTCTGGGAACCTCCCAACTCTCACCATAATGAGAGACACCATTTCTTAGCACTCCCATCAAGCAGGGTCTCCCCAGTAGTGGCATTTTCCATTCTGCTGGCCTCTGTGACTAGTATTTGGCTCGTCCCCCTGCTTTCTCTCTCTTGAATCATGTATCATGGCCATTCTCATGGGGGTGCTTGGATCATAGAACAGATTTGAAAGAAATTGCAGCCTGATCACTCATTCATTGATGGGTACTGCATAAACTTTGTGGAAAATAAACGCATGAAGATACGTTTATTTTGGCAGGGAAATTTTTGTGAAATACCTCAGTTTTTTTTATAGACCATGTTTTCTGCAAAGTTTTTGAACAGCCTATATAAGTCATTTTCCAGCAGTTTGGGATCTTGTGTTGGGCGGATGGGGAAACCAAGGCACTGGATTTCGACAAGACAATGTCCCCCTCCTGTGTGATGAGTCTCATGTATTTGCTACTGCAGTGTGCAGATTTAGATTTTCCCCAGTGTGAATTCTCATTCGCAGGTTGCTTATAAGAAGATAAAAGCTCTCCTAGACAGGAAACCCAGAGGACTGGTTCTAGACAGCCTGTCTCAGCCCGTGCATACCCAGATACACACTCATAGAATATTCTACTGATCATGACACAGAGATTGAAATACCTTTGACAGTTGTTTATAATATTTCCGATGGTTGTGTACCCTTAATCTTGATTGCAAGTATGTTTTGACGTCTTAGACCAAAGACATGTTTTCATTGATGTCTGAAGTAGATATTGAAGTCTCCACATAGCTGAGTTATGGTGGAAGTGGTTGAGATTAACCTGGTTGTGTTCCTTGATCCCCAAACATCCTAACGCCTAGCCTTCTCTGTTTGCAAAGGTGATTTGGGAACACAGCCCTAGGAGATACTTCCCTGCATCTTGCCCTGAGTTGTTCCCAAAGCTTGTCTCATGCTAAAGAGATGAGATTTTTCCATTCTTAACCCATCAGCTATGCAGGTGGCATAGACCAGGAAATCAGGACCTAACTGTACAGACACTGAATTCTGGAAGGTGGACGAAACCAGAGCTGACGAGCCTATGACTGGTACACAAGGAGGGCAGCTGGTTCACGAACCAGAGCAGGGCTTGGCTTGGCGTTTGGAGCCTCCTTAGTACATGCAGGTTTGCCCTGAATGGCTGTGCTTGCCATTGAGAGAAATGAATTCCTAGTAAGGAGAGCAGCGCATGGTCACCTAGACATGGTTTAACAGATGTTAGGTTCTTCTCAAGCTCGCTTTCTCTGTTGCTGCCCTAAAGCCTCTCTCCTGGGGAGTACCGGCTCTGTGGCACCATGGAGGAACATGATAATCTAGATGGTCCAGAAGCATCTACTGTGTACACTACTAAGCAAGTAGAACTGCCTTGCTGCCAGGTAGTTCTGCTACAAGACAGGAAATGCAGATATGTGCCTTGAGAATGCAGGGGAGCATACTGCTGGCAGGCATGCAATAGGGTCTTAGGGAAGCTTAGCCGGGGGACGATATTCTCCTACTAACAGCACGGACTGGGGCAGGTCTTCGGGGGAAATGTTTTCTCCCCAGTTTTGAACTATTGCTCAAGGTCTAGATGTTTATAACCAGAAGGCCACTGTTGGTCTCTGCTTAAATATCATAACATGTCTGAAGTTCAACGTACCCCCTCCACTCCCTTCATCTCGCCTTCCACTGGTGCACTCGCTAACCTTGTCTCCTCTTTCGTTAGATCTTTTTATGACAGTTCTTCATTCATTTATTGAGGCCAAGAACTAAGGGGTTATTCTGATTGCTAAATCTTTCCCTCTGCCCTCCACCCATTTGAGATTCATAGTAGATATCTTTTTATATATTTTTTTTATTTTTGCAATAATATCTTTACATTAGAGTCAAAGGCTTAACGCACCACTAAATAAAAAGTTTAACAAAAAGAGACCATAGTTTAGCAGGAACACAAACGATGAGCATAAACAATCAAATAATAACATGTCAAATTCACCAATATACAGTAAACGTTAATACAGTCACGGATCATCAAAACTGTAGCTGTCTGTATCTCTTAAGTCAGTGAATTCTTTTCCAAAGTCACTCTGAAGTACATAGTTGAGGTTAAGATGATTTCTCATCTAGATTACTCCAACAGCTTTCAAATTATTTGACCTCTTTTCTGGTTTTGCTCCTTGTTAGTGCAAACATACTGAGTTGCCGAGCACGGCTCTGGTTACAACTGTTACTCGGGTGAAATTATCAGTAACGCTTTGATCTGTCAAGCAAGTCTTGCTTTGGTGAATGAATTATGATCACCCAACCTTCCGTTCACTCCTTAGGGTCACAATGACCTTTAAGGAGAGCTTAATTAATGCTCCTCTATTGTTCACTTGTTTATCACTTCCTTAACACTCACGCTGGTATTTAGCTGTCTGGTTTATTCACTTCTTTACTGGTTCCTGGTCTCACTCCTGCTTTCTTGCTGCCTTTAGATTTGGTCCCCTTAGGGTTGGAGCAGTACTAGCTTGTTGATTACTCTCTACTTCCTGTAGCATAGTAGAAATTGAAGAAATATTTGCGAGTATAGTTGAGTAGTATTATTATTATTGCTAATGCAGTGAAAGAAAGCAGTATATAAAACAACTGCATTTGGCCAAAGGATAATGTTTATCCCAGTGTCCTGTCCTAGGACTGGGAGGCAGGATAGATCAGAGGGTCCTCTGCATCTGGACATGGGAGAATGGTTTCTACCACAAACAGCGTCAGCCCTTGACAGAATGCGCGAGGCACAAGTTTGCAGGGATTTGGTGCAAGCAAGCAGTCAGCTGTGACTTTTTAAGAGGCTTGAGGCATGTGGGATGGAATCTTTACGTCTGGGGAAGTGTCTGAACCACAGGTGCAGGGCAGCTGAGCCCAAGTAGGGAGCAGAGGGTGCACCAAGCTAAGAGGCAGAGGTCAGAAGCTGGGGATGATGAGATGACTAGAATTTCTAGATCTGGGTAGTGGAAAGGTCAGAGCTTTGTGGGAGTCCCACACCCTGTGTCCTTCGCTGTGGACTGGGCCAAACGTGGGCAAGTCCATGAACTACACATGTCCTATTAGAGACAGTGAGTTGTCGTGTGGAGGCCAGAGTGGGGATGCTGTAAGTTGTAGATGTTCAGTTGAGGGTCCAGAAAGGTCAGACTTGAGGAGTAGGAAACATGTCTCAGAGCAGGGCTCAGCTAACTGTCCCCTTAGCTAAGTCTGTTTGTGGCATGTCTTGGGACAACCCCTGGCCAAGGATAGTTTTTTATTATAAGATTGTGTAAATGAGACTTTATATCAGTCACAAAACCTAAACATTTTGGTTTTGTTTTTAAACTATGTGGCTCTTTTCAGAAAGCGTTAACTGATCAGTGCACTGCAACAGGGGCCATGCCATAGAACTAAGGACAGATCCAAAGCAGATCTTTCCAAACAAAGCATCGAATGGGCCTGACAAACTCAAGGATGTGTGCCAGGTGTGTAAGTGCTGCAAAGTAAAACTCAGACATAGTTAGAGGAAGACAGTAACCCTCCAATGGGTCTTATATTTTGAGCCCCTACAGTGGAAATGCCCAGAATAACAATGTGCAGGACAGATATGTTCCATGGATAATCTAGATCAGGGGTTGGCACTTTACGTAAACATTTCTATTTCATTGGAGTATAGCCGTTCTCCTTCATCTCCCTTTCTGGCTTCCATTCTGTGCAATGACAAAGTATGCTAGTTTCAGCAGAGGCCATAAGGCCCCAAAAGATGAAAATATTTATTCCCCAGCCCTCTAAGGAAATGTGTATGCAGAGAAAAAATAGTCAATAGGAAGGGGCCGCAAGATGACTCAGGTTTTGGAGTTGAAGTAGGTGGGGACTTTATAAATACTGACATGTTTAAAGAAGATGGACACGATGAGTTCACAGTGAGGAATCTCAGAATCACTAACTGTAAACAAGAACCAAGCTGGGATTCTAGAGCTGAAGTTTACAATATCTGAAATGTAAACATCAGATCACAAAAATGAATTTTAGGGGCCGGCGCTGTGGTGTAAAAGAGTAAGCCTCCACTGCAGTGCTGGCATCCTGTACAGTCCCCAGTTCGAGTCCCTGCTGCTCCACTTCTGATCCAGCTCCCTGCTAATGCACCTCGGAAAACAGTGGAAGATGGCCCAAGTGCTTGGGCCCCTGCACCCACACAGCAGACCCAGAAGAAGCTCCTGACTTCTAGCTTCACCCTGGCCCAACCCTGGCTGTTGTGGCCATTTGTAGAGTGAACAAGTAGATGGAAGATTCTCTCTCCTCTCTCTCTCTGTCTCTCTCTCGTTCCCTCCCTCCCCCTCCTCCTCTTTCTGTATCTGCCTTTTAAATAAATAAATCTTTAAAAAATTAATTCTAGAAAGGTGCATAGGGGCAAGTGCTGTGGGGCAAAAGGTTAACCCTCCACCTGTGGCACCAGCATCCTGAATGGGTGCTGGTTCGAGTCCCAGCTGCTCCTCTTACACTCCAGCTCTCTGCTGCAGCCTGGAAAAGCAGAAGATGATGGCCCAAGTGCTTGGGCCCCTGCACCCACTTGGGAGACTGAAAGAAGCTCCTGGTTTCAGTTCAGACAGCTCTGGCCATTGCAGCCATTTGGGGAGTGAACCAGAGATGGAAGACCTTTTTCTGTGTCTCTCCCTTTCACTGTAGCTCTACCTCTCAAATAAATAAATACAATCTTTAAAAAGATGCATAAAAATCAGCAAACTTGAAGACAGAATAATGGAACTGAGGAACAAAGGGAAGAAAAATATCAAGAAAATTGAATTAAAGATAAGTTTATTTGGGTACAAAAATTGTTTACATTTATACATAGTTGTCCATAATATGCTTTTTAATGAACTTTTTTAAGATCCCTCAAATGCATGGATTTCAGTTTTCTTAACTCACCCAAACTTATTTTGTATTTCAGTTTTTCATGAACTTTAAAAAGCACCCTTGCATAAATAAAACGCCAAATGGAGACGAAGGACAGGAAGTGGACAGAAAATATTTAGGGAAGCAAAGACTAAAGTTTTCCAAACTCAACAAAAATATCAACCCATACTTCAGAGATTGTGGAATAAAACAAGCAGTATACATACAAAGGAAAAACATACTCAGGAACATTAGATAGAAACTGCTGAACACCAAAGATACTCAGAGTACTTGCTTCCCGGGGAAACAGAAAGGTCTGTGTTTGTGTGTAGCGCAACGTTTGCTGTCTGTTACGAGTGCAGGTGTCCGTGTCTCAAATCAACATCCCCAGGTGAGACTTTGCATAAACTTCTGGGATTGGAAATAGTGAGGGTGACAGGAGGAAGGAGGGCATGCTGATGGAAGTATCAAAGCAAAATCAAGACTGAAAATGAAAGAAAAAGAGAGAAAAGAGACCAAGGAGGTCACCACGTGTGGAGGGAGCCTATGGTCAAGCCCTGGGGCTGATACGGGAGGGTGAGGATGGTGGCAAGGCCCGGGTAGCGTGCAGCTCCAGGTTATCAGAAACACGGTGAATGGAGCTGAAGCTGCAGACGCATTAGTTGCTGAAGCTAAGACAGCAGTGGTCTCCCACGTAAAGGAGTAGTGAAAGGTTGGTACGAGCAGAACCTGTTGTAACACAAGCCCTATCCTGGGCACCAATGGTGTTGCTCAGTGATATATATCACAGTCTGCTGATGTAAACGGTCACTCATTCTGGTTAATAGTTATTTTCAAGGTGCTGGCAGGTTGCCACAAAGAAGTCTTCAAAAGGGTTTGTGCAGTGGAAGACAATGGGTTGTTGTCTAGCTTTATACATGGCTGAAAAAAATGAAAGGTGTCCACGTTTACGAATCTCTAATGTTGCTCCAGCACTGACCCCAGACGTCAGTGGCTGTTTGCTTATCTTCCCACCCATGCTTGTTTCTTTGGTAGAGTTCAGTAGAAAGGAGATGGTTTCTTGTATGCCAGTCTTCATTAAAAACAGAAAAATAGCGGCTGGTGTTGTGGCACAGCGAGTTTAACTGTGGCTTCCGATGCTGGCTTCCCATATCTGAGCACCAGTTTGAGCTGTGGCTGAACCACTTCTTATCCAGCTCTATGTTAATAAACCTGGGAAAATGACAGAAAGATGGCCTGAGTACTCAGGTCCTGCCACCCAGGTGGGGGACCTGCATGGAGTCCTGGCCCCTGCCTTCAGCCTGGCCCAGCCCAGGCTGTTGCAGCCATTTGTGGAGTGAGCCAGCAGATGAAAGATCTTGTGTGCTTGTATTTTTGCTCTCTTCATCTTTCTAACTCTGCCTGCCACATCAATAAATTTTTAAACAGAAAAATAAAAGACTACATATTCCAGGATGAGTGAAATAGGATATATCACATTTCTCTGTAGAAATGTAAAATATTTCCTATGTTTAATATGCAAGACAATATACCATTTAAGTCCTTGCTTCGCTCAAACAAATCACCATTAGGGATCCTGAAATGCTTGAATTTCTTCAAATGATTGTAGCAGAAGTACTTTTTGAAACTTTAAAAAATATTTTCACTTGACACATAGTAATTATTTGTATTTATGAGTACAGTGTGATATTTCAATGCATTGATACAATGTGTAATGAGCAGCTGAGGGTAATTGGCGTATCTGTCACCGCAGACATCAGGATACATCAAAAATTTCATAGACAATAGAATTTGAAGATTTATTTTAGTGCAAAAATTTTTGAAATCCATGCATATGAGAGGCTTTCAAAAAGTTCATGAGCAATGCACATCATGAAGAAATTATGCATGGATTTAGAAAGTTTTGCTCTCCAATAAACCCATCTTTAAAATCCTTATTTCCATGAGCTTTCTGAAGAAAACTTTGTGTATCATTTGTTTGTGGTGGAGATAAGTACTGTTTTTTGTTTTTTGTTTTTGCAAATAAAATTTTCCCCTTCTCATAATATACAGTTGCTGTAACAAACATTACCAGCACAGAGAAAGGGTGAGCAATTCTAAATCCTACCTTCCCACTCCCTGTAACAGTGTATAGGTGTTCGGACATCATGGCTTTGATTTCCCACAGGTTTCTGGTTGTTGTCTGAGTTAAACACTTCCTAACAATTTTCTAGCATTACATTTCTAGGATGGCGTGGAAGTGTGCAGTGAGTGATGTGAGTAGGAGGGGTGGGCAGTGCCACTGGTCTTATTTCTTGGAGCAGGGCCATTTACTGGATGAGACCCCGGAGATTTCTTTGCACACACTTCTCCTGCTACACCTATAATTTTCTGCCTAGAAATCTCTTCAAGGCCTGTGCAGTTTTAGCTCCGGGGGAATTATTCCTCCATGCACACAGCCTCACAGATGCACATGTAGCTCTCCAATCAAGCTCATCCTCTTTCTGATATTCTGCAAGGGGGAGTCTTGGCATTGGCAGACAAGGGACCCTCAGCCCAATTGCTCCAAAATATGTTGCTAGTCCCCAGGTTGTACTGACCAAGGTGAATACTGTTTTGCAAACTGCAATGCCTTTTACTTGATAAATTTTCCTGAAGAAGTCAAAATTGTAATTTCATAGGGATGTAGGAGGTGATGCATTGCATTTATTAGCACTGGCAGTGCAAAGTCTCAAAGATGAGCTAACCTGTGAATAACTGCGGTTCGTAACATCATACACCAGGACTCCGTGTGATGCTGGGGTTTGCAACCTATCATCACATTAGCACAGGGATCAGATTTGCTGCCGAGTCCCTCAGCAGATATTCAGTATCATGTTTGTCTCTTCTTGTTGCAATCTGTACCGTATTAGTAGCATCTTACCCTATTAGCGACTTTAAAATGTTTTTTAAAATTCTATCTCTTGGGTTGATGGAAATGGGATGTTCTGAGGTCGTGTGAGGATTAGTCATATTAAACTTGCCCTGTTAGCAGTTTCCCTTGAACTGATACTTAAATGAGGTTTTAATATAAACAAAATGTACTTCTGCAATGTGCTTCCAGCTACAACCAATTCCTCCCAGTCCATTAGCCACTTTGCATCCTTCTTAAGAAACTTGAGATTGAGCATTTATTGAGGAGCCGAAGTATTTGCTCAACTCATTAAGTCAAGTTGTGCTGTTTTGCGAGTTACTCTGGGGCCCGGTGTGGTGTGGGCAGCGGCGAGGATCGGCTCCTCTGAGCGGCAGGTCACTCCGGTGCTCCCATCTGCAGGCTCTTCAGGTTTCAGGAGTCACAGTTTTCTTGCAGAGGAGGGGGCACGAGCGTTCGGAGCAATCCGCGGCACCAGACTGTACCGTGCCAGTGGCTCTGGTTTAGGAACCACATCAGGAAACAGCCAAACCCAGCTCCGGCTTGGCTTTGTGAAGTGGCCTTGTCTCCCGCCCGCGACCAGCTGTGTACACACTCCTGTTCAAGGGGCTTCGGAACCCCGTAGAGAGCTTGTGTCACTCGTTTCCCGGGGCTGCCTTAGCGCAATGCCCAAGCCAGGTGGCCTAAATCAAAAGGAATGTGTTCCAGAAGCAGAGGGCCAAGATCAAGGTGTCAGCAGAGCTGGGCTCCCTGCAGCAGCTCTGGGGGAGGAGGTGTCCTCGCCGTTCCCGGCTGCCCGTGTTTGCACCAGTCCTCAGCTTTCCTTGCCTGGTGCGTTCATTGCTGCTGTCTCCGGGCTGCCTCTCTCTGCTCTGCCTTTCCACTCTGCATGTCGTTTCCAAAAGAACACTGGTCCTATTCATTTTGTTTTTCATTTTGGTTCCATCCTAATATCTTTTTGACTTGATTACTCACCAAGGAGGTCCCCTTCTGAGCAGTAGGGGTTGGAGATTCACAGTTCCTCCCCTCACAGCAGGAGTGCCCCGACGGCATGCCTCCATGCCTCCATGCCTCCATGCCTCCATACATCCATGCCTCCATGCCTCCGTGCATCCATGCCTCCGTGCATCTGTGTCTCCATGCCTCCATACAGTGCCTCCTTCAAGGCAGCAGGGGCTTTATGCTTCTCTATCACTGGCCCTGACACTGACATGATCACTGGCCAGGACCCCTGTTCTGTGAAGCCCACAGGGCTTCAGACCATTCCCTCGGTCACAAGGAAGGAACACGGGACAGTTAACCTTCTAAGTTATTTAGAAACCCTGACAATGAGCATATCAGATTTGAGTGTTCCTTCCACAGGGAAATGCCGTGGAGCAGGTGTTTAGATTAGATTAGCAGTGAAGACTTGTCCCACATCAGAGTGTGTGGGTTTGATTCTCAGCTCTGGCTCCTGCCTCCAGCTTCCTTCCAGGGCAGATCTGAGAGGCGGTGATGGCTCAAGCAGTTGGGTCCCTGCCGCTCACATCTGAGACCTGGGTGGAGTTCCTGAATTCTGGCCCCTGTGATGACAGGCAGTTGGGCAGTGAGCTAACAGAAGGGAGCTCTCTCTATTTATGCCTGTCTCTCAAATTAAAAAGTAAATAAATCAAATAACAGTGTTAACTGTTTAAGAAGATATATATTTACTCTGATTGGTCATTATACAATGTAGGCATGTATTTAAGCATCACATAGAACCGCTTATATGTGTACAGTTTTTATGTTTCAAATGTTCTAATCGAGACTTAATTGATTTACTGAGTCTATAGAAACACATGTATCTATTGGAAAATGAGTAAAGAGAAACAAGAGGGAGGAACAGCAGTCAGATGGAAAGTTTGGAAATGGATATTGTATCATTGGCTCTACGAAATAATGTTTACCGAGGTTCCGAGATATTCCAGACTCTAGAAATGCAGACATACACAGGGCGGTGCTCAGAGGTGGGAGGGCTGTCGTTTCACTGCACGTTAATATGAAACCTAAATTGATGGTGCTCTTGTGCTAGCATTAATACTAATGCATACGGTTTATTGAGCGCTAACTCGATGCCATGTGGCACGCTCATCGTTGTACGTTTGCTGTTTCACCGAGACTTGCAGCAGTGCTGGAATGTGGAACTGGTTTTCCTCAACTCCTCACTGATGTTCAAGGAGGCCCCTGAGTACACCTGGGACTGCACAGTTGCAGGAGGTCACGTGTGGACCTGTGGGATGCCAGTGAGAATCAGTGGCTTCTCTTCCCATCCCTATGGCAACCTCTGACCAGGGCTGAGCCTGTACACGCTTGCCTGTTGTGCATCTTGGCTCAGCCCCAGCTGGAACCTGCGGACTGTGTGTGTTGCAGGAGAGATGTCCTACGGGCAGCCCACCATGTGCTCACAGAAGGCCTTGAGGCGCAAGCAAACCAGCGCACACCCACCTCCCATGCAGAATTCTG